>JAJHZJ010000293.1:91428-697754 GCA_023548195.1 Bettongia penicillata ogilbyi | reverse complement strand
TCTTTTTTCATATTTTTAAAATCGGTGGTCAATTTTCTTTCCTCTTTCTTTGATATGGGTTGTAAAATTCTTCCAGACCTCTTCCCAGATGGCTCTCTTTTTTTTTTGACCAGTTCATCCTGTCTTCTGAAGTTTCAGAGGGGAGTACAACCTTAATGCTGACAGCTTTGGTATTTGTGTTTTGGTCCTTGTCCCCACTGAAAGACTGTATGGTATTTTCTGCTTTCCTTTTTATTCATGATAATAACACTTTTCCTGAACTTTAGGGTAGATCTCTGCATCTGTGGTAGAGGGAGCTCTTTCCCACACTTCGCATGCCTAAAACTTGAGGCTTTCTGTGTTGTGGCCTCTGATTCTTTCAGCTAGAAATCAAATGGTACAGCTTACCTAGTACTGCGTTGGCTGGTGTTTGAAAGCAGAGGCTGGTTAGGTCTGTTTGAGTTTCTCTGCAGTTACCTTGGAGGTAGCTCATTAAATGTGAGGGATGGGGTAGTCTGGAAACCAGAGGCCCTTCTGCTGAGCTAGAGCATAGGCAAGTTCAGTTTTCTGTGTTAGTGTCTTCCTGATTCCACTGCGGTGCTGAGGCAAGCCTGCAGTCTTGTTGTTGGAAGTTGCTGGCTTCACCCCCCTGGGGTTCAGGATCTTCACTTGGTTTGTGGAGGTGGAATTGTCTGGTGCAGCTCTGATCCAGGACTGGTCGTCTTTGGCCACAGCAAGAGATAACCTCCTTAGCGTTCTTTGCAGCCTCCAGTGCTGAGACTCTGTATACCTGTTCTGTTCCTCCCACTATTCCAAGGTTTTATTTTTTTCCAGGAAAATAATCTCTGGGCTGATCAAGGTCAACAAGGGGAGGGAAGTAGCAGCTAGTGATGACTCTGCCATCTTGGCTTCTAGAACCAGAAATTTATTTCCATTCTTTGCATGTTAAAGTGTGGTGAAAATCTAATTTTTTTAAATTTATATATTTAACTTTTTTACATTAATTTTCACAAAATTTTGGCTTCCAAATTTTCTCCCCATTTTTCCCCTCCCCCCAACCCAATGCACCGAGCATTCTAAATTACCCAATCACCAATCTGCCCTCTCCTCTGTCATCCCTCCTTTCCTTTGTCCCCATCTTCTTTTTTGTCCTGTAGGGCCAGATAACTTTTTATTCCCCATTACCTGTATTTCTTATTTCCTAGTAGCAAGTTCAATACTCAAGAGTTGTTCCTAAAATTTTGAGTTCCAACTTTTCCCCACCCCTCCATCCCCACCCATTCCCTTTGAGAAAGCAGGCAATTCAACATAGGCCATATCTGTGTAGTTTTCCAAATGACTTCGAAAATAGTCGTGCTGTGTAAGACTAACTATATTTCCCTCCATCCTATCCTGCCCCCCATGTTTCTATTCTGTCTTTTCATCCTGTCCCTCCCTGAATGTTGACTTCAAACTGCTCCCTCCTCCCATTTAACTCCCTTCTATCGTCCCCCCCCCACGCTGCTTCTCTCCTCCCGCACTTTCCTTTATTGTAAGATAAGTTTTCATACCAAAATGAGTGTGCACTTTATTCCTTTCTTTAGTTCAATGTGATGACAGTAAACTTCATGTTTTTCTCCCAGCTCCACTCTTTTGCCCTCCACTAAAATGTCTGATCCTTCTCTGAGGGATAATTTGCCACATTGCATTTCTCCCTCTCTCCTCCCACTGCATTTCTCTCTCACGGTTTATCTTAATTTCTTTTAAGATATGATCCCATCCTATTCAATTCACTCTGTGCTCTCTGTCTCTGTGTGGGTGCGTGCGTGTGTGTGTGTGTGTGTGTGTGTGTGTGTGTGTGTGTGTGTGTAATCCCACCAACTACCCAGATACTGAAAAGTTTCAAGAGTTACGAATATTGCCTTTCCATTTAGAAATGTAAACAGTTCAACATTAGTAAGTCCCTTATGACTTTTCTTTCCTGTTTACTTTTTCATGCTTCTCATTTTTTGTGTTTGAAACTCAAATTTTCTTTTCAGCTCTGGTCTTTTCATCAAGAATGCTTGAAACTCCTCTGTTTCATTGAAAGACCAATTTTTCCCCTGAAGTATTATACTCAATTTTGCTGGGTAGGTGATTTTTGGTTTGAGTTCTAGTTCCTTTGACTTCTGAAATATCCTATTCCATGCCCTTTGATCCCTTAATGTAGAAGCTGCTAGATCTTCTGTTATCCTGATTGTATTTCCACAATACTTCAATTGTTTCTTTTTGGATGCTTGCAATATTTTCTCCTTGACCTGGGAATTTTGGAATTTGGTCACAATTTTCCTAGGAGTTTCCCTTTTTGGATCTCTTTCAGGTGGTGATCGGTGGATTTCTTGAATACTTCTTTTGCCCTCTGGTTCTAGAATATTGGTGCAGTTCTCCTTGATAATTACCTGAAAGATAATGTCTAGGCTCTTTTTTTGATCATGACTTTCAGGGAGTCCCATAATTTTTAAATTGTCTCTCCTGGATCTATTTTCCAGGTCAGTTGTTATTCCAATGAAATATTGTACATTATGTTCCATTTTTTCATTCTTTTGGTTTTGCTTTGTGATTTCTTTGTTTCTCATAAAGTCATTAGCCTCCATCTGTTCCATTCTAATTTAGAAAGTATTATATTATTTAATGAACTTTTGGGCCTCGTTTTCCATTTGGCTAATTCTGCTTTTGAAAGCATTCTTCCCCTCCTTGGCTTTTTGAACCACTTTTGCCAATTGAGTGAGCCTATTTTTCAAGGTGCCATTTTCTTCAGCATTTTTTGGGCTCTCCTTTAGCAGGGTGTTGACCTGCTTTTCATGCTTTTCTTGCATCTCTCTCATTTCTCTTCCCGGTTTTTCTTCTACCTCTCTAACTTGATTTTCAAAATCCTTTTTGAGCTCTTCCATGTCCTGAGTCCACTGAATGTTTATTTTGGATGTTTGCGATATAGAAGCCTTGACTTCTATGTCTTTCCCTGATGGTGAGCATTGTTATTCCTCATCAGAAAGGATGGGATGAGATATCTGTTCACCAAGAAAGTAACCTTCTATGGTCTTATTATTTTTTCCCTTTTCTGGGCATTATCCCAGCTAGGTACTTGACTTCTGAATTTCCTCACCATTCCCATCTTGCCTCTAGTTTCACCCAGCTACTGCTTGGGGTCTGAGATTCAAATGCTTCTTCCCAGCCTCTGGGCTTTTGAAGAGGGTGGGGATACTATTCAGTGTGAGATTAAATTCAGGTGCTCAGGTGGGAACTACCACATAAGATTCAGTTACCTCAGGGGATTTATGTGGAGACTTTCCACAATAGATCCAGGCTCCTGCCTGCTTTGGGAGCCCCTGTCTGCTCCTGCCTCCAGAGGGGGCCTGAATTATGGAGGCACCCCGCTCCCCTCCTGGCAAGCTGAAAAGACCCTCTCACAGACCTCCAGCTCCTGTGGGTGGAGGGACTTGTGTGGCTGCTGGAGATTCCATCCTTGAATCCTGCTCAGATCCGCTCCTCTTGGTGCTGCACGGCCAAGGCAGGTTTCGGCTCTGCTCTGGGTCCCGTGTGTGATGGACCCTTGGTGTTGGTTTTTCAGGGCTCTCTGGAATAGAAATCTCCACTCTGTTGTTGTGTGGCTTCAGCTGCTCCAGAATTCGTTGGGAGCTCCTCTTTGCAGGCAATTTTTCCGCTGTGGGTTAGGAACTAGCATATGTGTATGTTTCTACTCTGCCATCTTGGCTCCTTCCCCCGAAAATCTGATATTTTGAAACAGTTTAATTTTCCTAAGCATGCTTTTTTAGAGTGAAATTGTAAATAAGATCTATTCAGTGTTTTTCTTAAATGTAAATCTATTTTTAATTTCTTTTTTGAGGGGGATGAAAGTCAGGTATGTTACTTCCCCAAACACATAAAGTCAATGAAAATTGAATTCAGACAACAATGCAGGTTTCTTGCTTTAAAGTATTATTCTAAACACTGAATCGTGCTGGTTGTATTTAAAAAGAAATCATACCCCACACCTTAAGAATAATCTGATGTGACAGCCAAGGTTAAATATGTATTATGGAGGCAACTGTGAATGCAACTTAATAGCAGTACAAGGAGGTCTGGGGGACATTGCATAAACATACTGGGAGAGTTAGAAAATCACAAATCTATTCTTTCTATAAATTACTAGAAAAGATTTCCATGTGAATGTGTAGTGAGCCCTACCAAAATGAATATCCCTCCATGATTTAGATCCCAATTGCTACCTTTACAAAAAGACCATGTGCCCTTAGGCCATTCAAAATATTTTATATCATGATCCAAAGTAGGCAGTAGCTATTTTAATGGCAAATATTGAATAGTGTTCATTACTAAGTTTTAAGGGAGATGATGTAATAAGAGAAGGTACAGGAATGATTGAATACCTTCCATCAAGGTCATTCACTCAAAAGAAATACAAGATTCAGTAGTGTTGAGAAACCCAGTGAGCTATTTCTCCACTCAAAGCAAGCAACTGAGCAATTGGAAGCAATATCAAGGGGTTGAAAGTGTATGCTTATCTCACTTTTCCTTCTCCCCACTCATCCCCTAGATGCCACAGTAAATAAATTCAGTTGATTGAACTCAATTGACTCTACAGAAAAAAAAAAACAAACAAAAACAAAAACATACCTTGATGTCAGATGTGGTAATCTTGCTGAGGGTATGAAAACCTGGATATGGTGGCAGAGATAGGAAATCATTAAAATAGCTACTGACTACTTTGGATTCTGACTGAATAACAATTTTTTCTTTATTGGTTTCTTCAATTGCTACCTAGGGATAATAATAGTATGTAGTTTCCATGTTGTGGGGATAAAACAAGGTGCTTTTAAGCCTTAAAGTATTATTGAAATGGCAGTTTATTGTTATTATTTTCAATCAAATTATTGCGACACTTTCTATGGTTCTTTCAGCATTGCATAAATACTAATTCAACATTATGGCTGCCTATCCACCCTCCTTCATCATTACTAAATAACTGGCCAATCTTTTCTCTTCTTTTTCCAGATATATATATATATATATATATATATATATATAATATATATATATATATATATATATATATATATATATATGATAATATTACCATAGTATATTTTTTTATGATACTTTATAAGACACTTATGAAACAGAAGTTAACACTGGCCATATTACTGTCACCTTCTGTTTTTCTGAAACCCATGCACCAGAATTGCAACTCTGAGTTTAATAAGTCTCAGTTTAATCCCAGGAGATTTTCCACAAAGTTCAGTTTATTTAGTGGAGTCCATCTCACCACTTTCCATCCATATGTGTTACCTTGAGACTTAAAGCTTCTTCCAGAAGAGAAAAAGAAATTTTGGATATAAAGAAAATTCAGTGTCTTCTGACAATTCTTATGAAACTATAACTTGTTTTCTATACTCTGGTATAACACTATACATATACACACAGAAGATGATATCTGTATATGGATATGTGAACATACACACATATATACATATACCTAAGCATGCATTCATATATGCAAATATGCATACATATGTGTGTAGTGCATATGTATATCTGTATGTATATGTGCATGTATATATATATGTGTGTATATATGCACTTATATGTACACCTATGCAAATCGGTGCTTATATACACACACACACACATATATATAAAACGTAAACACATTTACACATATCTGTGTGTCTATATATATTTTTTCATATATACACATATGCACACACATATATTCATATACACACATACACATACATATCTACACATATATGCATACATGTACACATGTATACACACATGTATACACACACAAAAGCCAAAAGAGTAGTGACCACACCTCTCCTAAGATCATACCATCTTAGAAGAAACAAAACCTGGAAATATTCAGAACTAGACCTGAAAACAGCAGTAAGGAAGTATGAAATTTGTGACCATGTCCCTTTCACTCCAGCAGCAGAACTGAACATTAAAAAAGTTAAAAGTCAAGAAAGAGGCTAGCAAATGAGCACACAGGAAAACCAAACAGGAACATAACCATAGAAAGTTACCAAAATGACAGGGAAAGTAGAAACACAAATTCAAAAGAAAAGAATGAATTCAAAACAGGTAGATGCAAAGATGAAAAGAAAAATGTGAATTATTATCGCCTTCCAATCCCACCTACAACTCTTCCTTCCCCCCAAAGAAAAGAATTCCTGGAGGAACTAAACAGAGATTTCAAAAAAATAAGTAAGAGAGATACAGAAAATAAATGGAAAAGAAATGGGAGCGATTCAAGAAAATGATGATAGTATTGCCAACATAATTGAGTGAAGCCAAGATGGCAGAGTAAAGATGGCTTTACCTAAGCACATTTAAATTGTTCCTCTCTCGAAATTTAAGAAAAGAACAACAACAGTTTATTTATTCGATTAAAGTAACATCTCAAAATGTATTCTGAAGTTAATCAATAAAAGGAATGAGGATGAAATAATTTGCCACCATTGGGAAGCGTTCTCTGTTGCATTGCCCAAAGATAATGTCAGGTTGGACTCCCAGGGTGAGGAGGCAAAAAAACAGTTTGTGGACCCTATTGCTATTTTCACAACAGAAAAGAATGTTTTTGGTCACTCACACAACAGACTACAAAATAGAACAGCGACCTAACATCTTGGAAAAACTAATTATATATCCCAATAGGCATCTCTGAAAACAGTAGGAAAAACAAAGCAAAACAAAACAAAAAAGACCTTTAATGTAAAGTTAATATTTAAAAAAGAGACTAAGAATTAGAGTCAAGATCACAGAGAAAAGGCAGTAGGTCAACTGAGCTCTTTCAAAAATCACTCTGAACACATTTAAATAATGTCACAAAACAATTCCAGGATCAGCAGAACATAGAAAAGGATGGGGTGAAACAATTTTACAGTCAAAGAGAACTTAGAAGGTCAGCAGGAAAGCTCTGTACCAAATGCATAAGAGTGGAGCATGGTCCAGAGAAGGCCACATCCCAGAATACCAGGAGCAAACCTTGGGAGTAAACGAATCAGCAATGATAGCAGGTGTTTACAGTATCTTATTGTAAAATTTGATTAAGAAATTGGTTTTAGGCTCTCTGTCATCTACTGGCCTTCACATGTCACCTGTGGCTTCTACAAAACTCTTAAAAATTCTCATTTAATTTCTTATGCCAACCCACATTTTACCAATACCAGGAGGGGGAAAATTTCAATATGGAATGGATAGCTATGTTTTCTTGTAATTCAGATGATAATTGCTTTATGAACTGGATGCTAAGACATTTGCAACATGTAAATTTGTTACTCTTCTTGATTTGTTGCCCATTGTTACTTCGAGCATAAAATAGAGTTATTGTTTTGTTTGCTTTTGAACATTTCAGCTTTACCTGGTAGAATAACAGCAACATCTCCTTTTTTAGATTTACCTAATTCAAAGTAAATTATTTTTCCAATACCACAAAAAAAAGTTCAAAAAATAAAATCAGCTACACGAAACCACCAAAACTTGGAACAGTGCTACCTCCAGCCTATAAGCAGAGACCTACTTAAACAAAGAGTTAAAAGTCAAGGAGTAGAATGGGAAAATGAGCAAACAACAGAAAAACAATATTCTGACCGTAGAACCTTACGATGGTCTCAAGGAAGTGAAAAAATGCACTCAGAAGAAGAAAACAAAGTCAAAACTCCTTCATCCAAAACCTCCAGGAAAAATATGAATTGGTCTCAGACCATGGAAGACCTCAAAAAAAATGACTTTAAAGTCAAATGACAGAGAGAGAGAGAGAGAGAGAGAGAGAGAGAGAGAGAGAGAGAGAGAGAGGAAAAATTGTAAAGATAAATGAGAGTAATGCAAGAAAATAATGGAAAAAAGAGGTAACAGCTTGGTAAAGGAGAGGGCGTGCGCACACGCGCGCGCGCACACACACACACACACACACACACACACACAGAAAACAGTGAAGAAAATAACACCGTAAAGCAGACTAGGCCAAATTGTAAAAAAAAAAAAATACATAAAACCAATGAGGAGAACAATGGCTTAAAGAGCAGAAGTGGCTAATGGAAAGGGGGAGCACAAAAATTCAATGAAAAAACACTCCTTAAATAACAGAATAGGTAAATTTCAAAAAGAATTTAAAAAGTTCAATGAAGAAAATAATTTTTCAAAAATTAGAATTGAACAAATGGATGCTAGTACCTTTGGAAGAAATCACGAAACAATAAAACAAAACTTAAGGAATGAAAAAATAGGAGACAAAATGACATACCAGGTTGAAAGAGAAACAAAATTAGATGAAAATTATATCCAGGAGACATAATTTAAAAATTATTGTGCTGTCAGTCGTGATCAAAAAACAGCCTAGAAATCATTTTTCGTGAGAATTATTCAGAGAAACATTCTTTATATTTCAGAATCAGAGAGTAAAATAGAAATGAAAGGAGTTCAGCTAACACATCATGGAAAGACCATCCCACAATGAAAACCCTACGAAATATTTTAGCCAAATTCCAGAAATCCTGGATCAAGGAGAAGATATTGCAAGTAGGTAGAAAGAAATAACTCAAGTACAGCGAAGGGACATTCAAGATGGCACAAGATTTAGCAGTTTCCACATTGAAGCATCAAAGCGCTTGGAATATGATGTTCTGGAGGACAGAAGAACTAATATTACAAACATGAATCAATGAGTATAATCCTTCAGGGGGGAAAGGACGTTTAATGAAATAGTGGACTTTCAAGCATTCTGTTCTTTTTTTATTTAACTTTTTACATCCATTTTCACAAAATTTTGGGTTCCAAATTTTCTCCCCTTTTCTCCCCTCCCCCAACCCCAATAAACCGAGCAATCTAATTTTTCCTATCTCCAATCTGCCCTCTCTTCTGTCATCCCTCCCTTCTCTTGTGTCCATCTTCTCTTTTGTCCTGTAGGGCCAGATGTCTTTCTATTCTTCATTAACTGTATGTCTTATTTCCTAGTAGCAACAACAATACTATACAGTTGTTCCTAAAACTTGAATTCCAAATTCTACCCATCCCTCCCTCCCCACCCATTCCCTTTGGGAAGGCAGGCAATTCAATATAGGCCCTATCTGTGTAGTGTTGGAAATGACTTCCATAATAGTCGTGTTGTGTAAGACTAACTGAATTACCTTCCATCCTATCCTACCCCTCACTGTTTCTATTCTGTCTTTTCATCCTGTCTCTCCCCGAGGGTTGGCTTCAAATTGCTCCCTCCTCCCATTGCAATCCCTTCCATCCTCCCCTCCCTTGCTTTTCTCCTTCTCCCCCACTTTCCTGTACTGTAAGATATGTTTTCATACCAAAATGAGTGTGCATTTTATTCCTTCCTTTAGTCAAATGTGATGATGGTAAACTCCTTGTTTTTTTTTACTCAGCTCTCCTCTTTTTCCCTCCAGTAAAAAATCTCCTGCTTGCCTCTTAAATGACATATAATTTACCCCATTCCAATTCACCCTCTCCTTGCCCTACCTTTCTCTCTCACCATTTACCTCAATTTCTTTTAGGATATGGTCCCATCCTATTCAATTCACTCTGTGCTCTCTGTCTCTGTATGTGCTGCATGTGTGTATGTGTGAGTGTGCACACGTGTACATGTGTGTGTATGTGTGTGTGTGTGTGTGTGTGTGATTCCACCAACTACCCAGATACTGAAAAGTTTTAAGAGTTACAAGTATTGTCTTTCCATGTAGGAATGTAAACAGTTCACTTATGGTAAGTCCCTTATGACTTCTCTTTGCTGTTTACTTTTTCATGCTTCTTCTCATTCTTATGTTTGAAAGTCAAATTTTCTTTTCAGCTCTGTTCTTTTCATCAGGAATGCTTGAAAGTCCTCTGTTTCATTGAAAAACCATATTTTCCCCTGAAGTATTATACTCAGTTTTGCTGGTTAGGTGATTCTTGGCTTGAATCCTAGATCCTTTGACTTCTGGAATATGCTATTCCACACCCTTCGATCCCTTAATGTAGAAGCTGCTAGATCTTGCGTTATCCTGATTTTATTTCCACAATACTAGAATTGTTTCTTTCTAGCTGCTTGCAAGATTTTCTCCTTGACCTGGGAATTCTGGAATTTGGCCACAATGTTCCTAATAGTTTCTCTTTTTGGATCTCTTTCAGGTGGTGTTCGATGGATTCTTTCAATACTTATTTTGCCCTCTGGTTGTAGAATGTCAGGGCAGTTTTCCTCGATAATCTCATGGAAGATGATGTCTAGGCTCTTTTTCTGATCATGACTTTCAGGTAGTCCCATAATTTTTAAATTGTCTCTCCTGGATCTATTTTCCAGGTCAGTTGTTTTTACCATGAGATATTTCACATTCTCTTCCATTTTTTCATTCTTTTGCTTTTGTTTTGTGATTTCTTGGTTTCTCAGAAAGTCATTAGACTCCATCTGTTCCATTCTAATTTTGAGAGAACTATTCTCTTCAGTGAGCTTTTGAACCTCTTTTTCCATTTGGCTAATTCTGCTTTTGAAAGCATTCTTCTCCTCATTGGCTTTTTGAACCTCTTTTGCCAATTGAGTGAGCCTATTTTTCAAGGTGTTATTTTCTTCAGCATTGTTTTGGGTCTCGTTTACCGAGGTATTGACCCATTTTTCATGCTTTTCTTGCATCTCTCTCATTTCTCTTCCCAGTTTTTCCTCCACCTGTCTAACTTGCTTTTCAAAATCCTTTTTGAGCTCTTCCAAGGCCTGAGCCCACGCGACAACCCCCTGGGATGTCTGGGATACAGAGGCCCCACCCTCCACGTCTTTCCCTGATGGCAAGAATATTTCCTCGTCTTCAGAACAGAAAGTTGGGAACATTTGCACCTGGCCAAAGAAGCTCTCTATAGTCTTATTTTTCTTTCCTTTTCTCGGCGTTTTTCCAGCCAGTTACTTGACTTCTGAGATTCCTGTCCACTCCCGCCTAGATCTGCCCAGCTAGTGGTGGGATCTGAGATTCAAATGGGCTTTCCACGGCAGGCGTGGCTTCTATTCAATGTGAGTTTTACTTCTGGTGCTGGGGTGTGGGCAGGGACACCTCCCAGGCTCAGTTCCCTCAAGGGCTTTGTGCAGAGAACTTCAGTAATTGAGCGGGTGGGGCAGGGCCATCTCCCAGCTCAGTTCCTTCAGGTGGTTTATGCAGAGACTTTCAGTAATGAAGATCCTGCCTGCTCAGGGAGTCCCTGGCCGCTGCTGCTGCCTCTGCTGCCACCCCTACCTCTGATTCTGCCTCTTCCTCCTGAGGGGGCCTGAACCACGGAGACACCCCACTCGCCTCTCGGCCAGCCCAGACGTGTCTCTCACTGACCTGTAGCGTCTGTGGGGGGGAGGGACCTTCTCAGCTGCCGGAGGTTCTGTCCCTGAAGCCTGCTTGGGTCCGCTCCTCTGGGGCCGCCCTGCCAGGGCAGTGATGGGGTGGGCTCCGCTCTTCCACTGTGTTTCTGCATGCCCTACAGTGATCCAGAACTTTTGGGGAGCTCTTCTTACATTAAATCCATGGGCTGTGGGTTTGGAGGTAGCATACGTGAGTCTTTCTACTCCGCCATCTTGACTCCACCCCACACTTTCAAGCATTCTTAATGAAAAGACCATAGCCGAATAGAAAATCTGACTTTCAGATGTCAGAATCAAAGTAAGTATAAAAAGATAAACAGAGGGGGACAGACAAGATGACTGAGTAGAAGGCCAAACCTGCTGTAGCTCTCTCCCTAAATCTAATAAAATACCTGTAAAAATGACTCTAAAAAATTTCTAGAGAAGCAGAAGCCTCAAACGACAGGGTGAAAAAAGATTCCCAGCCCAAGGCAGTCTAAAAGGCAAAACAGGAAAGATCTATCACACCATGCTCAGAGCAGATTGCATCCCAGGAAATTCAGCACAGCAGGGACAGGAGTGGAGCACGCTTCAGTGCATGGAATCTCTGTCAGCAGCTGCGGTTCCCAGATGCTTCAATTCACAAATGTCATAGACAGCTTCAAAAGCCGTTGAGAAAGCTCTATCACCTGGGTGAAAAGGCAGCAGGGTCTTGCCCTAACAACAATGCCAGGTGGCAACAGCACCCATTTTTGGAATCCTGAGCTTAAAGACCCTGGGGGAATCAAGCAGTGATCTGAATCTCATCCCTGAGTCGTGTCCCTGGAGTGAGGAGGAGCCCTGATGTGGTGGAGCTGGAGGCGGATGTGGCGAGAGAATCCCACTTTCAGATAAGGAGCAGAAAACTTGGGGTTGCTCCCAGATCACAGAACAGGCAAGGAGAAGAGTAAAGTTCCCTCCCTTGATTGTGCCGCCTTGGAAGAACTGAGAACTTACAGGCCCCTAGAGTACACCCTCAACTTAACAAAGAACTCAAAAGTCAAATAACTGGCTGAGTAAATGGCCAAAAAGGGGAAAAATAAGACTTTAGAAGGTTGCTTTCTTGGTGAAAAGGTATTTTCCTCTATCCTTCTAAATAAGGAGGAACAAAGCATAGCAACTGAAGAAGACATCAAAGTCAAGGATAATTCACTCAAAACCTCCAAAATTAATTTACGATGGACTCAGGTCATAGAAGAGCTCAAAAGTAGTTTTGGAAATTCAAAATTAAATAAGAAAGGTGTAGGGAAAATTGGGAAGAAAAATGAGAGCAATACAAGAAATTCAGGAAAAGCAAGTCAAGAGCTTGTTAAAGGATACCACAAAATATGCTGAATAAAATAAAACCTTTAAAAATAGACCACCCCTGTCCACAGGTTAAATGTCTATAAGTCACTTACTTGAACTTCTGGAAGCCAAAATGGTGGAGTGATCAGTAAATACTCACTCACCCTCACACTGTTGATCTTGAAAGAACGATAAACTATTTCCCCAGAAAAATCTTGGATCAACAGAAAGGGCAAACAGTATCATAGCACATGAGGTTAGGAAAATTGCTAAGTAGAATCACTCTTGCTGTCACAGAAGGGGACGAATGCAGGAGTAGAGCTGTCCCAGGCAGTCCCACCTCAGGGAACAAGAAGGAGATCAAAAGCTCCAGGGGGATGGAACCCCATAACCATCAACACCAAGATGCCAGGCATCCCTCAGTACACCAAGGAAAATGAAAACTGAGCAACTGGGATCACCAACCACTGAAACTACCTATTTTCTAGATCATTAGAGGAGAATTCCTATGGCTAGATAACCCCTACCCCACATTTAACAAGCTAGCTTCAGGAAAAACTTGGGGAAACACAGAACGAATTCTCTTGACCTCTGCTTTCTTACACCAGCCAGCTCAGCACCATGTAAGCTGCAGAAGTTTAGCTTCTAGCTGAAAGAACAAGAGGCCACAACACATAAAGCCTCATTATGACAACTGAGCAGCAAAGCAGGAAAGAAAAGATGATACAATATTTCTATGGAGACAAGGGCCAAAACACGAACACCAAAGAGGTCAGTATTGAGAATGTACTCATATCTGCAATTTCAGAAGGGACTGGTCACAAGCACAAAGAGCACTCTTGGAAGACCTGAAGAAAGATTTGAAAAGCAAAATTAGAGAAATAGAAGAAAAACCAGCCAATTGTTTAAAAGTATTAAAAAAAGAATTGATTGAAGAGAACAACTCCTTAAAAAGGAAAATTGGACAGATGGAAAAAGAAGCACAAAACCTAATTAGGAAAATGGAAGAAATGGAAAAGGAAGTACGAAAAATAACTGGAGAAAATAATTGATTAAAATGAATAATTAGATAGATGGAAATAGAGATGCAAAAGTTAACTGAAGAAAACAAGCTGATAAAAATTAGAATTTGACGAATAAAAGATAATGACTCTATGAGAAATCAAAAATCAGTGAAAAAGAGGGAAGGAGGCAAGATGGCAGAGTAGAAACACTCACCTATGCTAACTCCAAATTGTACACAGCCGATTTTGACTTTCTGTCAAAAGAACTCCCCACAAATTCTGGAGCAGTGGGACCTGCACAAAAACAGTGGAAGAGATTTCCATTCCAGAGAGCCCTGGAAAGCTGTACCCAGGGGTCCTTCACGCTCCAGACGTGGAGCCCAGCCCTGCCCAGCCCTGGCTGTGCGGGCCCAGAGGAGCAGATCCAAGCAGGCTTCAGGGACAGAACCTCCGGCGGCTGTGAGGGAACCTCCACCCACAGGCGCTTCAAGTCAGTGAGAGAGATTTCTGGGCTGGCTGAGAGGGGAGCAGGGTGTCTCTGTGGCTTGGGCCGCCTCGGGAGGCAGCGGCAGAGGCAGTGGCGGCCTGGGAATCTCTGAGCAGGCAAGAGCTCCATTACCAAAGTTCTCTGCATAAACCTCCTGAGGGAACTAAGCCTGGGAGGCAGCTCTGTGCCCACCCGATCCATTTCTGAAGGTCTCTGCATAAAGCCTCTGAGGGAAATGAGCCTGGGAGGCAGCCCCACCACCACCTAAGCACCAGAACTTAAGCTCACATTGAATACCAGCCGCTCCCACCCCGGAAAGCTCTGAGGCTGGGAAGCAGCATTTGAATCTCAGACCCCAAGCACTAGCTGGGCAGATCTAGGTGGGGGTGGAGAGAAATCTCAGAAGTCAAGTAACTGGCTGAGAAAATGCCGAGAAAAAGGAAGAAAAATGAGACCATAGAGAGCTACTTTCTTGGGGAAGAGATGTTCCTTCCTCCCATTATTTCTGATAAGGGAGTACAATGCTTGCCATCAGGGAAAGATGTGGAGGTCGGTGCCTCTCTATCCCAGACATCCCAGGTGGATGTTCAGTGGGCTCAGGCTATGGAAGAGCTCAAAAAGGATTTTGAAAATCAAGTTAGACAAGTGCAGGAAAATCTGGGAAGAGAAATGAGAGAGATGCAAGAAAAGCATGAAAAAGGGGTCAATGCCTCGGTAAAGGAGACCCAAAAAATGCTGAAGAAAATAACACCTTGAAAAATAGGCTCACTCAATTAGGAAAAGAGGTTCAAAAAGCCAATGAGGACAAGAATGCTTTAAAACGCAGAATTAGCCAAACGGAAAAAGGTGTTCAAAAACTCACTGAAGATAATAGTTCTTTCAAAATTAGAATGAAACATATGGAGTCTAATGACTTTCTGAGAAACCAAGAAATCACAAAACAAAGCTAAAAGAATGAAAAAATGGAAGAGAATGTGAAATATCTCATGGGAAAAACAACTGACCTGGAAAATAGATCCAGGAGAGACAATTTAAAAATTATGGAGCTACCTGAAAGACATGATCAAAAAAAGAGCCTAGACATCATCTTTCATGAAATTGTCAAGGAAAACTGCCCTGAGATTCTAGAACCAGAGGGCAAAATAAGTATTGAAGGAATCTATCAATCACCACCTGAAAGAGATCGGAAAAGAGAAACTCCTAGGAACATTGTGGCCAAATTCCAGAGTTCCCAGGTCAAGGAAAAAATCTTGCAAGCAACTAGAAAGAAACAATTCCAGTATTGTGGAAATAAAATCAGGATAACTCAAGATCTAGCAGCTTCCCCATTAAGGAATCAAAGGGCGGGGAATAGGATATTCTAGAAGTCAAAGGAACTAGGACTAAAACCAAGAACCACCTACCCAGCAAAACTGAGTATAATACTTCAGGGGAAAATATGCTCTTTCAATGAAAGAGAGGAGTTGCAAGCATTCTTGATGAAAAGATCAGAGTTGAAAAGAAAATTTTGAATTTCAAACACAAGAATGAGAAGAAGCATAAAAAAGTAAACAGCAAAGAGAAGTCATAAGGGACTTACCAAAGGTGAAGTGTTTACATTCATACATGGAATGACAATGCTTGTAACTCTTAAAAAATTTCAGTATCTGGGTAGTTCGTGGGACCACACACAGACGTATACACACACACGCATGCACACACACACATGTACATACACGCACGCCCACACACATACAGACATGCACGCACACAAGGAGACAGAGAGCACAGAGTGAATTGAATAGGATGGGACCATATCTTAAAAGAAATTAAGGTAAATGGTGAGAGAGAAATGTAGTGGGAGGAGAGAGGGTGAAATGGAATGGGGTCAATTAAATCTCATTCAAGAGGCAAGCAGGAGACTTTTTAGTGGAGGGAAAAAGAGGAGAGCTGCGAAAAAAAAACATGAAGTTTACCCTCATCACATTCGACTAAAGGAAGGAGGAAAATGCACACTCATTTTCGTATAAAAACCTATCTTACAATACAGGAAAGTGGAGGAGAAGGAGATAAGCAGGGAGGGAGGGATGATGGAAGGGAGGGCAATGGGAGAAGGGATCAATTTGAAGTCAACCCTCAGGGAGGGACATGATGAAAAGACAGAATAGAAACAATGGGGGGCAGAATAGGATGGAGGGAAATAGTCATTCTTACACAACACGACTGTTATCGAAGTCATTTGCAAAACTACACAGATATGGCCTATATTGAATTGCCTGCCTTCCCAATGTGAATGGGTGGGGAGGGAGGGATGGGGAGTATTTGGAACTCAAAGTTTTAGGAACAACTGTTTAGTATTGTTCTTGCTACTAGGAAATAAGAAATACAGTTAATGGGGAATAGAAAGTCATGTGACCCTATAGGACAAAAGAGAAGATGGGGACAAGAGAAGGGAGGGATGATAGAAGAGAGGGCAGATTGGTGATAGGGAAAATTAGAATGCTTGGGTTATTGGGGTGGAGGGAGGGTATAAATGGGGAGAAAATTTGGAACTCAAAATTTTGTGAAAATGAATGTAAAAAATTAAATAAATAAATTTGTATTAAAAAAAATCAGTGAACAAAATCTAAAGAATGAAAAGATAGAAGAAAATGTACAATATCTAACTGGAAAGAGAACTGACCTGTAAAAAAAGATATACGAGAGAAAAACTAAGAATTACTGTCCTACCAGAAAGCCGTGATGAAAAAAAAAAATTCCTTGACAATATAATCCAATAAACCATCAAGGAAAACTGTCCAGAAATCATTTTATGAAAAATCAATAAAATTGATCGACCTTTTGACAATGAGATCAAAAAAAAAAGGAACGAAGAAAATGAAATTAACAGTATCAAAAATTAGAAGGGTGAACTCCCCTCCAAGGAGGAGGAAATTAAAACAATAATTTGAAGTTACTTTGCCCAAATATATGTCCACAAATTCCACAATCCAAATGACATGGATGATTACATTTAAAAAAAATATATAAATTTCCCATATTAAACAGAAGTTGAATAATTAAAAAACTCCAACTCAGAAAAAGAAATTGAAAAAACCATCAATCAGCTCCCTAGAAAAAAATCTGCAGGGCCAGATAGATTTACAAGTGAATCCTATCAAACATTTAAAGAACAGTTAATTTCAATACTCTATGGACTATTTTGGAGAATTGGGGAAGGAGTCCTCCAAAATTCTTTCTTCAAATATGGTTTTGATACCTAAAGAAAGAAGAGACAAAACAGAGAAAGAAAATTATGGACCAATTTATCTAATGAACATAGACGCAAAAATTTTAAATAAGATTTTCGCAAAAAAAAAAAAAAATACAGTAACTTCTCACTAGAATAATACATTATGATCAGGTAGGATTTATACCAGAAATGCAGGACTCGTTAAATAACAGGGAAAATGTTTGTATTATTAATCATATTCAAAACAAATCTAACAGAAACCATATGATTGTCTCGATAGTTGTTTAAAAAAACTGACAAAATAAAAACATTGGACAGTATAATAAACAGTATCTTCATAAAACCTTCAGCAAGGATTATAAGCTTGCTGGAAATAAGCTTGATACATTTCCAATAAGATCAGGGGTGAGATAAGGATGTCCATTATCACCACTATTATTCAGTAAGATAATGCAAATGTTAACTGTAGCAAGAAGAGAAGAAAAAGAAATTGAGGAAATTAGAAAAGGCAAAAAAGAAATCAAATTATCACTGTTCACAGATGATATGATGATATACTTAGAGAATCCCAGAGAATCCCTACTTGAAATAATAATCAATTTTGTCAATGGTGCAGGTTACAAAATAGACCCACACAAATCTTCTGCATTTCTATACATTACAAACAAAGTCCAAGAGCAAGATGTAGAAAGAGAAATCCCATTTAAAGCTAGGGTAAACCTTACAAAATATTGGAGACTCTATCTGCCAAAAAAAGTCCTGGGACTATATGAACACAATTCACACAAATAAAGTCAGATCTAAGTATGTGGAAAAAACATCAAATGCTCGTGGGTAGGATGAGCCTATAAAATAAAAATGACAATTCTACCTAACTTAATTTACTTATTCAGTGCCATTCAAATGGAATTATCATGTAATTATTTTCTAGAGCTAGAACAAGTAATATAAAAATTCATCTGGAAGAACAGTTTCCAGAATATCAAGGGAATTAATGAAAACAATGCTAGGGAAGTTGACCAAGTTCTACCTGTTCTCAAATTATATTATAAGGCACGAATTATCAAAACCATTTTGTACTCACTCAGAAAGAGAAGGGTAGACCTGTGGAACAGTTTAGGTACTCAAGACACAGTGGTTAATGAATATAGAAATCTGCTCTTTGATAAATCTAGCTTCAGGATGAGAACTCAGTGTTTGACAAAAATTCCTGGAAAACCTGGAAAACTGTGTGGCAAATTGGGCATAGATCAATGCCTGACTCCATACACAAGAATAAATTCCAAATGGATACATGATTTAGGTTTAAAGAATGATACTATAAAGAAAACAGTGGAGCAAGTAATGATGTATTTATCAGACTTATGTAGAAGGGAAGAATTATTGACTAAAGGAGATGGAAAGCATGAACACAAAATGGATAATTTTGATTACAGTAAATTGAAAAGTTTTTTCACAGACATATTCAATGCAATCACGATTAGGAGGGAAGCAGAAAACTGGCAAAGAATTTTTGCAACTAGTGTCTGTGATGAAGGCCTCATTTCCAAAATATGCAGAGAAATGAGTCTAATGTTCAAGAATACAAATCATTCCTGAATTGACGAATGGTCAAAAGATATGAAAGGGCAATTCTCAGAGGGAGAAATTAAAGCTATCTATAGTCATATGAAAAAATGCACCAAATCACTATTGATTAGAGAGATGCAAATCAAGACAACTCAGAGAAACCACATCACACCTATCAGATTGGCTAACATTAAAAAACAGGAAGGTGATAAATGTTGGAGAAGGTGTTGGACAGTTGGAAAACTAATTCATTGTTGGTTGAGCTGTGAGCTAACCCAACCATTCTGGAGAGCAATTTGTAACTATGCTCAAAATGCTACAAAAATGTGCACATCCTTTGACCCAGTAATATAGTTTCCATAACTGTATCCCCAAGAATTCATAAAAATGGAAAAGGGTCACATGTACCAAAAATATTTACAGAAGCTGTTTTTGTGGTGTCTAAAAATTGGAAATCAAGGGCATGCCCATCAATTGGGGAATGACTGAATAAATTGAGGTGTATAAATAAAATGGAATACTACTGTGCTATAAGAAATGGTGAACAGGAAGACTTCAGAGAGGACTGGAAAGACTTTGATGATCTGATACTGAGTGAAAGGAGCAGAACCACTGCAACTTTGTGCACAAGAACAGCACCAGAGTGTGAGGAATTTTTCTGGCAGACGTAGTACTTCCTTGCAATACAAGGACTTAGATAATTCCAAGTGGTCTCTTAAGGAAAAATGCCTTCCACAACTAGGGAAAGAACCATGGAATTCAATCACTGAATGAACAGATCCTTTTGTTTGTATTATTTTTTGGTTTATTTTATGATTTCTCCCATTCATTTTAATTTTTATGTGCATTATGACTAAGATGAAAATGTATTTAATAGGAATGTATGTGTAGAAGGAATATAAAACTGTATGACATCTCAGGGATTGAGTGCGGAAGTAAAGGGTAAGGTGGGGAGGAGAAATATCTAAGATATATAGAAGTGATTATAGAACACTGACAACAAATACAATAATAATAATAGTAATAGCAATAATGATAATAATAATAATGTAACCTAGATGGCAAAAGAGGGCCAAGAAGCCAAAGAGGAGAAGTGTGCATTTAAAAGCAGAATTAGCCAAATGGAAAAGGAGGTTCAAAAGTTTACTGAAAAAAATAGTTCTTTAAAAATTAGAATGGAGGAGATGGAAGCTAATAATGTTATGAGAAAACAAAAAATTACCAAACAAAACCAAAAGAATAAGAAAATGGAAGATAATGTGAAATGTTTCATTGGAAAAACAACTATCCTGGAAAAGAGTGCTAGAAGAGAAAATTTAAAAATCATTGGTCTACCTGAAAGTCATGATGAGAAAAAGAGTCTCGATATCATCTTTCATGAAATTATCAAGGAAAACTATCCTGATATTCCAGAAGTAGAAGGTAAAATAAATATTGAAAGAATCCACCTATTATCTCCTGGAAGAGATCAAAATAAAATCTCCTAGGAATATTATTCCAGACTTCTCAGTTCAAGGAGAAAATATTGCAAGAAGCACAAGCAAACAATTCGAGTATTGTGGAAATACAATCAGGATAACACAAGATCTAGCAGCTTCTACATTAAGGTATAGAAGGGCTTGGAATATAATATTCCAGAAATCAAAGGACCTAGGATTAAAACCAAGAATCACCTACTCAGTAAAATTGTGTATTTTTCACAATACGCACTTCACTCATGATCATTCAATGAAATAGAAGACTTTCAAGCATTCATGGAGAAAAGGCAAGAGATGAATAGAAAATGTGACTTTCAAACACAAGAATCAAGGGAAACATAAAAAGGTAATGAGGACAGAGAAATCAAAAGGGACTTATTAAATTTGTACTGCTTACATTCCTATACGGAAAGATAATATTTGTAACACTTGAAACTTTTCTCAGTATCTGGGTATTTAGAGGGATTACACACACACATACACACACACACACACACACACACACTCACACAAATACATAGAAAGAGAGATAGAGAGAGAGCACATGGTGAGTTGAATAGGAAGGGATCATATCTAAAATATATAATTAAGGGGTGAGAGCGGACTATATTGGGAGGAGAAAGGGAGAAATGGAATGGGCAAATTATATCTCATAGAAGAGGCAAGAAAAAGCTTTTCCAATAGAAGTCAAAAAGGGAGAGGTGAGAGGGAAAGAGTGAAGCTTACTGTCATCACATTTGATTCAAGGAAGGAATAACATGCCCACCTAATCTGATACGAAAATTTGTCTTATACTACAGGAATATAGGGTAGAAAGGCATAAGAAGTTTGGGAGAATGATGGAAGGGAGGTCAAATGGGAGGAGGGAGCAATTAGAAGTAAACCTTCTGGAAGGACAAGGTCAAAAGGGAGAATAGAAGAAATATGGGGCAGGATAGGATGGAGGGAAATATAGTTAGTCTTACACAACATGACTGTTAAAAGTTATTTGCAAAACTACACATATATAGTCTGTATTGAATTGCTTGGGAAGAGAGGTTGGAACTCAATGTTTTAGGAACAAATGTTGAAAATTGTTTTTGTGTACCACTGGGAAAAATGAAATACAGTTAATGTAGTGTAGAAATTTATCTTGCCCTAAAGGACAAGAAAGAAGATGGGGAAAAGGAAAGGTAGGGGCTTTAGAAGGGAGAGCACACTGGTGGAAAGAACAATCACAATGCATGCTGTTTTTAGGGTGGAGGGGGAGAAATGGGGAGATAATTTGGAACTCAAAATTTTGTGGAAATGAATGTTGAGTACTTAAAATAAATAAACTTTTAAAAATTAAAAAAAAGAAATCAATTTTGCTCTAGAGGAAAAGAGAGAAGATGGGGATAAAGAAGGGAAGGGTGTGACAGAAGAGAGTGCAGGATAGGGGGAAGGATAATCAGAATGCACAATGTCTTGGTGGGAGGGGAGAACAGAGAATTTGGAACTCATAATTTGTGGAAATGAATGTTAAAAATTAAAAATAAGCAAGTGTTGTTTATTCAAGAGAGGATTGTTACCAAATTTTACCCTTAAGACACATATTCTACCATGAATAAGGCTATGATAGTTGGTTCATGGACTCCAGAAGCAAAGCTGCCCGTCTATCTACCCTGTTTTGTATTATTGTTTCCTTGCTTCTTTTTGACTTTTCATCCATTAAATTTGTTTGCGAGACTTGTTTCCTATAGGCTTAGTATCCTTCACCTGCAGATGCCTGGTCGTTTAAGCTGGATGACCCCTATCCATGAGAGTGATGTGTCATCTCTGGACCTGAAGCTGACCATCTCTGGATGCCACCTGAAGAATTGATTTCTCAAGAGTTCTACTCCAATCACAGCAGGAATTAGTTAGGGACCCATACCCCACAATTTTGAGCCCCGTTTATTGAGGGGAATTTATTGAGGGGCTTGAGCCCCACCCTAAAATATTGTTTTATGTGCTCTTTTTGTGTAATCCCCATTGTACTCTTGTGGAATTCTGTTGACAGCAGTTGCCTAATTTATTGTTTTATATGCTTATTTTCTGTTATCCTTCTTAAAGTTCTGTTAATACCAATTGCCCCACCGACCTATGTAATGTATGTGAATGATCATGGGGACGAATGTAATAGTAATTTAAATGAAAAGATTTTTCCTATTCATTAATAGACCCATAAGATTTTCTTAAATCACCTGGAAGCCTAAGTCACATGTGGTGGGAAGACCTTGCGGAACAGGCAGAACAGGAAGGGTTTAGCAGAAGTGGGAGGAAGTGAGTGAGCCTGTTTGGGTCAGAGGAGAGAGGGCTAAGGCAGACAAGTGGGTGGGGCAAGGCTCAGGCTTGTGAGTTTGCTTGTGAAAAGGCAATGGCTGAGGGCGGGGGTGGGGAGGAAGTGGAGAAGCTTGGGAAAAGCTTTGCCCGCTGCTGTGATCATGTTTATTAATTTCTTGGTCAGAATGACAGATTTTGCTTTCGGGTTCGGGCATTTGGCTAAATAAATGTGTTTCTTATACCTTCTATATATAGAGCATTTTATATTTTTTGATTGAAAACTATGATGGCATATTCATAGTTACCACTAGTGCTGTGAATATTGTCTTGGTAATAGAGGTGTGAAACAAGTATTTCTATTATCAATACTGTTATCCAATACGTTACTAGGAATATTAGATTCTGTAATAAGAGAAGAAAAGGAAGTTAGAAGGAATTAGGATAGACAAAGAAGAAATTAAGTTATCATTCTTTGCAGAAGATATGATGATATACATAGAGAATTCTAGAGAATAAAGAAAAAAAGCTGCTTGAAATAATAAGCAACTTTGACAAAGTTGAAGGATAAAAATTAACCCACAAAAATCATCTGCATTTCTATATATTACTAACAAAGCCCAGAAGCAAGAGATAGAAAGAGAAAACCCTTTAAAGTTATTTTAGATACTGCCTAAATGAACTCAAGGACATATGAACACAATTACAAAACACTTTTCACACAAATAAAGTCAGATCTAAATAACTGGGGAAAAAAATCGGTTGCTCATGGATAGGCTTAGCTAATATAATAAAAGTAAAAATTCTATCTAAATTAATGTATTTATTGAGTTCCAACCCAATTAAACTACCACAAAACATTTTATAGAGCTAGAAAAATAATATAAAAATTCATCTGGAAGAACAAAAGTTCCAGAGTATCAAGGCAATTCATGAAAAGAAATGTTAGGAAAGGTGACTTAGTCATACCAGATCTTAAATTGCATTATAAAGTAGGAATCATAAAAATCACTTGATACTGGCTAAGAAAGAGAGGGATAGATCGGTGAAATAGTTTGTGAATAAATGACACAGTAGTCAATGACTATAGAAGTCTACTGTCTGACAAACCAAAAAAAAACAAACAAAAAACACTGTCTAGGATAAGAACTCACTGTTTGACAAAAATGTTGGGAAAACTGAAAAATGTGTCAGACACTGGATATAGAACAATGCCTGATACCATATATATATATATATATATATATATATATATATATATATATATATATTTTTCAACCTCCACCATAACATTTTGAAAAGAAGTTTGTATTGTAAACTGGACTTGTTTTGGACTGTCATATTTTTATTTTTATAGAATGAAGCAGTTTTTAAATTTATTTTTGCTTTATCTATGTAGCATTTTGAAAACCAGATGCCTCAGAAATTACCATAGTTTCATTTAGCATGTTTACCTTTCTCAATTTCCTTTTTTCTTCTGTATCAAAAAGTTCTTTAAGCATTTCAGGTTAGGGAAAATATAATTTCCCACAATATAATTTCATTTTTTCTTTTAAAAAATTATTGATTTTGACTTTTGCTTTAGGCAATCAATGATTTACCTTCACAAAGAAAATTCTAAAATTTCTCATGCATTTTCCCCCCACTACCTCAAGATTTTGTTTGTTAAATATAATGTGGTTAAATTTTGGCATTTTCAATGACTTACACGTTTTTCTAATTGAAGGCAATATTTATAAATTGATGGATTATAAAAAGTAGCAGAACCTCGATAAACTCTTATTAGTTTTTTGTTTATTTGCTTTCTGGTCACCTAAGGAGTCATGCAAATGATTATTATTGAACAACAGAAATTTTTAAAAATATTATTTTTCAATGTTTTCATTTTATTTATTTAGTGTGTGAAATAAAACAGGCATTTACATAAGTTAGTAGAATTTTTTTTTTAAAAAAGATGGTTGCATATGGAATTGTAAACCCATTATATACAATTGTTATTCTTTGTAAATTTATAAGAAAATTATTAAGTAACTATCCTTTTTTTAAATTTCCTTCCACCTACCTTAGAGATTCTACTATTAGAAAAAATAAGTGTGTTTGTGTGTATGTATGTGCATATGCATAATATATGTGAAACAATTCTACAGATATTTCTATGCATCGGTTCTTTCTAGTATTGATTTAAAATGATAAATGACTGGAGGTTTTTGGCTAGGTTATGTATTGTTTACTCAATAAACATCGGTAAATTGGATTGATGAACAAAGGAGCCATATATGCCAATATAGTATTATTAAATACAAATGTATTGTGATGGAAAGTGAATTTGTAGGCAGAAATGGCTGGAATAGGGGCAAAGGCCTGGAAGTTACAGTAAATTCCTTAGTCAGGAGTGTGCAAGCACTCAGCTGAGTAAAACCAAGAAACCAAATAATCAAAACTAAGATTGTAAAAGATTTTGAAACAGAAGAGTTCCTTCATAGAAGTCAGACGATATCTTAGAATGATTGTTTAGAAAACATTGATAGTGTAACAGACTAAGTTCAGTCAGCAGAGTTAAAGTCAGAAGCATGAAGTTAAAAGAGGCAAGAAAAGCAGGCATTGAAATTATTCTTAACTTTCTATATAGACTAGACAGGGAGTTACTCATGCATCTGAGGAAATTCAACTACTGATTGGCACATGATTTATATAATTTTTCTATTTCCAACCTGAGTCATTTCACTCTTCCTTAAATAATTTGAGTATAATAACATAAATGGAAAGAACAGCTATACAATGATTTAAAAGAAACAAATCAAAATTAAGTAAAACAAATTTATAAAGATAAGGCAGGACAAGGATGAAGAGCAATTACAAGCCCTCCCCCCGAAACTACCCATTAGTGAAGGTGGGAGATCACATGTTTTGAACTCTTTTAACGTATAAAGAAATTGTATTGATTAATTTTTCTCTCTCAAAAAATACTGTTTCTCACAGGGACTAGCTTTCTGTGAGGGGCTACTTGAGATAACCATGGTAACACAAGAAGCAAAATATCAGTGACAACTTATTATGGTTACAATTCTTAAAGTTTATTGTTATTTTACTCTACTGAAATTTAAAAGAATCAAGACATACAGCATAAAAACCATTAAAATATTTAGTTATTTCTAGTTTTCAACATTCATTTTCACAAGGATTTCAATTCCAAATTTTCCCTCCTCCTCACCCTGACAATGCATGCATTCTCATTACTCCTTCCCTCAGTGTAACAGTAAGCACCTTGACATACACAGAGGGGCCTGCTATCACAAATTTCTAGATCTGCTTTTCTAAAAAGACAGCAACTTTAAAAAAGTCAACAATCACTTTATTCAAGCACACGTGTAATTGATTTAGTTCAGGTGGAAGAAGTCAGCACCCCGAACTTCAGAGAAAATAAAGAGAAATCGAAGATCAACAGACATGCTTCTGTCTGATGTAATCAATATATACATCATAGATCAACAGAATAATCCAGCTCTCTGACCATTACATACATACATAGTTACCAGAAAAAGAAGCACCAACATCTAGGTTTTCAAAATTAGAGAACTACTTAGCAGCTTCCCAGAGTATCATCTGACAGACAAAATATTTTCCAAAATAAAGCCCAAAGGAAAAGTGCACCTTAGAATTTTTAATATATTTTTAGAGACACAGTGCATCACAATCCTTGAGAACCAGTGCCACATTAACAAAAAATGTGGGCATTCCTTAAAATCTCCCCAGCTCTATTAATGGGTGAGGGAGATCTACTTTAATCACGTTGTTCAATCAGAGGCATTCGATTATACTAAAACAAAAACAGCAGAAGATCCTAATTGGTTTGCCATCACACTCAGTCTGCCTTCCCTTTTATCATCTCTTCCTTTCCCCCTCCCCTGTCACTTTCTTGAAGGACAAGATACATTACTGTACCCCATTGCCCAGATATCTTATTTCCCAGTTTCATGTAAAAACATTTTTACATTTATTTTTAAAACTCTGAACTCCAAATTCTCTCCCTTCTTCCATCCTCCCTCTTTCCCATTGAGAAGGCAATCAAATCAATAAAGGTTAAATGTATAGTTTTGCAAAACACCTCCATAATAGTCATATTGTGAAAGATTAACTATATTTTTCTCCTTCCTATCCCACCCCTCAAATTATTCTCTTTTCTCCTTGGACCCTGTCCATTTTCTTAAATGTTTGTTTCTAACTACCCCCCCAATTAGCCCTCCCTTCTATCACCCCCCTTATTGTCTTTCCCTCCTACTTTCCTGTAGGATAAGATACCCAATTGAGTGTGTATGTTATTCCCTCCTTAAGCCAAATCCGATGAGAATAAGGTCCACTCATTTCTTCTCATCTCATTGCTCTTCCCCTCCTTTGTGAAACCTTTATCTTGCCTCTTTTGTGCGAGATAATTTAACTCATTTTATCTTCCCCTTTCGCCTTCTCCCAATATATTTCTCTCTCATCCCTTAATTTTCTTTTTATTTCTCACCCTTTCATATTCAATTCGTTGCTGTGACTTCTATCTATCTATCTATCTATCTATCTATCTATCTATCTATCTATCTATCTATCTATCTGTCTGTCTGTCTGTCTGTCTGTCTGTCTGTCTGTCTGTCTGTCTATCTACCTATCTATTTCCTCCAACTACTAATACTGAGAAAGGTCTCTTGAGTTACAAATAGCATCTTTTCACATAATAATGCAAACATTTCAACTTTAATAAGTCTCATGATTTATCTTTCCTCTTTACCTATAAATAATTTTCTTGAATCTTGTATTTGAAAGTCGAATTTTCTATTTATCTCTGGTCTTTTCAACAAGAATGCTTGGAAGTCCCCTATTTCATTGCAGTTCCATTTCCCCCCTGAAGAATTATACTCAGTTTTGCCGGGTAGAATCTTCTTGGTTTTAATCCTAACTCCTCTGACCACCTGAATACCATATTCCAAGACTTTGGTTTACTTAACGTAGAAACTGCTAGATCTTCTGTTATTCTGCATGTATTTCCACAGTACTTGAATTATTTCTTTCTGGCTAATTCCAATATTTTCTCCTTGACCTGGAAAATCTGGAATGTCAGTACAATAGTTTGAGGAATTTTCCTTTTGGGGTGTCTTTTAGAAGGTGATGGGTAGATTCTTTTATTTTTTGTTCTACCCTCTGGTTTTAGAATATCAGGGCAGTTTTCCTTCCTAATTACTTAAAAGATGATGTCTAGGCTCATTTTTTCTTCATGGCTTTCAGGTAAACCAATAATTTTTAAATTTTCTCTCCTGCATCAGGTCATTGTTCTTTTTTTCCAATGATATATTTCACATTGCCTCCTATTTTTTCATTGTTTTTGTTCTATTTTATAATTTCTTGATTTCTCATAAAGTCATTAGCTTCCATTTGCTCCATTCTTATTTTGAAGAAATTATTTTCTTCAGTGAGCTTTTGGACTTCCTTTTCCATTTGTTCAAATATGCTTTTCAATGCGTTCTTCTCTCATTAACTTTTTGGACTTCTTTTAGCCATTTTGTTTAGTCTGTTTTTAAGGTGCCATTTTTTCAGTGTTTTGTTTTGTATTTTGGTCTCCTTTAGCAAGTTGTTGACTTAATTTTTCATGATTTTCTTGCATCACTCTCTTTTTACTTCCCAATTTTTCTTCTACTTCTCCTATAGATTTTCAAAATCATTTTTTAGCTCATTGATGACCTGTGACCAATTCACATTCTTCTTGGAGGCTATTGATGTAGTGGCTTTTACTCTTCTGTCTTCCTTTGGTTGTATGCACTTCTCTTCCTATTCACCAAAGGAAGATTATATAGTCTAGGTTATTTTATTATATTTACTCAGTTTCCCAGCCAAATACTTGAAGTTCTAACTCTTTGTCAAGGTAGGACTCAGCTTCCAGTGGGGGCATAAATTGCTTGGTGGATGTATTGTCCCAGGTTTCAAGAATTTTGCATCAACCATTTGATCCTCAAACATCTGTGGGTGAAGAGCTCCACAAGCAGTCTCTGCCTTTGCTGTTGTTGCTGCTGCTGCTGCCACCATCACCACTGGATGAAGTTGCCACCACCTTGGGGCCAGGGTCAGGCCTGGCCAGACCACATGCTCCTCTTTGCCCCAGGTCTCCTAGAGTTTTCTCAATGACCTTTTTGACATTTCTGGTTTGAGAGGTCTGGAAACTGTCACAAATGTCAATTAGTCAGTCCCCCAAGGCTTGTTTCAGCTTGTCTGTGACAGTGCCACCCATACCAGATGCTCCCGGCCCAATGTAAAACACACTTCCTGTTGACTTTCCAAGTTCTCTGGGACTGGGGACTTGTTTCACTCTTTCATTTTGAAGATTGTGTAGATCAAGAATTTTAGAGTCATTTTTACAAGTATTTGTAAGACTTTAGGGGAGAATTCAAAGAATTCCCTGATTTTGTTCTGTCATCTTGACTCTACTCCCACTGCATTTTTTTTTCATAAAAGCAAATTAAAGAGTATTTAGTAACTATGTGTTATTTGGTTTGTAAAATTACTCATGAAATGATAGACCATATTCCAAGAGAGAGAGAATAAGAAATAAAAGAGGGAAAAATTGGCTTCCAACAAAATTAGAGTTCATCTTCTTTATCTAGAGTTAATATAGATTTCAATAACAGAGGTTATCACTGTGACACCTGGACAATGCCAGGTTGTTTTTGTTTGTTCTTCTTTCTTGAAGAGAACTAATGATAGTTCATTGAAGTTCATTAAAGATTCTTACATGTTAACTGAGAAAATAGCCTATAAATTGATTCTTCTATATTGCCCAAAATAAAGGAAATAAGTAGAGCTATTGAAAATGGGTGGAGGGTATTGAAAAAGATCTTTCTGTAAAATGAAAATAAGAGTATACCAAAGGGTTGGGTAAGAAGTGAAGCATTTTAGAATATTGTAACTATTCAGACTTAAATAATTCTACTCCCTTCGGTCTCAAAATTAAAGACATTTTGAATGTATATGTCCTCTAAGAAATGCAATAAAAGAGTAATAATAGAGCAATATGGGGCCCTCACAACTCTTCAATGCCCCCCCTTTTCAACACTAGTTTATGTGTGTTATGCTTTTGATATATGAACATAATAAACTTTTATCCAGCTCATTCCCTACAAACAATCATGCCAGCAATAATCATAACCATTTAAACAAGAAAAAAAATAATAAAGAAGTTAAAGAAAAGTATGCATTAGAATCATTCCCATCTCTCCCATACAAAAAGGGGAGTGATTCCTTTGATGTTTCAAAATAAATGGATATTAGAAACACTCCTTTGATAACTAAATCTTCCAGCATTTGCTCCAACTCAGTTACCTGGAAATTGTGTCTTATTACTACTACTTTATTTCTTAACATTAAATGAGAAAATCGCTTAGCACAATCTGGCAAATACGAGTCACTTAATACATTATTATTACCTTTCACCTTCCCAAAAATTCCATTTACTGATTCCATAATGAGAAGCGACTGCCATTCATTAGATCTTTCACATGCCGCTCTGTAATCAAAGGACATACAACTTTGTGAGTGAGAGAGAAATTGACCTAAGTCAACATGCTCAAGAATAATTATATATATTTAGCTTTTTTATAAATCATTCCCACAGCCAGGTGATCACCATACTTTTGTGGCAAGCAAAAAAATGACCCTCTGAAATTCTTATTCAAATAATTTGTTCCTTCATGCAATGTAATACTTTTCAATTCAGTCATGCTTTTGTCAGCTTGGGACATACTTATTAGTTGTTGTCCTGTGTTCTCTAAGAGGACAAAATGAAATAACCATGATAACATCAAGTTTCAATGTGTCTGATTGTGGCTTATCAGACCAAAATGAGCTTGGAATGCTCTACCACAGATTGGGCACAGATAGTCCATGTGAATATTTGGAGTGGATATTCCAAACTTGTACATCCAAAGTTTCCATTATGCTGTTTCAATTTTGCTTTCCTCATAGAACACAGTACCCTATCTGATGTGGGCATGTCATGCTGAGCAGTCCTGTGCCAGTGTCTCCCATGTTGCACAATCAAATCCTAAGTTCTTCAGAGAGATCTTGAGAGTGTCCTTTTATGGTCTTGAAAACTAGAAACTTTGAAAGGGAAGAAGAGAAGTTTTCCACCTTTTCAATAATGATGGTCACAACAAATATTGCATTCCCCTTATAAAAATATTTTAATAAAAATTTGTGTTGTTAGTATAAGAGTTTTCTACTCTTTGATGAGGAGGAAGTCAAAAGGGTAGATAGTATGGAGTAAGAAATATTACAATTGAAAAACAAATATTGTAGTTTACTTGGTGGTTTGGGGAAAAATTAGTCTCCTTATTGGGGAGCTAATTCCCAGTTGTAAGCACAGAAATAAATAAATAAACCATTGAACACTCCATTAGGGAAGGGTGGCCAAAAACAAGGGGTGGAAAACAAATATTTGAGATATGTCAGCAAGAAACATAGTCTAGTAATCTGTGGAGAGGGTTGATGTTTTCTGGAGATTTATGAAGTAAGTGATGATTTGGAGATAATTTGTCCCCAGTGTGCTGAAAATTCATGAAACGAGAGAAAAGGGAGGTATGTACTGTAAATGACTTATTTTTCTAAGATTTTGAAAGAGCAATAGCTATGGGAGTACTGTAGTGCAGTAGATAGAGTAATGGTCTTGGAATCTGGAAGATTTATCTTCATGTGTTTAAATCAAGCCTCAGAGAATTAAGGGCTTTGTGACTTTAAGAAATGACAAACCATTTCAAAGTCTTTACAAAGAAAATCTAAAATGTGTTCATGGAGAGTTAGGACTTGACCTAAAAAAACTCAACAATAATAAATCATTGACTAATTATTCTTGCTGACTTGGTTCTAGTTTGATCAAAACTCCAGGACTGTTGACTTGAAGAAGGTGAGTTAAAACTATTTGCTACTCACTCACTTCTTCTCTTTATCAACATCACTGTCCACTGGTAAGCATAGACGTAGTCACCTCTTTCCTCCTGTTATCACATTTTCTAAGGGCCTACCAGAGGCAGAGGATAACAAGAACTTGACACACTCCACCAAGACTCAAAAGTGATACAAGGAGGAATTAACTGACTAACCCTGCGTTAGACGAGGTGACACTTGCCTGTGCTTAACTGGTTTTGCTTAACTTGCTGTGTGAGGAAGAGAGGTAAGTAATTGCAAAGAGTGTATCTCTTGGGGGTGCTCTCTTCTCTCCTTCAATGTATAGAAAGGAAGACCTATCCAAAGGAGTAAAATGGCAGGATATTTTGGTGGTAGAAGGTTGTAGGAAATAATGGTGTCAATAAAGATGTATTCCCTCCTTCCCTCATCCAAAGTAGTTCTTGTAGATGGAAACAAGCAGTCAGGAGTATATCTAGTAATGTCCCTCAATGTAAGATTTCAGTGTTGTTCTGGAAGGCAAGACAGTACTGGCTAATTAGTCCTGGCTGAATGAGATAACCAACGACTAAGTCTTGCCTCTTGACTACTGACATTTACTATGTTTTGTGGCAGCTGACACTCAAAACATATGTACACATGTGTGCATGCATGCGTGCATGTCCACACATGCATGCACACACACACACATATTTTGCCTCTTTTCAGGTACAGGTTATCCCTCTTCTAGCTTTAAAATTTATAGAAGGTACCTAGGACATTATTTCAAGCAGCCCATAGAAGGAGGCAGTACCTAGTTTCATTTTCCTTAGATCCTGTTGAATAGTGAGGGGCTTAGATTTCATTTCTCAGGAGCACCTTCCAGGTAGTGTATCCCTCAATTTCAATCAAAAACAGTGTACATTATATAGAGCTCCATTTAGGGCAAAACCTTGATCCACTTCTTTTCACAAATAGTTATTTCTCAGGGAGCTCCTCATTTTCTAAGGAATGCAACCTAAAAATTCACTCTTCCTTCAGTGTTGCATATGGTTACATCAGATAAATATACAAATGTCACAAAAATACTGAGCTTAAAAAGTAAAAAGAGGACCCTGCCATTCTTTCTAAAACATCAAAATAAAACTTTACTCTTATCTTAGTCATTCACCAAAACACACAGTGAAAGAATCTTTCTCCAAAGGCTTACTTTTTCTCTGAAGAGCAATAATTCAATAATAATTTGAATGATCATCCCTTCCAATAACCTCTGCCTATAAACAAAGAATACTCTGCTTTGTTTCTCAGTGTGAAAGAGTATATAAAAGGGAGTAGAGAGTCAGCAAGGTTCTAATGTAGCTAAAAATGTTAAAAAAAAAAAAAAACAGGTCAAAATTCTTATTACTTTTGACTGCTCTGGTTCAAACCCATGTAGGAAAATTTATCTTAAATTATTACTTTACTGCAAAATTCACTTCAAGACATATTATAAAAGGAAACTTGGAGATATTTTCCTTTAAGAAGGAATAACAGTCTCTAGCAAAATGAATAATTCCTTGAGTCATAGATGACAGAATCATTGACCCAGTGGAGGCCAATATTTTCCACTGTGCTAGGTAGAGCTGGATAAGGTCAAGTTATAAAGGAGGACAACATGCAAATAGTTTAATTTTCCACATTAAACAAATTTAAACCTCTATAAATTGACTTTATATTATATGAATTAAAATAGTGTGCATTTTTTATTTCTTTTTAATTTCTGGCATAAAATAAGCATTTCCAAATGCATTTTTATTCAAATCCATTCAAGTGAGAGAAACTTAGAAATACAAAAAAGAGTAGCTTATCACAAGTAACAGCAAAGATTATTTATACAGTCAGTCCTCCATATTGGCATATTCTGTATTTGTGAATTTACATACTAATTAAAATTTATTTGTAATCTCAAAATCAATACTTATGGTGCTTTCACAGTTATAGAGCTATGTAAAATTTGAGTTACCTGATATATACATGACCAACACAGGTTGAAGATAGGAATACTTTGCCTCTTGTTTTAACTCTCACAATAAAAAAAAATTCTTTCACAGTCTCTTTAGTGCTATCTTTTCTTTTCATTTGTGTGTGTTTTATTTATTTGTCGTTTAGCTATTTAAAGTGTCCCCCCAAATGTACCACTAAAGTGTTTCTAGTATTCCTAAGTGCAAGAAGCCTATATTTTTCACTGATAGAGAAAATATACGTGTTAAAAGTTTCCTTTAGGTATGAGCTATACTGCTATTGGCTATTGTTCAGTGTTAATGAATCAATAATACTTATTGTAAATCCAGAAAAATGAAAGGGAAATTTGTTGATCTGCACATGACAGTATTCCAGAAAGTGTTAAAGTAAATATTTTGATCAGAAGTTTGCAGGTATTTCCCCTATAAAGAATATAACTACTGCAAACGATGAGAATAGACTATATTGCAAGTTATCACCTATAGAAGGGGCAGAAAAATTCTGAATATAACTCTTTTAAAACAATTTTGAGAAGAGTCCCTGTTTTAGTTGATTTTTTTGCTTTGCTTTCTTTTTCGTCTGCCTTTAGCCAACTTTATCTGGGATGTGGAGGTTTCATTCTTTGTCACATAGTTTCTTTCAAAAATAAACTAAATAAAAGCCATTAATGGTAGCACCCGCATGATATTGGAAATGTACTGATGATGGTGAGTTTTTTCATTAGCAGTATTCCCTAATAGCTATTTGTGTTTTCCAAATAGAACAATTTTGCTTCAGAAGTTAGAATTGAAATAAAACTCATTCCTTTATCCAAAGCAGATAGAGAACTCATACAGCTAAGAACATTTTTAAAAATAATTTGCTTGGGAGCTATTAAATTACTACATATTGTGGAATGCAACCTATTTTATATTCTGTAAAAATTAAAGGAAAACCTGGAGAATTATAAGTTAATCACATTCTGAAAAAAAAATTTCCCAAGAAGAAAATAAAACCAGAATAGGTGGCGATGAATATGAGTATTTCATCTAAATTCGCCAGATAATGATGATTATACCTTTTTCTTACTTTATTTCTAAGGCTGAAACTTTGAAATTTGGTACCCAAAGTTCCCTAGCTTCCAAGTGCTACTTTTGTTCTCCTCCAGCTCCAACTAGCATAGTCTGGGACATGCTAGTCCACCAAAACACCTGTGCTTGAATACACACTGAGCTACTTAAAGCACCATTTATCTTGAAAGACAGTCCCCTGTTGTGAGGGCCAGTGTCATATAAATCAAAGCTGGCAAGTGAACTCAGACCTTTACATAGAGAATAGGTTGCATGTACATTCATTAGCTTCTGTTTGCAGGTTTATTTAAAATTGGAGGATAATGACCTTAGCTTGAATAAAGCCCTACATCTTTCTGGAAATCGTTATTATTTTTTTAATACACTCATTTTATTTATTTTTAATGTTCTACAATCACCACCACAACGCTTAGATTTTTTTCCCCCTACATACCCTCCAACACCACCATCCCTCTCCATGAGGGCATACAATTTTATATAGGATCTACACATATGCTCCTAGTGAATACATTTTCATTATAGTCATGCTGTGAAGAACTAAAATAAATGGGAGAAATCATATAACAAACCAAAGCAAAATAAGCGTGCACACACACACACACACACACACACACACACACACACACACACAAATGATCTATTACCTTCTGCAATTGAATTCCATAGTTCTTTCTCTGACTGTGGAAGGCATTTTGCCTTAGAAGAAAATTGAGAATTTTTTTCGTTTTGTCATTGCATTGCTATGAAGATCCAAGGCTACCAGAAAAAAAAAACAAAAAACAAAAAACTCTAGCTCATTGTGGTAGATGCTGAGCACAAAGTTCCCCTGGATCTGCTCCTTTCACTCACCATTAGACCATGTAAGTGTTCTCAGGCCTCTCTGAAGTCTTCTTGTTCATCCTTTCTTATGGATCAATAGTATTCCATTGTATTCATATACCAAAATTTATTCAGCCATTCCCCAATTGATAGGCATGCCCTTGATTTCCAGTTCTTGGCCACACAAAGAGTGCTGCTATAAATATTTGTATACATGTGGGACCCTTTCCCATTTTTTTATGATCTCATTTTTGGGGATGCAGTCCTAGAAGCAATATTGCTGGGTCAAAGGGTATGCAAATTTTTGTAACCCTTTGGGCACAGTTCCAAACCGCTCTCCAGAATGGTTGGATGAGCTCAGAGCTCCACCAACAATGAATTAGTGTCCCAACTCGTCTCCAGCATTTGTAATTTTCCTGTTCTGTCATGTTTGCCAATCTGATAAGTGTGATGTGGTACCTCAGAGTTGTTTTGACTTGCATCTCTCTAATCAAATGTGATTTAGAGCAATTTTTCATATGATTAGAGACTTCTTTAATTTCTTCCTCTGAAAATTACCTGTTCATATCCTTTGACGCTTTCTCTATATATTCTAGAAATGAGGTCTTTATCTCAGAGATTAGCTATAAATATTTTTCCCCCAATACACTACATCCCTCGGAATTTTGGTTGAAATGGGTTTGGTTGTACAAAACCTTTTCAGTTTAATGTAATCAATATTATCCATCTTGCTCTTCATACTGATTTCTATCTCTTCTTTAGTCAAAAATTCTTTCCTTCTCCATAAATCTGATAAATACACTATCACTTACTCCTCCAGTTTGTCCATGATATCAGTATTTATACCTACATCCTGTACCCATTTGGACTTTATTCTTTATATGGTGCCAAGAACTGGTCTGTGCCTCGTTTCTGCCACATTGTTATTCAATTTTCTCATCTATTATTGTCGAACAGTGAGTTCTTATCCCAGAAGCTGGGGTCCTTGGGTATATCAAACAGGGGATTGCAATATTCATTGCCTACTTGAGTACTCGGTACTCTCTTGAGTACCTAGACTATTCCACTTATCCACCCTTCTGTTTCCTTTTTTTAAATTTTAATTTAATTTTATTATTACTATTTTTAATTTCTGCAATCACTTCCTTAAAATTAAGATTTTATCCCCCATACACTTTCCCCATTACCCCCCACCCTCCTCACGACAGCATACAATTATGTTTAGGTTCTACGTATACTTTCCTATTGAGTACGTTTTCACTACAGTCATGCTACATAGTCGAACTAAAATAAATGGAAGAAATCATATAACAAATCAAAACATAATACGTTAAAACACACACACACAGATATGATCTACTACATTCTGCGAATGACTTCCACATTTTTTTCTCTGAGTGTGGAAGGCATTTTGCCTTAGAAAACCACCACTGAGATTTTTTTTTTTTAAATAAGATCTTGCATTATTACAAAGTTCCAAGTCTACCAGAAAAAAACTCTCGCATGCTGTGATCGTTGCTGTGCACAAAGTCCTCCTGGTTCTGTTCCTTTCACTCAGCATCAGATCATATAAGTCCTTCCAGGCCTCCCTGAAGTCTTCTTGTTCTTCATTCCTTATGATGCAATAGTACTCCATTACATTCATATACCATAGTTTATTCAGCCATTCCCCAATTGATGGGCATCCCCTTGACTTCCAGTTTTTGGCTACCACAAAGAGTGCTGCTATAATTATTTTTGTACACGTTGGACCCTTTCCCGTTTTTATAATCTCTTGGGGATACAGTCCTAGTAGCGATATTGTTGGGTCAAAGGGTATGCACATTTTTGTAGCCCTTTGGGCACAGTTCCAAACCGTTCTCCAGAAGGGTTGGATGATCTCACAGCTCTACCAACAATGAGTTAGTGTTCCAACTCTCCCACATCCTCTCCAGCATTTATCATTTTCTTGTTCTGTCATGTTTGCCAATCTTATAGGTGTGATGTGCTACCTCAGAGTTGTTTTGATTTACATCTCTCTAATCAGTAGTGATTTACAGCACTTTTTCATATGATTATAGATATTTTTAATTTCTTCCCCTGAAAATTGCCTGTTCATATCCTTTGACCATTTATCAATTAGGGGATGACTTGCATGGCTATATATTTGAGTCAGTTCTCCATATATTCTAGAAATGAAGACTTTATCCCAGAGCTTAGCTGTAAAAAATTTTTTCCCAATTTATTGCATCCTTCCGAATTCCGTTTGAATTGGGTTTGGTTGTGCAAAAACTCTTCAGTTTAATGTAATCAAAAGTATCCACCTTACATTTCATAATTCTTTCTATTACTTCCTTAGTAAAAATTCTTCCCTTCTCCATAAATCTGATAAATACACTATTCCTTGCACCTCTAGTTTATTCATGGTATCAATCTTTATACTTAAATCATGTACCCACTTGAACTTTAATCTTGTCTATGGTGTCAGGCATGGGTCTCTGCCTAATTTCTGCCACACTGTTAAGCAGTTTTCCCAGCAACTTTTGTCAAAGAGTGAGTTCTTATCCCAGAAGCTGGGGTCTTTGGGTTTATCAAACAGGAGGTTGCTATATTCTTTGCCTACTGTATCTCTAGTGGCAAGTGTATTCCACTTTTCTACTACTCCGCTGTTTCTTATCCAATACAAAGTGATTTTGATAATTGCTGCTTGGTAGTACAATTTGAGGTCTGGACCAAGATGGCGGAGTAAAAAGACTAACATATGCTAACTCCGAACCCACAGCCCATATATTTTCTGCAAGAAGAACTCCCCACAAATTCTGAAGCACTGCAAGTCACGCAGAAACACAGTGGAAAAGATTTCCATTCCAGAGAGACCTGGAGAGCGGTCCCCAGGGGTCCGATATGCCCTGGAAAGCGGAGCCCACCTCTGTGCTGCCCTGGCCACGGCCCCAGAGGAGCAGATCAGAGTAGGCTTCAGGGACGGATTCTCAAGCACCCTCGAAGATCCCTCCGCTCACAGACACTACAGGTCAATGAGAGAGACGTCTAGGCTGGCCAAGAGGGGAGCAGGGTGTCTCTGTGGCTCGGACCCCCTCGGGAGGGACAGGCAGAGGCAGAGGCAGTGACAGAGGCATCAGCAGCAGCCCGGGACACCCGGACCAGCAGGCAGAAGTTCAGGGACATTACTGAAGGTCTCTGCATAAAACCCCTGAGGGAACTGAGCCTGGGAGACGGCCCAACCCCCACCCGCTCCATTACTGAAGGTCTCTCCATAAAGCTCGTGAGGGAACTGAGGCTGGGAGGCGGCCCTGCCCCCTCCCAAGCACCAGAACTTAAGCTCACATTGAATAGCAGCCACGTCTGCCACGGAAATCCCATTTGAATCTCAGAGCCCAAGCACTAGCTGGGCGGATCTAGGTGGACAGGAATCTAAGAAGCCAAGTAACTGGCTGGGAAAACGCCCAGAAAAGGGAAGAAAAATAAGACCATAGAAAGCTACTTTGAGGGGGTACCGATGTTCCCACCTTTCAATTCTGATGACGAGGAAGGATTCTTACCATCAGGGAAAGATGTGGAGCTCGGGGCCTATGTATCCCAGATATCCCAATGGATGCCCGGTAGGCTCAGGCCATGGAAGAGCTCAAGAAGGATTTTGAAAATCAAGTTAGACAGGTGGAGGAATTTGAGGTCTGGTAGTGCTAGGTCATCTTCTTTTCTTTAGTCCCTTTGATATTCTGGACCTTTGCTACTTCCAAATGAATTTTGATGTTATTTTATTCAGTTCTAGAAAATATTTACCCATCATTTAATTGGTATGGCACTAAATAAGTAAACTAATTTAGGTAGAATGGTCATTTTTATTATATTAGCTCGGCCTACCCATGAAAAACTGATGTTTTTCCACTTACTTAAATTTGACTTTATTTGTGCAAACAGTGTCTCGTAACTGTGTTCATATAATCCCTGGGGTTTGTTTTGGCAGGTAAACTCCTAAGTATTTTATTGTGTCTACCCTAGCTTTAAATGGGATTTCTCTTTCGATCTCCTGCTGTTGGACTTTGTTGTTAATACGTAGGAATGTAATAGATTCACATGAGTATATTTTGTAACCTGCAACTTTGCCAGAGTTGTTTATTATTTCAAGTAGGTTTTTACTTGAATATCTGTATTCGCTTAGTATATCATCATGTCATCTGCAAAGAGTGATAATTTAGTTTCTTCTTTGGCTATTTTTATTCCTTCAGTTTCTTAATCTTGTTTAATTGCTACAGCTAATATTTCTAGTACCATATTGAATAATAGTGGTGATAATGGACATTTTTGTTTCACCGCTGATCGTAGTGGAAATGTATCTAACTAATCCCCATTGCATATAATGCTGGCTGAATGTTTTAGGTAGATACTGCTTATTATTTTAGGGAATGTTCCCTTTATTCCTATGTTCTCCAGTGTTTTTAATAGGAATGGATGTTGTATTTTGCAAATGATTTTTCTGCATCTATTGAGATAATAATGTGTTTTTTGTTAATTTTGTTGTTGATATGATCGATAATGCTAATAGTTTTCCCCAATATTGAACCATCCCTGCATTCCTGGTATAATCCTACCTGATTATAATGTATTATATCCGTGATAAGATGCTGTATTCGTTTTACTAAAATCTTGTTTAAGGTTTTTGCACATATATTCATTAGGGAAATTGGTCTATATTTATTTTCTCTGCTTTGTCTCTTCCTGGTTGGGTATCAAAACCATGCTTGTATCATAGAAAGAATTGGGAAGGCCTCCTTGTTCGCCAATTTTCAAAAATAGTCTATATAGTATCAGAATTAATTGTTCTTTAAATTTTTGATAGAATTCAATTGTGAATCCATCTGGACCTGAGATTTTTGGATAGGGAGTTCATTGATGCCTTGTTCAATTTCTTTTTCTGAGATGGGGTTATTTAAGTATTCAACTTCCTCTTCTGTTCATCTGGGCAATTTGTATTTTTTAAAATATTCATCCATCTCATTTATACTATCGAATTTGTGGGCATAAATTTGAACAAAGTAATATCTAATTATTCTTTTAATTTCCTCCTCATTGGAGGTGTTTACCACTTTCATTTTTAATATTAGTAATTTGATTTTCTTCTTTCTTTTTATTAATCAAATTCACTGAAGGTTTATCAATTTTAATTTTTTTTCATGAAACCAACTATTGGTTTTATTTATTAATACAATAGTTTTCTTAATTTCAATGTTATTAATCTCTCCTTTGGTTTTCAGTATTTCTAATTTGGTATTTTCTTGGGGATTTTCAATTTGTTCCTTTTCTAGATTTTTCAGCTGCATGCCTAAGTCATTGATCTCCTCTTTCTCTATTTTATTTATACAGGAATTCAGCGAAATAAAACTTCCCCTAAGAACTTCTTTTGCAGTATCCCTTAAGGTCTGCTAGATTGTCTCTTTATTGTCATTCTCTTGAATGAGGTTATTGGTTGTTTCTATAATTTCTTCTTTAACCCATTCCCTATTTAGGATTAGACTATTTAGTTTCCAACTGATTTTTGGATTGCCTTTCCATGGTATTTTATTACATATAATTTTTATTACACTATGATCTGAGAAGGATGCATTGATTATCGCTGCCTTTGTGCACTGGATTGTGAGACGTTTATGTCCTAGTAAATGGTCAATTTTTGTAAATATTCCATTTAGCTCTGAGAAAAAGGTATATTACTTTCTATTCACATTCAGTTTTCTACAAAGATCTACCATATCTACCTTATCTAGAGTTTTATTTACCTCCTTAACCTCTTACTTGTTTTTTTTTTCGAGGTTAGATTTATCAAGTTCAGAAAGGGGGAGGTTGAGGTCCCCACTAGTATAGTTTTGCTGTCAATTTCTCCCTTCAACTCCCAATCTCTCCTCTAAGAATCTGGATGCTATACCACTTGGAGCATACAGGTTTAGTAATGATATTATTTCATTGTCTATCGTGCCTTTCAACAGAAAGTAGTTTCCATCCTTATCCCCTTTTCTTATTTTATTTTTTTATTCTTTAACATAAATTTATTTATTAAACTTTTTAGATTCATTTTCACAAAATTTGGGGTTCCAAATTTTCTCCCCATTTATATCCTCCTCCCACCCCAATACACTGAGCATTCTCACTGGCCCTATCACCAATCTGTCCTCTTTTCTATCATCCCTCCCTTCTCATGTCCCCATCTTCTCTTTTGTCCAGTAGGGCCAGATGTTTTTCTATAACCCATTAACTGTATTTCTTATTTCCTAGTAGGAAGAACAATATTAAACAGTTGTTCCTAAAACTTGGAGTTCCAAATTCTCCCCATCCCTCCCTCCCCACCAATTCCTTTTGGGAAGGCAGGCAATTCAATATAGGCCATATCTGTGTAATTTTGCAAATTACTTCGATAACAGTCGTGCTGTGTAAGACTAACTATATTTCTCTCCATCCTATCCTGTCCCCCATTTTTTCTATTTTCTTTTTTGATTCTGTCCCTCCCCAAGCATGTTGACTTCAAATTGCTCCCTCATCCCATTGGCCTCCCTTCCATCACCCCTCCCCACCTTGCTTATCTCCTTCTCCCCCACTTTCCTGTATTGTAAGGTTGGTTTTCATACCAAAATGAGTGTGCATTTCACTCCTTCCTTTAGTCGAATGTGATGAGGATATACTTCACGTTTTTTTCTCAGCTATCCTCTTTTTCCCTCCACTAAAAATCTCCTGCTTGCCTCTTCAATGAGAGATAATTTACCCCATTCCATTTCACCTGCTCTCCTCCCACTACATTTCGCTGTAACCATTTACCTTAATTTCTTTCAAGATATGGTCCCATCCTATTCAATTCACTCTGTGCTCACTGTCTCTGTATGTGCGTGCATGTGTGTATGTGTGTGTACGTGCATGCGTGTATGTGTGTGTGTATGTGTGTGTTTGGTTCCACCAACTACCCAGATAATGAAAAGTTTTAAGAGTTACAAATATTGGGGGGAGGAGCCAAGATGGTGGAGTAGAAAGAATCACGTATGCTAGCTCCGAACCCACAGCCCATATATTTTCTGCAAAAAGTACTCCCCAAAAACTGTGGAGCATTGTGAGGCGCCGAAAAACACAGTGGAGAAGATTTCCGTTCAAGAGAGCCCTGGAGAGCTGTCCCCACGGGTCTGTCATGCTCTTTACAGTGGAGCCCAAGCCTGTGCTGCCCTGGCTGCGCGGCCCCAGAGGAGCGGATCCAAGCAGGCTTCAGGGACGGTTTCTCTAGGGAACGCGAAGGTCCCTCCACCCACAGATGCTACAAGTCCATGAGAAAGACGTCTGGGCTGACCAAGAGGGGAACGGGGTGTCTTCGTAACTCAGGCCCCCTTGGAAGGCAGATGCAGAGGCAGCGGCAGAGGCAGCGGAGGCCTGGAACTCCCTGAGCAGCAGGCAGAAGTTCAGGGCCATTACGAAAGGTCTCTGCATAAACCCCCTGAGGGAGCTGAGCATGAGGGACGGCCCAGACCCCACCCGCTCCATTACTGAAGGTCTCTGCATAAAGCACCTGAGGGAACTGAGCCTGGGAGGCAGCCCTGCCCCCACCTGAGCACCAGAACGTAAGCTCACATTGAATACCAGCTTCTCCCGCTACTGAAAGCCCATTTGAATCTCAGACCCCAAGCACTAGCTGGGTGGATCTAGGAGGGGGTGGACAGGAATCTCAGAAATCAAGTAACTGGCTGGGAAAATGCCCAGAAAAGGGAAGAAAAATAAGACTACAGAAAGCTACTTTCGCGGGGGACAGATGTTCCCGCCTTTCAATTCTGATGACGAGAAACAACTCTTACCATCAGGGAAAGACGTGGAGATCGGGGCCTCTGTATCCCAGACATCCCAGGGGGATGACCGGTGAGCTCAGGCCATGGAAGAGCTCAAAAAGGATTTTGAAAATTAAGTTAGGCAGGTGGAGGAAAAACTGGGAAGAGAAATGAGAGAGATGCAAGAAAAGCATGAAAAACAGGTCAATACATTGGTAAAGGCGACCCAAAAAAAAATGCTGAAGAAAATAACACCTTGGAAAATAGGCTCACTCAATTGGCAAAAGAGGTTCAAAAAGCCAATGAGGAGAAGAATGCTTTCAAAAGCAGAATTAGTCAAATGGAAAAAGAGGTTCAAAAGCTCACTGAAGAGAATAGTTCTCTCAAAATTAGAATGGAACAGATGGAGTCTAAAGACTTTCTGAGAAACCAAGAAATCACAAAACAAAACCAAAAGAATGAAAAAATGGAAGAGAATGTGAAACATCTCAATGGTAAAACAACTGACCTGGAAAATAGATGTGGGAGAGACAATTTAAAAATTATGGAACTACCTGAAAGTAATGATCAAAACAGAGCCTAGACATCATCTTTCATGAAATTATCAAGGAAAACTGTCCTGACATTCTAGAACCAGAGGGCAAAATAAGTATTGAAGGAATCCATCAATCACCGCCTGAAAGAGTTCCAAAAAGAGAAACTCCTAGGAATATTGTGGCCAAATTCCAGAATTCCCAGGTCAAGGATAAAATATTGCAAGCAACTAGAAAGAAACAATTCCAGTATTGTGGAAATAAAATCAGGATAACTCAAGACCTAGGAGCTTCTACATTAAGGGATCAAACGGTGTGGAATAGGATATTCCAGAAGCCAAAGGAAGTAGGACTCAAACCAAGAATCACCTACCCAGCAAAACTGAGTATAATACTTCAGGGGAAAATATGGACTTTCAATGGAACAGAGGACTTTCAAGCATTCTTGATGAAGAGACCAGAGCTGAAAAGAAAATTTGACTTTCAAACACAAGAATGTGTGAGAAGAAGCATGAAAAAGTACACAGCAAATAGAAGTCATAATGGACTTACCAAAACTGAACTGTTTCCATTCCGACCTGGAAAAACAATATTTGTAACTCTTAAAACTTTTCAGTATCTGGGTAGTTGGTGGGACCACACACACACACACACACATACACACATGTACCCGTGTGCACGCACACATACACATACACACATGCACGCCCATAGAGAGACAGAGAGCACAGAATTAATTGAATAGGATGTGACCATATCTTAAAAGAAATTAAGGTAAATGTTGAGAGACAAATGTAGTGGGAGGAAAGACACTGAAATGGAATGGGGTAAATTATCTCTCATTCAAGAGGGAAGCTGGAGACTTTTTAGTGGAGAGAAAAAGAGGATAGCTGAGAAAAAAACGTGAAGATTACCCTCATCACATTCGACTAAAGGAAGGAATAAAATACACACTCATTTTGGTATGAAAACTTATCTTACAACACAGGAAAGTGGGGGAGAAGGAGATAAGCAAGGCGGGGGGGATGATGGTAGGGAGGGCAGTGGGAGGAGGGAGCAATTTGAAGTCAACACTCGGGGAGGGACAGGATCAAAAGACAGAGTAGAAAAAATGGGGGGGCAGGATATGATGGAGGGAAATACAGTTAGTCTTACACAACACGACTGTTATCAAAGTCATTTGCAAAACTACACAGATATGGCCTATATTGAACTGCCTTCCCAAAGGGAATGGGTGGGGAGGGAGGGAGGGATGGGTGGGGAGAATTTGGAACTCAAAGTTTTAGGAACAACTGTTGAGTTTTGTCGTTGCTACTAGGCCATAACAAATGCAGGTAATGGGGAATAGAAAGTCATCTGGCCCTACAGGACAAAAGAGAAGATGAGGACAAGAGAAGGAAGGGATGATGGAAGAGAGGGCAGATTGGTGATAGGGAAAATTAGAATGCTTGTTGTATTGGGGTGGGGGAGTGTATAAAAAGATAAAAAATTTGGAACCCAAAATATGAAAATGAATGTAAAAAGTTAAATAAATAAATTTATATTTTAAAAAAAGAGTTACAAATATTGTCTTTCCTTGTAGGATTGTAAAAGTCTTCTCTTTGCTATTTCTTTTTTCATGCTTCTTCTCATTATTGTGCTTCAAAGTCAAATTTTCTTTTCAGCTCTGGTCTTTTCATCAAGAATGCTTGAAAGTGCTCTGTTTCATTGAAAGACTATTTTTTTCCCCTGAAGTAATATATTCAGTTTTGTTGGGTAGGTGATTCTTGGTTTTAGTTCTAGTTACTTTGACTTCTGCAATATCCTATTCCACGCTCTTTGATCCCTTAATGTAGAAGCTTCTAGATCTTGAGTTATCCTGATTTTATTTCCACAATACTGGAATTGTTTCTTTCTAGTTGCTTGCAATATTTTATCCTTGACCTGGGAATTCTGGAATTTGGCCACATTATTCCTAGGAGTTTCTCTTTTGGGATCTCTTTCAGGTGGTGATTGATGGATTCCTTCAATACTTATTTTGCCCTCTGGTTCTAGAATATCAGGGCAGTTTTCCTTGATAATTTCATGAAAGATGATGTCTAGGCTCTGTTTTGATCATTACTTTCAGGTAGTTCCATAATTTTTAAATTGTCTCTCCCACATCTATTTTCCAGGTCAGTTGTTTTACCAATGAGATGTTTCACATTCTCTTCCATTTTTTCATTCTTTTGGTTTTGTTTTGTGATTTCTTGGTTTCTCAGAAAGTCTTTAGATTCCATCTGTTCCATTCTAATTTTGAGAGAACTATTCTCTTCAGTGAGCTTTTGAACCTCTTTTTCCATTTGACTAATTCTGCTTTTGAAAGCATTCTTCTCCTCATTGGCTTTTTGAACCTCTTTTGCCAATTGAGTGAGCCTATTTTCCAAGGTGTTATTTTCTTCAGCATTTTTTTTTGGGTCGCCTTTACCAATGTATTGACCTGTTTTTCATGCTTTTCTTGCATTGCTCTCATTTCTCTTCCCAGTTTTTCCTCCACCTGCCTAACTTGATTTTCAAAATCCTTTTTGAGCTCTTCCATGGCCTGAGCTCACCGGTCATCCCCCTGGGATGTCTGGGATACAGAGGCCCCGATCTCCATGTCTTTCCCTGATGGTAAGAGTTGTTCCTCTTCATCAGAATTGAAAGGCGGGGAACATCTGTCCCCCACGAAAGTAGCTTTCTGTAGTCTTATTTTTCTTCCCTTTTCTGGGCATTTTCCCAGCCAGTTACTTGATTTCTGAGATTCCTGTCCACCCCCTCCTAGATCCACCCAGCTAGTGCTTGGGGTCTGAGATTCAAATGGGCTTTCAGTAGCGGGAGAAGCTGCTATTCAATGTGAGCTTAAGTTCTGGTGCTCAGGTGGGGGCAGGGCTGCCTCCCAGGCTCAGTTCCCTCAGGTACTTTATGCAGAGACCTTCAGTAATGGAGCGGGTGTGGGCTGGGTCTTATTTTTCTTCCCTTTTCTGGGCATTTTCCCAGTCAGTTACTTGACTTTTGAGATTCCTCTCCACCCCCACCTAGATAAGCCCAGCTAGTGCTTGGAGTTTGAGATTGAAATGCTGCTCCCCAGCCTGAGGGCTTTCAGTGGCGGGCGGGGCTCCTATTCAATATGAGCTTTAAGTTCTCGTGCTCGAGTGGGGGCAGGGCCGCCTTCCAGTCTCAGTACCCTCAGGGGCTTAATGCAGAGATCTTCAAAAATGGAGCCTCTGCCTTCTCTTGGAGTCCCGGCCTGCTGCTGCCTCTGCAGCTGTGTCCGCCACTGCCTCCCGAGGGGGCCTGGGTCACAGAGACACCCCACCCCCCTCCTGGCCAGCCCAGAAGTCTCTCTCACTGACTTGTAGCGCCTATGGGTGGAGGGACCTTGGTGGCCCCCGGAGATTCTGTCCCTGAAGCCTACTCGGATCTGCTCCTCTGGGGCCACATGGCCAGGGCTGGGCTCCGAGGCCAGGGGTGGACACTGCTGTCTGGAGCATGACAGACCCCCGGGCATGTCCTTGCAGAGCTCTCTGGAACAGAAATCTCTTCCACTATGTTTCTGCGCGGATTGCAGTGCTCCAGAATTTGTGGGGAGTTCTTTTTACGGAAATTTATGGGCTGTGGGATCGGAGCTAGCATACAGTCAGTCTTTCTGCTCTGCCATCTTGACTCCTCCCCCCATCCTTATCCCTTTTGATAAGATATATTTCTGCTCTTGCTGTGTCTGAGATTAGGATTGCTTCCCCTACCTTTCTTACATCAGTTGAAGCACAATATATTCTGCTCCAAGTTTTGACCTTTACTCTGTGTGTATCTCGCCTTTTCAAATGTGTTTCTGCTAAATAATATGTTCTTGGATTATGGCTTTTAAACCATCCTGCTATCCGTCTCCCTTTTATGGGAGGTTTCATTTAATTCACATTCACTTTTATGATTACAATCTGTGTATTTCCCTCCATCCTCTTTCCCCCCGTTTGTTTTTTTTAGCTCTCCCTTCTCCTTTCCCCTCCTCCATGGTTTTTCCTTTGCACCATCACCTCTTGCAGTCTTCACTTCCTTCTTTTAGCCCCCTCCCTTTTATTCCCCTTTAACCTTACTGCTTCTTGCCTCCCTTTTAGCTTCCCCTCCCCTTTCTGTGTGATCCTGACTGTAGCTCCTTGATATGGCATGACAATAATTCATAAATATTCTCTCCTGGATGTATTTTCCAGGTCATTCGTTTATCTAATTAGATATTTTACATTTTATCTACCTTTCATTCTTTCGATTTTGGTTATCTGATTCTTGCTGTCTCATAGAGTCATTGGTTTCTACTTGCCTAATTCTAATTTTTAGCAAATTGTTTTCTTCAGTTAAGTTGCATCTCCTTTTCCATCTGTCCAACTGTTCCTTTTAAGGAGTTATTTTTTCCAGTTAATTTTTATGCTTCCTTTTCCATTTCTTCAATTTTCTCCTGTTTCCTTCTTCAGCTGTTCAAAGAGAGCTGTTTGTGCATGCGAACAGTTCTTAGAACTTTTTGAAGTTTCAGGTGGAAGTACAGTCTCATGACCGATCTCTTTGTTATTTGTGTTTTGGTCCTTGTCCCCATAGAAAGAGTCTATGGTTTTTTCACACTTGTTTCTCTTTTCCTTGTTCATGGTGGTGATTGTGTGTTGTGGCTTCTGCTTATTTCAGTCAGAAGCTGCAGAACTTGCTGTTGAGATGACTTGTGTGAAAAAGCTAAGAGCAAGTAAGTATCTTTTCATCTTTTTGTTTTATGTTTCCTGACCTGCCCTGGGGTTTGCTTGTTAAATGTTAGGGAGCATTGGTCTGGTCACTGGAGATCTCTTCAGCTGAGCTGAGGGAAAGGTAAGCTCAGGGGGTGATGATCCCAACTGTCCTATTGTCTTCCCATTTCCCCTGGAGTACTGAGGCATGCCTAGATCCTAGTGCCAGTTTCCACACCTCCTGGGCCTCCTTTCCTAGCACTGAGGCTCGTCTGTGTCCTCCTGTGAGATTGCTCTGCCCTGGGTCCCTGTTCCTTTTGTTTTGCCTCTGTAATAGTAGGAGGAATCCCCCTTAGCTATTTTTCTAGCCTCAGGTATTATGAGACTTTGCCCCCTCTGCTGTTCCAGCTGATCCAGAATTCATTTGGGGAAATATTTTATGGTTCTTTAGAGGTCATCAAGGGGGGAGGAGAGAGCATTTACTGATCACTCCACCATCCTGACTCTCTGAAGTAAAATTAGGTTATTTACAGACCTTTATTCTGTGGGCTGGAAGTCTCAGGAGTTGCTGGGGCTGATATCTGAGGCTCAGCAACTGTCACTTACTTGGTTCTGCTGGTCTTTCACCCTGAGCTGCTGCTCCATAGGTTCTACCAGCTGCTGTCTCAGGTTTCCCTGAGGCCCTACCACTCTCCTGCACTGGGTAGGCTGTGCTGTGCACTATGGGCTCACCCTCGAGGAATACATCCTTCGCATGGACCTTCCAGTCTGTCCTGGACTTTGAATCTGCCACAGTATGTCTCCTATTGGATTCTGCACCTCTAAAATTTGTTCAGATTCTGTTTTTAGAGGTATCTGAAGGAGTTTGTCTAAGAACTTAGGTGAGTTGTTGCTCTCACTCCGCCATCTTGGCTCTGCCCCCTGTAAATTGTTATTCTTAAACTTCATATTGACTAAGATCAGTTCCCTGTTTGAGAAATTAATCTTTATGTTATTCACAATTCAGTACTTTAATAGGTCTCTCATCTCATAACATGGATATAATCCCTGTTGATACACATTTCAGTACTTTATTCTCTCTCACTCTGTGGCCTCTCTCTTTATCTTCCCATAAATTCTTCATAGGGCTGAATCTGAGCAAAGTACCAAGACATTCTTTAAATTATCCAGACATCACATACACTCAATATGGTTCAAGAATTTTCCATCATTCATAAATTTTTATGAACACAAGATCTACTGATCTTCTTTTCTTTATCCTAAATCTTTTTTCAAGAAATCCTTTACTCGGGAGTCAGAGCCAAGACGGCAAAGTAGAAAGACACACATATTCTACCTCTTCTCCCACAGACCATAAAATGCCTGTAAAGAATGACTCTCAAAAATTCTAGAACAGCAGAAGCCACAGAACTACAGAGAGAGAGGGATTTCCAGTCAAAACTAACCTGGAAGGAAAATCGGAAAGATCTATCCCACAGGGTGCTGAGGAGAGCACAGCCTAGCCCTGACCACAAGGCACTGGGAGGAACAGGACAGGAACAAGGCTACTGGGCAGTATCCCCAGCAGGAAGGGTCTCAAATCCCTCAACCCACAATTGCCAAAGAAAGCTTCAAATGTCAGTGAGAGGGTTTTCCCAGCTGGGTGAGAGGGGAACAGGGTTCCCCCCACTCAGCACGGACCCTAGGCAGCCGAGACAACAGGAACAATGTGGCAGGGTTGCATGGCAGTGGCCAAGTCTGGCAGCAGTTTCCATTGTGAGAGCATCTGTGCTTAAATCTCCTTGGGGAACTGAGTAGCTGATGTGAGTCTCAGGCCTGAGGATGGTCCTGGGTTGAGGAGGAGCACTAGGACACTCTCTCGACAAAGGATTCAGAAGTCAAGTAACTGGCTGGAAAAATGACCAAAAAAGGAAAAAAAAAACAAGACCATAGAAGGTTACGTTCTTGGTAAACAGCTATTTCCTTCCATCCTTTCATATGAGGAAGGACAATGCATGCTGTCACAGGAAGTCAAGGCTTTTACATGCAGTTCCTCCAAAATGAATGTGAAATGGACTTAGGCCGTGGAAGCAAGTCAACACTTTGCTAAAGGAGACCCCAAAAGATGCTGAAGAAAGTAACACCTTTAAAAATAACTCAATTGGAAAAAGAGGTCCCAAAAATCAATGAGGAGAAGAAGGCTTTAAAAAACAGAATTAGCCAAATGGACAAAGGAGGTTCGAAAGCTCACTGAAGAAAATAGTTCTTTAAAAATGAGAGTAGAACTGAAGTAATTTAATGACTTTACGAGAAACCAAGAATTACAAAACAAAATGATAGGAATGAAAAAATAGAAAATAATGTGAAATATGTCATTGGAAATACAATTGACCTGTAAAATAGATATCTTTTTCATAATTAAAATATATGAAAATCAAGAACATACATGTCAGTAATAACTATAATAAATTAAGAAATTTCATTTTAGGAAAATTATGATTATAATTTAAAACAGAATTTGAGAAGAATATTCCTGTGAGAATAGAATGAATAATAATGGGAAATTAGAAAATGTTAGTTTTCCATTTCCAAAGAAATAAAGGAGAAAAAGGGAAGCTCACCAAATATTGCTTTAAAATTGTTTAAAATTTCCAACTTTAAGTTGTACTGTCACTTTACAGACATACTTTTTGCTCAAAGAAAAGTTGCATCTATAACATTCCCTTGAATTTTTGTTCTCATTTATGTTGTGTTGTGCTTCTGCATTGAGTATTTTACATTACTACAATTGAATATGTGTATGATGCCCATGGCATTGGAATCACACAACTTTATATAACATTGTACTACTTTAAATCTACATTTACTTAGTGTGGCAAAGATGGAACAAACAAGTAAATAAATTGTATTTCATATTATTCTATGGAATGTATAGTATATGTTCTCTACATGAGTTAAAATATATAAATTGCTTTGCAAACCTTAAAGTGTTACATCAACTATTGCTATTTTCACTTTATTGTCATTAATATACTTTGTACTATATTAGTTTAGATGCTTTAATTAGTCTTTGTTAACTCCTCTGGATGTCAAATTTGCCTGCTGAGTAAGTGCTGACAAAATCGAAATATGTATGTAGAGTAGGAAGGGGAAGAAAATGGAATAGTTATTTATTAAATAGCTATTAGATGCTATGAACTCTATTTACATTTTTAAATAAATACTGTTGCATTTGGGCTTCATAACTGCTCTGTGAAGTAGATTATATTAATATCCCTTTTTAACAGTAGAGGAAATTGAGGCAGACATAAGTTTAGTAACTTTCTCATGGTCACACAGTATGCATTTTCTGAAACCAAATTTAAACTTGTCTTCCTGACTTCCTACTTCATGCTCTATTCACCTACCTGTAAGGGAAATATAAGATGTGTGCATGCACTGAGAGTAAAATTTATAATTTAGGAAATAAACCAAAGTCATTATAGACTCAGACTTTTAGAGTTCAAAGGGAACAATGATTTGCTAGGCTATCATCCATATTTTACAGGGAAGGAAAATGAGATTCTGCGTTACAAAATAATGACAAAAAAGAATGTGATTCAGTAGTGTCACAAATGGAACTAAAACCTAGGCCTCCTTACTCTTCGTTCCTTGTTCACCCCACCCAAGTCAAAATGATATTTTTTTATAACACTAAACTTATAATATATGTGTTTAAATCTACAATTCACCTTTATGTTCGTAAAGTTGGATATAATAACATGATAGATTTCAGTGAAAGTAAATTAGAAAAATCGATTGGCCACATATGTGAGGTTTGTTTATTGGTTTTGTGGTAGAGTGAGTATAGAAGTGTTATCTTTGAATTTTCTTGAACATAGTACAGATGGTGTGTATCAGTCTTTTACATGAGGAAAAAACCTGCACAGATGCAACAGATTTCTTTGTTCTACTTCCAACCAGACCAACAGTAGTCTATTGGTCACTTACCTCATTTGAATTTGTAATATGTGCATTGTAGTGTATACCTTACCACCTGGCAAAACCTTTTCTACTTATTACATATTTACATAAATATGTATAATTTTTGGTTGCTGCCTTTTATTTTTTAATTTAAAAAAAATCAGTATCCACAATCTGGATAAACATTGAAATGAAGTTGTAAAGCAACTAGAAGTAGAATCAAAAAGATTTTTTAATGAAGATTTGTTCTTTCTCCATTCGTTTCCCGATAGATAGAGAGATAGCAATTTTACCTTCCTTAATGATTGAACTGATTGCATTTGTTATAATTTTATTTTATCTCTCAAATACTATCAGAAGCATCATTGATATTAATTCTCTGTTTTCCCTTCAGTACTGGAGTCCAAAGCAAAGTATAGAAACCCCAGTAGGCTTAGCTTAGTTGCTTGTTAATAACAAATATTTTCTCCCCAAAGAAAAAGCTAGCAAATTCTTTTTCAGATAATTTTAAAAATAACGCTAAACACTTTAAAACAGTTTTAACATGTATCATTTGGATAAGCATATATAATTATGTGTGAACACACATATATTAATATTTTCATATGAATATTTGTGCAAGAATGCACACACACAATTGTATATTATCATCCACAACTTTGAAGTCATCCCGGATTCTTCACTCTTCCTCACTCTACCACACACAAAAAGTTTTCAAGTCTTGTAAGTTCTACCTCCATAGTATCTTCCCATATTCATCTCTCCTTGAGGAATGTTATTTAAAGCCATCATTGTCTCTCATATATACTATTGTGACAATCTCAAATTAGTCTCATTGACAGTTGTCATTCTTTCTAAAATTTATTACCCGTATGGCAGTCAATTTGATGTTCCTAAAACATAAGCTTGATCATTTTTTCCCATCAAAACTTTCAGCGATTTCATTTTACTTCTAGTATAAAAATGACAACTCTAAAATTTGATGTTTTAAGTTCTTCACAAGTTTAATTACTTATTTATGCAGACTGAATTAAGTCTAATTTTTACATGCCCTTTCTGCTCTAATCAACTAGTTCTACTTTGCATTCTATAGAACCTTCTTTTTATAAACTTTATGAACTCTAGTTCCTGATGTGGTTTATTTTTTTCCCTCACATACACCATTGTGAAAATACATCCCCTCTCTACCTCTTAGAACATTTAATTTAAAACTCAAATTAAGACTCATAGGAGCCAAGATGGTGGAGCAAGCACTAAGTTGCTCTCACTCACCCTTGCAAACCTTGAAAAACTCAGAAAATGCCTCTCAAGGAAAAATTCTAATACAGTGGAGCCAGCAGAAAGAGGAGGTTCAGCACATTTTTAGCTCATGAGTCTAGGGGGATTAAGAGGAAAGATTCTTCTTTCTGTAGTTGAAAGTAGGAGATCCTGAATATTAAGGTGGTGCAGTTAGCAAGTGCCAATGTCAGGACCCCACAGCCAAGGGAACTGCTAGTTTACAGTGCAGAAAGCCATCACTGGAGAGTGGACTGGGGCCCATCAGTTGTTGAGCGTACCCAAGGTCTAGGTCACCCCAGCAAGGAGGCAATTTCAAATGGTCAAAACACCCCCATACCTCACTCCACAAACTTCAGTGTAACATTTGAGGAAATACAGAAAAACTTCACATGGCTTCAGCACACAATAGTCACCATTACCAGCTCCATCTCAGAACAGGCAAGCTAGAGCCTGTATAGCTACCAACAGCCAGAAACTGAAGCCCCAGCACAAAAATCAAGTAATCAGGGCCATTATCTCCCAGCACAAGAAGTTTGAGACAGTGGAATCTGTAACCCAGAAGCAAAGATATGCTTTAAAATCCAGGAAAGAAGCAAATGCCATAAGTAAATATTGACCTAGAAAAACAAAGATGACAGATTTTTACTATAGGGAAAAGGAAGATCAAAACAAAAATTCAGAAAATGGCAGAATTTTCACTATAATCACATTGGAAAACTCAAAGAGGAACATGAACTAGTCCCAAGTACAAAAAGCCTTCTTGAAGAACTCAAGAAGGATTTTAAAAGTCAAATTAGAGAGGGAGAAGAAAAAATGAACAATTCCTTTAAAAACACAATTGACAAAATGGGGGGGGGGCACAATGGTACACTGAAGAAAATAATTCCTTAAAATGTAGAATGAACCAAAAGAAAAAAAAAAGATGGCATAAAACCCAACTGAAGAAAACAATTTGTTAAGCATTAGAATTGAGCAAATAGAAGCAGTGACTCTATGAGACATCAAGAATCAGTCAAACAAAATCAAATGAATGAAAAAATACAAGGAAACATAAAATGCCTCATTGAAAAAACAAGTGACTTGAAGAATAGAACTAGGAAAAACAATTTAAGAATTACTCATGTACCTGAAAGTCATGATCAAAGAAAGAGCCTGGAATGCAACTTCCAAGAAATCATCAAGGAAAATTCCCCTGATATACTAGAACAAGAGAGGAATAAGGTCATTGAAAGAACCCACTGATCACCTCCTGAAAGGGATCTCAAACATTAAACCCCAAGAAATATTATGGACAAATTCCAGAATATTAAAGTCAATGAGAAAATACTGCAAACCACCAGGAAGAAATATTGTATTTGGTTCAAGAACAGAATAGCAAAGTGTAAAAGAAAGGACCTCTATATGCAGAGGAGTACCTACTATCATAGGTTCTTTGATCTGCTTTTCTAAAGGGAAAGCAAATTGAGGGGTCAACTATCACTTTTATCAAGCACATGTAGCATTCACTTAGTTCAGGGGAAAAAGTCAGTGGTCTGAAGTTCAGAAAAAAAAATACAGAGAAATCAAGATTAACAGATAGTGCTTCCAGTTGCCTGAGAATAAGCAATACATACATCACAGATGAACACATAGATCCAACTATATGACCACACATATATAGAGAGAAGCACCAAAATCGGGATTTTCCAAGCTGGGTGGCTGTTCATTAGCTGCCCAGAATCTCATCTGACCAAACAAACACTTCCAGTCAATATGTTCAAAAGTAAAACCTCACATTTTTTCAAAATCAGAAGGAATCATTACACTTGATAACAAGTGTCTTATTAACAAAAAGCGTAGACCTTCCTACAAATAGTCCCAGGTTAATTAATGGGTCAGTAATATCTTCCCAATAAGAATTCAAATTATATTAACTATATAATTATATATTCGATATAATTATATATATATATATATATATATAATAAGCAAAAATGCATGATCAATACACATAGTCAGTTAGCTATAGAAGTCCAACTCACCTTAGAGGAGGGGAAAGGGGAGAGAAAAGGGAGGGAGAGGAGAGTTAGAAGGAAGGGAAGAAGTAGTAAGGGACAGGAAAGGGAGAGGGCTGATAGAAGGGGGAGAAGACTGAGGGAGACAGTAGTCAAAAGCAAAAATTCTTTTGAGGAAGGAAAGGGAGAAAGGAGAAATAAAAGAACAGATACGGGAAGGAAATAGAATGGAAAGAAAGGTACAGCTTTGATAATAACCATGACTGTGAATGGAAAGAACTCTCACATAAAATGGAAGCAGATAGCAGAATGGAATTAAAAAGTGTAATCTTACAGTATGTTGTTTACAAGAAATACATTTTAAACAGTGAAATACACACAGGGTAAATGTAAAATGCTGCAGTAGAATATATGGTGTTTAAGCTGAATTAAAAAAAAATCTTAACCTTAGACAAAGCAAAAGGAAAAATAGATCTAATTACTGTTTTTTGTTATTATACTCATCCTTTGATGCTGAAGAAGGTCATGCCATAAAGGAAATGATAAAAAGACTGGAACTTGACTTTGCTTTCAGTGATGGAGGGCTGTGCAAGGTCACTAGCTTCACTTCTCCTCCAGAGTCATCTGAATACAGTGACCAGATATTCATCAAGACAACTGGAGGTGATGCAGGATGCACCAGGAGACCTTGATCCTTTTAGACCAAAGTGGATTCAGGTATTCACTTAAAAGACATAATGAAAGGAACTATATTCTGCCAAAAGCACCATAAACAATGAAGAAATATTATTACTAAACATATGTATCAAGTGATGCAGCATCTAAATTCTTGGGGGATAAGGGAGTTACAGGTAGAAATAGATAGAAAAGCATTCCTAATTGGGGACATCAACCTCTCCCTCTCTGAACTACATGAATTAAAAAACAAAATAAATAAGAAAGAAGTTAAGAAAGTGAATAGAATTTTAGAAAAGTTAGAAATGGTAGACATCTGGAGAGAACTGAGTGGGGATAGAAAGGAATATTTTTTTCACCATTACATGACACCTAAACAAAGAGTGACCATGCACTAGGGCACACAATTAATGCAGAAAGGTAAGTATATCAACTGCATCCTTTTCAGGTCATGATGAAAAAAACTTTTATATTAGAATCTGTCACGGAAATACAGAATAAAGAAGTAATTGGAAACTAAGTTGTCCAATTCTAAAGAATGAGTGAATCAAACAATAAATAATAGAAGCAATCAATAACTTCATCCAAGAAAATGAATATAAAGAGATACCATACCAAAACTTACGATATGCACTGAAAGTGGTTCTTGGGGGAAGTTTTATATCTCTGAATGCTTACATAACTAAAATGGAGAAAGAAGAGTTAAATGCTAGAAATGTCAGAAAAAAGAACATGTTAAAATTCCTCAATTAAATGCCAAATTAGAATACTGAAAATCATAGGAAATACAAAAAAAAAACAAATTAAGAAAACTATAGTATTAATAAATAAAACTAAGAGCTGGTTTTAGGGGGAAAAACCTATGAAATACATAAACTTTTGGTTAATTTGATAAACAAAAAAAGAAGAAAACTAAATTTCCAGTATCAACAATGAAAAGGATGAATTCACCAGCAATTAAGATGGAATTGAAAAAAAATAATTAGAAACACTTTTGCCCAAGTGTATGCAATAAATTTGAAAATCTTACGGAATTGTATTTACATAAACATAAATTGCCCAGATTAACAGAAGAGAAAGTACATTAAATAATCCCATCTCCATAAAAGAATTTGAACAAACCAGCGATGAACACCCTACAAATATTTCCAGGGCCAGATGTATTTACAGATGAATTGTATCAAACATTTAAATAGGAGTTAATTCCAATATTTTATAGACTATACAGGTAAAGGAGGAGTCCTAATAAGTTACTTTTTATGATACAAATATGGCGCAGATATCTAAATTGGCAAGAGTCAAAACAGAGGAACAAGAGTATAGACAAGTTTCTCTAATAAATATTGATGAAAATATTTTAAATAAAATATTAACAAAATGCACAGCAACTCATCACAAGAATAATGCACTGTGATGAGGTAGGATTTATACCAGGAATGAAGGGCTGGTTCAATATTAAGAAAACTACCAGCATAACTGATCATATCAACAAAAAAAACCTAACAGCATCCATTCTTATTAAAAACATTGGAAAGCACAGGAATAAATGGAGCCTTCCTTAAAATGATAAGTAGTATCTAACTAAAACCATTAGGAAGCATTATATATGATGGCAATAAACCAGAAGTATTTTCAGTAAGATTGGGATTGAAATAATATCCATTATCATTACTGTTATTCAATATGATACTAGAAATATTAGCTTTATCAGTAAGAGAAGAAAAGAATTTGAAGGAATTAGAATGGATCAAGAAGAAACAAAGCCATCCCTATGTAGATTATATAATGATATACTTAGAGATTCCTGGAGAATAAAGCAAACAAAACTCACTTAAAATAATAAATAATTTCAGAAAGTTGCAGGATCTAAAATAAACCCACATAAATTTTCAACATTTATCTATATTTTTAACAAAGTCCAAGAGTAATAGATTGAAAGGGAAATTATATTTAAAGTTACTGTAGATATTATAAATTATTTGAGAGCCTACCTTCCATTACAAATCCAGGAACTGTATGAACACAATAACAAAGTTTTTCACACAAATAAAGCCAGATATAATTAATTAGAAAAGCATCAGCTGCTGATGATTAGACTGAGCTAACAAAATAAATAGCAATTTTACCTAAGTTAGTTTACTTATTCAGTGGCATGCAAATCAAGCTATCATATTGGTGATAGGGGAAATTAAAATGCTTGATGTATTGGGGTGGGGGAAGGAGATAAATGGGGAGAAAATTTGGAACCTAAAATTTTGTGAAAATGAAAGTAAAAAGTTTAATAAATACATTTATATTAGAAAAAAATCGTTGATTTGAATAAACTGGAGAAGCAAGGAATAGTGTATTTATCAGATTTATGGAGAAGGGAAGAATTTTTCACTAAAGAAGTGATAGAAGGCATTATGAAATGCAACATGGATAATTTTGATTACATTAAACTGAAAAGTTTTCCCCAACAAACCCAATGCAATCAAAACTCGGAGGGATGTAGTAAATTGGGAAAAAAAAAATTTTACAGCTAAGCTCGGGGATTAAGGCCTCATTTCTGGAATATATAGAGAACTGACTCAAAGGTATAACCACACAAGTCATTCCACAATTGATAAATGGTCAAAGGATATGAACAGACAATTTTCAGGGAAAGAAATTAAAGATATCTATATTCATATGAAAAAGTGTTCTAAATCACTACTGATTAGAGAGATGCAAATCAAAACAATGCTGAGGTACCACATCACACATATAAGATTGGCAAATATGGAAGAACAAGAAAATGACAAATGCTGGAGAGGATGTGAGAGAGTTGGAACACTAATTCATTGTTGGTGGAGCTGGGAGCTCATCCAACCATTCTGGAGAATGATTTAGAACTATGCCTAAAGGGCTACAAAAAAGGGCATACCCTTTTACCCAGTAATATCACTACTAGTGCTGTATCCCCAAGAGGTCATAAAAATGGGAAAGGGTCCCACATGTACAAAAAGATTTATAGCAGCACTTTTTGTGGTTACCAAGTACTGGAAATCAAGGGGATACCCATCAATTGGGAAATGGCTGAATAAATTATGGTATATAAATGTAATGGAATACTATTGCGCCAAAAGAAATGATGAGCAAGAAGAGTTCAAGGAGGCCTGGAAGGACTTATATGATCTGATGCTGAGTGAAAGGAGCAGAACCAGGAGAACCTTTATGCACAGCAACGACCACAGTGTGTGAGATTTTCCTGGTAGACTTGGAACTTTGTAAGAACGCAAGGACTTACTTTAAAAAAAATCCCAATAGTAGTATTCTAACAAAAAAAAATGTCTTCCACACTCAGAGAAAGAAATATGGAAGTCATTTGCAAAATGTAGCCGAATATATATTTATATCTGTAGGTTTTAGTGCATTATATTTTGATCTGTCCTATGATTTCTTCCATTTATTTTAGTTTGACTACTTAACATGACTATTGTGAAAACATACTCTATAGGAAAGTATATGTAGAACCTATACAGAATTGTATGCTGTTGTGAGGAGGGAGGGGGGTAGTGGGGAAAAGGTTGGGGGGAGAGAAAACCTTAATTTTAAGGAAGTGATTGTACAACACTCACAAAAAAATAAAGAAATAAATTTATATATTAAAAAAAGAGAGAGAAGAAAATGTAGCCAAAATAGCTCCAGGAAAAGCATCAAAGGAAAAGGGGAATTGATCACAGAAAAAGCATCCTGGAAAAAATCAAAAAGGACTTTAAAAACTAAATGAGAAAGAGGAACAATGGGGAAAAGAAATGTAGCTGATGCAAGAAAATTTTGGAGGGAGGGTCAATAATTTGGTAAAAGAAGTACCAAAAATACTGAAGAAAATAACGCCTTGAAAACTAGAATTGACCAAATGGTAAAAGAAGCATAGAAGTCCATTGAAAAGAAGAATGTCTTAAACAGGATAATTGACCAACTGTATAAAGAGGCATAACAAGCACAGAAGAAAAGGTTTACTTAGGGGAGGAGCCAAGAAGGCGGAGTAGAAAGACTCACGTATGTTAGCTCAGAACCCACAGCCCATAAATTTCCTGTAAAAAGATCTCCCCACAAATGCTGGAGCAGTGGAAGCCACGCAGCACTGCAGTGGAGGATATTTCCATTCCAGAGAGCCCTAAAAAAACCAAACCCAAAAGTCCGTCGCACACTGGAAAGCCGAGCCCAGCCCTGCCCTGCCCAGGCTACAGGGAGGAAATCTCCAGCGGCCGTGAAAGTCCCTCCTCCCACAGGCACTACAGGTCAGTGAGAGAAACTTCTGGCCTGGCCAAGAGGAGAGTGGGGTGTCTCCATAACTCTGGCCCCCTCGGGAGGCAGCGGCAGATGGAGCGGTGGCCCAGGACATCATAAGCAGACAGGACCTCAGATCCATTACTGAAGGTCTCTGCACAAATGCCCAGAGGGAACTGAGCCTGGGAGGGAGCCCTGCACACACCTGAGAACCAGAACTTAAGCTCACATTGAATAGCTGCCACGCCCACCACCACTGAAAGCCCAGAGGCTGGGGGGCAGCATTTGAATCTCAGACCCCAAGAACTAGCTGGACGGATGTAGGCGGGGTTGGAGGGGAATCTCAGAAGTCAAGGAACTGCATGGGAAAAGACCCAGAAAAGCGAAGAAAAATAAGACCATAGAAGGCTACTTTCTTGGTGAACAGCTGTTTCCTCCTTTCATTTCTGATGAGGAAGAACAATGCTTACCATCAGGGAAAGACATAGAAGTCAAGACCTCTGTACCTCAAACACCTGAAATAGATATCCAATGGGCTCAGGCCATGGAAGAATTCAGAAAGGATTTTGAAAATCAAGTTATTCAGGTGGAGGAAAAACTGGGAAGAGAAATGAGAGAGATGGAAGAAAAGCATGAAAAATGAGTCAACACCTTGCTAAAGTAGATCCAAAAAAATGCTGAAGAAAATAACACCTTGAAAAATAGGCTCACTCAACTGGCAAAAGAGGTTCAAAAAGCCAATGAGGAGAGGAATACTTTCAAAAGCAGAATTAAACAAATGGAAAAAGAGGTTCAAAAGCTCACTGAAGAAAAGAGTTCTCTCAAAATTAGAATGAAACATTGGTTGAACCACAAACAGCTAGGCTGGCATTGAGATTGCTCATCTGCATTTTTCACAGCCTTGAACTGTTACAAAAGCAATGTATTTCCTTGAATGGAAATATGGAGCAAATATCTATAAATAAAGTCATTCAAAAAAGAGAGGAGTAAGTAAAAAAGTAAGGGGAGTAAGCTTATAACTGCCTTGTGCTCATCAATACAATAATTAGTACATCGCTGCTTCATTAGAGGAATAAGCTTCTGCTTGGTTACATTGGTATCAAAGAAAACTTAAGTCTTTCTATAGTAATTAATGAACATGTTGAGTTCAGAAAACCTTTGCGTCCTTTTTTCCCTACTCATCAATTGCCTTAGGTATTAGAAAAAAACTATGAAATAATAGCAAGATGTAACAACTGAGGGTTCTGGGGGGTAGGGAATATTAAAATATAAGTCTTGAGAAGAAATGACTTTACAAATCTATACTTCAGGACTAACCTCATTTCTTAAAAAAAAGTAATGACTAATGACTTTTCCCTTTTTGCTTTCTCTTTGAAAGTGAAAGAATAAAATATTTCATCACTTGAGGAATATACACCACAGTAGATCATTATCTCAGCATAGGGGAAAGGTTCAATTGCTCAAATGTAGCATAACAGGTAAAATTAATTTAAGAAAACATTTTTTTTTTAATTTGATATCTAGGTGCCATAGTGGAGTCAGGAATATCTGAGTGCAAGTCTGGCCACAGGCACTTAGTTCTAACTTTGCCGACCCATTTCGAACCTGTATCAGGTTTCTCAACAATATTATAGTGATAATTATAACACCTACTTCACTGGATTGCTGTGAGGATCAAATGAGATAATTGTAAAGAACTTATGTAAGAAACATAATAACTCTAAAAAGGACAACATCTGTTGTGAAGCCAGGAAAGGTTATACTAAATTTTATGTTCCTTACTGAGTCAGTGAATGGGTAGTTCCTAATGGACTACTAGGCTTGCTTCAGATAAATGCAAGATTTCTATACCCTGCTTTTAAATTAAATGCCATATCATAGTATGTGTTCAGAAAATGTTAAGTAAAATATCATTATTCACGATAGCATCTTTAGGTTTAGGATCTCATCCTTAATGGTCATAAAGAGAAGAAAATATCCTTAAGTCAGTCCCATCTGGCCTTGTTGACATAGAAAGAGATTTTCTGAGTTTACTCAGAGAACAAAGAAGCTGTTACATCCAGGTTCTTCTTCTGGTTGATTAGTTGAGGCTCTGCCACTTATTGATGGTTCAAAATTACATTAAATGATTATCACTGTTATTATAGATATTACATATTTTATGTGGAAACATAAGTTCAGTTCATCACTTAGAGCTTAGAACAATGCTTGACATATATGAGAGGAACTTAATAAATCCTCCCTCCCTCCTTCCTTCCTTCCTACCTTCCTTCTTCCATTTCTTCCTTTCTTTTTTCCTTCCTTCCTTCATTCTATTCTTGCTTCCTTCTTCACTCATCTGTTCTTTATTCCAATGAAAACATAGTCTCACATTGATTTTTTGGCAGGTAGATAGTAGAGTGTCGAGAAACCTGAACATTAATAATAATGATATAATAATAATTAATAATAATGTTATTAACTATTGCTATACTATTATTTACCACGAACATTCAGCTTAAATCCTACTTCAGTTTTTTTCATTTGTAATAATAAGACATATTTCGCAGGGTTATTGTAGAGATCATATGAAATATTATATGTATGCATATACATACAGATATGTATAGGTACCTATATCATACATACATATATACCTCTACACATACACATATATATATATATATATAAATAATTATAAGTGTATTATAATTAAAAGTTTTCAAAGTATTACATATGCATATATACATACTTTTCAAACATTTAATTATTAGTTACTATTAGTAAATAAACCATTTCAAAACTATTTAATGTGGAAAGTGGAAGCAAGATAATAAAGAGATTAAAATGAGAAGCTATAAATATATAATAATAAATTATTTTCACCATCAAGAAAGGGTTAGAACTTGAATTTTAGTATGTCAGAGTAAGATGTACTTATAGTGGAAGTAAAATGATACTTAAGGGGGAAAATGGTGGGAAAACAGCTGGATAAGTCAAGGACACACAGAAGAAATCAGTGGTAGTTGTGATACAGTTGAGGAATCAGTTCTTAAGAAGGCTGAAAGAGGAGAAAGTGTAACCACTTTTTTTCAAAAGATCCCAGATCTTATTTTTAACAAAAATTATTATTAACAAAATAAAACCTAACCAAGAAAGTATCTACAATTATTATATGTTTCCATATTCTGAAATTGCATTGTGTACCAGTCCCCCGACCAGCTTTCTTTTTGCTTGCAGATCACCCTGCTGACAGGTGATCAGAGAAACACCATTTCATCACATGCCATTCCTCTCATCTTGCCTTTTCCTGCCAGCAGGGGATTAGAAAACTTAATTTCTTCACACACTTACCTGAGCTGATGCACTGTTAACAGTAGACCTTTTCTGCCCACAGAGAAACATCCCTTCTAATAGCAGAATTAGAGATATCATTACTTCCTGCTTCCTGCAGACCTGACCTTCATGCAGGGACAGAAGAAAAACAATAATTTATCAGATCACCTGATTGATTACCTTAGCTGAACTAAGTCCCTTAGAGGAATGTAACACAAGGCTAAAATTCTGTTGATGTTAGTAACTCTCTGGGTGACTTAGTTTTGGTAAGAATGTTTGAGTGCCAGACAAGGACTCTAAGAAGTTGCTAAGGAGCCCTTTGGCTTTGAGAATCCAGACATCATGCTTCCCTTTCTGGTAATTATGGTCAGAGAGCTGTACTTGTCTGTCGAATTATGGTCAGGCAGAGGAAGCCATATTTGTTAACTTTTAATTTCACTGTATGTTCTTTAAGACTCAGGGTGTTTGCTCCCCTCAGCTAGGTAAATGATATATGTGCTTGGTTAAGAGATTGACACATGTGCTTGATTAACATGATTGTTAATCCTTCAAAAGCTGTCTTTCATTTTATGAATAAAGATCTAAGAACCTGTGACAGTAGGTCCCTCTGTGTATGTTGGAGTAGGTGAAAAGCTAGAGAATGTGTTTCTTTCTCCTTCACCATCTTGGCTTCACCCCCACAAAATCCTTCTTCCAAAACTAAGCCCTCATGTGACCCAATTCTTAAAACTACAAGCTTGCAACTTGATGTAATTCTTTTTTTTCTGCTGTTTAAGCTTTGTGACTACAATAGTAATTATTTCACAGAATGTAGTGATGCTGCAAACTGAATCTAAATTTGTTCAATTGAATTTGAAAAGAATATTGTATAGTTCTGCTTCAGAAAAAAAATGTTATCAACTAAGAATGTCTAATTGTAGTTCAGTTACAGTAAAATATATCTATATTGTAAATTTACTCTTTAATTTTTCAGGGACCTTTCAAATAGATTTTGAAAATCTTGATGGAGTGTTTGGGTCCAATTTTAAAATCACATGTCTCTCAAAAAATCGCATTTCTTCCTAACCCCAAAACACTGTCTCAGGCAATTTCTCCCCAGCCCAAGGACACAGTCTGCCCCAGCAAACAATGTTACCTTCCTTCCTGATACAGTAGCTAACTGCATCGAGAGAGTTATTATTCTAAACCAGATGTGTACTGGCTAAACAGGCCGTGTACTGGTTCATAACAACATTAAATATTCACTGACCAATCATATGTATCCTAGACTTAGACATATGCATACTCCCTCACAGTTCTCTTGTCTAACAAGACATTGATGAGAGGGTCCTGGTATTCCTTAGTCAGTCCTGACCCCTAGTTGATTTAGTAATGTTTCAGGCCTACAACCACACCTCCAAGTAGCCCCCATTTGCTATTTCCTGGTGAACTCGAGGTAATGTACCTGTGCAATAGATACTAAAACTGCATCTTCCTTTAAGAACTAACCACACTACTTAACCATTCCCCGATCCCACCCTGAATCATTAATTAGCATATTTGGCACATCTTTTACTGTAGAGTATTCTATATAAACTTTACTTGTACCCCTCTAACGTTGAAGGTTCCCTAAGACGTCTTGCCTGATGAAAAGCATAATAACTCTTTACCTTGACCTCAGCTATGCCTGAATTCATGAATTATTTCCCAGATGGCCCATGCAAAGAACTCCAGTCTTAGAGTTCCTGTACCTCTATCTCTCCAGTCCTCAACAATCCAACATGTAAAATTCTTAATAAAGAGTGCATAACATTAAAGAGAACCCCAGTAGTTTTTAGGAATCCTCTTAAATTTCCTCAGATGATAACATTATTCTAACAACTAGAGATTTTCTGGAATAGCGAAAGTATTCATCAGGTCTAGAAAATGACCAAAATAACAAAGGAAATCCTGATTTGCCAATTTCTCACATTGAAAATTTAACTACTGACTTTTTGGTCAAACCAACTCCAATACATCACTGCCAAAAATTAAATTGTTGCTTGTAGTTACTGAAGATCTATTTTAGGTTATCTCCATATATGGATACAGTTGTTACGATAATTACTTATTATCAAATTTCAAATTACGTTTCAATTGTTCTCTTTGTTAATATTAGCCTTACTCCTATTTTTCAGTATTTGGTCATGTGCCTTCTCTCAAAAACTGAGCAGGCTGTCACAAAGTACATAGCACCTGAACTAAATCATGGTTAAAAAGCACATTGAGATAAGTTATGTATATCATCCTTATTTCCCAGAAAAGGAAAATGAGTGTCAGAGTGATTAAGTGATTTATACAAGATTGCACGGGTAGAATGTATTTCAGATCAAAGCATATTGTTGGATTCTGAGTTAGACAGTCTGTTGTTTGCAATATTTAAATATTAGATAAAAGAGAACAAATAAGAAAAATACAAATGAGACTGGAGGTTATTTCTCGATCTTAATACAGCATCTCACTCCTTTTATTTTTTTAACCTTGATTTAGTTCAAGGTTCTATGTCCTTTGTGACAACATGCTCTTTTGTGAAGGTAAAAAAGAGGTCATATATGAGTATGTGTGTATATCTTTATTTATATACATATATTGTCAATCACTCTTTAATGTGAATTTTATTTACTAACTTACTTTTCCTTGCCTTATTTTGCCTAAACTATGATTGATTTCCCTGTGGCACAACACACACACACACACACACACAGACACACACACACTTTAAACAAAGCCTTAGCAATGAGGTTAGGAAATAAGGTTACCGTGTGCAAGATGGAATCATATTTCTCAATGTTTTATACCCTTGTGGACTAATTATATGCTATTATAGCTGATGCACAGATAATAATTAGTTCAAGGTAACTAATTAAATTCATTGAAATTTTCCTTTGCATACCACTGTTTCATAAAAATATCTATACGATGAAGTGATGATAATCTATCCTCATCAACATAGCATCCTTTTGAGGATATTGCCTCAACTTGATCTTTCCTTGGTGAGTTGGCTTTCCAAAAGTGTAACTGCTATCTATCATAAGAATAATCCTAAGGGGAATGATGTCCTAAAATTTATTAACCTCAAATGGTATAAGTCTCATTAAAATCAGCCAGCTAAAGTAATTTGCTTTTAGCAAATATATTTACTAAAATGGCATTAAAATAGCAATAAGCATTCTCCCATTACTGCATTTTCCCCAAAATACATACAGTGGACATGGAAAGAGTGCACACAGATGTAGAATGAAAACGTGATAAAGCACATTAATCAGACACATATGTGACAAAGTTATCACAGTTTTCAGTTTCACAGAGAGTAGAAGTTCTTTCTCATCCTGTAATTTCCTCATAGAGGGAATGTTTTGTGCAAAATTTCTGCTGTGTGTCTTGCCCAGCAGCTCTACTCATCTTAATAAATAGCTCCCCTCTCTGCCTGCCATTAGTCACATCCCTAGCAGCTACTTTTTCCCTTAAAGAACTGTATCCATGTCTGTTGGGAGCTTGTATATTTCTGCTCTCTTAACTATGCTCAAATTCTCTTCAACTGACAATTGCGTGAACTGCAGAAAGAGATTTTTTTTTTTTCTGATAGGCATCATGTGGAGGAGGTGGGGAGGGAAATATGCCTTTCTTCCTGCAGATTTCTCCTACACAGTTGCAGGACTTAGTTATTTAAAACCCTACTTGACCAAAACGGTTGTTGCCTTTAATTCCATCAGAAAGATGTTCATACATCTCAATAACATATTTCATGAGGTCCGCAAAATTCATTTCAACAAAAGGAACATTTAAAGAAATCTATAATTCTCTGTAACAAAGTTTATTTGATATATATTACGTTCACCTTAAAAACAACAACAACAACAAAAACTCAGGACAACTTATGAAACATATGCAGTATGCAATTTGCCTTAAAGTCTTTCAGGTACCAGAGGAAAAAGGAAAACTTCATTTGTGATTTGAAGTAAGATATAGACTCAATTCTACTCAGATTTAATTTTCATCCATAAGACCAAAGGATATAATTTTTACTCACTTGACTGCACTTTCTTTAATTGAAATTCATAAGAAGATAGAATCCATCATTGCATGTGTTAAAAATTATAAACAAATAGCAAATTTTTGTAACCTTGAGAGCTCATTGTCAGAGATTTTGCTTTCAGACATTTTTACATCTGTAGGCTTCAAGCTTTTATGTTTGTAACTATAGTCTCTAGTTGTTTTTGCTTTAGCTGGGAGTAATTGTCTCCCTCTCTATTTTCATAGCTTCAAGTCCCCAAAGAGAACCTGGGAGGACTCAGCTATGATAAAGCTTTGGTTAGAGGATTGTAGGAAGTTATATTATTTGGAGTAACTTTTCAAAGTGAACCACAATGTTTTGAGTCTTCCTCATCCCTATTATTCCTTTCATTCCACTCACCTCCCGCTCCTCTTCTTTCTTTGCCTCTCTTCTTAGTTTCAAGCTGACAGTGTATGCTGTGCAAGTTTTCCCTTATCCTGATCTTTCTCCTGTACACTTCATAAGGAAGAAAACTGACAAGATCATAAGGCATAGAACAAGGACTTTGCAGTTTGAGTTAAAGTTATTATGGAAGCAGTTACTAAAAGGCAAATGTCATAAGCCAAGAGAGTTCACACTGCTCCTTTAAAAAAAAAAAACATTGCTTGAGTGTGAAACATTCTATATTAATATTGTCTTGGCTCAATTCACACACACACAGAGAAAGGAAGAATAGGAGAGTTTAGATTTTAGAGTCTACCAGGAGTGACCAGGATATTCTGAAATGGAATCAATTTTATTTATTATAGCATCATTGATTTAGAGATGTGGTAAACTTTGGACGTGATCAAGTCCAACACTTTTTTTTTCACTTCAGTGATAATTTAACTGACAGCAAGAGAAGTTGTGTGCTGTCTTTCTGATAATAAAGTTCTAAGAAAGGATTTGGAACTATTTCTTTCTAACTACAAGTAGAGTGTTCTTATCAATCTATTACTTTATTTTTTTTCATTAAATGCCTTTAACCTACATATGAATTGAATGAATTTCAGGGGGAAATGATAAAGGTATTAAATGAGATGAAAAATGTTTGTGAAACATTTTTTGATAAATTTTAACACAAATATGTTTACTCCTAGATCCCAGAAAAAATCTAGGAGAGCAGTAGGAAGAAAAGTATAGGGAAGCAGTAATTTCTCTCTGACACATGTACACACTAAGTGCTCTAGCACAATGGGATGATCCACGTGTTCATTTATCCAACTTGGCCACTTAACGGCTTATAATAAATTTGATTATTTGAAAAAAATATCTTAAATATCAATTTCAATATCACTCTTATAGGGCCACACGGTCCCATGTAGGAAAGTGAAGCAGCGTTGGGGCTGGGGTAAGGCTCTTTGACTGAATCCAAACTTCACAGAACATTATTTCTTAATAAAATGATTTGTTCCTTAAAACTTGGACTCAATCAAAAGACAACATCCAAGGATCTAGAAGGCAACATGTGGCCTCAAGGTCACAGGTTTCTGACCCCTGGACTCCATGTTTTTTAATGTGGCTAAAATCAGATAAAATTTAAAAAATGATGAATTTGAAGTTTTATTGCTAAGATAGATAGAAATTAACTTAACTTATATATTAAAATAGAATCATATTTACAAAATACATCTTTTGACAGGCAATTATAAATATTATGTATAATTATTTATGGCATAAATAAATAAATTATATTAAAATGTGTTACATGCATTTATATAGATGATATTAGACATCAGAATTTTTCTTCCAGAACATATAAAATTGTATTTAAGCATGTTTATAGACACAGATATGGAAACATGTTTAAATATGTGCACGTATATGGAGAGGTAGAGAGATAAAGACAGAGAGAGAGAGAGAGAGAGAGAGAGAGAGAGAGAGAGAGACCTGTACTAAATGATATTTAAAGTTAGTTATACGCAAATTTATATTTTCTCCTTAGTGACTACTGTTGACTACAACAGGTACACCAGTAAAGTCATGGGTCTGCTATGTGGATGTATTATGAATGCATTACAAATGACAAGAGAAGATGTATTTTAACTAAAACACTGATTCTACTACAAATTATTATAATCCAAAATTTATTTATTTTAAATGGTGTTTCAGCTTTTGCATCTAGTATGGAAAACTACTAAGGAAATGAAAATTCCTTTTGATAGAGGAACAAAATAATTTCATTCATTAGAAGTCTTTGAACCTTGATTGGATAATTGGACCAGAAAGACAATTCAACACCAAGGATACCTTCAAGTCTAAAATTCTATAGTTCTCTCTTTCACCAACTCCTTCTCCCCACTCCTCCCCTCTGTCTGCCCCCCCACCGCCCCGCTCATTCGTTCTGTCACTATTATCCCTTTCAAAGGGAACCGCATTTTTCTACATTTAAATTTAAATGAAATCTGGTCTAAAATTTGATTAAATATAAAGTTTCAACAATATTTGAAATATTTGTTTTTCTATATGTCAAAATAATCTTCCTTTTGAAATGTTTCACTGATTCATTAAAACCATCAAAATACGTGCCTTTTTTACATTATGTTATTGTCAAAACTTCAGTTTGGATTAACCTGTTTTTCTTTATAGTTCACATTTCACAGATCGAGTTGTCAGATATACACACATATATACATATCTGGATAGGTATATTTTAAGTGAATTCTATGGATATCTCTCTGGAAGTCATGTTTCTTTAACAGCTTATGTGCAGTTGTTTTTTTCTCCCAACATTATACATTTATAAATGTTTCAATGTTCCCTATTTATTTATCTACTTTATTGTTGTCAGTCCTATCACAGTCCTCTTTCTTTCCCAACAAAACAAATAACTTCCATCAAGTACATATAATGAAGCAAAAACATTTGAATATTGACCTTACTATATGTCTCATGTTTTACCATGAGTCAGCCCATCATTTTGTCAGGAAGTGGATAGATTATTGTGTAAAATTTAGGAAAAAAAAACATGAAATATAAAGTTTCTCATTCAGGGTAATTGAGTGTTGATTCCTTGTAATTCACTGCTAAATCATATGTTTTCTTTTGCGCGAAGATCACAGCAAAACTCTGCAATGCTGACATTCTAGAAATAGAACTACTAGTGCCATTGATTGCTACTACTACTACTACTGTATTATGAGACCTAAAATCATAATTAGCATAGCTTTTTTAATCAGTAATTGAGGAAAAATTTCAACCTCTCTTTTTTATCTCTTTCTGCCTTAGATTTACAGTAGATATAACAGTAATATTTTTATCTGGAAAATCTGCTGAAAATAAATTCAGAAAAATGTCAGTTAATGAAAATTTCATTACTTGTTCCTTTAGCTTTTTTTGGTGATTTTGTGGAATTCTATATTTTAAAACCTTCACCTATCCATATATGATGCGTTATTACTGTGGTAAAGTCAAGCTTGAAGCATTAGGCTGTGGTCAGTGACTGTGATTAATCTTGCCTTTATATCCCTAGCAATATTTGATAAATGGCTGCAAAATTAGAAAGAATTGAATGAGATTGGCGTAGAAGTATTTTTTAAAGTTGATATATTAGTAAAATAAAATGAAACATGTGAAACATAGTGTTCCAAATGCATTGCTGTTTCATATGTGCATTTGTTAGAGATGGTTGAAGTAGGTTGTCTTATAGTAACGCAATTTAAAAGAGCAAAACAAATACTACATATTTTCTAGTATATCCACACATGTTTGTGTATGTGTGTGCATGTGAGAATGTGTATGTGTGTGACAATACCTTGGATAAATCAGTTTATTCCCCACCCACTCTCTCAATCCTCAGTGTTCCTTTTTGTGAAGCAGAGAGATTGAAGTACAAGAACTTGAAGGTCCCTTCCAGGTTTGTGCTTACTTATTGTTTAGCTATCATGAGTTCTTTCAAGAACTTTTCCAGGCTGAAGTGCATTAGATCTGGATTGAATCAAATGGATCATTAGTATGAGCATAACGAGTCATATTGTCTAACACTTTTATTCTGCAAACAATTAATCATAAATAGACATGACCACAATTAAAGTAGAGTCTAACTCAAATGCTAGATTTAATCAATGTTGTCAAAATGGGCCTTTGAAGTTAAATAAACTGCTTTCCCCTTTATAACATATTTTAAATTGAATTGTGGAGATGATTATACAAATTCTCCACCTCAACATCTTTATTTTAACATGGGTTAGATAGCTAGTGTAAATAGCATATACACATGCATTATTTATGCACTATTCAAACGTAAAGGAAATAAAGATAAACTTTCTACACACATAAATAATATGTATGTATATACATATGCCTTAATACATGACTTATGCTTATTAAAATAAAATATTAAGCTTAAAATATACATTTTAAAATGTGCAGATGAACACATGTCCCTCAGTGTTACAAAAAACTGAAGCTCTGAAAATTTCACTGCTGAAATAAAGTTGCACGTTAAAGTGTTTTCATAGACCTCAAATTAACTTCAAATTTTCCTTGATATTCTCTGGAATTTCTAGCTTAACTTTACTATGTCATAGAACATCTATACTACAGATCCACTGTCATACAATAAATCAGTCTGCATTAATTCTCATTTAGAGTTGCTGTTTCAAAAATAGTTTTCTTCCATTTTTTTTTCTTGAAAGTCTGATTGGATGGCTATATACATTCTTATTTTTTTTAATTTGAGTGAAAACTTTGCTTCCTTGAAGACCCTGTGAATAGTGATAAACATTCAAAGACATAAATGAAATTTTGTCTCTCTTGCTAAAGCTTAGAGTCTAGCTAAGAGTTTATGAGATGTAGCCAGATAATTAAATACAAGGTAAATTGAAGAAAGTACTTCATTGAGGGTGGGGAAGTTTTAAGAGGTAGAACACGGTGAAGGAGTGCATTCTAGACAAAATGGAAAGATGGAACTGAGGTATTGATAAAAGGTAGATTTTTAGTTGGGAAAAACTCATAGGCTGTTTTGTTTGGAGTAGAGAATTCTGCAAGGGATGTAAGATGAAATATAAGTTAAAAAATGTGGAAACTCTTGGGAGGTATTTGTATTTAATCATAGAGGAAATAAAACTCATAGAATGATAGATTTTTCAGCTGGAAGACGGCATGGAATCAAATTAGGGGAAAAAATACAACTTCATTTTATACACGAGGAAATTGAAACCCAGAGTGGTTAAAAGAGTTGTTCAAGGTCATATACGTAACAAGTAGAAAAATGAGTATTACAAATAAATTTGTACCTAGGTCTTCTTATTCTCTATATCAAATACTCTATGATTACATTATGTCAGAGCTCTTCAAGATTTTTGGGTAGGGTGGTTACAAAAGTGTCCTAAGAATATTAATTTGTCAGCTGAATAGAGTATGCATTTGAAGTGGAAGAAACAGGAAATATGAAAACCAATTGAAATGTTGTCACAATCCTGCAGCCAATAGGTAATGTAAGTTATAGTACACTTCACCTATGGACACCTTATCACTTAAGACTGATGCCACCTCCTGTCCAATGTGCTGTGTCACTCTGAACCTGGCATTGACTAAGCTCTGGAAGTCGACTGAGGAAGGGACTCATCAAATGGGACATTTTGGGGCAGGAACAGTTCTATGTCCGTAGGAAGTAGCTATGGAAGAAGAGACTTTTACCCCTTACCCCAAGGTATTTTGGGCCCCAATAATTCCAGAGGGGGAATGATGAGATGGTTGTGCTCAAGCCCCAATCCTGAGATATTATTTCATAGGATTGTTTTCTGCTATCGCTGTTACAGTTCTGTTTATACCAGTTGCTCCATCAACCCATGAAAAGAGTACAAAACTTCTTAGGGTCAAATGTAATGGTAATTCAAATAAGAAGATCTTTCCTATTGATCAATTGATTCATATGACCTGCCTGGGTCACACTGAACTGTGATACACATGAAGCGTGTTGTGGGAGGATTTTGATGAATGGATGGAACAGGAAAGAGTGGAGCAGGAAATGAGTCAGACTAGTCAGATCTGGTAGAGAGAGAAAACATGCTGTGGATGAGAGAAGGACATTTTGGTAGAAAGTGTTCTCTTGTGGAAAGGCCAGATAATGTGTATAGACTTCTTAATTACTATGATAGGTTTCTTTGTTCCTATGATGGATTTGACTTTCTGGTGTTGGAATTTGACTTTCTGGTATCTGAATAAATGTTTTTCTTCTACTGCCTATAGGTAGAGTCTGTTAAATTTTTTGATTCAGAACCACACAGGTATATCCCTAGTCATCAACAGCGCTGTGAATATTGCCTTTACAATAAAATATTATTTCATAACATTATCAGCCACATAAAGAAATAGCATTTTATTCCCAGTATCTTCCACATTCAAATTACTAATACTAATAACAGCTTTAGATTTTTTGACTCATTATTTTTCATTTTGTTTCCTTACCTAATAATGTTTTGTAATTATTTTATTGGTGCTTAATTATGTATCTCTATAATAATGAGGCAACCACCAATTCATAAAAAAGTTCTTTAAAATTTCTTTGGCATTATTGAAATAATACAGTTAATTCAGTAAGGGTTATGTAATATTTTTTTATTTTATCATAACTATTGTTTTAACTCATATTTTATTAGCAAGCACATGACCACTGATTTATTTATTTATTTTTAGTTTCCTTGGGTTATTTTTTTCCTTTGAAACAATCAACTAAAGACAAGATAATCTGAAAATCAATTCTAAAAAAATATAAAAATAAAAGAAGCAAGTAATTAACAACTGACATTTTAAATGAAAACATTTCCAAGCTTCTCCTTAGATCCAACAAATTGGCACAGAAGAGAAACCTGGCAATCTTAAGTGTTGAAGGGATTATGGGAAGACAGGCAAACTAGAAAATAAAACAGTCAAATCAGTTTTAATTAATATGCAAAGATGTTTCAATATGAAACCAAGAACTTGTTTCATCTGTAACTAAGAAACACTATCTATCATTCCAGAACTGATTATGGATAAATCAAGAATATCAATTTTCAAAACAATTACTTCAAATTAATTTAGAAATGATAACTATAGCAACAAAGATATGAGAAAAAAATTGAAGGAAAAAGAGTACACAAAGAGAAAACAGATTATTTTGATTTGCAGAAATGATGACAAAGAAAGAAAAAAATTAGTGAATCAACTAGAATATTTGAGAAAAATATTAACTTGAGAAAAAAAATGTACACAAAAGACTGCAACCAGGAGACAAGATAGTAGAATGAACAACAAATTTTTGCCACTTTCCCATATTGACCTGTGAATAACCAGAAAATGGTGCCCGAGGAAAATTCTTGGAACAGCAGAACCAGCAGACAGAAAAGACTGAGCTGTCTTTTCCCATGGAAAACTTGGAAGATCCAAAATAAAGTTCTTTCACTTGGGTAAAAGGAGAGTGTGTTACAGGACAGGAAGTGTCCCACCAAGACTTAAGCAAACCACACCTCAAAAAACCAGAGGGACATCCTAAGCCCCAGTGTGGAGGAACAGACAAAGGCCAACATCAGGGCTTCTCACAGGAGTTACAATAGCCAAGGAAACCAGCAAACTCTGGCTCAGAGAATCACTGTGTGCTTCAGCACAGCCCAGGGCAAAGAGGCATCCATCAGTGCCCAGACTTCCACTTCCCAGTCAATGTAACCGTGAGGAAATAAAGAAAAACCACCCCTGCCCTCAGGACACACTAGACACAACCACTTAAATCCCAGCTCAACACAGGATAAGCGTCCAAGCCCCTACCTGCCAGCACTTGAGGCCCCAGTCACAAAACCAGGCACCTGATTACCAGTACAGAAAGCTTGGAATAATGCACCTTGTGCCCCGAAGCAGAAGTTAACTTTAAAAACCATGAAATAGGCCCCTCAAAAATGATAAGCTAGAAGGAAAAACAATACTAATCATAGAAAATCCTCTCATAACAGAGAATAATAAAACATAAAGTCAGAAAAGAGCAACATTGTCAATATACCAAAATCCAGAACCTCAGAGAAATGCGAATTTGTCTCAAGCCCCAAAATTCTTCTCAGAGGAGATGAAGGATTTTAAAAGTCAGATGGGAAAAGTAGAAGAAAAATAGGGGAAAAAAGGGAGAAGTATGCAAGAGGGAGTCTACAGGCTGGAAAAGGAAGGAAAAAAAATGAATGTAGAAAACTATTCCTTAAAAAATAAAATTGGCTAATTGTAAAGGAAAAATACTCTGAAGAAATTGTGAAAATGGAAGCTATTGAATTTTATCAAATATTTAAGGAAAAATTAATTGTAACACTTTATAAACTATTTCAGAAAACAGGATAAAAAGCAGTCCAACCAAATTCTTTTCATGATACAAATGTGGTGCTGATGCCCAAACCAGGAAGAGCCAAACAAGAATAAGAAAAATGTAATCAAATTTTCTTGATGAATACAGATGTAAATCAATAAATAAAATATTAGAAAATAGATTACAGCAAATTTTCTTGAGAATAATACACTATGAATTCCTAGGTGAGATTCATACCAGGAATGCAAGACTGGTTCAGTATTAGGAAAATTGTTGGTATAATTATCCAAATCAACAACAACAAGAACAGCAAAAGCAAAGTAAACAGAAATTATATGATTAGATGTGGGAAAAGTTTTTAACAAAATACAACACCCATTCTAATTAAAAACACTATAGAATAGAAGAATAAATTGAATCTTCCTTAAAATGAAAAGATGCATATAATTAAAACCATTAGTAAACATTATTTGTAATGGGGGATCTAGAAAAGCTAAGAAAGCTAGAATCATTTCCAATAAAACTGGGGGTGAGACCAAAATGTTCATGTATCAGTAAGCATCCCAATATATGCAAGTTCTTAGATCTGCATTCATAAAAGGAAAAGAAATTTTTGAGGGGTTAGCAATCATTTTAATCAAGCACATGTATCAATCCTTTAGTCTAGCATATATATCATTCTACTTGCACAGGCGAGTCAACACCCTGAGCCCCAAAGTAATCACAGACATAGTTTCTTATGCCTGACTATAATTCAACAGAGAGACAGGTGTCTGACCATAATTAGCAGAGAGGAAAGCATGACACCTGAGTTCTCAAACCCGGGCGGGGGATGGGGGTGGGAGGGCGTGTCCTTAGCAGCTTCCCAGAGTCCTTGTCTGGCACTCAAATCTTCTTACCAAAAACTAAGCCCCAAAGTAAAACCTCACCCTCAGAGTATTTATACACTTTCTTTAGAGCTAGAGGGCACAAACCTCTGACCCAGTGCTTCAACAGAAATAAAACAAAATGTACTTGAGACCTTCCTCCAAAACAATTTGGCTAATCAAGCTTCCCACAGTGGGCAAGCTCATCAATGTGTGGGAAAGATCCTCCCAATCATGTTATTCAGTCAGAGGTAATTTTAGTGAAACAAAAACAGTAAAAGACACTGATTTGATTGCCATTACCATCCATTATCACGATTTTTATTTATTATACTAGAAATGTTAACTTTAGCAATAAGAACAGTAAAAGAAATTGAAGAAATGAAAATAGGCAAAGAAGAAATACAACTATCACTCTTTGCAGATTATATGACGGCACATTTAGAGAATCCAAGAGAATCAAGTAAAAAAAAATTGAAAAAATAAACAAATTTATGTCACTCTCATTTCTCTTGATAATTTTTCCTCTAATTCTCTTACTTGATTTTCAAAATCCTTTTTACTTCTTCCATGACGAGTGACAGATTCATATCTTCCTTGGAGGCTGTTCATGTAGGAGCTTTGATTTTCTTATCTTCCTCTGTTTGTATGTTTTGTTATTCTTTGTCACCAATACAAGATTCTACAGTCTGAATTTTTTTTTACTCTTTGTTCATCTATCCAGACAAATATTTGTCTTTCTAGTTCTTTGTCAAGATAGGACTCTGCTTCCAGCGAGGGTGGGAGTTGGGGTGGTTGTATTATTCCAGGCTTTGGGGTTTGTATTACGAGCACAATCCTCACTTTCTGTGGGCTCAGAGCTTGAGAAGCAGTCACTGCTGCCACTGCTGTCACCTCTACCACTGTTGATTTGGGAATGGACCCCAGCCAGACCACAGTCCTCTTTCACTTGGGTCCCATGGAGTTCTCCCACTGACTTATGCTCTCTTTGGTGTTTGTTGATTTGTTGAGAAATCTGGAAACTACCAGAGCTGCTATTGATTCAGTTTCCTAACACTTACCACAAGACTGTCTGTATTGACACAGCCCATGGCAAGAGAGGTCTGATCCCAGTCCAGTATGATATACACTTCTTGTTGTCATTCCAGATTGTCTTCATCTGGAGATTTGTTTCGCTCTATCATTTTTTGGGTTCTGTAACTCGAAAATTTCTTTAGAGTCACCTTTACAGATATTTAGGGGATATTCAGGGAGAGCACAAACATGTCCCTTCTTTTCTTCTGCATCTCTACTCCCAGTAATAAACAAATTTAACAAAGTTGCAGGATGTTAAATAAACCCACATAAATCATTGGCATATGTACACATTACTAACAAAGCCCAATACGAAGAGAGAGAATGAGAAACTCCCTTTAAAATTACCACAGTGAGTGAAGCCAAGATGGCAGAATAAAAGCAGGGACTTACTTGAGCTCTCTTTCAAACCCCTTCAAATACCTATAAAACTACTCTAAACAAATTCGGAAGTAGCAGAACCCACAAAATGGCAGAATGAAACAAGACAACCTGAGAGGTCAACAGCAAATGTCTGAAAAATATGCCAGCATCGAGAAGGCATGAGAAAAGCTGGGGTAGACCTCAAGGGACTGAATCACTGGCCACCAAGGCATTTTCCAGATTTCTCAACCAACAAAAGGCAAAGGCAACTTAGAAGGTCCATGGGGAAACCCAATATGATCTAAATGAGAGGGGAGCTCAGTCTGGTTCTAGACACAGTGCAGTCCAGGGCAACTATTGTGGTGACTGCTTCCAAAGTTCTCAACTTACAGAAGAAGTGGTAGAAGGTTAAACAGGTGATCAAAGGATTATATGAATTTGCTGGCACTGAGAGAGGATAACCTTGCTTTACCCATGCTTAGATCTGCATTGCAGTGTTGAGTGGTGGTCATGGGATGAGGAGGAGCACTTGTGTAGCAGAACTTGTGACTGCAGAGGAGAAGAAATATTCCTCACAGTTCTAAGGCACAAGACAGTGTTTTTTGTCACTAATAGAGGAGAGCACAGGAGAGGAGTAACCTCTCCTTAGATCATATAATCTCGGCAGAACCGAAAATGCATAGCTCCTTAGAAATGAAAGCAGGTGCACAGCAGCTGAAGCTTAGAAAACTACACCTTTCAGACTGGAAGCAGAGACCTACCTTAATAAAGAATTCAAAATTCAAGAAATTGACTGGGAAAATGAGCAAACAGCATTAAAAAAAACTCAGGATGTAGAATTCTACTTTGCTGACAAAGACGATCAAATCATATATCCACAAAAAGACAAGAAAGTCAAGGCTTCTACATCCAAAGCCTCCAAGAAAAATATGATCACAGGTCATAGAAGACCTGAAAATAAAATTTGAAAATGAAGTGAGAGAAGTAGAGGAAAAGTTGAGAAGAGAAATGAGAATTATGTAAGAAAATCATGAAAAAGGGGTTAACAGTTTGCTAAAGGAGACTCAAAAAATGCTAAAGGAAATAACATCTTAAATGATAAGACCAGGCAGCAAAAGTGGCCCAAAATGGCAATGTGGAGAAGAATGTCTTAAAAAAGCAGAAATGGACAAGAGGAAAAGGAGGTCCAAAAGCGAGAGAGAGAGAGACAGAGACAGAGAGAGAAACAGAGAGAGAGAGACAGAGACAGAGAGTCAGAGAGAGACAGAGACAGAGCACAGATGTGATCTTTCAAGAAAATATCAAGGAAATCTGCCTTGATATTCTAAAACATAAAGGTAAAATAAAATTGAAGGAATCCACTGGTCACCTCCTGAAAGAGATTTCCAATGGAAAACTCCTAGGTATATGACAGACAAATTCCAGAGTTTCCAGGTCAAGGAGAAAATATTATAAGCAGCCAGAAAGAAAAAAAAAATCAAGTTTTATGGAACAGCAATCAGGATTACACAACGACTTGGCATCTTCTACATTTAGTCATCAGAGGGCGTGGAATATGATATTCCAGAGTTCAAAGCAGATAGAATTAAAAGCAAGAATTACTTAGCCACCAAAACCGAGTGTAGTCTTTCAGGGGAAAAATGGGCATTCAGTGAGACAGAGGACTTTCAAGCATTCTTGATGAAAAGACCAGAGGTGAATAGAAAATTTGACTTTCAAATACAAGCCTTCAGAGCAGAATGAAAAGAAAAAAGGAATCATAAGTGAAATATTAAAGTTTAATTGTTTATATTACTACAAATGAAAATGATATTTGTAACTCATGACATCTCTTTTTTTCAGGATATTTGGAGGAATACATATATATGTATATATATATATATATATATATATACATATATATGTGTGTGTAGATAGATAGATATAGATAGATAGATGGATAGATAGATGAAAGATAGATTGAGATAGAAAGACAGATAGATATAGGCATAGTTATACATAGAGATAAAGACAGGGATAGAGACAGAGACAGAGGGTGAGTTTAATATGAAGGAATGTTATTGAAAATATGTAATTAAGAGTTAAGAGAGGAATGTACTGGGAAAAGGAAAAGGGGAGAGATTAAATGAGGTAAATTATGTCACATAAAAAAGGGAAGAAAAAAATTACACAGAAGGGGAAGAGGCGGGAAGTGAGAAGGAATAATTGAGCCTTATTTTCCTTGTGATTGGCTTAAGGAGGGATAACACACATTGAATTTGGTCTAGAAATCTATCTTGTCCCAGAAGACAAAAGGGGAAAGGGAATAAAAGGGATGGTGATACAAAGGAAGGCAAATTTAGGAAACTGGTAATAAGAAGTAAAACTGTTGAAGACGGTCAGGGTCAAAAGAGAGAACAGAATAAATGAGGGGGCATAGGATGAAATGAAATATGTTAGTTTTTCACAATATGACTATTATGGAATTGTTGCATATGACTAAAAATATATAACCTATGTCAAATTTCCTGACTGTTTTTTTCTTTTTTAAATTATGTAAATAAACACTTATTTAGTTCTTAGCACTGGGGATGCAAATAAAGGGCAAAATATATACTTGCTCTGAAGAGGTTTACAATCTAATGAGGAGAACAACATGCAAAAAGCTAGGTATTTTTAAGTATTTCCAGAAAGTAAATTGGAAATAATCAAAAGAGGGAAGGGACTAGTATGTAGCATTGGAGGAGAAAAACCAGGATAGAGGAAGAAAGGAGAAAAGAATAAGTATTTAAATGGCACCTACTAAGCACCAGGAACTGTGTTTTAGCACTTTTTCTTTTTCCTTACAAACAATATTTAATTTGATTTAAAAGACAGGATTGTGAGGTAGGTGCTATTATTATCCTTATATTAAAGGTATGGAAACTAAAGCTATCAGAAGTTAAGCAACTTGCATAAGAATTCATAGCTAGTAAATATTTCAAGTCATGTTTTAAATTAGGTCTCTGTGACTCCAGGCCCAGTACTCTTTTGCACAAGCACCTATCTCAAGAGGAGAAAGTTATGTAGGAGAAGAACAAAAGTGTCATAGGTTACAGAATGGATGAATGGAAGAATGGAAAAAGTATGAGGGCTGAGAAGAGGCCATTGGATTTAGTAATTAACAAATCATCGATAAAAATTTATCTGTCCTATTCAATATTTTTGTGAATTCATTTTTAAATATATTTACCTTTTAACATACATTTTCACAAACTGTTGGGTTCCAAATTTTCTCCCCATTTGTCCCCTCCTCCCACTCCAATACACCAAGCATTCTAATTGCCCCTATCACGAATCTGCCCACTCTTCTATCATCCCTCCCTTCCCTTGTCCCCATCTCCCTTTTTGTCCTGTAGGGTCAGATAACTTTCTATTCCCCAATACCTGTATTTATTATTTTCTAGTAGCAAGAACAAATGTCAACAGTTGTTCCTAAAACTTTGAGTTCCAACTTCTCTTTATCCCTCCCTCCCCACCCATTCCCTTTGCAAAGGCAAACAATTCAATATAAGCCATATCTGGGCAGTTTTGCAAATGAATTTGATAATAGTAATGTTATGTAAGACAAATTATGCTTCCCTCCATCCTATCCTGTCCCCCATTGCTTCTATTCTCTCTTTTGATCCTGTCCCTCCCCAAGAGTTTGACTTGAAATTGCTCCCTCCTCCCAGTGCCCTCCCTTGCATCATCCTCCCACAGCGCAGATCCCCTTCTCCCCCACTTTACTGTATTGGAAGACAGGGTTTCATACCAGAATGAGTGTGCATTTTATTCTTTCCTTCATTCGAATGTGATGAGAGTAAACTTCACGTTTTTCTCGTACCTCCCCTCTTTTTCCCTTGACTAAATTATCTTGCGCTTGCCTCTTTCATGAGAGATAATTTGCCCCATTGCATTTCTCCCTTTCTCCTCCCAATATATTTCTCTCTCACTGCTTAATTTCATTTTTTAAAGATATGATCCCATCTTATTCAACTCACTCTGTGCTTTCTGTCTCTGTGTGTGTGTTTGTGCGTGCATGCATGTGTGTGTGTGTGTGTGTGTGTGTGTGTGTGTGTAATCCCACCAATACCCAGATACTGAAAAGTTTCAAGAGTTACAAATATTGTCTTTCCATGTAGGAATGTAAACAGTTCAACTTTACTAAGTCCCTTATGACCTCTCTTTGCTGTTTATCTTTTCATGCTTCTCTTCATTCTTGTGTCCCAAAGTCAAATTTTCTTTTCATCTCTGGTCTTTTCATCAAGAATGTTTGAAAGTCCTCTATTTCATTGATGGACCATTTTTTCCCCTGAAGTATTATACTCAGTTGTTCTGGGTAGGTGATTCTTTGTTTTAGTCCTAGTTCCTTTGACTTCTGGAATATCCTATTCCTTGTCCTTCAATCCATTAATGTAGAAGCAGCTAGATCTTGGGTTATTCTGATTTATTTCCACAATACTGGAATTGTTTCTTTCTAGCTGCTTGCAATATTTTCTCCTTGACCTGGGAATTCTGGAATTTGGCCACAATGTTCCTAGGAGTTTCTCTTTTTGTATCTCTTTCAGGTGGTGATCAATGGATTCTCTCAATACAGATTTTGCCCTCTGGTTCTAGAATCTCAGGGCAGTTTTCCTTGATAATTTCATGAAAGATGATATCTAGGCTCTTTTTTTGATCATGACTTTCAGGTGGTCCCATAACTTTTAAATTGTCTCTCCTGGATCTATTTTCCAGGTCAGTTGTTTTTCCAAGGAGATATTTCACATTATCTTCAATTTTTTTCATTCTTTTGGTTTTTTTTTTTTGGGGGGGGGGGATTTCTTGGTTTCTCATAGAGTCGTTAGCCTCAATCTGTTCCACTGTAATTTTGAGATAACTCTTTTCTTCAGTGAGCTTTTGCACCTCTTTTTCCATTTGGCTAATTCTGCTTTTGAAAGCATTCTTCTCCTCATTGGCTCTTTGAACCTTTTTTGCCAATTGAGTGAGCCTATTTTTCAAGGTGTTATTTTCTTCAGTATTTTGGGAGTCTCCTTTAGCAAGGTGTTGACCCGTTTGTCATGCTTTTCTTGCATCTCTTTCATTTCTCCTCCCAGTTTTTCCTCCACCTGCCTAACTTGATTTTCAAAATTCTTTTTGAGCTCTTCCATGGCCTAAGCCCATTGAATATTTATTTTGGATGTTTGGGATACAGAAGCCTTGACTTCTATGTCTTTCCCTGATGCTAAGCATTGTTCTTCCTCATCTGAAAGGATGGGAGGAGATATCTGTTCACCAAGAAAGTAACCTTCTATGGTCTTATTTTTTTCCCCCTTTTCTGGGCATTTTCCCAGCCAGTCACTTGACTTCTGAGTTTCCTTACCATTCCCACCTTACCTCCAGCCCTGCCTAGCTAGTGCTTGAGATCTGAGATTCAAATGCTGCTTTCCAGCCTCAGGGCTTTCAGTGGGGGTGGGGCTGCTATTCAGTGTGAGATTCAATTCAAGTGCTCAGGGTGGGGCAGGGCTGCCACACAGGGCTCAATTCCCTCAGAAGGTTTCTGTGGAAACCTTCAACAATGGAACTGAGCTCCTGTGTGCTTTGGGAGCTCCTGTCTGCTGCTTCCTCCACTGTTTCCTCCAGAGGGGGCCTGGGTTATGGAGACACCAAGCTCCCCTCTCGGCAAGCATAAAAGTCCCTCTCACTGATTTTTGGTGCCTTAGGGTGGGGGGACCTGTGGTTCTCCTGGGCATTCTGTCCCTGAAGCCTACTCGGATCTTCTCCCCTCAGTGTCGCGAGGGAAAGGCACGGCTGGGCTCTGCTCCAGGTCCGGTGCATGACAGACATTTTGTGCCAGTTTTTCAGGTCTCTCTGTAACAGAAATCTCCTGCACTCCGTTGTTCTGTGACTTCTGATGCTCCAGAATTTGTTGGGAGTTCTTCTTTACACGTATTTTATGGGCTGTGGGTTAGGAGCTAGCATATGTGCATCTTTCTCCTATGCCATCTTGTTTCCTCCTGTCCTCTTCACTTTTGTAATTTTAGTCCATTGCTTGATATTTTGTACTCAGTGCAACAGAGTTGACAGACTAGCATATATATATATATATATATATATATATATATATATATATATATATATGGTATATACATATATATCTTCAAAGTTTAGAACTTTTATTTTACTGACAGGGAATTTGGGAACACAGGTTCGCTCCACAACACAATGATGCATCAGAGAATGATGATTTTTGTGGAAGTTTCAAGGACAATTTTATATTTGCCTTTAGAGAATAAGTGGAAATGAGTGTGTAGAAGCTTATCATCAAAAAATTTGACACCAATTAGTGATTTTTATACTATGTTCTCTTTAAGACAAAGGAAATATTTATTGATATAAGATATATATATATATGTATATATATATATATATATATGATACATAGTTGTTTTGTTACACAAAATTTCCTTTGACATTTTGAAGCTCATATTCCAATACTTAGAAGGTGTATGAATAAGATCAGTGTCTGAATCTGTTCTCTCTCTCTGGACTCTCGAGTTACTTGACTAGACTAGAGACTTTGCAATTCCTGAGCTTTGAAGAATCTCTTTACTTCCATGGTTATGCCAATTTAGATGTGGTTCAGTTATGCCAATTTAGATGTGGTTCACCAACATTAAGACAAACACTAAAGAATGCCAATCCTTCATGCCCAGTATCTATATGTTGTTAAAAGCAAATTTTCTCTTTTTTTATCAATATAATGGTATTACCCACATAAAAACTTAAAGAATTCCAATGGTCCTTAGTTGTGAGGTGCACTTTTCTTCTTGGTTTTGACTCAGGGAAAGATGAATCTTCTATTGTTGGAGAAAAAGCAAAGAAAATTAGCAACTGAGAAATTTCTCAGAAACCATAATTTAAATTATAAAAAGGTCAGTAGCTGGGATATCTTTTGGGAGTTGAGGAGAAGATGTAGAAAGTAGTGTCTTAAGCAAAAACATGTTCAATACCAAGGCCAATAATGGATTTCAAAGTATATGTGAAGATACATGGCCTGTGTTGGAGTGTTGTGAGGAGTCACAACATTAGGTTTGAAGAGATCCATAGCAAAATGAAAAATGAGGGTAAAAGTCTGACAAAGAGTTTGTTCATATAGCTGAATTCATATTTCTTGAGGTGACTGCCCATTTTTGTGAGCTCAGCCTCACCTTTTATCTGTCTTAAATTTCCCCACAGCCAGACATTTCAAGATTCTACAACCTGATTTGCTTCTCATGGTAATAGATGTTTCGTAAATGATTGAGGAAATAGGATAGGTTCCACTCAGTGGCCACTTCAGTGCCTTCCAAAATTAGATCTATGTTGCTTTAGCTCTGAGGTTCCAAATGAATTTTGTATATTGAAATCAAATATTGGTTGTAGTGATTATGTTTTTCTCTTTTCATTTAATACATTTATGTGTTTTCAGTTTTCTACATCACTTCCATAAATATTAGATTTTTCTTCCCTTTCCTTTCTTTTCCCTTTCTTCCCCCCTCCCTCCTCAAGATAGTATGCATTCTTATGTGGTTTCTACATATTCATTCTTATTAAATATATTTTCACCTTTAGTCATGTTTCATAGAAGAGTTAAAAAGAATGGGAGAAACCATGAAAAACCCAACACAAAACAAAGAATAGCACCACAGGAAATAGTCTGCTTCATTCTGTGATTCAATTCCATAGTCCTTTCTCTGTATGTGTAAGGCATTTTGCTTCAGAGTCCATTAGGAACGTTTTAGGTCCTTGCATTGCTGTGAAGGGCTAAGTCTACTAGAGAAATTCCTCACACACCTTGTTTGTTACTGTGTGCGAAGTTCTCTTGGTACTGCTCCTTTCACTTAGCATCAATTCCTATTCATCCTTCCAGGCATCTCTGAAGTCTTCCTGTTCATTTCTTTTTCATTTTTTTAATTGTATTTATTTATTTTTAGATTTTGACATATATTTCCACAAAATTTCGAGTACCAAATTTTCTCCCCATCTCTCCCCTCTCCAAACCCATAATACCTTGCATTCAGATTACTCCTTCTCTCAATGTACCTTCCCTTCTATCACACTCCACCCTTCTTTTATCCCCATCTTCTCTCGTTTCTTGTAGGGCAAGATAAATGTCTATACTTCATTATCTGTGATTCTTATTTCCCAGTTATATGCAATAATAATTCTCAATATTCTTTTCTAAGACTTTGAATTTCAACTGCTCTCCCTCCCTATCCATCCCGACTGAGAAGGCAAGTAATTGAATACAGGCTATATATGTGTCGTTTTGCAAAAAACTTCCATAACAATCATGTTGTGTGATACTAACTATATTGCCCTCTGTCCTACCCTGCCCACCCTTTCCTTTTTATTCTCTCATTTGACCTTGCCCCTTTCCAGAAATGTTTAATTCTAGTTACTCTAGAATTATGCCTTTTGGGCATAATTTCAAATTGCTGCCTTGAACGGGTGCATCAGTTCATAATTCCACCAACAATGTATAAGTGTTCCCCTTTTCCCCCATGTTCTCCAAAAGTTATCGTTTTCCTGTTTTGTCATATTGGACAATCTGATAGGAATGATATAGTACCACAAAAGTGTTTTGATTTGAATTTATCTGATCAATAGTGATTTAGAGAATTTTATATGAACATAGGTTACTTTATTTCCTTCATCGGAAAACTGCTGGTTCATAAAATTTGATCATTTTTCAATTGGAGAATGACTTTCTTATAAATTTATAATTTATAATTCTTATAAATTTGACACCTTTATCAAAATTGTTTCCAACTATTTCCCTTGTAATCTGGGTTGTGTTGGCTTTGTTTGTGAGAAAACTTTTCAATTTAATGTAATCAAAATCATTCACTTTACATTTCATAATGCCTTTTATCCCATGTGGTCATAAATTCTCCCATTTTCCATAAATCTGACAGTTAAACTATTCCTTTCTCTACAAGTTTGCTTACAGTATCGGCCATTAAATCTTGGTTTATAGTATAAAAAGTCGGTCTATGCCTGGTATTTGCTATAATATTTTCCAGTTTCTCCCACGTTTTTGTTAACCAGTGACTTATTATCCCATAAAATGGAGTCTTTGCTTTTTTTAAACAGTAGACTACTATGTTTATTGACTGCTGTGTCCTACTCCACTGATCCACTCTGTTTCTTAGCCAGTATGAATAGTTTTGATGATTGTTGTTTAACTGTACAATATAATATCTAGTAGAGCAAAAATATCTTTCCTTGCATTTTCATTTATTAATTCCCTTGATATTCCGGAACTTCTGCTCTTCCAGATGAAATTTGTTATTATTTTTATATACCTCTATAAAATCATTTCTGGTAGTTTGATTGGTATGGCACCAAATAAGAAAAGTAAATTAGGTGGAAATGCCATTTTAGCTACATTACCTCAATCTACTCATGAGCAATTGATATTTGTTCATTAATTTAGCTCTGAATTTAATTGTGGGCAAAGTATCTTGCAATTGCTCATATAGTTTATACAATCCTTACCTTTATTTTGACATGTAGTTGCAAAAATTTATAATGTAAATGATAAATTTATTGTGTAATTTTTACATAAATTTATTTATTTTTAGCTTTCAAATTCACTTCCACAAGATTGTGAGCTCTGAATTTTCTTCCAATATCTGTTCTACCCCACCCCAAGATTACATGCATTCTGTTTACTCCTTCCTTCAATCTTTCCTCCGATTTCTAAAAACCCCCTTTTTTATTCTCTTTCCCTTCTATTTTCCTGTATGTCAAGATATATTTCTATATCCTATTGGCAGTACATCTTATTTCCAAGTTGCATGTAAAAACAATATTTAACATTCCTTTTGAAAACTTTGAAAAACGGGTCAATACCTTGCTAAAGGAGACCCCCCAAAAATTTGAAGAAAATAACACCTTGAAAAATAGGCTTACTCAATTGGCAAAAGAGGTTATAAAAGCCAATGAGGAGAAGAATGCTTTCAAAAGCAATATTAGCCAAATGGAAAAAGAGATTCAAAAGCTCAGTGAAGAAAATAGTTCTCTCAAAATTAAAATGGAACAGATGAAGGCTAATGACTTTGTGAGAAACCAAGAAATCACAAAACAAAACCAAAAGAATGAAAAAATGGAAGAGAATGTGAAATATCTCATGGGAAAAACAACTGACCTGGAAAATAGATCCAGGAGACACAATTTAAAAATTATGGGACTGCCTGAAAGCCATGATCAAAAAAAGAGCCTAGACACCATCTTTCATGAAATTATCAAGGAAAGCTGCCCTGATATTCTGGAACCAGAGGGCAAAAAAATTATTGAAGGAAACTGCCGATCAGTGCCTGAAACAGATCCAAAAAGAGAAACTCCTAGGAACGTTGTGGACAAATTCCAGAGATCTCAGGTCAAGGAGAAAATATCGCAAGCAGCTAGAAAGAAACAATTGAAGTATTGGGGAAATATAATCAGGATAACACAAGATCTAGCAGCTTCTCCCTTAAGAGATCGAAGGGCATGGAACAGGATATTCCAGAAGTCAAAGGAACTAGGGCTAAAACCAAGAATCCCCTACCCAGAAAAACTGAGTATAATACTTCAGGGGAAAAAGAGGACTTTCAAGCATTCTTGATGAAAAGACCAGAGCTGAAAAGAAAATTTGACTTTCAAACAAAAGAATGAAAAGAAGTATAAAAAAGTAAACAGCAAAGAGAAGTCATAAGGGACTTACCAAAGTAGAACTCTTTACATTCCTACACGGAAAGACAATATTCACTTTTCAGTAGTTGGTGGGATTACACACACACGCACACACACACACACACACACACACACATAGAGACACAAACATGTGCACACGCATACAGAAACAGCAAAGAGTGAATTGAATAGGATGGGATCATATCTTTTTTTAATATAAATTTATTTGTTCAACTTTTTGCACTCATTTTCACAAAATTTTGGGTTCCAAATTTTCTCCCAATTTGTCCCGTCCTCCACCGAAATACACCGAGCATTCTAATTTCCCCTATCACCAATCTGCCCTCTATTCTATCCTCCCTCCCTTCTCTTGTCCCCATCTTCTCTTTTGTACTGTAGGGCCAGATGACTTTCTGTTCTGCATTAACTCTATTTCTTATTTCCTAGTAGCAAGAACAATACTCAATAGTTGTTCCTAAAACTTTGCGTTCCAAATTCAATATAGGCCATATCTGTGTAGTTTTGCAAAAGACTTCAATAATAGTTGTGTTGTGTAAGAATAACTCTATTACCCTCCATCCTATCTCCCCCCCATTGTTTCTATTCTCTCTTTTGATCCTGTCCCTCCCCGAGTGTTGACTTCAAATTGCTCCCTCCTCCCATTGCCCTCCCTTCCATCATCCCCCCCCCTTGCTTATCCCCTCCTCCCCCATTTTCCTGTATTGTAAGATACATTTTCATACTAAAATAAGTGTGCATTTTATTCCTTCTTTCAGTCGAATGTGATGAGAGTTAACTTCATGTTTTCTTCTAGGCTCTCCTCTTTTTCCCTCCACTATAAGGTCTCCTGCTTGCCTCCTGAATGAGAGATAATTTACTCCTCCCACTTCATTTCTCTCTCGCTTTTTACCTTAACTTCTTTTAAGATATGATCTCATCATATTCAATTCACTTTGTGCTCTCTGTCTCGGTGTGTGCATGCATGTGTGTAAGTGTGCATGCACGTGTGTACGTGTGTGTGTGTTGTCTGTATGTGCGTGTGTAGTCTCTCCAACTACCCAGGTACTGAAAAATTTTAAGAGTTACAAATATTGTCTTTCCATGTAGGAATGTAAACAGTTCACCTTCTATATGTCCCTTATGACTTCTGCTTGCTTTTTCAGGCTTCCTCTCATTCTTGTGTTTGAAGGTCAAATTTTATTTTCAGCTCTAGCCTTTTCATCAAGAAGTTTTGAAAGTCCTCGATTTTATTGAGAGACCATATTTTCCCCTGAAGTATTATACTCAGTTTTGCTGGGTAGGTAATTCTTGGTTTTAGTCCTAGTTACTTTGACTGCAGGAATATCCTATTCCACGACCTTTGATCCCTTAATGTAGAAGCCGCTAGATCTTGTGCTATTCTGATTTTATTTCCACAATACTGGAATTGTTTCTTTCTAGCTGCTTGCAATATTTTCTCCATGACCTGGGAATTCTGGAATTTGGCCACAATGTTCCTAGGAGTTTCTATTTTTGGATCTATTTCAGGCACTGATCGATGGATTCCTTCAATACTGACTTTGCCCTCTGGTTCTAGAATCTCAGGGCAGTTTTCCTTGATAATTTCATGAAAGATAATGTCTAGGCTCTTTTTTTGATCATGGCTTTCAGGTAGTCCCATAATTTTTAAATTGTCTCTCCTGGATCTATTTTCCAGGTCAGTTGTTTTTCCAATGAGATATTTCACATTCTCTTCCATTTTTTATTTCCTTTGGTTTTATTTTGTCATTTCTTGGTTTCTCAAAAAGTCCTTAGCCTCTATATGTTCCATTTTAATTTTGAGATAACTCTTTTCTTCAGTGAGCTTTTGTACCTCTTTTTCCATTTGGCTAATTCTGCTTTTGAAAGCATTCTTCTCCTCGTTGGCTTTTTGAACCTCTTTTCCCAATTGAGTGAGCCTATTTTGCAAGGTCTTATTTTCTTCAGCATTTTTTTGGGTCTCCTTTACCAAGGTATTGACCCATTTTTCTTGCTTTTCTTGCATCTCTCTCATTTCTCTTCCCAGTTTTTCCTCCACCTGCCTAACTTGATTTTCAAAATCCTTTTTGAGCCCCTCCATGGCCTGAACCCATTGGGTATCTATTTCAGATGTTTGGGATACAGAGGCCTTGGCTTCTATGTCGTTCCCTGATGGTAAGCATTGTTCTTCCTCATCAGAAAACAAAGGAGGAAACATCTGTTCACCTAGAAAGTAACCATCTATTGTCTTATTTTTTTTTTCACCTTTTCTGGGCATTTCCCCAGCCCGTTACTTGACTTCTGAGATTCCTGTCCACTACTGGCTAGATCAGCCCAGCTAGTTCTTGGGGTCTGAGATTCAAATGCTGCTCCCCAGTCTCAGGGCTTTCAGCAGTGGGCGTGGCTGCTAATCAATGTGAGTTTAAGTTCTGGTGCTCAGGTCGGGACATGGACTCCTCCCAGGCCCAGTTCCCTCAGGGGGTTTTGGGGGATACCTTCAGTAATGGAGCAGAGGTCCTGTCTGCTCCGTGAGCTCCTGTCCACCACTGCCTCTGCCTCTGCCACTGCCTCTGCGGCTGCCTCCTCAGGGTTCCTGAGCTATGCAGACACCCCGCTCCCATCTCAGCCAGCCTAGAAGTCTCTCTCACTAGCCTGTAGCACCTGTGGGTGGAGGGACCTTCGCGGCCATCGGAGGTTCAGTCCCTGAAGCCTGCTCTGATCTGCTCCTGTAGGACCGGGCGGGCAGGTTTGGGTTTTCCTGTCTGGTGCATGACGGACCTTTGGGGTCAGTTTTCAGGGCCCTCTGGAACGCAGATCTCCTTCACTTCATTGCTGCACGGCTTCCACTGCTCCAGAATTTGTGGGGAGTTCTTTTTACAGGAAATTTATGGGATGTGGATTCGGAGCTAGCATATTTGAGTCTTTCTACTCCACCATCTTTACTCCTCCCCTGATGGGATCTTATCTTAAAAAATTAAGTTAATAGGTGAGAGAGAAATATATTGGGAGGATAGAGAGTGAAATGGAATGCAGCAAATTATTTCTCATAGAAGAGGCAAGCAGGAGACTTTTTAGTGGAGGGAAAAATACTGGAGCTGACAGAAGAACATGAAGTTTACTCTCATCACATTCGACTAAAGGAATGAATAAAATGCACACTACTTTTGTATGAAAACCTATCTTATAATACAGGAAAGTGGGAAAGAAGGGGATAAACAGGGTGGAGGGGATGATGGAAGGGAGGAAAATGGGAGGAGGGAGTAATTTGAAGTCAACCCTCTTGGGGAGGTTCAGGATCAAAAAAGAGAATCAAAACAATGGGGGCGGCAGGATAGAATTGAGGGAAATATAGTTAGTCTTACACAACAAGACGTTTATCGAAGTCATTTGCGAAACTACACAGATATGTCCCATATTGAATTGCCTGCCTTCCCAAAGGGAATGTGTGGGGAGGGAGGGATGGGGAGAAGTTGGAACTCAAAGTTTTAGGGATAACTGTTGAGTATTGTTCTTGCTACTAGGAAATAAGAAATACTGGTAATAGGGAATACAAAGTTATCTGGCCCTACAGGACAAAAGAGAAGATGGGGTCAAGGGAAGGGAGGGATGATAGAAGAGCGGGCAGATTGGTGATAGGGGAAATTAGAATGCTCAGTGTATTGGGGTGGGGGAGGGGACAAATGGGGAGAAAATTTGGAACCCAAAATTTTGTGAAAATGAATGTAAAAAGTTTAATAAATAAATTTATAAAAATAAAAAAATCAGAAACAGCCTCCCTTAAATTAAATCATAAAGAATCTCTCCCACTCGTGCTAATTGTTGCTTCCTTCCTTTCACCTCTACTGCAGCTCTGAATTTTCCTGTCCCCCCCTTCCTGGTCCACCCTTTCCTGTTCCGTGTGACTTGGCTCATGTGATTCAGGCTTCCATGTGACTTAAGCAGGTCACATGGTTATATTAATGGATGAAAAACATCTTTCCCTTAAAAAGCAAAATTGCATGAACAATAAGCAAAAATGCTTTAGGAATACATTTGGTCCCAAGCTCAATATTCTATAGGGCAACTGATATCAACAAGGCAAACAGAGAATAATCATATAAATAAAGATAATCATACAAGTTAAAATAATAAATAAAATAAAAATAATTATGTGAAACAATATCTTAGGTAACTGGTGTCAAAAGAACCTTACAACAATATAATAGGAATCACACAAAATAAGAACATATAACAATATCTTAGGATGGGGAAGCACCCTATCACTCAATTTTGAATGAATGGGGCCCAATTCCTTTGGGGTAAGTGTCAAAGATCTCTTTCTTCACAGCTATTTCCAGTGTAGTTTGGATGTAGAGATATCTCGGGCCTTAGAGGTCCCATTCAAGGAGTAAGTTCTTTATCTGGTGTCACGTTGTTGGTCAATACCACGTCAAGGAGTGTCACAGTGGTGGCAAGGGGTGACATCAGGCTTACGTAATCAGGCATCTGTAGGTTGAGGGTACTAGCCTGCAAAAAATAAATCTGACAGAGGGTGAACAGACAGAAAGTCAAAAAGAATCAAAGAGACAATAACTAGAAACAGGATAGATACAGGGTGAGTCATGCTTGTGGAGTCCATGAACGCACTATCATAGCTTCATTCACTGTAGTTTCCTGTTTTCTGATGTTCAGTTTTGGAGTCACCATTCTGGTTAGAAGTATACTTTTTAATGTGAACTGAGGCCTGGCCACTTTCCTATTCTCTCTGCAGGTTTGATGGAATTTGGATACATTATTTCAAGAGAATCTGTAGGGGCAGTTATTATGTCTCTGCTCAGTCCAGTAGAAAGCCCCTTTTCTCAATGAATTTTGTATAGTTACATTAGCTGGAATGCCATATATCTTTTCAAAATCTTGGGTGTGTGTATGTTAGTCGTTCATTGCCAAAGAAGACCATGCCACCAGAGAAATAATGACATGACTCGCATTTGACTTTGCTTTGAGTGAGAGAGGGCTGTACAGGTCACCAGCCTCACTTCTCCTCCAGAGTCATCTGAATCCAATGACCAGATATTCATAAGAATGACTGGATATTACACAGGATGAGGCAATCGGGGTTAAGTGACTTGCCTAATATCACATAGTTAGAGATTGTCAAGTGTCTAAGGTGAGATTTGAACTCAGGTCCTCCTGACTCCTGCATTGGTGCTTTATCCACTGCACCACTTAGCTGCCCCTTCTAAAATCTACCCCTGCTCTCAATATAGCAGTAACCAATTCTTTCTTATGAATTTATTCTGACTTTGAATTGGCTGGCCATTTGCTTTTCTCTCTTGAGAAAATTTGTCTTTTTCACTGATTCTTATCATACAAGATACCAATGATCCTCCCATCCATTGAGTGAACCAACAGAAAATGTTTATGACCCCCTACTGAGTAAAATTCTGAATTACATCTCCAAACACTGTTTCTTTAAATATTCCTAATTGCTTCACTTTGTTCATATAAACTCTTCCAGATAATTTATTGTCTATTCTTTTAGCATCTATCTCAGACCTTCCTGAGTAAGATCCTCAACTACTTTTCCATTCCTCTAAGTCATAGTGCCCTAAGTAGTAAAATCTATGTGGTTCAATCTAACAGCTCTAAGATAATTACAATAAACTACTTAAAAACCTTTGATTCTTATCTTTCACCTTTTGTTAAATCTCATAGATCCAACTCCCTTTTTACAGTGGTAAGTTATGTCAGAAGTAGGCTCAAAATAAACTAATATTTGGGTCTATTATCTCTTTCCTTATCAGCTTACTTTGAGATTGTCAACTAATTTTCTCTTCAAATAATCACTCCTAGTGTCTAATGTTTAGGATCATATTAGGATTTTAAACTTAGATTAGAAAAATTGATAGATCGTGGTGCAGTTGAAAGAGCAATTGTCTTATAACAAGAAGAAAATTGTATTTGAGTTCCAGCTTTGATACTAATCAGGGTCATGGAACTGGAAATGTCACCTAACCTTTTTAAGCCCAAATTTTCGCATTTGTACAATGAAGGTATTGATACAGGGTTCTTTTCATGGGAAAATAAACTGTAAAATAATATACACAAGTCCTAATTATCATTTCCATCATGTTCACTTTTTGCTCACTAATTTACAAGACAAATTCCAGGCCTCACTTTTGAAGTTTGCTTAATAAATGCTTATACACAACTTGATTCCCCTTTAATTAAGAATACAGTGAACACGTAAGGGGCTTTGAAGCCTAAAAGAACTGAATTCAAGTCCTAGCTTTGGCACAAATTTACTGGATACTGAGAGGCATGATGTTTTCCCTTTTTGTGCTCAAGACAACGCCCCACAAAGATAAGATGACTTTGTAGTTAAAGGGGTATTGACTGGTTTGGTAGAGAGGGTTATCACCTAGTATTTCTTTAAAGTTTGTAAATGCAAAAATCGCCGAATTGCTTTATCATTTGTTTTCATTACAGAGACTGATACATAAGATAAAGGGAACCAAAAATTAAGAGAGAAAAGGGGGAGGGAGGGGTGAAAGGAGGGAAAAAGAGAATGCAGGAGAAGGGGAGAAAGGAGAGAGAGAGAGAGAGAGAGAGAGAGAGAGAGAGAGAGAGAGAGAGAGAGAGAATAAAAGTTTAAAAACATTTAAAAATGCAGTTTATTTCTCATGGACTACTCTTCCATGGTGTCTGACCAATAATTTTAAAACTCTCAAGTGACTATATTGCAAGGCTTTTGATTTTTCTAGCTAACCACAGGAAACAAAACTTTCAATAGCACTTTTAAAATATTTTACTGTATTATGAAGACAGCTATAATCCCCAGTGAATCTCTACATAAGGGTACCTGTGACATTCTTCTCTTGGCATCCTTTCATAAACTTTTAAGTCACTGTTTGAAAATGCCATTTGAAATTTCAAGAAACAAGTCATCTGTCGAAAACAACCAATCAGTCCTTTGACATAACCTACGTGTACAGTGAATGTTTGTTAAGAGAGTTCTGATAGCACACCCAGAAGTTATGACTCAGTACACACTGCAGCAATGATGTTTTGTTTTTTTTTTTTTTTTACCAAGTTCAGGAAAGAGCATTTAATTGTCTCAGTCATAGGGCAATTACAGGGTATCTCCTGGGTAGAATTCAGAGAGCTGTCTGCAGGTGAGGAAGCTACAATAGTTATTCAATTTGAGAAGCACTGAATGGATGTAACTTAAAAGTAGAACTCAAGAAGTCTCTTGACAGAGACAAACAATAGAAATAATAAGTGTACTGTAGGGGACCAACCACTTAATATGGTGAAGGGCAGTACTTCTTCCATTTAAGAGTGGCACTCCTGTAGAGAAGAAGCACTGTATTTTTGCAATACTCCTGAGATTCTGCCAAGACTACGCTCAAAATTGTTGTGATTCATATGATGCTTGCATCTTTAATTTTTTTCCACCATGTAACTTGAACTTTTGGAAGCAGCAAATGGAGACTCCCAAATCAAAGAATCTAAGGGATTTTACCTTCCTTGAACTAGTTGAAATATGTAGTATACTTTTGTGTGCATTCACTTCTTTTTGAGTGTCACCCAAGAATATGGTCAGGAGAATAGATGACTTAAAAATCACTTAAAGAATCACTTACGCTTACTTTAAGGAATCAGAGTATAACGTTATACATGATAATGAAAATTGTTCTTTGAAAAAGCTTTATCGGGGGGCGGAGTCAAGATGGTGGAGTAGAAAGACTCACTGTATGCTAGCCCCGAATCCACAGCCCATACATTTAATGTAAGAAGAGCTCCCCACAAGTTCTGGATCACTGCAGGGTGTGCAGAAACACAGTGGAAGAGATTTCCATTCCAGAGAGCCCTGGACAGTCGTTCCCGGGTCTGTCGTGCCCCGGAAAGCGGAATCCACCCCAGCGCTGCCATGGCCGTGGCACCAGAGGAGCAGATCCGAGCAGGCTTCAGGGACGGAAGCTCCGGTGGCCAGGAAGTTCCCTCTGCCCACAGAAGGTACAGGTCAGTGAGAGAGACAGCTGAGTTGGCTGAGAGGGGAACAGGGTGTCTCCGTGGCTCGGGCCCCCTCGGGAGGAAGCGACAGAAGCAAAGGCAGGGGGAGGAAGCAGCGCAGGCAGAGGCAGGGGCAGGAAGCAGCGGAGGCAGCAGCGGCGGTCCGGGACTCCCCGAGCAGCAGGCAGGATCTTCATTACTGAAGGTCTCTGCATAAAGCCCCTGAGGGAGCCGAGCCTGGGAGACGGACCTGCCCCCACCCACTCCATCAGTGAAGGTCTCAGCACAAAGCCTATGAGGGATCTGAGCCTGGGAGGTGGCCCTGCCCCCACCCCAGCACCAGAATTAAAGCTCACATTGAATAGCAGCCGCACCTGCCACGGAAAGTCCATTTGAATCTCAGACCCCAAGCACTAGCTGGGCTGATCTAGGTGGGGGTGGACAGGAATCTCAGAACACAAGTAACTGGCTGGGAAAATGCCTAGAAAAGGAAAGAAAAATAAGACTACAGAGAGCTTTTTTGAGCAGATGCAAATGATCCCGACTTTCGGGTCTGACAACGACGAGGAAATATCCTTGCCATCAGGGAAAGACGTGGAGGGCGGGGTCTCTGTATCCCAGACATCCGAGGGGGTTGTGGGGTGGGCTCAGGCCTTGAAAGAGCCCAAAAAGGATTTTGAAAAGCAAGGTAGACTGGTGGAGGAAAAATTGGGAAGAGAAATGAGAGAGATGCAAGAAAAGTATGAAAAACGGGTCAATAACTAGGTAAAGGAGACCCAAAAAAATGCTGAAGAAAATAACACCATGAAAAGTAGGCTCACTCAATTGGCAAAAGAGGTTCAAAAAGCCAATGAGGGGAAGAATGCTTTCAAAAGCAGAATGAGCCAAATGGAAAAAGAGGTTCAAAAGCTCACTGAAGAGAATAGTTCTCTCAAAATTAGAATGGAACAGATGGAGTCTAATGACTTTCTGAGAAATCAAGAAATCACAGAACAAAACCAAAAGAATGAAAAAATGGAAGAGAATGTGAAATATCTCATGGGAAAAACAACTGACCTGGAAAATAGATCCACGAGAGACAATTTAAAAATTATGGGACTACCTGAAAGTCATGATCAAAAAAAGAGCCTAGATATCATCTTCCATGAAATTAGCAAGGAAAACTGCCCTGATATTCTGCAACCAGAGGGCAAAATAGGTATTGAAAGAATCCATCGACCACCACCTGAAAGAGATCCAAAATGAGAAACTCCTAGGAACATTGTGGCCAAATTCCAGAACTCCCAGCTCAAGGAGAAAATCTTTCAAGCAGCTAGAAAGAAACAATTCCAGTATTGTGGAAATACAATCAGGATAACTCAAGATCTAGAAGCTTCTACATTAAGGGATCGAAGGGTGTGGAATAGGATATTTCAGAAGTCAAAGGAACTAGGACTCAAACCAAGAATCACCTACCCAGCAAAACTGAGTATAATACTTCAGGGGAAAATATGGTCTTTCAATGAAACAGAGGACTTTCAAGCATTCTTGATGAAAAGACCAGAGCTGAAAAGAAAATTTGACTTTCAAACACAAGAACGAGAAGAAGCATGAAAAAGTAAACAGCAAAGAGGAGTCATAAGGGACTTATCAAAAGTGAACTGTTTACATTCCTACATGGAAAGACAATATTTGTAACTCTTAAAACTTTTTAGTATCTGGGTAGTTGGTGGGATCACACACACACATAAACACATGCACATGCATGTGCACATGCACATACAGAGACAGAGAGCACGGAGTGAATTGAATAGGATGGGACCATATCTTAAAAGAAATTAAGGTAAATGGTGAGAGAGAAAGGCAGGGGGAGGAAAGAGGGTGAAATGGAATGGGGTAAATTATATGTCATTTAAGAGGCAAGCAGGAGACCATTTAGTGTAGGGAAAAAGAGGAGAGCTGAGAAAAAAAAAAGATTACTCTCATCACATTTGACTAAAGGAAGGAATAAAATGCACTCTCATTTTGGTATGAAAACCTATCTTACAGTACAGGAAAGTGGGAGAGAAGAGATAAGCAAGGGGGGGAGATGATGGAAGGGAGGGCAATGGGAGGAGGGAGCAATTTGAAATCAACACTCAGGGAAGGACAGGATCAAAAGACAGAATAGAAACAATGAGGGGCAGGATAGGATGGAGGGTAATTCAGTTAGTCTTACACAATACGACTATTATGGAAGTAATTTGCAAAACTACACAGATAGGGCCTATATTGAATTGCCTGCCTTCCCAAAGGGAATGGGTGGGGAGGGAGGGATGGGGAAAATTTGGAACTCAAGTTTTAGGAGCAACTGTTTCGTATTGTTGTTGCTGCTAGGAAATAAGACATACAGTTAATGAGGAATAGAAAGTCGGGATGACAGAAGAGAGGGCAGATTGGAGATATGGAAAATTAGATTGCTCGGGGTATTGGGGTGGGGGAGGGGCTAAAAATGGGAGAAAAAATTGGAACCCAAAATTTTGTGAAAATGAATGTAAAAAGTTAAATGAATAAAAATTAAAATAAAAAAAAGAAACAGAAAAAGCTTTATCGTTCACTGATATAAAAGTGTAATGAAAGGAAAAATAGAAATTATATAATATGACAGAGGGAAATAATGGAGGTAGGGCATGGATTGCAAAACTTGAGCTGTGAGATTATAGGTGAATAAGATTTATGGATATGGGAATGAAAATTAGGAAATTAACATCTTCTATTTAAAATGATTCTGTAATTAAAAAGGGTATTGATTGGTTTTGATAGAGAGGGTTATCACCTATTAATTCTTTCTTCCAATGAAAGTGAAGTGATTTTTCATATTATTGTTATATATAAAGATGTAATTTACAAGACTGATAGCACTTTGATGGGAAGGATGAAATCAAAATAATTTTCTAAAGCATTTCTGAAAATGATTTTAGTAGTCTCACAAGTGATCTGAGTCAACTTGGCCTTTTCTGAAGTGATTTTTGCTGAGTGTTTTCTTATATAGTATCTTATTTTTGTCTTTACCAGAAGAATGATTTCCAAAACTGTGGTGCACTGACAGCACATAGCACTCATCCCTGCATGTTTCCATGAGTAACATCTTGTATACAGCTGTGATAATTTGTACTAGTGCCAACTCATCTGCAGCACTATTATTTTAAAAAATGGAATATCAGCCAAGATCAGGAAGATCTCCCCTTCAGTTTCAATGTGAGATCTTAAACATTTGAATGAAGTAGCAGAGAAATACATTTGGGACCCTGAGTACCAGATGTCCCTGTTCGGCAAGACAGACTTTTAAAAATAAGATGCCTCAGTATTCACTTTAAATTCCAGAAATTTAGAGCGTCTGGACCTCCCTGTTTCAGCTTGCCAATTAGGAAAATACACTACCTGAGTCTTGAAGTTGACATAGAAGAAACATCAACTGCTTCAAATGTGTGAAGTTTTAAGCAGTTTCACAAAATGTGTACGGGAATAAATATATATACATATATATATGTATGTATGCATATGTATGTATGTGTGTATATATGTGTATGTATATATATATATGTGTATGTAAGTATATATACACATATATGTATGTATATATACACATACACACATATATAACATATACATATATGTATGTATAGATAATTTTTATTTGCAATAAAGGACATAGTGTGAATTACCAACACTATTAACAAATGCTTCCAGGACTATTCTGATCAGACAATAGATATCTGTAGCATAGTCTGTAAGAGAAGAAATTCAAGTGATAATATTTGCCAGGTACATCCAGAATTATATTTCAGCCTTCCACAGTTAATAGGAGCTTGTATTCATATTCTTGGCAGCATTGTTTTCAGACATTAATGAAACAGCATTCTAAAGACTAGGATGTTCTTCCTCAGCATATGTTTGAGAACTTACTTGGAGATTTGGAAGTTTGAGGGGCCTTGTTAACATAATGAAGAAAAGAATTTACCTAATCTTCAAACTCTTTAAATTAAATGATTGCTAGTATTCAACCATTATCACTCAAATCACCTGATATGTTCCCGGAAGGTATTTTGTATTTTCTTTGGCACATCTTGATGACTCATTTTGGATCTCTTGGTTTCTGCATCATGGATTGACTTATGCAATGCCCTCATCAGTAAATCTTCTCCTTATTTTGCAGGATCCAAACAACCGTGCTGTTTATACACTCTACCCCTCTTTTTAGAGTGTGGAGCCAAAAATTTCTCCATCTAAGGATAGATAAAGGACTGATATATACCTCCTCACTTCTCCTATATCTCCTCATATATCTCCTCACTTCTCATTCGGATGCACTCATTTTGGGCTTGTTTTGTTTTTCTCAATGCCTTTGAACTTTGTAACTTTTATGCGAACTTTTTCAGTTTTCTCCTCCATGGGTAATCCTCTTGCATTTGAATGGTCCCCAGTGAAGTAAAGCAGGGTTTGTTCTTGCTCATCGTTTCGTTTTTTTTTTTTTAATTTATTTATTAAACTTTGTACATTCATTTTCACAAAATTCTGGGTTCTAAATTTTCTCCCCATTTGTCCCCTCCCCCCACCCCAATACCCTGAGAATTCGAATTTCCCCTATCACCAATCTGCCCTCTCTTCTACCATCCCTCCCTTCCCTTGACCCCATCTTCTCTTTTCTCCTGTAGGGCCAGATGACTTTTTATTCCCCATTACCCGTATTTCTTATCTCCTAGTAGCAAGAACAATACTCAACAGTTGTTCTTAAAACGTTGAGTTACAACTTCTCCCCAACCCTCCCTCCCCACTCATTCCCTTTGGGAAGGCAGGCAATTCAATATAGGCCATATCTATGTAGTTTTGCAAATGACTTCGAGAATAGTCATGTTGTGTAAGACTAACTGTATTTCCCTCCATTCTAACCTGCCCCATCATTGTTTCTATTCTCTCTTTTCATCCTGTCCCTCCCCAAGAGTGTTGACTTCAAATTGCTCTATCCTCCCATTGCCCTTCCTTCCATCATCCGCACCACCCTACTTTTCTCCTTCTCCCCCACTTTCCTGTATTGTAAGATAGATTTTCATACCAAAATGAGTGTGCATTGTCTTCCTTTAGTAGTATGTGATGAGAGTAAACTTTGTTTTTCTCTCAGCTCTCTTCTTTTTCCCTCCACAAAAAAGTCTCCTGCTTGCCTCTTGAAGGAGAGATAATTTGCCCCATTCCATTTCACCCTCTCTCCTGCCAATATATTTGTCTCTCACCGCTTCATTTTTTTAAGATATGATCCCAACCTATGCAATTCACTCTGTGCTCTCTGTCTCTGGGTGTGCGTGCATGTGTGTATATGTGTGTGTGCGCACAAGTATGCATGTGTGTGAGTGTGTGTGTGTGTGTGTGTGTGTGTGTGTGTGTGTGTAATACCAACAAATACCCAGATACTGAAAAGTTTCAAGAGTTACAAATATTGTCTTTCCATGTAGGAAAGTAAGCAGTTCAACTTTGGTAAGTCTCTTATGATTTCTTTTTGATATTTACTTTTTCGTATTTCTTTTCATTTTTGTGTTTGAAAGTCAAATTTTCTTTTCAGCTCTGGTCTTTTCATCAAGAATGCTTGAAAGTCCTCTGTTTCATTGAAAGATCATATTTTCCCCTGAAGTATTATACTCAGTTTTGCTGGGTAGGTGATTCTTGGTTTGAGTCCTACTTTCTTTGACTTCTGGAATATCCTATTCCACGCCCTTTGATCCCTTAATGTAGAAGCTGCTAGATCTTTTGTTATCCTGATTGTGTTTCCACAACATGGGAATTGTTTCTTTCTAGCTGTTTGCAAGATTTTCTTCTTGAGCTGGGAATTCTGAAATTTGGCCACAATGTTCCAAGAAGTTTCTCTTTTTGGATCTCTTTCAGGTGGTGATTGATGGATTCTTTCAATACTTATTTTGCCCTCTGATTGTAGAATATCAGGGCAGTTTTCCTTGATAATTTCATGGAAGATGATGTCTAGGCTCTTTTTTTGATCATGACTTTCAGGCAGTCCCATAATTTTTAAATTGTCTCTCCTGGATCTATTTTACAGGTCAGTTGTTTTTCCCATGAGATATTTCACATTCTCTTCCATTTTTTCATTCTTTTGGTTTTGTTTGGTGATTTCTTGGTTTCTCAGAAAGTCATTAGACTCCATCTGATCCATTCTAATTTTGAGAGAACTATTATCTTCAATGAGCTTTTGAACCTCTTTTTCCATTTGGCTAACTGCTTTTGAAAGCATTCTTCTCCTCATTGGCTTTTTGAACCTCTTTTGCCAATTGAGTGAGCCTATTTTTCAAGGTGTTATTTTCTTCAGCATTTTTTTGGGTCTCCTTTATGAAGGTATTGACCCATTTTTCGTGCTTTTCTTGCATCTCTCTCATTTCTCTTCCAAGTTTTTTCTCCACCTGTCTAACATGATTTTCAAAATCCTTTTCGAGCTCTTCCGTGGCCTGAGCCCACCAGACATCCACCTTGGATGTCTGGGAATCAGAGGCCTTGACTTCTTTTTCTTTCCCTGATGTTAAGCATTGTTCTTCCTCATCAGAAAGGAAAGGGGGAAACATCTGTTCACCTAGAAAGTAACCTTCTATGGTCTTATTTTTTTTTCCCCTTCTCTGGGCATTTTCCCAGCCAGTTACTTGACTTCTGAGATTCCTCTCCACCTCTGCCTCACTAGTGCTTGTGGTCAGAGATTCAAATGCTGTTGCTCAGCCTCAGGGCTTTCAACGGGGACTGGGGATGCTATTCAGTGGGATTAAGTTCAGGTTCTCAGGTGGGTGCAGGGCCGCCTCCCAGGCTCATTTCCCTCAGGGAGTTTATGGGGAGACCTTCAGTAATGGACCAGATTTCCCACCTCCTCCAGGAGCCCCTGTCTGCTGTCTCCCACGCCACTTCCTTCCGAGGGGGCCTGAACCAAGGAGACACCCTACTTCTCTCTCAGCCAGCCAGATAAGGTCTCCCACTGACCTATGAGCCTGTGGGTGGAAGGACCTTCGTGGCCACTGGAGATTCCATCCCTGAAGTCTGCTCGGATCTGCTCCTCTCAGGCCACCTGGGCAATGCAGGGCTGGGCTCTGCTCCACACCACGCGGACAATGGACCCCTGGGGTTGGCTCTCCAGGGCTCTCTGGAACAGAAATCTCCTCCCCTGCTCCAGAACCTCCTGGGAGTTACTTCCAAAGGTAATTTATTTGCTGTGGTTTCGGAGCCAGCATACGTGAAGCTTTCTACTCCGCCATCTTGGCTCCTCCCCCCAATATCCTTTTTTTTTTTTTAACTAGTTATTTTCAGTAATCTTGTCATGGGATTTTAATGAGAAATCATCAAGGTCAGTTACCATACTGAAAGTACATAATTAAACTTGAGAAGTCTATAAGCCAAGACTAAAGAAAATGGAGCATTACTGTCTGACTTTTGGTTCACAAAGAACGGGAAAGAAGTAGTAGGAAGGAGAAGGAAGTAAGAAAGGGAAGAAGGGAAGAATGGGAAGAAGGAAGGAAAGAAGAGAAGGGAGAGGGGGATGGAAGGGGAGAAGAATAATGAGGATATATTTGTATCATTTGAATTGTATGGAATAGTGCTACATTCTAGCATTCCTAAGAGGGAGATATAGGTGTTGATAATCTGGCTCTGTTAACTTCTCTCCTTCTATTCAGAAGCTAATGAGAAAATTAAAGCTCTCCTCGTAAGAGGAGAAGGAATATAATTAGTTGAAGGGCCTGTTTAGAAGTACCAAAAATCTTCAATACATTCTTATGCTGAAACACTGTAATCTTCAGTAGTATATATTTCCATAACACCATAGCCTTTAGCAGTTCAGGCTTGTGATGGTATGATGCCATTATCTTAAACAGCTTGGGAGATTGGATCGATTATTAGGGATATATTTCCCCATGCCTTTTGGAGATCTTCAAAGTGTGGAATAAAATTTTATTTTTGCTTTCCAAAACACCAATCTACCTACTTCAATTCATGTTAAAACTAAATTAAGCTTATTTTTGAAGAATAAACACAAAATCATACACAGAGTTACTTTAGAACTTCTGGACAGTAGAAGCTTGGAAATAAAAGCAAATATGGCTCAAATTTGAATAAAGAACATATATAATTAGGTTGCAATTTTATTAACTGCCATTTTTTCTTTACTTCTGATTTGTTTTGTTATACTCTTAGTTCTTACATACATAATTAGAATCATGAACTCAGTATCATAGTATATTAGAACTGAAAGGGACTGTGGAGGTCATCTTTTCTTAACTCTGAAGGGATTCTATGACTCTATATTCAAAATAGGCATTCAGCTTTTCTCTGAAAATTTTGAGAGATGAGAAACTCACTTTATCTTGGACTATATGACAATAAAAAATGAGCTGCTTCATATGATACAAGTAAAAATATGATGGACAGAAAGAATAACCCAGAGGAAATATAAAAATATTTTAATGTATTTTTGTCTTTTTCTCAACCATAGGTTTTAAAATTATATTACATGAGAAAATGATAACTTAGTCATAGAAGTATTCTTTTAATAATAGTAGATTTTTCCCAATTATATGTCAAAATAGTTGTCAAGATTTGCATTCTTTTTAAGTTTTGATTTGCAAATTCTATCCCTCTTTCACTCCCTCTTTACCAGTCTGCCTGAGATGGCAATCAATCATGTAAAGCATTTCCACACTAGTCAAATTGTACAAGGAAAAAAAAATAAAAGAAAATGAAAAATATTATGTTTCAGTCTATATATTAGGACAATATCACTTCATTTTTTTTTTCTCATAAGGCAAGATAACATTTTTACCATGAGTCCTTTGGGATTGTCTTGGATCATTGTATTGCTGATAACGTCTAAGCAATTCATAATGTTTCATTGTATGATATTACTGTTTCTGTGTACAACATTTTCCTGGTTATGCTCATTTTAGTTTCATTAGTCCATTCACGTTTTTTCCAGGTTTTTCTGAAATCATTCTGCTTGTCATTTCCTATAGGACAATAATATTCTATGACAATCTTGGACCAAAACTTGCTCAATCACTTCCCAATTTATGGGCAAACTCTTGATTTCTATTTCTTGACCACCACGAAAAGAGCTGCTACAAATAATTTTTCAGGGTAGATCCTCATCCCTCCCTCCTTTCGTTTTTAATCTCTTTGAGATATAGAATAAGAAGTGATATTGCTGGATAAAAGTATGCTGGGTAAGTATGTATAATTTTATAGTCATTTGGGAATAGATTAGAATTACTCTCTAATTATTGGATCAGCCCACAACTGCACCAACTGTGTATTAGTGACCCAGATTTTCCACATCCCCTCCAACATTTATAATTTTCCTTGCTATCATAGTAGCAAGTCTGATAGGTGTCTAGCGGTATCTCATAGTTGTTTTTTTTTATTATTCTTATTTTGCATTTCTCTAATCGAGAGATTTAGAGTTTTTGTTATATGACTACAGATAGCTTTGTTTTCTTTGTCTGAAAACTGCCTGTTCAGATTCTTTGAAAACTTATCAATTGGGAGATGACTTGTATTTAATAAATTTGAATCATGTGTCTATAGGTTTTAGAAATGAGATATTTTTCAGAGACAATGGATGTAAATTTTTTCTCCTTTCCTTCTAATTTTGATTGCATTGGTTTTACCTGAATAAAAATGTTTTGATTTTATCTAATCAAAATTATCTATATTTCATTTTGTAATATTTTCTGTATCTTGTTTGGTCCTAAACTATTCCATTATCCATTGACTTGACAGATAAACTATTACATGATCTTCTAATTTGCTTCTGGTATCACTCTTATGTGTAAATCATGTACCTATCATTTACCTTAGTTTGGTATCTTGAGATACGTTGGTCTATGACAGTCTATGCTTTGTTTTTGCTTTATTACTTTCCAATTTTCTAGCAGTTCCTTTCAAAGTTTTTTTTTTTTCCAAAAAAAGCGTACATGTTTGGTTTATTATACTAAACTAGTATATTCATTTACTATAATGTATTGTATATACAGTCTATCCCACTGATTCATTACTCTATATCTCAAACAGTACCAGATTTATTTTGATAATTAGCACTCTATAATAGAATTTGATATCTGGTATAGATAGACCACCTTCCAGTATATGCTTTTTCATTTATTCACTTGATGTTCTTGACCTTTCTTATTCAGGATGAATTTTGTTGTGATTTTTTTTCTAGCATTATAAAATTTATTTTATTTTTTTGAATGATATGCCACTGAAGACATAGATTAATTTTGGTAGAATTTTCATTTTCATTAGATGGACTTGACCTACCCATGAACAATTAAGATTTTTTCAATTGTTCATATAGGATTTTAATTTTGTGAAAAGTCTTTCCTGGTTGTGTTTATATAGTCCTGGATTTGTCTTGGCAGGTGCGTCCAATCCCTAAGCATTTTAAAGTTTTCAGTGATTTTATATTATTTTTATATTTTTAGAAGGCAGGATTTCATTTTTTTTAATTTTTATTTTTTCAACTTTAATTTCCACAAAATTTTTAGTTCCAAAATTTCTCCCTATCTCTCCCCTCCCCAACCCCATAATGCCTTGCATTGTGATTACCCCTTCCTTCAATATGTGCTTCCTTCTATCTTACCAATCTCCTCCTTTGTCCCCATCTTCTCTCTTTTCCTGTAGGGAAAGACAGATTTCCATACTCCATTTCTTATATTTCTTATTTCCCAGTTGTATGAAAAAACAATTCTCAATATTTGTTTGTAAAATGTTGAGTTTCAACTTCTCTCCCTTCTTCCCTCCCCACCCATCCCCATTAAGAAGGCAAACAATTCAGCATAGGTTACATATTTGTACTTTTGCAAAAGACATATATAATAGTCATATTGTAGAAGACTAACTGTATTTCCCTCCATCCTATCTTGTCCCCCATTTATTCTATTCTCTCTTTTGACCTTGTCCCTCCCCACAAGTGTTTATTTATAATCACTCTCTCACCCCATTTACTTTCCCTTCTATCATTCCCCCTCCCCTAATTTCCTGTACTGTAAGATAAATTTTCATACAAAAGTGAGTGAGCATAGTATTCCTGCCTTGAGGCACAGGTGAAGAGAACAAACTTCGCATTTTTTCCTCCCACCTCCTCCTTTTACTCCTCCATTGAAAAAACTTTTTCTTACCTCTTTAATGAGAGTTAATTTGCCCCCTCCCATTTCTCCATTTCTCCTCCCAATATATTCCTCTCTCAGCACATAATTTTGTTTTTTTGAGACATCATCCTTTCTTATTCAACTCACCCTGTGCTCTGTGTGTGTGTGTCTGTGTGTGTGCAATCACTCCAACTATCCAAATACTGAGAAAAATCTCAAAAGTTACAAATATTATCTTTCCAAGTAGGAATGTAAGCAGTTCAACTTTAGTAAGTCTCTTTTGATTTCTCTTTCCTGGTTACCATTTCATGCTTCTCTTGATTCTCGTGTTTGAAAGTCAAATTTTTTATTCAGTTCTGGTCTTTTCATCGAGAATGCTTGCAAGACTTCTATTTCATTGAACGATATATTTTTTGTTCCACCTGAAGTGTTGCACTCAGTTTTGCTGGGTAGGTGATCCTTGGTTTTAATCCAAGTTCCTTTTACTTCTGGAATATCATATTCCAAGCCTTTTGATCCATTAATACAGAAACTTCTAGATCTTTTGTCATTCTGATTGCATTTCCACAATGCTCGAATTGTTTCATTCTAATTGCTTGCAATATATTGTCCTTGACCTGGGAAAGTGGTAATTTGGTTCCTGGGGGTTTCTATTTTTGATTGACTTTAGGAGGGGATCAGTGGATTCTTTCAATATTTACTTTGCTGTCTGTTTCTAGAATATCAGGACAGTTTTTCTCGATAATTTCATGAGAGATGATGTCTAGGGTTTTGTTTTTTTGTTTTGTTTTGTTTTGTATTGTATTGTTTTATCATGACTTTCAGGAAGTCCTATAGTTTTTTTATTGTCTCTCCTGGACCTATTTTCCAAGTCAGTTGTTTTTTCAGTGAAATATTTCACATTGTCTTCTATCTTTTCATTCTTTTGGTTTTGCTTTGTAATTTCTTGGTTTCTCATAACATCAGCTATTTCCATCTTCTCCATTCTAATTTTTAAAGAACTGTTTTGTTCAGTGAGCTTTTGATCCTCCTTTTCCACTTGGCTCTTTCTGTTTTTTAATGTATTCTTCTCCTCTTTGGCTTTTTGGGACTTTATTGCCAGTTGAGTTAGCTTGTTTTTAAGGTGTTATTTTCTTCAACATTTTTTTGTGTCTCCTTTAGCAAGCTGTTCACTCGTTTTTCCTGATTTTCTTGAGTTGCCCTCACTTCTCTTCCCAATTTTTCCTCCATTTCTGTTACTTAATTGTCAAAAATCTTTTTGAGCTCTCCCATGGCCTGGGACCATTGCATATTTATTATTATGGAGGTTTTCTATGCAGAAGCTTTGACTTCCTCTGATGGGATTCATTGTTCTTCTTCATCCAAAAGTATGGAAGAAAATGCCTGTTCAACAAGAACATAAACTTCTATCATCTTAATTTTTTCCATTTTGGGGGGTATTTTCCCAGTCATTTACTTGACTTTGGAGTCTTTTGTCAAAAGGAGTGTATAGTCTGCAGACCTATAAGTTCTCAGTTCCTTCAAGGTGGCACAATCAAGGGAGAAGAACTTGCTTGTCTCCTAGCCTGTACACTCATCTGGGAGCAACCAAAAACTTTCTGCCCATAATCTGCAAGTGGAATTCACTCTCCACAATCACCTCCACTCCAACATCCCAGAATTCCTCCTCACCTTAGGGCTGTGCCCAAAGCTGAGATTCAGATCGGCAGTTCAATTTCCTAAGGGCTTTAGGCATAAGGCTCCAAATATGGACACTACTGCTGCATCAGCTGCTGCTGGTGGTTCAGACTGTGTTCCCTTCGTCTGGCTGAAGGTACTTTCTCACTGACCCTTGAAGCTGGCTTTGGTGCTTTGTGGGATGAACAATTTGGCAACTTTTGCTGGAAGTGGCTCCCTGAAACCTGCTCTGGATCTGGTCCATGCTGCTCCATGTGTTCCACACTGGACTGTGCTCAGCTCCACACCTGGTGTGATAGACCATTCTTGTTGGCCTTCCAGTATGCCTTGGACTAGAAAACTCTTTCACTCTGTCGTTTCATGGTTTTTGCTGCTCGTGAATTTGTTTAGAGTCATTTTTGCAGGTATTTTATGGGATATGTTAGGGAGCTTCTACAGGTCCATCTTTCTACTGCACCATCATGACTCTGTCCCCCCTTCAGTGATTTTAAATGGAATTTTTACTTCTATCTCTTGATGCAAGACTTGGTGAAATATAGAAATGCGGATGTGTTTTTGTCGGTCAATATTTTATCCGGGAATTTTGCCAAAGTTGCTAATTATTTTCATTACGTTTTTAGTTGATTTTCTAAATATAACATCACAGCATCTACAAAGAGTTATTATTTTGTTCCCTTATTGCCTATTTTAATTTCTTCAATTTGTCATGCTTCTCTTTTTGCTACAGCTAGTTTTTCCAGTGATCGAGGTGATAAAGGGTATTCTTGATTCATTTCTGCCTAGAATCTAGTCTGATCTGGAATCCAGAATACCCAATTTGACATGTGATCTTTGGCACTGACTAACGTTATAGTAGTGGAAAGGACAATTAAATATACTTTTTTCAGCTTTTTCAATTGTGAAATGTGAACTATTGTAAAGAACAAATGAAATATTTACAAAAAAGAAAGCTTAGTGCTTCTCTTCTAGATTGCCTAAGCCTATAAAATTGGACCTTTATAAATATTAATCTCTTTCACTTTTCTTCCCTTCCTTTTCTTTATCTTCCCTTATTTCCCCAACTTCAGAAATATGTATAATAAATCACTCTCTTCAGACTCAGGACAATGTACTATCTCCATCTGGGAAACAGTCTCATCCTTTGACAGCAACACTCATTCAATAACAATGTGAGTTTTTTCTATCTATCCACAATTGGGGCTGTGGTCTATACCTTCATCTCCATTTGTAACAGTACTTTAAAAAGGGAGATCATTCTCATTCATTATTAGACCCATTTGATTTGTCTGGGTCACATGGAAATCTAAATCACATGGAGCCTGTGGTAGAAGATGCTTGCCAAATAAGTGCAAGAACAAAGGTGGAAAGAGAACAGGTGGAACTACAGCAGAGTTGAGAGGAATTGTTCAGAGTCAAATCAGAGCAAGGAAGGATGTAGGCAAACAGGCTTCTGGCTTCCATGAGGGAAAGAGCTTGCTTGTGATTTTGTTTAAGAGGACATGCTTGTGATTTGTTTAATGAACCTGGTTTGCGGTTAGACTAACAGGTGAAAGGCTTACAGATGGTGCAGTCCTCTGTGTTGTTGTTTGGTATAGATCTTTGTTACTGTGATGGATTTGACTTTCTGGTGTCTGAAAAAAATGGTTTGGTTTGGTCTTTCATGTGGAGAGTCCATTATATTTTGGGATTCAAAATTGTGCCAGAATATTCATGGCTTCCATAGGTGCTGTGAATATCACAATGGCACTAGACCATTAAAAAGACAAGGCAATGATAAAGAAAACATCTTTACAAGTATTCCTTTCTGTGAGTGCTCTCAAATCAAAATAGGTTGTTTTCTTGGTAAGAAAATTGAGATTGATGGACATGAAATTTCTTTTTTTTAATTTTTAAAAATTTATTTATTTAACCTACCAACATTCATTTGCACAAAATTTTGGGTTCCAAATTCTCTCACCATTTCTCCCCTCTCCCCAACCCAAAGCGCCGAGCATGCTAATTACCCCTATCACCAATATGCCCTCTCTTCTAACATCCCTCCCTTCCCTTATCCCCATCTTCTTTTTTGTCCTGAAGGGCAAGATAACTTCTGTACACCATTACCTGTATTTCTATTTCCTAGTTGCAAGAACAATACTCAACAGTTGTTCCTAAAACTTTGAGTTCCACTTTCTCCCCATTCCTCCTGCCCCACCCATTCCCTTTGGGAAGGCAGGCAATTCAATATAGGCCATATCTGTGTAGTTTTGCAAATGACTTCCATAATAGTCATACTGTGTATGACTAACTATAATTCCCCCCATCCTGTCCTGCCGCCCATTGTTTCTATTCTGTCTTTTAATCCTGTCCCTCCCCAATAGTGTTGGTTACAAATTGCTCCCTCCTCCCACTGCCTTCCCTTCTATCATCCCTCCCAACCTGCTTATCCCTTCTTGCCCACATTCCTGTAATGTAAAATAAGTTTTCATACCAAAATGAGTGTACATTTTATTCCTTCCTTTAAGCGAATGTGATGAGAGTAAGCTTCATTTATTCTCTCACCTCCCCTGTTTTTCCCTCCACTAAAAAGTCTTTTATTTGCCTCTTTTACGAGAGATAGTTTACAACACTATTTCTCCCTTTCTCCTCCTAATATATGTCTCTCTCACTGCTTAATTTCATTATTTTTAAGAAATGATCCCATCCTATTCAATTCACCCTGTGCTCTCTCTCCCTTTCTCTCTCTCTCTGTCTGTCTGTGTGTGTGTGTGTGTGTGTGTGTGTGTAATTCCACCAGCTACCCAGATACTGAAAAAAAGTTTCAAGAGTTACAAATATTGTATTTCATGTAGAAATGTAAATAGTTCAACTTTAGTAAGTCCCTTATGATTTCTCTTTGCTGTTTACCCTTTCATGCTTCTCTTCATTCTTGTGTTTGAAGGTCAAATTTTCTTTTAAGCTCTTAGCTTTTCATCAAGAATGCTTGAAAGTCCTCTATTTCATTGAAAAACCATTTTTTTGCCCTAAAGTATTATACTCAGTTTTGGTGGATAGGTGACTCTTGGTTCCAGTCCTAGTTCTTTTTACTTCTGGAATATCCTATTCCACGCCCTTGAATCCCTTAATGTAGAAGCTGCTAGATCTTGTGTTATCCTGATTACACTTCCACAATACTGGAATTGTTTCTTTTTAGCTGCTTGCAATATTTTCTCCTTGACCTGGGAACTCTGGAATTTGGCTACAATGTTCCTAGGAGTTTCTCTTTTTGAATCTCTTTTGGGAGGTGATTGGTGGATTATCTCCATACTTATTTTGCCCTCTGGTTCTAGAATATCAAGGTAGTTTTCCTTGAGAATTTCATGAAAGATGATGTCTACCCTCATTTTTTTTATCATGGCTTTCAGGTAGTCCCATAATTTTTAAATTGTCTCTCCTGGATCTCTTTTTCCAGGTCAGTTGTTTTTCCAATGAGATATTTCACATTCTCTTCCATTTTTTCATTCTTTTGGTTTTGTTTGGTGATTTCTTGATTCCTCAGAAAGTCATTAGCCTCCATCTGTTCCATTCTAAATTTTAAGGAACTATTTTCTTCAGTTAGCTTTTTAACCTCTTTTTCCATTTGGCTAATTTTGCTTTTGAATGCATTCTTCTTCTCATTAGCTTTTTGAACCTCTTTTGCCAATTGAGTTAGCCTATTTTTCAAGGTGTTATATTCTTCAGCATTTTTTGGGTCTCCTTTAGCAAAATGTTGACCTGCTTTTCATGCTTTTCTTGCATCTCTCTTATTTCTCTTTCCAGTTTTTTCTCCACCTCTCTAACTTGATTTTCAAAATCCTTTTTGAGCTCTTCCATGGCCTGAGCCCATTGTGCATTTATTCTGGATGTCTGGGATCCAGAAGTCTTGACCTCTATATCTTTCCCTGATGGTAAACATTGTTCTTCCTCATCTGAAGGGATGAGAGGAGATATCTGTTCACCAAGAAAATAACCTTCAATAGTCTTAGTTTTTTCCCTTTGGGGGGCACTTTCCCAACCAGTTACTTGACTTTTGGATCCTTTGTCAAGATTTGGGTGTACTCTGGGGACCTGAAAGATATCAGTTCTTCCAATTTGGCACAATCAAGTGTGTGTGCTTGTCTGGAAGCAGGAAGGAATGTTGTGCCCAGAATCCTAGCAGTGTTTCCTCTCCACAGGCTCCTGATTTCCATTTCCACCAAGCTATCACTGGCAGGGTAGGATTCAGTCAAGGTTAGGGGACAGAGCCTCCATTCAGTGGGAGACAAAGACCAGCTGCCTCAGGGCATCTACACAGGGCTGAGGTAAGGCTCAGCTCTTCAGTCCCCTCAGAGGTTTTTACGATCTAGCTATGGTCTCAGGTTGCTTTATGGGCTGCCAGGAGAACTCTTGTTGCCTTCCCGATGTAAAGGCCCTTCTCCCTTCCTGGCTAGCTGAATAAATGCCGTCACTGACCTTTGGTGCCTGTGGGTTGAGGGATCTGTGGACCCTCTGCTGCTGGGTCTGGGGATTCTGTGACTGGAGATTCTGCCCCAGAGGGCTGTTCACAATCCAAGGCTGGGCTAGGCTCCATGCTCCATGCTCTGCTCCAGGTCCCGTGCAACTGACATTTCCTGTGGGTCTTTCAGGTCACCCTGGGCTGGATATCTCCTCCACTCTGTTGTTCTCTGTAGGATTTCTTTCAGCTATACGAGGGTCTTGCTGGTCAAGACCTTCTACCCAAGGAATGATACAGGAGGCAGGATGTAAAGCAACTCCGTTTATTCAGCTCAGAATTAGGTTTTATAAAGGTTGCAACCACAATCACATGCAGGCTGAGCTCATCCCCTTACTTCACCATCTCATGACTTACCTCCATCCTTGCACTCGAAGCAAGTAATGAAGCTTATCTTGTTCCTGAAGCTCGTTCCTGTGTTCCCAGACCCAATTGCAACTTTTCTGCAAAGAACATCAGTATCTGCAGTAACATCATGTTTCAGGGTCATGGAGAGCTTCTACCAGGTTTTGAGTAAGCAGAAGTCCCATGGGAACAGATTTTGCCTCAGCTATGGCCTTGATCATGGGACTCGGAGTCCCCTGAGCCCTCTACATCTCCCCCTTTTTGGTTTATAAATGTAGATAATGAAGTTGGGTATGAAAGCAGTCATCTGGGAATAGATGAACCTTACAATGTGAGGCCCACAAAGGAGGAAGAAAAGAACTGTTGCAAGGAAGGGCATTATGGACGTGAACCAACGCACAAGCAACCCCCAAACCACATTCATATTTGTCAGCTAGTCTATCTACCTCTATAACATAAGGGGAGATGTATCCCCTAGTCTTCGTCTGTCTCCCCACCTTCATAACCTGGCCAGGGTTAGAAGGTAGAAAGAGAGAAGAAAGTGTATTCCGATTTCTTGTCTTACTCCCCACCTTCACACCCTGGCCAGGGTTAGAAGGTAGAAAGAGAGAAGAAAGTGTATTCCGATTTCTTGTCTTACTCCCCACCTTCACACCCTGGCCAGGGTTAGAAGGTAGAAAGAGAGAGAGAATCATCCCAACAAGTTCCTAACGACTTCCAAAAACGTCATACTTACTACCTTTGTCCCTGTCAGTCTCTGAACAGGTTCGGAATACAGCCCTCTTGTAAACTAAATAGAAACTACAGAATACAAGGTATGTTTCTCAAGCTCTCTCTCCCACATTTCATAGTATCCTTGTCTTCAGCCACCCCTTCAAAGGGCATAGCTGACCCTTCGATCTCTGCTCTGCATTGACCTCGTGTCCAGCTTTTGGTCATCCACTCCCCCTAAACTTCAGGAAGAACACAAGGGCGGTGGTCCTGCCTTAGGCACCAGCAGTTCCAGGCACCTTTAGATGTGGTCCTACAATGGCGTCTGAGAGTTCCTGACCCCCTAAAAGTTCCCCGTCGTGTTGTTGGTAACGTGGGTTTTCCACACAGCATGACATAAGGTGGCCAAGGCATCACCAAGAGCCGTGAAAAACAGCCAAGGGTAAAAGGCACAACAGTAACAATAAAGCAAGAAAACCAGAAACAATGGAAGAGAGTATCCTGTCTGCCCAAGATGGGGGTAAGCTTCTCAAAGAAATTGATGTCTGTTGATTTTAGTAAGAGAAAAGTGTGGTCCTCCCATCCCCTTAGAGTTTCATTTCTTTCTACAGTAAGATGCCTTTTATACTCTTCTAGATGTATATGTTTTTTACCTCTTGAATTCGTTCTCAGTGAAAGTAGGTTTCCAGAAACAGCCCTTTGACTCCACACAATCAGAACTGTACAATTATAACATATTAGGTTGAACAAACCATCTTCAAATAGTAACCTCATATTGGTTCCCCATACAAAGGAATATCCTCCTCCCAAACAAGCTCATGCTCTTTTGTTGTAAACTAGGAGCAGCAAGTCAGCCTTGACAATAGTAAGCATACATGATACATTGTAGCAATATGGGTCATAGCACAAGTGGCACAAGGAAAAACATCAGGGTGAGGGACTAAGGCCCAAGTCTAGTGTCCGTGGTAATCAGTCACATTCTGTTTCAGGTTGACCAGCTGTTTCCATGCAGTCACCATTGCACAGGCGGCTGGGAGAAACGATAGGAGAGCAAGTGTCCCCAACAGCTGACTCATCACGATTCTCAGGGTGCGATTGCCTCACCTTCTCCATCTGTATTGTCCCTTTCCTCTCTTTCCTCTTCTCGTGGAGTGTCCTGATCTTTCCCCACCTCTCGCGTTCTCCAAATGGGAACCCAGATGCTTTCTCCATCATCTGTAATGACAGAAACATTCCCTGGGCCCACAAATGTTAACCCCATGTGGACCATGCCCCTTCCCTCCTTTGTCTTTAGTCAAGACTTTTCTCCTGTCTGGTTTAGTAAGTGATTTTCGGGGTACCTCTCAGGCTGTTGGCCACGTAAAATGTTTCAGAGCCAACGTGAGTTCCATACGTGGAGAGATCCTTTATTTATTTGATGTTCTAAAATCACTTCCTTAAAATTAAGATTTTATCCCCCCCCGCCCTCCCCAACCTTCTCCCACTACACCCCTCCCTCCCCGCAACAGAATACATTTCTATATAGGTTCTACATATACTTTCCTATTGAGTACATTTTCATAATAGTCATGTTATGTAGTCGAACTAAAATAAATGGAAGAAATCATATAACAATTCAAAACATAATACACTAAAACCCACACACATACAAACATGGTCTGCTACATTTTACGAATGACTTCTATATTTCTTTCTCTGCATGTGGAAGATATTTTGTGTTAAAATACTATCATTGGGATTTTTTTAGTAAGTTCTTGCGTTATTACAAAGTTCCAAGTCTACCAGAAAAAAACTAGCACACTGTGGTCGTTGCTGTGCACAAGGTTCTCCTGGTTCTGCTGCTTTCACTCAGCATCAGATCATATAAGTCCTTCCAGGCCTCCCTGAAGTCTTCTTGTTCATCATTTCTTATGGCACAATAGTACTACATTACATTCATATACCATAATTTATTCAGCCATTCCCCAATTGATGGGCATCCCCTTGATTTCCAGCTCTTGGTAACCACAAAGAGTGCTGCTATATTTTTGTACATGTGGGACCCTGTCCAATTTTCTTGATCTCTTGGGGATACAGTCCTAGTAGTGACATTACTGGGTCAAAGGGTATGCATATTTTTGTAGCCTTTTGGGCATAGTTCCAAACCGTTCTCCAGAATGGTTGGATGAGCTCACAGCTCCATCAACAATGAATTAGTGTTCCAACTCTCCCACATCCTCTCCAGCATTTATCATTTTCTTGTTCTGCCATGTTTGCCAATCTTATAGGTGTGACGTGCTACCTCAGAGTTGTTTTGATTTGCATCTCTCTAATCAGTAGTGATTTAGTGCTGTGTCCAGTGCTTGGGTGATTCTTCCCCGGTTGTTTTGGGGAGTTCCCAGTATTGGGAAAGGGTAGGATAGAGGCTGTGAGGGGCGTTCTCTTCTATTTTGTTCTCCTCAGTTAGGCAAGCAACAGGAAATGTCCCCGGTTCCCGAGGGGGCTCATGAAAGGCCGCTTTGACTACCCCATATATTAAAAAGTCCAGATCCTCCAAGATCCCCGGGGAGGAATCTGCAAAAGCAGTCATCTGTTGTCCTACCACCTCCCACTTTTGCGGGTCTATCCCTGCATCATACATCCTGGGGGACAACATGAAAATATTTTGTACAAAGTTTCAGCATTGCTTTAGGGTTATTTCTGTTCCCTGTCCCTTCACTAACAAATATCTTTCCGACAAGTAAATCTTGATGCTTGGGCTTAATATACCTCACTCCCCACGCTTCCCACTACTCCCCATATTGGGGCACTCAGAGGGTCTCCTCGGTGTCCCGAGGACTGACTTTATCCCACTCAGCTGTTGCGGCTCTGACCGCTGCTGTCAGCCAGTTCTTACCTGTACCCGGTCTCCAGAAGTCTCTGGACTTGACTCTCCCCTGAACCACCCTCAACCCCCAATGAGTCAAGCCACTCAAATCTGTATCTATATAATATCCTTTTCCACGTGAATTTCACTTCTGTATCTATGCCTTAAAAACTCTTTTGAAATCTGACCTTTAGCAGCCATATAAAGTAAACAATACAAGACATGTTCCTCTCTTTCTCTCTCCCATTCTTTTCCCTGATGCTCCAGCCGAGAGAGAGAGAGAGAGAGAGAGAGAGAGAGAGAGAGAGAGAGAGAGAGACAAACACACAGAGGGGGAGGGAAAGAGATAACTGCATTCCAACCAGGGCAAGGGCAAGGGCCGTATTAACACAAAAATCCAGGCATACGAAATACATAAAGACAGAACACATATACAGACAGTATCCAAAAACTGAGGAAAGATTGTAAAAAACCCTATGCACAAATTAGACTTTTGGCTTGCTTTCTTTCACTGTGTTCCAAACATCTTTCATATATTCAGATTTCCAAACTCAGTAATCTCGTCCTTCAAGAGTGGTTTAGCTATATTGCACCAATCAGTGGGACATAGGGCTGTCTGAGAAATGCTCTCTAAAAAGGATTGAATGTAAAGACTACCTGGTCCTTAATTGGGTAATTTCGTTAAGAATTTTTAATCTAGAGGGTTGTGGAATCTATCTTTACTTCTGGAACGTGCTTCTCCCATCTTTACTTTCGTTTCACCAAATGTCGTTGTATTAAAGCTGCTTTTGTTCAACTGGCCTTGAGACTGCTAGCCAGATCAATTCAGCCTGGTGAGATATCTACAACTGTGATGGAAAATGGTTTGGATTGGTGGAGGTGGTGAGCTGTCCATGGGGTGGCAGTCAAATGGTGTGTATTGTTCCAGGGGCATAGCATTCCAATCCTATTATCAGTCTGCTTTGTTCTTTGGTTGTACGGGCAATTGAACTGTGGAATGAGCATCAACTCGGTAGCCTCTTAAGGAGCATAAGAGTTTCCCATCTGGCCATGAGAAAGTTGTTGATGCTGAGGTCTGTTGGGATTCTGCAGGGTGGAGGCATTGGCTGTATAGCTGCAGGGCCCCCTGAGGGCCCCTGTGGGAGTTTCCATGGGTCCGTATCTTCTGCTGTCTTTGCCTGCATTGTACAGTGATATGCCCAGGCTTCCCACAGGTAAAGCATCTAATTAATCTGGACCCGAAGGTGTCCCCTTGTTTTGCTCTGCATTGCTGTGTTGCATGGCCAGGTTTCCCACACTTGTAACACTTTCCATCATTCTTTTCCCAAAGGCCCTCACTGACTCCCCTTGCTATAGCTATAGCCATAGCTTCATTCCTTTCTTCCTCTGATCCAATCGGCTCACACTTATCCAAGACCTCTTGTATGGAGGCCTCTTTAGGTAGCCTAAGCATTGCCTTCTGGAATCTGGGATTTGCATTGTCCCTTAGCAATTGCCTAAACATGAGGTCTGCTCCCTCACCCCCTCCTATGGCCTTGTTCACTGCCTCTTTGAGCCACCCTATGAAGGTTTGGATGGGCTTGTTAGCGTCCTGTTTGATAGAGGTGAGTTTCTGCTTTATTGCTCCAGGTTTCTCCACCTGTCTCCAAGCCCTCACAGCGCACTGACCAGTGGTGGAAAGAATCTCACCATCAAATAACAGCTGTGCTTCTGTGGTGGAGTATCAGCCTGTGCCTATTAGCAGGTGAAAGTCATTTTCAGGGTTCGCAGAGCCCCTGGAGTTCACCATGGCCCTAGCTGCTTTGAGATAAGCAGCATCCCATATCACAGCTTGGTCGGGAGTGAGGCATGCTGTGCTCAAAGATCTCCAGTCATTAGTTGTAAAATTGGCTCTGGAGTATAGCTGCTCCAGTAATTGAAGAACGTATGGACTGTTTGGAGCAAAAGTGGAGTAAGCCCTTTTTACCTCTTTCAATAATTTCAATGGAATAGGGATGTCTGCGGTTCCCGTTGTCGGCCACCTCTATAGGGAATACCCAAGGGTTGAAGTCCGTAGCCTGATCATCAACCTCCTCCCCTTCTAATGCCCCTTGATGTACGGCCTGTTGCAATGGTGTCAATGCTGTTCTCTTTTTTATGGGTATGGTCGGTGTAAATACTGCACACCGAGGTGGTTTTTTTCTGCTGCTTTTGAGTCTGTAAGTGTTGGAGACTATGTTGTAAGGCCTGAATGTCTGCTAGAATTTGTTGCTGCACTACTTGAAGAGTCTTAAGGATCTTATATATGATCACCACGAAAGTATCCAGCTTGGATATTCCTGTGACAGAAGCTGTCAGCCCCATGATAAGAAAACTTTCTTTTACCTCACTGAAGGATACTTACCCCTTCAGTTTGCTTCTGGAATCTCACAATCCGTGAGCTGATTTCTTTCTCTTTTGATTAATCTTGTTGCACTCCTCTGGATCCGCCTTCCCTCCTCTAAGGGACGAGGGGCCTCACAAGGTACGAGGGGTCTTCTAGTCCCTGTTCGGGTGCCAGTCGTAGGATTTCTATCACCTAGACAAGGTTCTTACTGGTCAAGACCTTCTACCCAAGGAATGAGACAAGAGGCAGGATGTAAGGCAATTCCGTTTATTCAGTTGAGAATCAGGGTTTGAAAAGGCTGTAACCACAATCACATGAAGGCTGAGCTCATCCCATTACTTCACCATCTCATGACTTACCCACATCCTCGCATCCGAAGCAAGTAACGAAGCTTACCTTGTTCCTGAAGCTCGTTCCTGAGTTCCCAGACCCAATTGCAACTTTTCTGCAAAGAACATCAGTATCTGCAGGAACATCATGTTTCAGGGTCATGGAGGGCTTCTGCCAGGGTTTGAGTAAGCACAAGTCCCACAGGAACAGGTTTTGCCTCAGCTATGGCTTTGATCACGGGACTCACACTCCCCTGAGCCCTCTACAGTTCTCTACTTCTGCTGCTCCAAAATTTGTTCAGAGTCCCTCTCTATAGGTGTTTTATGGGCTGTGTGGGGGTAGCCTCCATATGTGTGTCTTTCTACTCCGACATCTTGACTCCGCCCCTTGACATGAAATTTCTTGCCCAGTGTCATTACTCCATTTAATGATAGAGCTTAAAATATAACCTACCTTTGGGAAATACCAATCCAATATTTGCTTATTTATTTACTGATTTATTTATTTATTCATTTCCTTGCATATTTGCTCACACATTCATCCATTCATTCTTCCATTCATTCTCTTACTAGCTGTTTATTTTTGTGCTCGTCTACTATGTCTTAACCACATTCATGAAAGAGTTTCTCCCATCCCACCCATTAAATGTGTAAAGAGCTTGAAAGTTAGGTTGGAATTACATATGACCAAGGACATTAATGTAGCATTTAAAAATTCATTTAGTACCATTTACTAATTATTCATCTAGTTGTCAATCTTCCAAATCTATTCATCAGAGTGCATACAACAAATTGTAATTAATAGGTATATGGTACAATAGCTTATCTATTTTGAGTTGCTTATCAGTGAATAAGTTTTACATATTTTTTCAACTCTTTCAAAAAATAAGGCTCTCATTGAATAATATAACCAGTAGACTTAAAATTAACTTTATTTTTAATCAGTCCATCATTAAATACTCATTAAAAGCCTACTATGTAATTGGCACCCTATTAAATAGTACTTCATTCAGGAAGCTTTCATTCTATAAAATATAGAAAGAAAAAAATGTGTGATAATTTCAAGGGGAAAGCAACTAGATGAATCATGCAAGTTATTGTGTAAAATGTCACAACTGAGCTGAAGTTTGTTGGAAGGCAGATTCTGAGAGTGTGAGGTGAAGAGAGAATATATTCCAGGCATGATACATGTCCTATTAAAAAAGCATGAAGATAGGAAATGAAACGCCATATATAAGGAAAAATAGGTGATCTGTATCTACACACCACAGATTATAGATAATAATATACAACAATGAAGCTATAAAGATAGGCTAGAATCAGTTAATCAAAATTTAAATATTAAAGTTTTTATTTTATTCTACCTGAAAGAAAGGTATCAGATATGAACCATTTTGATCTGGATTCTCAATATAATATTTTAATTTTTCAAATTGCTGTGGACATGTTGTATTGGATGTGGAGTCAGTATTCCTGGTTCCAGTACTGGTCTTGACACTCATTAGTTATGTGGCCTTTGGTAACACATTCAACCTTCTTATACTTCAGCCCTCTTAGAGGAAAGAATGAAATTAGACTTCCTCAAATATTTTCTCTATTTCTAACACTTTTCAGGATAATTGTTAACTACTTTGAATCAGTGATTCTTTAACTGTATGGGAAGAAAGTAATAATGTACTTTTCCAAGTTGATTAAACAGGACACAAGTTTGACTAACAAGACTTTGTTGACAGAGTACTAAGCCTTTCTTCACAATTTTGTCATCTGCTATTACCAGGCTTCAAGGTAGCAAAAGAAGAGATATTGTATTCTGAAAGGCTATGCCAGTGAAGTAGAAGTGCTGGATGACCTTATTGAGTTGGAAATCCTTTGAGTAATAGCTGACAAAATACTGTATCCATCCAATAAACATGTGGAGGTTTATCAACAGCAGAGCTAGGTTTCTTTAACAGTAATTCTTTTTTTTTAACCTATTTATTTATTTAACTTTTTACATTCATTTTCACAAAATTTTGGGTTTCAAATTTTCTCCCATTTTTTCCCCTCCCTCACCCCAATACACCAAGCAATCTAATTTTCCCTATCTGCTATCTGCCATCTCTTCTGTCATCCCTCCCTTCCCTTGTCTCCATCTTCTCTTTTCTCCTGTAGGGCCAGATGACTTTCTATTCCTCATTAACTGTATGGCTTCTTTCCTAGTAGCAACAACAATACTAAACAGTTGTTCCTAAAACTTTGAGTTCCAAATTCTCCCCATCCCTCCCTCCCCACCCATTCCCTTTGGGAAGTCAGGCAATTCAATATAGGCTATATCTGTGTAGTTTTGCAAATGACTTCCATGATACTCGTGTTGTATAAGACTAACTCAATTACCCTCCATCCTAACCTGCCCCTCATTGTTTCTCTTCTGTCTTTTGATCCTGTCTCTCCCCGAGTATTGACTTCAAATTGCTCCCTCCTCCCTTTGCCTCCCTTCCATCACCCCCCTTGCTTATCTCCTTCTCCCCCACTTTTTTATACAGTAAGATAGGTTTTCATACCAAAATGAGTGTGCATTTTATTCCTTCCTTTAGTCAAATGTGATGAGGGTAAACTTCTTGTTTTGTTTTGTTTTTTCTCAGCTCGCCTCTTTTTCCCTCCACTAAAAAGTCTCCTACTTGCCTTTTAAATGACATATAATTATACCCTTCCATTTCACCCTCTTTCCTCCCACTACATTTCTCTCTCATCATTTACCTTAATTTCTTTTAAGATATGGTCCCATCCTATTCAATTCAATCTGTACTCTCTGTCTCTGTATGTGTGTGCATGTGTGTATGTGTGTGTGCGTGCATGCGTCTTCCTGTGTGTGTATGGACCCACCAACTACCCAGATATGGAAAAGTTTTAAGAGTTACAAATATTGTCTTTCCATGTAAGAATGTAAACAGTTCACTTCTGGTAAGACCCTTAAGACTTCTCTTTGCTATTCACTTTTTCATGCTTCTCATTCTTGTGTTTGAAAGTCAAGTTTTCTTTTCAGCTTTGGTCTTTTCATCATGAATGATTGAAAGTCCTCTGTTTCACTGAAAGACGATATTTTCCCCTGAAGTATTGAACTCAGTTTAGCTGGGTAGATGATTCTTGGTTTGAGTCCTAGTTCCTTTGCCTTCTGGAATATCCTATTCCACGCCCTTCGATTCCTTAATGTAGAAGCTGCTAGATCTTGAGTTATCCTGATTTTATTTCCACAATACTGGAATTGTTTCTTTCTAGCTGCTTGTAAGATTTTCTCCTTCACCTGGGAGTTCTGGAATTTACCACAATGTTCCTAGGAGTTTCTCTTTTTGGATCTCTTTCAGGTGGTGATCGATGGATTCTTTCAATACTTATTTTGCCCTCTGGTTGTAGAATGTCGGGGCAGTTTTCCTCGATAATTTCATGGAAGATGATACCTAGGCTCTTTTTTTGATCATGGCTTTCAGGTAGTCCCATAATTTTTAAATTGCCTTTCCTGGATCTATTTTCCAGGTCAGTTGTTTTTCCAATGAGATATTTCACATTCTCTTCCATTTTTTCATTCTTTTGGTTTTGTTTGGTGATTTCTTGGTTTCTCAGAAAGACATTAGACTCCATCTGTTCCATTCTAATTTTGAGAGAACTATTATCTTCAGTGAGCTTTTGAACCTTTTTTTTCCATTTGGCTAATTCTGCTTTTGAAAGCATTCTTCTCCTCATTGGCTTTTTGAACCTCTTTTGCCAATTGAGTGAGCCTATTTTGCAAGGTGTTATTTTCTTCAGCATTTTTTTGGGTCTCCTTTACCAAGGTATTGATCCGTTTTTCATACTTTTCTTGCATCTCTCTCATTTCTCTTCCCAGATTTTTCTCCACCTGTCTAACTTGCTTTTCAAAATCTTTTTGGGCTCTTCCAAGGCCTGAGCCCACCTGACATCCCCCTGGGATGTCTGGGGTACCGAGGCCCCGTCCTCCACGTCTTTCCCTGATCGGAAGAATATGTCCTCATCCTTGTCAGATCCGAAAGTCGGGATCATTTGCATTTGTTCAAAAAAACTCTCTATAGTCTTATTTTTCTAACCTTTTCTAGGCATTTTCCCAGCCAGTTACTTGACTTCTGAGATTCTTCTCCACCGCTGCCTAGATCCGCCCAGCTAGTGCTTGGGGTCTGAGATTCAAATGGGCTTTCCGCCCCGCCTGACTGCTAATCAATATGAGCTTTAGTTCTGGTGCTGGGGTGGAGGCAGGGCCGCCTCCCAGGCTCAGCTCCCTCAGGTTGTTTATGCAGAGACTTTCAGTAATGTAGATGCTGGCTGCTGCCTCGGCCCGCTGCCTCTGCCGCTGCCCCTGCCTCTGCTTCCGTGCTTCCTGCCCCTGCCTCTGCCGCTGCCGCTTCCTCTCGAGGGGTCCCGAGCCACGGAGACACCCTGCTCCCCTCGGCCATCCAGCCGTCTCTCTCACTGACCTGTAGCTTCTGTGGACAGAGGGACCTTCCTGGCCACCGGAGCTTCTGTCCCTGAAGCCTGCTCGGATCAGCTTCTCTGGGGCCGCGTCCAGGGCAGCGCTGGGGTGGGGTCCACTTTTTGGCGCACGACAGCTCCTGGGGATGGCTCTCCAGGGCTCTCTGGAATGGAAATCTCTTCCACTCTGTTTCTGCACCCCCTGAAGTGATCCAGAACTTCTGGGGATCTCTTTTTACATTAACTCTATGGGCTGTGGGTTCGCAGCTCGCAAACGTGCATCTTTCTACTCCACCATCTTGACTCTGCCCCCTTTTAACAGTAATTCTTAAAGAAAATCTTTTAAATTGTAAAGGTCATGATATGGTTCTGTGGAAAAAGTACCCATAGTTAAATAATTTTTTTCAGCAATTAAATATATACTTCTGGTAGTGCAAACCAAGAATTAGAAAATAATAGTAATAATAGTAATAGCAGTGAGTTGAGCTCAATTGGCAAAAATGAACTGAAATTAAATTTGTAGTCCTCTAATGAGTAAAGGGTCAACATATTCTATATGAAGAGTTTGTGAAAGTAGATTTCATTCTCTCCAGCCCTGTTTCCTACATGTAAATTCTGAGTTTAAAAAAGGTGTTCGTGGGAAGCTATTGCTTAAGGATTTTTACCTAATATAGTTGCACAACCATACTATCTTGAACCGGCATCATAAAAGAAAGTATGCCAAGAAGCTTTTTTTTTATGTGTGTGTGTGTGTGTGTGTGTGTGTGTGTGTGTGTGTGTGTAATAAATCCTTTAACAGGTTGGACAGTCTGATGGGATCCCTTCTCAAGGAAAAACTATATATGAGTAAAATAAAACACATAGGATTACACAGGTAATCAATAAATAAAAACAAAAAAATAACATTTCCCATTATAATTTATAAACTTTTTGTTATATATTCATGTAAACGTTCAGTTAAGAAATCCTGGTTTACCTAAGCAAATTGAAGTAACCACCCCAAACAATTACCCCGTGCCTGCTTCTTATGAAGAATAATTATGGTTTCACAATTGGTAGGTGGGTAAGGTGTTTGCCTATATGGCTTGGTTTGAGGATTGAGGAAAGGACAACTTACTTCAAAATAACTTTCTTTCAAGAACCTCATTATTGATGTCATCAACTGGAAAGTGTCTTAGGTATTATTAGGTTTAGCTTTCTCATTTTACAGGTAAAGATGGAAAGTATGCTCATAAAAGTCATGAAAGCATAAAGTAACAGGGCATAAGTTGGAATTCAGTTTCTCTGTCACTGTAGTCAGTGCTGCCTCTATTACAAAAAAAATGTCTTTTAATGGCAGCTGTCTTCCCCTTAATCCAGATTAAGAGAGTAACTAATGACCTTAATTACAATGTAAATATATTATCTGTAAGGGGGAACACCTTAAGACGTTTTCTCTCATTAATAACCTTTTAAATCAATCTTCCAGGTTACCTAGAAAGCCATTTAATAAGGCTCCAAGGGAAAAACCAAGTGAATTTTAATAGAGGAATTAAGAGGAAGGAAATTTCTGCAGTATAGGGCAGGTTAACAATAAGACTTTACAGAGTATCCAGAAGGCAATAATATGGCACAGAGTATCAAAGGACAAGGTGAAAGATGATGTACTGTAACTGGGGAATATTAATGCTGCCGAAGGGTGGCTTCTAATAGTACTATTTCTTTCTTACATGATTATTTTTGAAAAATTATTGTATAACAGGGCTCAACTGATTTGAATGAGCAGTGCTCTATGTGCAGTGTACTGTGAGACATTGAGGAAACAAAAGGCAACTAAACAGCATCTGCTTTTAAAGAGCTTACTTCGGAAATACATGATAACTGGAGGGTGGAAAGAGAACTAAACTCTTAGTAATTAGTTGCATATATTTTTGGAAAAAAAATAAATTGTAAGATGCTATGGAAGCAGAATAAACTGGACTTAACAGTTGAATGAGTACAAATGAAGAGGGATAGGGAAAGATGAAGGATAATTAGAATTTTATCATTCTGGGTCCTTCAGAGCGATAGTATAACCCTCCACAGAATGGAGAAATTTGGAGAAAAGGAGTAAGAACTATGAGGAAAAAATAGTGAGTGACATCTTCTATATGTCATTACTGTAGAGATGCTGGATAAACACGTTGCTTATGACATATATTATCATCCATTGGAACAAAATTAAAAATCATAGGATAGTAGAACTAGGAGAGAGAAGTATCTTTGAAGAAGATAGAGAAAAAATTATCCATGAAAGTAATATATACTATTTGTTGATTGCAGACAGTGTATAAAAATAATCAAAGAATATTTAACAATTAAATGGCAGTTGCTTATATTTGAGAGTTCAGAAGTCAAATTTAAAGAGCCTAATGACTGGTAAAGATGGGGAAATGGTAGATACTGCACTATTTTTGAAGCTTTTTGGTAAAAGGGTAGAAAAGTATAGGACAATATCTTGGAGAATATGGAAGGGTATAGTGATTGTATATATATTTTTCTTTTTTTTCCTCTTTATCTATCTACCTATTTATTTATTTTTCAGCATTCACTTTCACAAAATTTTGAATTCTAAATTTTCTCCCCATCTCTCCCCTACCTCACCCCAAAATGATGAGCATTCTGATTACCTCTTTCCACAAATTACCCTCCCTTCTACCATCCCTCCTTTCTCTTATTTCTTTCTCCTTCTATTTTCCCATAGGGTAAGATAGATTTCTATACCCCATTTGGCTGCATATCTTATTTCGCAGTTGTATGCAAAAACAATTTTTAACATTAATTTTTTTATTAAAAAACAACAACTCTGAGTTCCAAATTCTTTCCCTTCCTCCCTTCCCACCCACCCTCCTTGAGAAAGCAAGCAATTCACTATAACATATATGTGTAGTCATGCAAAACATTTTCACAATACACATGTTGTGAAATGCTAACTATATTTCAGTCCATCCTACCACTACTTATTCTGTTGTCTCCTTTCCCACTCTCCTTCCCCAAAAGTATTTGCTTCTGATTATCCCCTCCTCCAATCTGCCATCCCTTCCATTATTCCCTCTCTCTTTTTCCCTACCTTATCCTTTCCTTGAGTGAAAGATAGATTACCATACTATGTTCAGTATGTATATTGTTCCCATCTTAAGTCAAATCCATTGAGAGTGAAGTTCACTCCTTCCCTCTCACCTATCCCGCTTCCCCTCCACAGCAAAATCTTTTTCTTGACTCTTTTATGTTAGATTATTTACACCAGTGAATATATATTTTTAAGGTAAGGAGGGCATGCCTATAGGGAAACTAATCAAGCATATGTTAAGTATCTACAATGTGCTAGGGCCTGGGGACACAAAAATAAACATGAAATTGACTCTGCCTTCATGGTTCTTAATTCCATGAGGAAAAATGAATAAGTAGATTCTAAAGAGTATGTTGTATTATTGCCTTGAAAATCCTTTAATGATTTCATGCCCTCACCCCTGTTAATGAAGTTGTAGCATAGAAGGGGCAAGTAACAGATTTCTAAAGAACATAATCCTTTGAAATGTCAGTGTTCTTATTTGCCCAAGTGACAGCTAGTTAAGTGTATGTGTGTGTGTGTGTGTGTGTGTGTGTGTGTGTGTGTACTTCTGCACATGTGCTTCAGATTTTAACTTATTTTCATATGAGAGGACTGCTATTCTTCCCTGGGATTTGACAGAGGCAATGGACTTGACTCTAAATAGGGATGGCATTAGTATGAGTTAAATAAAAAAAAAGGAATTGAATTATAGAATGAGTCAAGAATGAAATCATCTCTAGAGGAAAAGCCTGATTTTTTGGCAACCCTCTGTACCTTTTCCCTTTCATCTCTTGCAGTGTGTAGCAAATTCTATCAGCAATGGAGTCATAGAAGAGAAAGAAATGGCAGAATTCATATTAAATTTTCAGTAAGAGGAGAGTGATTCTGGTGCCTGGGGTCAGAACAGAATTACTCAGGAGAAACCAAGTTTCAGAGCCTAAAATACAACAGAAAGTGCCTGATACAGTTTGAGGGAGGAATTGTGTGACTGATTCCAGAATAACCTTTAAGTTTTTACAGAAAGGACAGTAGAAGTAACCTTGGTCAGTCTGTTGTGAGCACAAAGAATGGAATGAAAGAAGAACGAAAATTTATGATGCATCACTGTCACTTCAAAAGTTCAAGACCAGAGGAGCCAAGATGGCAGAGTAGAAAGATTCACATATGCTAGCTTCGAACCCACAACCCATGAATTTCCTGTAAAAAAACTCCCCACAAATTCTGGAGCAGTGGAAGCCGCCCAGCAATGGAGTGGAGGAGATTTCCGGTCCAGAGAGCCCTGAAAAACTGGCACCAAAGGTCCGTCACGCACCAGACAATGGATCCCAGCCCTGTCCTGGCCTTGTGGCCATATATATGTATATATCTATATCTAGATAGATAGATAGATAGATAGATAGATAGATAGATAGATAGATAGATAGATATAGATAGATAGATAGATGCATATATGTAAATATATATGTGTGTGTGTATATATATATATATATTAGTGTGTATGCATGTGTATGTGTGTGCATAACCAAACTTAGCAGGAAAAAATAGACAAATTCCATTTATAATTACTGCAAATTTTAAAAAATACATAAGAGTCTACCTGGCAAGACAAACCCAGGAATAATATAAGTGTGATTACAAAAATACTCTTCACACAAATAAAGACAAATTTAGACAATTGGAGAAGTATTAATTGCTCATGGATAATTTAAGCAAATATAATAAAAAAAATTGTACCTAAATTATTTTATGTGTTCAAGTAGAATCAAACTAACAAAGAATGATGCTATAAAACTTGAAAAATATTAAAATTCATCTCGAAGAACAAAGGGTCAAAAAGATTAGGGGAAACAGAAAAAAATGTGATGAAAGTTAGCCTAGTAGTAACAGATTTCAAACCTAATTATAATCACCAAAACAATATGGTATTGCTTAAGAAATAGAGTTTTTAGATTAGCTACTTACTTCATAGTAGTGTATGACCCTAGTAATCTAATGTTTGATAAAAAACAAAGGTCTAAGCTTTTGAGGTAAAAACAATGACAAAAAATTCCAGGGAAATATAGAAAACAGTTTGGCAGAAACTAGGTAGAGATCAGTATCTTACAATGCATGCCAAGATAAGGTCAAAGTGCAGACATGTTATAGACACAAAGGTTGATGCCATAACAAATTAATATATCATTGAAAAAAATAACTCCACATCTATGTATAAGTGAAGAGTTTATAACTGAATGAATAAGAAGATCATAGGAAGCAAAATGGATAATTTAAAATTATTAAATTATTTTTGAATTATTAAATCATTTTTTTCAAAACAAAGTGAATGTAATCAAACTTAGAAAGGAAGCAGGAAACAAACATTCATCTCTCATATATATAGGGAACTAAGTTATCTTCCTAAAAAGAAAAAAAAAGACCCACTCCCCAGTTGTTAAAAGGTCCAAGGGTATGCGTACGCAGTTTTCAGAAGAAATCGAAGTCAAAAGTAATTCCATCAAAAATCTTCTAGATAACAATTGATTAGAGAAATGAAAATTGAAACAACTTTGTTGTACTATCTCAAACTCAGATGATCTAATATGATATAAGGGAAAATGATAAATGGTGAAAAGAATGCTGAAAAATAATGCACTTTTGGTGGAGTTGTACACTAGTTCAACCATTCGGGAGAAAAATAAAAAGCAATCAAACTGTGCCTACTCTTTGATCCAGTGTTACTGATACTAGGCCTATACCCCAAAGAAGTGACAGAAAGGGAAAAGTACAGAAATGTTCAAAATATTTATAGCAGTTGTGTGTATGTCTGTGTGTGTGTATGTGTGTGTGTGTGTGTGTGTGTGTGTGTGTGTGTGTGGTGGCAAACAACTGAAGACTGAAGGGATAATCCTCAATCGAGTTATGTCTGAATAAGTTGTCACATATAATTGTGATGGAATGCTACTCTGCTCATAAATGAAAGGCAGGATGGCTTCAGAAAAACCTGTAAGGACTTTTATGAAATGATTCAAAATCAAATGAGCAGAATCTGAAGAACACAGTACACAGTTATTTCAGTAGTGTAAGGATGATCAACTATGAAAGACTTAGTTACTCTGATGCATACATTGATCTAAGACAGGTCCAAAGTATCAAAAAAGTTTGCTATCCATCTGCAGAAAGAGAATTAAAAAATTCTAAGTGCAGAATGAAACATAAAATTTTCACTTTCTTTATAGTTCTTACTTTTTATTTCATTTATTTATTTTGCAACATGGCAAATATGGAAATATGTGTTATATAATTTCACATATCTAATCAATATCATATTGCTTGCATTTGGTAGAAGAAATACAAGAGTACGGGAGATAAGTTGGAATCAAAATTAAAAGAACAATGTTTAAATAAATAATTTTAAAAAGAAACCAACAAGGTAATATATTGATTTCTCTCTCATTGAGCCTCAAAGTGTTACCTGGCCTTTAGTTTTATAAGTTTTGAGTTCTTTGCTTCACCCTCCCCAATTTCAGTCTAATTTAAATTGATTTAACAGATTATTGTTACTAAGCAAGAGTAAAAAACTGATTCATCATTACTCACCTACGTTATAAAATTTGTTGTTGGTGTTGTTTCTTCTACCCACCACATCTTTTTTTTCCCCAGTTCAACCACAATTACCCTCTTGAAACTCAAAGATAATGATAGGAAAAGATGAGGTTTTATGTTAATCATCTAATCATTGGTACCTTCCATTTATCCTTCTCAAACTGTGATTTTTTTCTTTGTTCAACATATTAGAAAGTAAGACAGGGTGGGGTTGCATTTCATTTGTTGGAATTATATTTATGCTTTTATTAAAACCAGTATTTGCCCTGGGTGATATTTTTCAGGATCTCTGCGATTTATGTCTTCCCAACCCTGGTCATATTAAAAATCTTTTATATAGACATCTGAATGTTTGAGGGAAATGTAGAAATAAAGGTCCCTGAGGCTATATTTCCCTTGACTGTTCTTATGCACTCATGTGTCTGTAGTAGTGTAAAAATATATGATATTATAACTTCTACTCTTTATACTAGTCCACTCTCTTGGGTTATTAACATTTTGGCAGTAAAGACATTCGTATGCCCTTTTTTGTACTCTAAAGTTAATGACTTCTGCTCTTCATTTTGTACCAGTGTGCTTTTAGACCTTTAATATTGTAAGGGTTTATAAAGTTCTTGTTGACTGAACAATCCCATGACCTCTTCACATCCTTAAAGTGGTTAAAATTCATAATCAATTCTTACTTGTGCCAAGTAGTAAAGTAGAGTGTATTTTTGGCAGAAGGTTGTCAAAAAATAGTTTGATTACTATAATATTTTACCTCAAATAAGCAGGTTTTCATTGAATATTTTGTCTATGGGATCATAATGTCATAGATTTATTACTAGAAGGGACTTCAGAGGTCATCAAAAATAGCTATTTTATTTTATAGATGAAGAAAACTTTGCCAAGAGAAATGATGCCATATTTCAAAGGATGCACTAGTAGCAGGAGACATAGTGTGAGTTTGAACAAGATCCATTGACTAAATCGAGTTCACTTTGTCTTATTGAAGAACAATTTTATAGTGGTCCAAAACAGGATATATTGAACATATTCTGAATGCTTACCTAATACGTTTTAGGTAAGTATGATACAATGTAAATAATACTGAATTAAGAGCAAAGAAGTGATGGAGCCTGCTCACACAAAGTTTGAGGAAGAGTATTTAAACTCAGAAATCATCAAGTGCCACAAATTAGCTCTTAATTTATTGTTTTCTTAATAATTTAGAGTTAACAAAGTGATGGAGAAAGTGATAAAATTGTAGATCAAATTTAAAACTGATTTGTATATACATTTTTTTCCCTCTGGAGAGTTAGTTAATAATTTAGAAACACTTGTCTTGTTAGTAGTGAGAGGGATTAGAATCAAGTATTTTATTTGCTACTGACTACCTATATAACCTTGAGTAATTTATTTCCAAATGGTCCCAATATATTTATGTGTCAAATTACTTGATTTATCCTTCATGATCTCTCAGATCCCTTACATCTCTAATTATTTGATCCTCAGTTTAAAAAATGAAGTTTTTTTTAATGTAAGAATGATTTAGAGATTGGAGAACATTCATTTTCAGGGGGAGAGAGTAGATATTGGAGATTTTAAAGAATAGATTGGACTGGGAAGACTTCAGCTCTGAGAACTACACACTTTATTGTAGCCCTGGGAAAATAGGCATTGTCCGATATGATGAGAAATTAACCCAGACATCTATGTGATTCTGTGTAGTCCCAGGGAAACAAAGAAACCACGGAATGGATTTTGGCACATACTAGACATCACTAATGGGACCCTAGTTCAGAATAAAGTAATCTGAAGAACCCTTACAATCTTCAGAAGCACCAGCCAGTAACCACCCCACACCTTCAGCACAGCGCTGGACATGAGGGTGACCATGGGGCCTTAGAGTAACGCCAGATAAACAGCATGGACTGTAATCATTCGCACAAAAAGCATGACATACTGCCCCTTCCATCATGAGTTCAGAGCTCAAATTTAAAAGAAAGGAAAAAGGCAAAAAAAATGATGTTCAAAAAAGAACAAAAACAATAAAAAGAATATGACCATAGAAAGTTATGGTTACAGGGAAGATGAAGATACAAACACAAAAGAGGACAGCAATGTCAAAACATTTATTGACAAAACCCAAAACAAAAAGGAGAAGTGGTCTTAAGCCCAGAAAGTATTCATGGAAGAGCTCACCAAGGAGCTTTAAAATCATCTATGAAAGACAGAATGAAAAGATGGGGAAAGAACTGAAAATGATGCAAGAGAATTATGGGGGGGAAAGTATTAAGAGTTTGGAAAACTGCTTCAAGAGTAGAATTGGCCAAGTGGAGAATGAGATAACAAAAAATTCACTGAAGGAAACACCTCCTTAAAGAGTATAGTTGTCCAAATGAAAAAAGAAGGTATAAAAGATAATAGAGGAAAACTTTACCCTAAAAATTAGAATGGGCAAATAGAAGGTTATGACTCTATGAGACATCAAGAATTAAACAAGTACAAAAGAATGAAAAAATATGGAAGAAAATATAAAATACCTCACGGGAAAAAAACAAATTCCTGGACAATAGACCCAGAAGAAACATTATCAGAATCATTGCGTTTCTTGAAAACCAAAATCAGAAAGGAGGATATGGAAAGCATCTATTTTCTTTCAAAGTTTTTATTTATTTATTTATTTAGTCACTTCTTGTTATTTCATTTATTTTCAGTGTTCGACAATCACTTCCATATGACTTAGATTTTTTCCCCACTTTCACCTTCCTTCTGCACTCACTCCCCCTCTCTCCCTGAGACTGCACACAGTTTTATATATGTTCTACACATACATTCCCATTAAATGTATTTTCCCCTTAGACATGCTGCATAGAACAAAGAAAAGGAATGGTAGAAAACATTGAAAAAAACAAAACATAGTACAAAAGAAAATGATCTGCTACATTCTGATATTGAATTCCATAGTTGTTTCTCTGGATGTGGGAGGCAATTTGCTTTAAAAGAAAATTTGGGAATTTTTTAAGTCTTTGAATTGCAATGAATTTCCAACTTTACTAAAAAAAATCCTCGCACAGTGTAGTTGTTGTTGTATACAAAGTTCTCCTGGTTCTGCTCCTTTCACTCAACATCAGTTCATATAACTCTTTCCAGGCCTCTCTGACATCTTCCTGTTCATCATTTCTTAAAGCTCAGTAGTATTCTATTACATTCATATACCAAAATTTATTCAACTTTTCCCCCGTTGATGGACATCCCCTTGATTTCCAGTTTCTGGCCACCTCAAAGAGTGTTGCTGTAAATATTTTTGTATATATGTGCCCCTTCCCCATTTTTATGATCTCTTGGGGAAACAGTCTTAGAAGCAATAGTGCTGGGTAAAGCATATGCACATTTTGGCAGCCCTTTGGACATAGATCCAAATTGGTCTCCATAAAGGTTGAATCAGCTCACAGTTCCACCAAAAATGAATTAGTGTTCCAACTGTCCTATATCTTCTCCAATATTTATCGTCATCCAGTTCTGTTGTTAGCCAATCTGATAGGTGTGATGCATTATTTCAGAGTTGTTTTGATTTGCGTATCTCTAGTCAATAGAAATTTAGAGCACTTTTTTCAGATGACCATAGATAGTTTTAATTTCTTCCTCTGAAAGCAACCTGTTCATATCCTTTGACCTTTTAACAATTGGGCAATGATTTATATTCTTGTACATTTTACACATTTCTCTATATATTTTAGAAATGAGGCCTATATTGCAGACGTAAGGTGTAAAGATTCTTTTCCAGTTTTTTGCTTCCCACCTAAACTTTCTTGCATTGGATTTGTTTCTGCAAATATTTTTCAATTTAATGTACTCAAAATTTTCCATTTTGTACTTCATAATGTCATCTATGGTTTGTTTAGACAAAAATTCTTCCCTTCTTCATAAATCTGATAAATACACTATTCCTTGCTCCACTGATCAGTTTATAGTATCGATCTTTATACCTAGATCTTGTCCCCATTTGGATTATAATATTGTGTACAGTGTCCGACATTAGTCTATGCCTAGTTTCTGACACATTGTTATCCTGTCTTCCCAGCAATTTTTGTCGAACAGTGAATTCTTATCCCAGAACCTGGAGTCCTTGTATTTGTCAAACAGTAAATTCCCATATTCATTGACTACTATACCTTAATTACCTAACATATTCCACTGGTCTTCCCTTCTCTTTCTTAGCCAGTGTCAAGTAGTTTTGATACTTTCTACTTTATAATACAATTTGAGATCTGGTAGGGATAGCCCACCTTCCCTAGCATTCCCTTTCATTGGATCCCTTGATACTCTGGATCTTTTGATCTTCCAGGTGAATTTTGATGTTGTTATTTCTAACTCTAGAAAATAATTATCTATAGGAGACAAGATGCTGGAGTGATTGCTAATTGCTATCTCCCTCCCTTTGTTGACATTGACTAACCTAGAGAAAATCTCTCCAGGAAAATCCCTGGAGCAGGGGGAGCAGCAGAAGCAGTCAACAAACTCTTTGCCATGAATTAAGATCACTAAGGAAGATTCCTCTGGCTGAGGTCAAAGGCGATCAGTTCAGGATCAGAGATGTCCCAGACAGCCACACCTCAACAAACTGGGAGAAGATCTTGAACCCCAGGGATTGAGGCCAGCAACTGCCAACACAAGAACTCCAGGAGTGCCTCAGCACCCAAGTGGAATTAGGAAGACTCTAAGGTAGACAGCTGAGCTTGCTAAGTTCTAGCTCAGCAGAGGAGCCTCTGGTGTCCATACCACACGTCCCCCACAGTTAAGGAGCTAGCTCCAGTGTAACTGCATGAATAACCCCAAAACACCTCACCTTACCTTTGCTTTCAAATGGCATCCAGCTTAGCATCAGGTCAGCTGCAGCATTTTAGTTTCTATTTGAAAGAACCAGAGGCCACAATACACAAAGCTTATTGTTTTAGGAAGAAGAACTGTGGGACAGAGTTTTCTGTCATAGACTCAGAGATCTACATAAAAAGCCAGGAAAAGGGTTATTACCATGAATAAGATGCAAAGCAGGAAAGAAAAGACTATAGAATATTTTTATGGGAACAAGAAGCAAAACAGAAATTCCAAGGAGGTCAGCATTGAGATTTTACTCCCATCAGAAAATTCAGAAGAGAATATGAATTGGTCTGATGCAGAAAGAGTCTTCTTGGAAGAGCTCTGGAAGGATTTTAAAATCCAAATTACAGAAATAAAACACAAACTGGTCAATGATTTTAAAAACATGAAAAAAAAAAAGAATTCACAGAAGAGAATAGTTTCCTAAAAAGGAAAATTGGACAAATGGAAAATGAAGTACAAAGTCGAAGTGGTGAAAGTAACTCCTTAAAAGGAATAGTTGAACAGATAGAAACGGAGATGCAAACGCTAACTGTAGAAAACAATTTGACAAAAAATCGAATTGGGCAAGTAGAAGCTAATGAATCTGTCAGACATCAAGAATCAATCAAACAGAAACTAAAAAAATGAAACAGTAAAGAAAATGTAAAATATCTAATTGAAAAAAACAATTGGCCTCAAAAATAGGTACAGAAAAGAAGATTTAAGGCTCATTGTTCTACCAGAAAGTTACATTAAAAAAAAAAAAACTTGGAAAATATCATCCAAGAAATTATCAAGGAAAATTATCCAGAAGTCCTAGACCCAGAGGGCAAAATAGTCATCCAAAGAATCCACTGGGGACCTCCTGAAAGGAACTCCAAACTAAAAACACCAAAGAATATCATGGCCAAATTCCAGAACTACCAAGTGACAGAGAAAATCCTGCAGACAGTCAGAAAGATACAATTGAAATATTGAGGAGCTAAAGTCAGGATCACAGAGGACTTTGGAACTTTTACATTAAAAGATCAAAGGAATTGGAATATGATATTATGTAAGGCAAAGGATCTGGGACTACAAACAAGGATTAATTACCTGGCAAAGTTGAAAATAATATTTCAGGCAAGGAGATGGACATTCAGTGAAATAAGAGATTTCTCAGTCTTCCTGATGAAAAGACCAGAGTTTAATAGAAAATTTGATCTTCAGACACAGGTCTCAAAGGAGTTATAAAAAGGTGAAGAGGGTGAATAATTAAACAAAAAACCCCAACTTGTTACACAGTATGGGCAAACTGTTTACAACACTATAAGTGAAGATGACACTTGTTAATCTTGATAAATGTGTATTTATTATGAAATATAAAAGGGATATACATAGATAGAGGAGGTGGGAAAAAATGAGTGGCTTAAATAACGAGTTACAGAAACAATGAACAACTTCATTCAAAAGAATGACAATAATGAGACAAACTACCAAATGTTATAGGATATTGCAAAAGAAATTCTTAGGGGAAGCTTCATATATTTGAGTGGCTACAGGAGAAAAATAAGGTGGAGATGAATGTATTGAGCATGCAGCTGAAAAAACTCAAAAAAAGAAGAAAGTGAAAATCCCCTACTAAATATCAAATTAGAAATACAGAATAACAAAAGAGAGATGGATAAAACTGAAATTTGTAAAGTTATTGAAATAATAAAGAATAGTAATACTTGACCTTATAAAAAAGCCATTAAAATTGATAAACCTTTGGTCTCTTTGAATAAAAAAAACAGAAAGAAGAAAACCAAATTACTCATATCAAAAATGAAAAGGGTGAGCTCACCTCCAGTGAGTAGGAAATAAAACAACAAGGAGAAACTACTTTACTCAACTGTATGCTCGTAAATGCTATAATAAAAATGTGACAGATGATTATTTTAAAAGATATAAATTGCCCCGACTACCTGAAGAGGAATTTGAATACTTAAATAACCCTATGTCAGAAAAGGAAATTGAACAAACCATCAATGAACTCCCTAGGAAAAAATCTCCACGGCCCAATGGATTCACAAGTGAATTCTATCAAACATTTAAAGAACAATTAATTCCAATACTATTTAGACTATTTGGGGAAATGAGGAAAGAAAGAATCCTCCAAAATTCTTTATATGATGTAAATACGGTTTTCATACACAAACCAAGAATAACTAAAACAGAAAGAACATCAATTTCTCTGATAAATATAAATGCAAAGATTTTAAATAAGGTATCATCAGAAAGAATACAGCAACTTCACAGAGGAATGATGTATTATGATCCGAAAGGATTTTTTACCAAGAATGCAGGGTTAGCTCAGTATTAGGAAAATTATTAACATTATTGATTATATCAACAATAAAATTAACAGAAATCACATGATCATCTCAATAGATGCAGAAAAAGTTTTTGACAAAATACGAAACCCATTCCTATTGAAAACACTAGAGATCATAGGAATAAAAGAAACTTTCCATAAAATAATAAGCAGTACCTACCTAACATCTTCTGCAAGCTTTATACACAATAGGGATCAGCTAGATGCATTTCCAATAAAATCAGGGGTGAAGCAAAGATATCCAGAAGCAACACTATTATTCAATATGGCATTAACAATTTTAGCTGCAGCAATAAGAGAAGAAAAAGAAATTGAAGGGTTCAGAACAGGCAAAGGAGAAACTAAGCTATCACTCTTTGCAGAGGATATGAGAATATACTTAGAGAATACCAGAACATCAATAAAAACCTAATTTAAATAATAAACAACTTTGGCAAAGTCGCAGGTTACAAAATGAACCCCCACAAATCTTCTGCATTTCTATATATTACTAGCAAAGTCCAACAGCAAGAGATAGAAGGAGAAATCCCGTTTAAATTACAGCAGACACTATAAAATATCTCAGAGTCTACCTGGCAAAAGAAATCCAGGGACTATACCAACAAAATTAGAAAATACTTTTCGCACAAATAAAGTCAGATTTAAGGAAGTGGAAAAAAACATCAGTTACTCGTGTGTGCGCCGTCAATATAATAAAAATGACAATTTTACCTAAATTAATTAACTTATTCAATGCCATACCAACCAAACTATCAAAAACTACTATTTTGCAGAACTAGAAAAAATGTCAAAATTCATCAGGAAGAACAAAAAGTACGAAATATTGAGAGAACAAATGAAAAGAAATTCTAGATAAGGTGGCCTAGATCTTCCAGATCACAATTTTGTTTTTTATGAAGTAGCAATTATCAAAACCACTAGGTACTAAGGAATACAAGAGTGGACCAGTGGAATAAGTTAGGTACTAAAGACAGAGGAGTCAATGAATATAGCAATCTACTGTTTAATAAACCCAAGCACCATAGCTTCTGGCACAACAACCCAATTTTTGAAAAAAATTGTTGGGAAAACTCCATAACAGTTTTGCAGAAACTAGGCATAGTCCAATTTCTGACACTATACACAAGAATAAAGTCCAGGGGGGCGGAGCCAAGATGGCGGAGTAGAAGGATGCACATTTACGAGCTCCGAAACCAAAGCCCATAGAATTAATGTAAAAAGAGTCCCCCAGAACTTCTGGGTGTGCAGAAGCAGAGTGGAAGAGATTTCCGTTCCGGGGAGCCCTGAAGACCCGTCCCCAGGGTCCGGCGTGCCCCGGAAAGTAAACCCGACCCCCAGCGCTGCCCTGGCCGGGGCTGCAGAGAAGCTGATCCCAGCAGGCTTCAGAGACAGAAGCTCCAGCAGCTGGGAAAGCCCCTCCGCCCACAGAAGCGACAGATCAGTGAGAGAGGCCGGGCTGAAGGAGAGGGGAAGCGGGGAGTCTCCGTGACTCAGGCCCCCTCGGGAGGAAGTGGCGGCGGCAGGGACGGGGGCAGGAAGCAGTGGTGGCAGAGGTGTGGGCAGCGGCTGAGGCGGCAGCGGCCCAGGACTCAGGAATCCCCCAGCAGCAGGCAGGATCTTCATTACGGAAGATTCCCCGCATAAAACCTGATGGAGCTGAGCCTGGGAGACGGCCCTGCCCCCACCCCGCTCTGTTGCTGAAGGCTTCTGCTCGGGACCCCCAGGGAAGCTGAGATTGGGAGGCGGGCCCCCCACCCCGCCCCCACCCGCTCCATTCCTGAGAGTCTCTGCATAAAGCCCCCGAGGGATCAGAGTCTCGGAGGCAGCCCTGGCCCCAACCCAGCACCTGAACTAAAGCTCACTGATTGACAGCCAGCAGGAGGAAAGCCCATTTAAATCTCAGAGGCCAAGCACTAGCTGGGCGGATCCAGGCGGGGATGGAAAGGAATCTCAGAAGTCAAGTAACTGGCTGGGAAAATGCCTAGAAAAGGTAAGAAAAATAAGACTTTAGAGAGTTTCTTCCAACAAATGCAAATGATCCCGACCTTTGGATCTGATGATGAGGACGTATCCTTGCCCTCAGGGAAAGACGTGGAGGGCGGGGCCTCAGTACCCCAGACACCCCAGGGGGGTGGTGGGTGTGCTCAGGCCCTGGAAGAGCTCAAAAAGGATTTTGAAAAGCAAGTTAGACAGGTGGAGGAAAAACTGGGAAGAGAAATGTCAGAGATGCAACAAAAGTATGAAAAACAGGTCAATACCTTGGTAAAGGAGACCCAAAAAAATGCTGAGGAAATTAACACCTTGAAAAATAGGCTCACCCAATTGGCAAAGGAGGTTCAAAAAGCCAATGAGGAGAAGAATGCTTTCAAAAGCAGAATGAGCCAAATGGAAAAAGAGGCTCAAAAGCTCACTGAATTTAATAGTTCTCTCAAAATTAGAATGGATCAGATGGAGTCTAATGACTTTATGAGAAACCAAGAAATCACCAAACAAAACCAAAAGAATGAAAAAATGGAAGAGAATGTGAAATATCTCATGGGAAAAACAACTGACCTGGAAAATAGATCCAGGACAGACAATTTAAAAATTATGGGACTACCTGAAAGTCATGATCAAAAAAAGAGCCTAGACATCATCTTCCATGAAATTATCAAGGAAAACTGCCCTGACATTCTAGAACCAGAGGGCAAAATAAGTATTGAAAGAATCCATCGATCACCACCTGAAAGAGATCCAAAAAGAGAAACTCCTAGGAACATTGTGGCCAAATTCCAGAACTCCCAGCTCAAGGAAAAAATCTTGCAAGCAGCTAGAAAGAAACAATTCCAGTACTGTGGAAATACAATCAGGATAAACCAAGATCTAGCAGCTTCTACATTAAGGGATCGAAGGGCGTGGAATAGGATATTCCAGAAGGCAAAGGAACTAGGACTCAAACCAAGAATCACCTACCCAGCTAAACTGAGTATAATACTTCAAGGGAAAATATGGTCTTTCAATGAAACAGAGGACTTTCAATCATTCTTGATGAAAAAACCAGAGCTGAAAAGAAAATTTGACTTTCAAACACAAGAATGAGAAGAAGCATAAAAAAGTAAACAGCAAAGAGAAGTCTTAAGGGACTTACCACGAGTGAACTGTTTACATTCCTACATGGAAAGACAATATTTGTAACTCTTAAAACTTTTCAGTATCTGGGTAGTTGGTGGGACCACACATACACATGTACACGCATGCACACACATACACACATGCACACACATACAGAGATAGAGAGCACAGATTGAACTGAATAGGATGGGACCATACCTTAAAAGAAACTAGGGTAAATGGTGAGAGAGAAATGTAGGGGGAGGGAAAGGGAAGGGGGTAACTATATGTCATTTAAGAGGCAGGTAGGAGTTTTTCTTAGTGGAGGGAAAAAGAGGAGAGCTGAGAAAAAAAAAAAAAAAACAAGAAGTTTACCCTCATCACATTTGACTAAACGAAGGAGTGAAATGTACACTCATTTTGGTATGAAAACCTATCTTACAGTATAAGAAAGTGGGGGAGAAAGAGATATTGAGGGGGGGGATGATGGAAGGGAGAGCAAAGGGAGGAGGGAGCAATTTGAAGTCAACACTTGGGGAGGGACAGGATCAAAAGACAGAAGAGAAACAATGAGGGGCAGGTTAGGAGGGATGGTAATCCAGTTAGTCTTACACAACACGACTATCAGGGAGGTCATTGGCAAAACTACACAGATATGGCCTATGTTGAATTGCCTGCTGTCCCAAAGGGAATGGGTGGGGAGGGAGGGATGAGGAGAATTTGGAACTCAAAGTTTTAGGAACAACTGTTTAGTATTGTTGTTGCAACTAGGAAAGAAGACATACAGTTAATGAGGAATAGAAAGTCATCTGGCTCTACAGGAGAAAAGAGGAGATGGAGACAAGAGAAGGGAGAGATGACAGAAGAGAGGGCAGATTGGAGATAGGGAAAATTAGATTGCTTGGTATTGGGGTGGGGGGAGGGGATAAAAAGGGGATAAAAGGGGAGAAAATTTGGAACCCAAAAATTTGTGAAAATGAATGTAAAAATCAAATAAATCAATAAATAAATAAAAATAAAAAAAATAAAAAAAAATAAAGTCCAAATGGGTACCTGCTCTATATATAAAGATTGATGTTATCAACCAATTAGTGGAGCAAAGAATAATATATTTATCAGATTTGTGGAGAAGGGAAGAATTTTTTGACTAAACAAGAGATAAATAACATTATGAAGTGCAAAATGAATAATTTTGATCACATTAAATGTGATCAAACTTTTCTGGAGATCAATTTGGAAATATATCCAAAGTGATACAAAAATGTGCGTACTTTTTGACCCAGCAGTAACGCTTCTATTACTGTGTCCCCAAGAGATCATAACAATGAGAAAGGTACCCACACACACGAAAATATTTATAACACCACTCTTTCTGGTCACCAAAGCCTGGAAATCAAGGGGATGCCCATCAATTGGAGAATGGCTGAATGAATTGTGGTATAAGAATGTGATGAAATACTATTGTGTTATAAGAAATGATGAACACGCAGACTTCAGAGAGACCTGGAAAGACTTACACGATCTGACACAGAGCGAACGCAGAAGAAAAAGGAAAACTGTACACAGCAACAACCACAACGTGCGAGGATTTTTTCTGGGAGACTTAAAACTTCATGCAATTTAAGAACTTAAAAAAAATTTCCAGTTGTCTTTTAAGGCAAAAATGATTCCACATCCCGAGAAAGAACTATGAAATACAATCATAAAATGTAGTAGATCATTTTCATTTGCATTAAGTTTTGGTTAGTTTTAGATTTCTCCCATTCATTTATATTCTTCTATGCGGCATGACTAAGGTGAAAATGTAACTAACAGGAATGTAAGTGTAGAACCTGTATAAAATTTTATGCCATCTCGGGAAGAAAGCTGGTTAGGGAGGGCCAAAGGAGGAGGAAATATTCAAGTTACATGGAAGTGATTGTAGAAAACTGAAAACAAATAAAAAATTTTAAAAAAGAAAACAGTTATCTAATATTTTGTTTGGTATGGCACTGAATAAGTAAATTAATTTAGGTAGAATTGTCATTTTTATTATATTTGCTCGACTTTTCAGTCGCATCAAGCAACTGATGTCTTTCTGGTTACTTAGATCTGACTTTATTTCTGTGAGAAGTGTTTTGTAATTGTGCTCATATAGTCCCCAGGCTCGTTTTAGGAGGTGGAGTCCCAAATATTTTACAGTGCCTACCATAGCTTTAAAAGGGATTTCTCTTTGTATCTCTTGATGTTGGACTTTGATAGTAATATAGGGAAATGTAAAAGATTTGTGTGGCTTCTTTTGTCACCTGTAACTTTGCCAAAGTTGTTTATTTTTTCAAGCAGTTTGTTTACTTGACTCTCTGGGATTATCTAAGTATATCCTCATATCAGGTGCAAAGAGTGATAACTTAATTTCTTCTTTGCCTAGTCTAATTCCTTCAATTTCTTTTTCTTCTCTTGCTGCCGCAGCAAAAATTTCTAGTAACATGTTGAATAATAGTGATGATAATGAACATCCTAGTTTCACTCCTGATCTTTTTGGAAATGCATCTAGCTGATCCTCATTGCATATATATGCTCACTGAAGGTTTTAGGGAGATACTGTTTATCATCTTATGGAAAGTTCCATTCATTTCTATGTTCTTCACTGCTTTCAATAAGAATGAGGTTGTATTTTGTCAAAAGCTTTTTTGAGATAATCCACTGAGATAATGATGTGGTTTCTGTTAATTTTGTTGTTTATATGATCGATAGTGTTAGAAGGTTTCCTAAAATTGAACCAGCCCTGCATTCCTGATATTCCTGATATAAATTCTGCCTGATCATAGTGTATTATACTCGTGATAAAATACTGTATTCTTTTTGTTAAAATCTTATTTAAAATTTTTGCCTCTATATTCATGAGAGAAATTGGCCTATAATTTTATTTCTCTATCTTGTTCTTACTGGTTTAGGAACCAAAACCATATTTTTATCATCAAAAAATTGTCGAGTACTTCTTCTTCCCCAATTTTCCCAAATAGTCTATATAATATTGGAATTAACTGTTCTTTAAATGTTTGATAGAGTTCACTTGTGAATCCTTCTGACCCTGGAGATTTTTCATAGGGAGTTCATTGATGATTTCTTCAATTTCTTTTTCTGAGATGGGTTTATTTGCGTATTCAACTTCCTCTTCTGTTAATCTGTGCAATTTACATCTTTTACAGCAATCATCCATCTCATTTAGATTGTTGAATTAATTGGCAAACAGCTGGGCAAAGTAATTTCTTATTATTGTTTTAATTCCTCCTCATTGGAGGTGAGTTCACCCTTTTCATTTTTGATATTGGTAATTTGATTCTTTTCTTTCTTTTTTTAAATAAATTTATTTATTTAACTTTTTACATTCATTTTCACAAAATTTTGGCTTCCAAATTTTCTCCCTATTTGTCCCCTCCTCCCACTCAATACACCAAGCATTCTAATTTCCCCTATCACCAATCTGCCCTCTCTTCTGGCATCCCTCCCTTCCCTTGTCTCTATCTTCCCTTTTGTCACGTAGGGCCAGATTACCTTCTATTTCCCATTACCTGTATTTCTTATTTCCTAGTAGCAAGAAAAATACTCAACAGTTGTTCCTAAAACTTTGAGTTCCAACTTCTCCCCATTCCTCCCTCCCCACCTATTTCCTTTGGGAAGGAAGGCAATTCAATACAGGCCATATCTTTGCAGTTATGCTAATGATTTCCATAATAGTTGTGTTGTGTAAGACTAACTATATTTCCCTCCATCCTATCCTGCCCCCCATTGCTTCTATTCTCTCTTTTGATCCTGTCCCTCCTCAAGAGTGTTGATTTCAAATTGCCCCCTCCTTCCATTGCCCTTTTGTCCATAATCGCCCCCACCCTGCTTATCCCCTTCTCCCCCACTTTCCTGTATTGTACGGTAGGTTTTCATACCAAAATCAGTGTATATTTAATTCCTTCCTTTAATCGAATGTGATGAGAGTAAACTTCATGTTTTTCTCTCAGCTCCCCTCTTTTTCCCTCCACTAAAAAGTCTCCTGCCCGCTTCTCCTATAAGACATAATTTGTCCCATTACATTTCTCCCTCTCTCCTGCCACACCTTTCTCTCCCATCGTTTACCTTTATTTTTTTAAAGATATGATTCAATCCTATTCAATTCACTCTGTGCTCTCTGTCTGCGTATGTGAGTGTGTGTGTGTGTTTGTGTGTGTGTGCAATCCCACCAACTACCCAGATACTGAAAAGTTTTAACAGTTACAAATATTGTCTTTCCATGCAGGAATGTAAAGAGTTCACCTTTGGTAAGTCCCTTATGACTTATCTTTGCTTTTTACTTTTTCATGTTTCTTCTCATTCTTGTGTTTGAAAGTCAAATTTTCTTTTCAGCTCTGGTTCCATGAAGAGTGCTTGAAAGTCCTCTATTTCATTGAATAACCATTTTTGCCCCTGAACTATTATACTCAGTTTTGCTTGGTTTTACTCCTAGTTCTTTGACTTTTGGAATATCATATTCCACACCCTTTGATCCCTTAAGGTAGAAGCTGCTAGATCTTATGTTATCATTATTGTATTTCCACAATACTGGAATTGTTTCTTTCTAGCTTCTTGCAAATATTTTCTCCTTGACCTGGGAATTCTGGAATTTGGCCACAATGTTCCTAGGAGTTTCTCTTTTTGGATCTCTTTCAGGCGGTGATCAATGGATTCCTTCAGTACTTATTTTGCCCTCTGATTCTAGAATATCAGGACAGTTTTCCTTGATAATTTCATGCAAGATGATGTCTAGCCCCTTTTTTTGATCATGGCTTTCAGGTAGTCCTATAATTTTTAAATTGTCTCTCCTGGAAATACTTTCCAGGTCAGTTTTTTTTTTTTTTCCAATGAGATATTTCACATTGTGTTCCATTTTTTCATTCTTTTTTTTGTTTGTAATTTCTTGGTTTCTCATAAAGTCATTAGCCTCCATCTGTTCCATTCTAATTTTGAAAGAACTATTTTCTTCAGTTAGCTTTTGAACCTCCTTTTCCATTTGGCTAATTTTGTTTTTGAAAGCATTATTCTCCTCCTTTGCTTTTCGAACTTCTTTTGCCAATTGAATGAGCCTATTTTTCAAGGTGTTATTTTCTTCAGTATTTTTTGGGTCTCCTTTAGCAAGGTATTGACCCGTTTTTCATGCTTTTCTTGCATCTCTCTCATTTCTTTTCCCAGTTTTTCCTCCAACTTTCTCACTTGCTTTTCCAAATCCTTTTTGAGCTCTTCCATGCCCTGAGCCCATTGAATATTTATTTTGGATGTTTGCGATAGAGAAGTTTTGACTTCTATTTCTTTCCCTGATGGTAAGCATTGTTCTTCCTCATCAGAAAGGAAGGGAGAAAAGATCTGTTCACCAGGAAACTTCTATGGTCTTATTTTTTTCCCCATTTTCTGGGGATTTTCCCAATAAGTTACTTGATTTCTGAGATTCCTTTCCACACCCACCTGGACTCCAGATCCCCCCAGCTAGTTCTTGGGGTCTGAGATTCAAATGCTGCTTCCCAGCCTCAGGGCTTTCAGCAGGGGCAGGGCTGGTATTCAATGTAAAATTAAATTCAGGTGCTCAAGTGGGGGCAGGGCTGCTATTCAATGTCAGATTACGTTCAGCTGCTCAGGTAGGACAGGGCCGCCTCACAGGGCTCAGTAGCCTCATCTTGTTTATGCAGAGATCTTCAACAATGGAAATGAGCTCCTGTCTGCTTTGGGACCCCCTGTCAGCTGCTGCCTCCTGAAGGGGCCTGAGTTATGGAGACACCCCGCTCCCCTCTCAGTCAGTCAAACAGGTTCTCTCAATGACCTTTGCCTCTGTGGGTAGAGGGATCTGCGTGGCTACTGGAGATTCTATCCTTGAAGCCTGCTCCTCTCAGGGCTGCATGGCCCAGGCAGGGCTGTGCTCTGCTCCAGGTCCAGTGCATGACAAACCTTTTGTGTTAGCTTTTCTTGTCTCTCTGGAACAGAAATCTCCCCCACTCCGTTGTTCTCTGGCCTCTGCTGCTCCAGAATTTGTTGGGAGTTCTTCTTTACAGGTATTTTATAGCCTGTGGGTTCAGAGCTAGTGTATGTGTGTCTTTCTACTCCACCATCTTGGCTGGTTATTTTCTTTTTTTTTAACAAAATTGACCAAAATTTATCAATTTTATTGGCTACATAACATCTTTCAAGAAATTACCAAGGGAAACTTCCTTGATATCCTGGAATAAGAGTGCAAAATCAGTACTGAAAGAATTCACTAACCACCTCAGGAAGAGATCCAGAAATAAAAACTTAAAGGAACGTTATTGAAAATTTTAAAACTATCAGGGAAAGGAAAGCAAAACACTTCAAGTGGTCAGAAAAAAAATTCATATATTGGGGAGCCACAATCAGGATCACCCAGGAATTGTAAACTGAAAAAGTAAAAGTTTTGAGATCATGGAAGAGATATTTCAGAAGGTAAAGGAACCAAGACCAAGACCAAGAATCACCTACCTGGAAAAATTAAGCATAATATATTAAGAAGAACTGGTCCTTCAGTGTAATAGGATTTCAGGCTTTCATGAGGAAAACACCAGAACTAATCAATGAATGACCTTTCATATCAAGGACCAGGAGAATTGTAAACAAGTGAGAAGAAAAACTATTACTCTTTACAATCTTACGTGAGAAGATGATGTTTGTAATTCTTTTTTTAATAAGTGCCATTTATTTATTTTCATTTTATTTCTTTCCACCTGATAGTACTTTATTTTCTTCCATTTACATATGAACTTTCACTTCCATAAGCTTTTGAATTTAATTTTTTTGCCTTCCCTCCCCCACATTTCCCCTAATTAAGGTGGCAGCAGTCTGATATAGGCTATGCATGTACAATTATATTAAACATTTTCACATTATTCATGTTTTGAAAGGAGAATCAGAGCAAAAAAGAAAAACCATGAAAAAGAAAAAAAAACACAATAGGAAAAGAGAAAATGGTATGCTTCAGTATTCATTCAGACTGCATATTTCTTGCTGTGTGTATGGATAGTATTTTTCATCATAAGTCTTTTGGAATTGTCTTAGGTCATTTTATTGCTAAGAAGAGATAAGTCATTCCCAGTATTACTGTACTATGCAGCTGTTGCTACGTACAACATTCGCTTGATTCTACTCACTGTATTAAGCATTTTCCTGCTCATTATTTCTATGAGTAGAGGGAAGGAGATCAAGCAAAGTTGAGTGGTGGCAAGTGACAGAAGTGAGGACAAATCAGGGAAGGAAGTAGACAGAAGCAAAATATTGGTTAGGAGAGAAAGGGTGAAAGGAGACAAAGGAAATACAGGAGGGAAAAAATAGGGTGGGGGTAGCAATCGTTACTATAATGTGAATGAGATGAGCTCTCCCATAAAAGGAAAATGGATAGCACAGTGGATAAAAAAAAAAAACAAACTCCAGAATTCTAAAATGTGTTGTTTACAAGAAACGCACTTGAAGCAGAGAGAAACACACAGAGAAAAGACATGGGGCTGGAGCAGTATCTTTTATGTTTCAGGGGAGGCTAAAGAAAATCAGGAATGGCAATCTTGATCTCAGAGTAAAGTTAAAAATGAACCTAATTAAAGGAGATAAAGAAGGAAATGACCTTATACTAAGGGGTGTCATAGATAATATAACAATATCAACATCGGACATACATGCACCAAGTGGTACGGTATCCAATTTCTTAAAGGGGAAGTTAAGGAAAGAATAGAAAACTATACTAGTGGAGTCCTCAACTGTAGCTTCTTAGAACTCAAAAAATAAAAGAAAAATAATTGATTTATACATAAATGTGGGCACCTTAAGCAACTTGAAATAGCCATGTGTAGTCCACCTATTAGATGTGTGGGTAGAGGAAGAATTCATAATGAAAGAAGAGAAAGAGAGTGTTATAAAATTTAATATAAATAATCTTGATTGTGTCACAATTATTATATTATAATTGAGTATATTAAATCTAAAAAAAAGCTTTTGTACACACAAAACCAAGGGAACCTGCAAAGAATGAAAGCAGAAAGATGAGAAAGAATACTTCTAGCAAGTGTCTGAAAAAGGTCTCATTTCTCAAATGTATAGAGAACTGTCTCAAATTTATAAGAATACAAGTCATTCTCTAATTGAGTAATGATTGAAGTATATGAACAAGGAGGTTTCAGATGAATAAATAAAAGCTATCTATAAACATAAGAAGAAGTGCTGTAAATTACCTTTGATTAGATAAATGCAAATTAAAACAGCTCTGTAGTACCACATCACACCAATCATTGGTTAATATGATAGAAAAGGAGAATGAAAAAATGCTGAAGAAATATGGGAAAATTGTGACTCTGACAAACTGTGTAGTAGTCAACTGAGACAACCATTCTGGAGACCAATTTGGAACTATGCCCAAAGAGGGACAAAACTGTGCATATCCTTTGAACCAGCAATACCACTTCTATGTCTGCATCCCAATGAGATCATCAAAAAAGGAAAGGACCCAGAAATGCAAAAAGTATGTGTATATATATATGTGTATATATATATATATACACATATATATATACATACTTACATATATACATACATATTTATACATACATATACATGCATATATATATATATACATACATACACATACATATATATGTGTGTATATTACTTCTTTTTGTGGTGGTGAAATATTGGAAATTGGGGGGATGCTCATTGAGGAACACTGAACAAGTTGTGATATATGAAAGTAAAGGAATAGTATTGTGCAATTACAAATGCTGAACTGACAGCTATCAGAAAAGTCTGTAAAGATTTATATGAACTTGTGCAAAATTAAATGAGCAGAACCAGGAAAACATTATACACTGTATAATTTTGGTCGACTCAACTCTTCTCAGCAACACAATGGATCTAAGACAAGTACAAGGAACTGAAGAAGAAATTTCTATCTATATCCAAATAAAGGTCTGTTGGACTCTGAATGCATATCAAAACATATTTTTTTGCTTACTGTTTACTTTCTTGTTTTTGGTTTTCCTTTTGATCTATTTCTTATTTCATAGTTGTGACTAATATGGAAATATGCTTTACATGATAACACATGTATAGACTACATCAAAATTTGTACCATTTTCAGAAGAGGGGATGGAGGGAGGGATAAAAATTTGCAACACGCAATACTGTAAAAATAAGGGAATGCTAAAAATATCTTGACAAGTAAGTGGGAAAAATAAAATACTATCCTAAAAACAGACAAAAAAAAGAATAGATTGACTAATAAATTGTTGTGATAAACCTCATAATGCCTCTACTATACCAGGCAAAAATGCCTGTGTATCTTGATAGAAATCTGTCCTTTCCATTCCCTGAGAACAAATATTGTCTGCTGGAAGCTTCTTCCTCACCGCTCCCAAAAGACTTTTTTTTTTCGCTGAGGGATGAATAATAACTTTATGTTCAAGTATGAAGTATATAGAAGAGACAGTCAGTCCAGAGGTTAATGACATTCACCTTTCTCCACTCAATATATGGTTTCTAGTCTTCCTGATATTGAGGAATTTGAGCAAAGGGAAGATATGCTTTAAGAAGAAATCAGGAATCTGGTGGCAAGAGGAGAAAACACTTTTCTCTAAATGAATGAAGATGGAAGGAAAAGGGAAAAATGGATAAAAGAAGCTAAAAGCAACACCCAGAAAAATAATATTAAAAATTATAAAAGATAATTAATTCAAGGTATATATTTGTATATTAACAAATACCTGAGAACATTCAGTAGGGCAAACATCATTTAGACTAGATATTCCTATGTAGCTAAGTAGACACAGCTACGTACCAAGACCATGCTAACTTACAGAGAACCAAACTGTTCCGGGGAAATGGAGGCAGATAGGTGACTTACTGTTATATGTGCATCAATAAGTAATTAATAGAAAATTTTCCTATACAGGTATCAGTAAACTTATCTGAAATTCAACATTGTCATAAAATCATGTTGTTTCTATTGTTTTTGCTTTAGAAAACAAACTTAAGCTGCTTAATTACTGTATTAAGGTCTTTTTACCTTTCTTTTCACCTTTCTATCAGGTAACTCACTTGATCAAGAACATTTTGAAGGTCATGCACATTTATCTTTGCAAAATTGTTTCTTTTCTTGTTCATTGTCTCATAGTGTGAATCCTTTCCTATTTCTGAGAAAAGAATTTAGTAACAAACACTTAACTATTAGCCTTGGAATACCTTGTCCATGAAGGATAACTCACTGAAGTACATAATGGTAAGTGGTTATGGCTGTCTTTTAAAATCAAAAGGAAGTTATCCATCATTCAGCTAATTTCCTACAAAACGAACTGCATGGGCTTATCATTTTTATTGATAAAGAAAGCTGTTGGAGCAGAGGTTTTATATATGTGTCTGGTAATTAGCAAGGGCACCATCACACACAGATATAGATTCAAACTTAGTCACTCACACACTGTTTTTGTCCTTATAGTGTCATTTCTGTTCTGACCAGGCAATTTTGATCACAATTTTATTCAGATATGACCCCAAAATAAAGGAAAAAAATGCAAGTGAATTTCATGCTAACAGGAAAAGAAAAAAAAAAAAGCTCTTTGCATAGTGAGAAAGAAATCAAAGTTTAAAGCCCAGGAAGTACCAACCCCACCTTAATTTTCATTTGGACTCAGGCCAGTTACTTGGGCCACACGAAGCACTTCAGTACCTATGATGTAAGAAACTTTAATGCAAACTTTATGTGAAGTTCTTATTACTTCAGAGGGATTTCTTAAGAGTTTGTTGGTCTTGGAGTACAGAAGAAGCTTGAATTCATATGAGCATTAATTCTCAATGTGATCCTGAGAGAATTTTAACCCTATGTATTACAGTGTAATCTTAAACAGGACAAACAGAAAGACCTCGACTCAAATCTTAGCTCTTTCAATAGTTATATCCCAGACACCTAAACTCCCCTAATCTTCTCAGTTCTTTCATCTGTGAAATTAAGGAAACTGGATAATGATGATTTCAAATATCCCTTCAAGCAAAGATCTTATGGTCTTATTTGATAGATATGAAAAAAAAACACAACAGATTATATGTCATGGTATCTCTGATTTAAATGTAAAAGTGAATTTATGGGATATATAGTACCACAGCCTCATTTTATAAATAAGGACTTTGAGAACCATATTGAAGTGACTTGTCCAAGAAATGAAGTATGAGAGGAATGATTTGAATCCAGATCAACTGACACTAAATATTATATTCTTTTCATGCTGAATTAAACTTAAGATCAGGAAGTCAGATTTCCCGACTCCCAGAGCTTACTTTCAGTTACAGTTGGAGTCATGAATTCCACTGTTTTTTACTTTGGATAGTTATTATCAAAATTTTGGAAAATGTGTGTGGAATGAAAGTCATCTCAAGAACAAAAAGGCTTCTAGATTTCACAGTCAGCTACACAATACTAAAGGGAAAAATAAATGATGATACGCTGTTGTACAGAGTGTAAGGCCGGATGATGATGATGATGGTGATCATCATAATTTATTGTTGTTGTTTACCATTCTTGTGACTCAACTCCTTCTATGATATAGACATATTGTCCAACTAGGTTAATGAAGTACATGTTTCCACTTCAGCTCAACTATGAGCAAGAAAGAGCAGACTGAACCCTTAAGGGTTGACAAATTAAATCCTCAAAAAAAAACCCTAAACGATAGTTGAAGGAGAATCTCTGAGAGATTCAAAGCCAGTTTCATGTAAACAAAAACCTTAAAAGTTGATCTTTCTGAATTATACTAAAATTTAGGATGAGTATTCAAAAATCAATGAGAGGGTATACAAAGTTTAGATTCATACAATGAAATAGAATGAATATCTGCATTGCATGGAGTGAGACAAGTTAATTAATGGACAAAAAATGCAAAAGTTAAGCTGAATAAACAGCAAATAAACAAATAAAATTATCAAAGCAGCTTATATTTCCTGTACATTGTTTATATTAAGTATGTATCATGAGGATTGGTCTTGTTAGCTTTTAGATTCCTGAATATCTCTGTCCTTTGATGAATATTTCAGTATCATAAATGGCATGGTTAGATGTAAGAAGATAAAACTTGGAAACCACTTAGAACTTCAAAGCAGAAATAGTGTTGGAGTAAGAGATATTAATAAGTAGTGTTCTGTCTGCTCCTTCAATTTCTTCAGTTGACAGTTCAGTAACACAATTAATCAGATCTCACTCAAATAGAAAGCAAGTGAGAAAAAAATTTGAGATTATGCAAAATATTTAATACCCTAAGATTAATGAAGTAGAAAAAGGTCTTTGGCTTGATTACATAAAATCTAATTCAGCAGTTCAACAAAATTACGTGAAAAAATACCTTATTTTTCATTACAATAACACAGCTAGATTTTCAAAATGTTTGTTCATCTCATCTATTTTTCACATTTTGTTTCAGGCAACTTTGTTTTCTTTTTTTTTTAATTTTGATTATATAAAATTTATTTATTTATTCTTTTTAATTTTTATTTATTTACTTATTTAACTTTTTACATTCATTTTCACAAAATTTTGGGTTCCAAATTTTCTCCCCTTTTATCTTACAATTTAATTGTAAGAATAAATTTCACAAAAGAAGATGAGACAGTAAGAAAGCAGAGAATAGAAAGAAGACTAGAGCACTGAGCAAACTAGAGGGGAAACTCTTTAAAGACAATTATGAAAAACAAATAGACAAACAACAAAAGCAACAAAATATATAGTAGTAGATTGACAGAGTCATTAATAGTAGATTTAATGTCCTGATTTGGACAATCACTGTGTATATTATTATTATTATTATTATTATTATTATTATTATTATTATTATTATTGTTATTATTACTTTACCCTGGGTAAGTCCTTGGGATGACAGTTTCCCAGAATATTCTCCATTACTGTTCTTTAAAGTAGAAACTTATCAAAATTGGTATAGAGTGTGGGCTCAAAAGGAACTCTTTCCATTGCGTAATTAGCACTAGATGGTAGTTAAATGATAGTATATTAATAAATTAGCATCAGAGAATTTTAAAGATGGAAGGGACCTCAGTAACCTTCTATTCTAACTTGAACAAGAATGGAACACTGACCCCAATATACACCATGAGAGGTTGCCAGACTCTGATTGAAGAATTTTAAGCTGTAGAGTCAACCCATATCATTTTTTGACATTTCTAATCGTTAGGAAGATTTCTTTCCTTGAGATCAAACCAACATTTGCCTACTTTCTACATCTAGTCATTGTTCCTGCTTCACCTACTTGAGAACAATCTAGCATTATAATTTCATGATGTTGTTTCATTTCTGAAAATAATACTTTCTGCATACTATCTGGTTCATGTAGCTTTATTAGTCTGCCACAGGATATAAGTAGCTTAAACAAAAGGCAGGATAAATTAGGGAAAGCAACTTACCTTTAGAGATAAACCCTAGAATCAATAGGCAGAAACTGCAAAGAAAGTGAACTAGGACTTAATAAAAAGGAAATCTTCCAAGCAGTTAAAGCATAGAGTTGTGGAACTAACTTCCTAAGGAGGGACTTCCAATTATATGTTTTTAAATAAAATTCAGATGCGTATTTGCCAGCTCTCTTATAGAGTTCACCTTGGGACCGGACAGGATAGAGTCCACAGGCTTTTTAAACACTCCAAGAATGAAATTCCTGAGATATTAACATTTTACTCTATAGGGTCATTCAAGATTTATATGACTTTCTAGTCAACAAAATGCTAGTTTCCTTGCATTTGGGAGGTACGATTTTGACTGTGATTTCTGATTAAATCAATTCAACCTCAACTGATATTTATTAAACATTGATTAATTAAGGGAACTTTTCTAAGTGCAAGGGAAGTGATACCCAGAACTAACAATTTAATAAGATTCTCCTTTATTCTCCCTAGAGCTGGAACTGAAGGAGGATGACTAAGCTTAGGATACAGAAACAGAATGCATGTTACTGGGAAAGCATAAATAAGACTAATAGGTTTTTTTTAATTGAAAATACTACAAACTTAATAAACACCAACAAAGATAAAAACTCAGAGGCGCAGCCAAGATGGCTGAATAACAGCACTGACATCTTAAAGCCCTTCTGCTAAACACAGCCAAACATCTGCAAAAAAAAAAAAAAAATGACTCTAAACAAATTCTGGAGATGCGGAATCCACAAAATAATGGAATGAAGCAAATATCCATCCCAAGATAGATTGGAAGGCCACTGGGAAGCATCTATCACATCATGCAGGGTGCAGGGCTCAGTTCAAGGTGGACTATGCCTCCTGCACAGACAAGACCTGAGCAGGCTTTGGGGAGAGTGAATCTCTCACACCTGTGATGGTTTCCAGACTTCAAGACCTCAAAACGCCTAGGACAAACTGGAAAGTCGGTGGAAAAATCCTGTGGGACCAGTGAAGGAGAGTGGATTGGTCTGGCCCCAGTCCCAGGAAAGTAGAGAGGAAAGGGTGCAGAAGAAACCACAGCACTCACAACAGCAGCAGGAGCAGCAGTAGTCACTGTTTCTGGACCTCTTGGCTCACAAATTGTGGGAGAATTGAGTAGTTGACAGTACACCTGCCAACTTCCACTAGAAGCAGAGAACTACCTTGACAATGAGTTCAAAAGTAAAGGGAATGGTGGGGGAAGTGAGCAAAACCTCAAAACAGAATCAAAGCTGTAGAATCTTACTTTAGTGACAAAGAAAACGAAAACATGCAAAAAGAAATAAACAAAGTCAAAGTTCATCCACTCAAAGCCTCCAAGAAAAACATGCATTGGTCTCAGGCCATGGAAGAACTGAAAAAGGATTTTGAAAATCAAGTAAGAGAAGTAGAGCAAAAATTGGGAAGAGAAATGAAATTGATGCGAGAGAACATGAAAAATTAGTCAAGTAGCTAACTAATTAGCCAATTTGTCAACTAAAGGAGACCCTCTCAAAAATGCTGAAGAAAACAACACTTTAAAAAATAGACTAAAGAGGAAGAGTCAAGATGGTAGAGTAGAAAGAAGCACATACACTTAGCTCTTACCCCACATCTCATAAAATATCTCTAAAGAAGAACTCTCAACAAATTCCAGAGCAGCAGAAGCTACAGAACAGTGGAGTGGAGGAGATTTCTGTTCCAGAGAGATCTGAAAAACTGATGGGTAAGGACTGTCAAGCACCAGGTGCAGAGCAGAGCCCAGCCCTGCCTTGGCCATACAGCACTGAGAGGAGCAGATCCAAGCAGGCTTCAGGGACAGAATCTCCAGCAGCAGCACAGTGCCCTCAACCCACAAGTGAAAAGGTCAGTGAGAGGGACTTTTCGACTGGCGAAGAGAGAAGTGGGGTATCCCCATAACTCAGGCCCCCTCAAGAGACAGCAGTAGAGGCAGCAGATGACAGGGGCCCCCAAAGCAGGCAGTAACCCACATTCATTGTTGTAAACCCCCTGAGGGAACTGAGCACTGGGTGGTAGCCCTACCCCCATCTGAGCAGCTGAACTTAATCTCACACTGAGTAGTAACCCCACCTCTACCAAAAGCCCCCCAGGCTAGGGAGCAGCTTATTTGAATCTTAGCCCCCAACTGTTGGCTTGGTGGAACTGGAGGCTAGATGGTTATGGAGAGGAAACTAGAAGTCAAGTAACTGGCTGGGAAAATGTCCCAAAAAAGGGGAAAAATAAGACCCTAGAAGGTTAATTTCTTGGGGAACAGGTGTCTCCCCCATCCTTTCAGATGAGGAAGAACAAAACATACTGTCAGAAGAAGTCAAGGCCCTTGCCTCCAAAGGGAACTTAAACTGCGCTCAGGCTAAAGAAGACCTTAAAAAACATGTTAGCAGCTTACTAAAGGAGAACCAAAAAAATGCTGAGGAAAATAACAGCATTAAAAAGAGGCTAACTCAATTGGAAAAAGAGGCCCAAAAAGCCAAAGAGGAGAAGGAGGTTTTAAAAAGCAAAATTAGCCAAATGGAGGAGAAGGTTTAAAAGCTCACTGAACAGAATAGTTTGTTGAAAGAGAGAACTGAGTTCAGGGAAATGAAAGACTATGAGTTAAACCAAAAAGTTAGGAAACAAAACCAAAAATTTGAAAAAATAGAAGATAATGTGAAACAACTCATTAGAAAAACAACTGACCTGGAAAATAGGTCCAGAGAAATAATTTAAAAATTATTGGACTACCTGAAAGCCATGATCAGAAAAAGAGCCTAGACATTATCATCTATGAAATTACCAAGAAAATCTGCCCTGATATAGAATCACAGGGCAAAATGGATATTGAAAGAATTCACCCATCCCCTACTGAAAGAAAGCCAAACAGAGAAACTCCTAGGAATATTGTGGCCAAATTTCAAAGTTCCCATATCAAGTAGAAAATACTGCAAGCAGCTAGAAAGAAACACTGAGTACTGTGGAAATCAGGATAGCAGAAGATCTGGCAGCTTCAACATTAAGAGATTGAAGGGCTTGGAGTGGGACATTTCAGAAGTCAAAGGAATTGGGAGTGAAGCCAAGAATCACCTATCCAACAAATATGAATATAATACTTCAAGGGATAAAACGGTCATTCAGAACTTTCAAGAATTCATGTTGAGGAAAAGACCAGGTCTGTATTTAAAAATCTGACTACCCCAGACAAGAATAAAAGGAAGCATGAAAAGTTAAACAGAAAAGAAAAATCATAAAAGACTCTCTAAACCTGAGCTCTTTACATTACAACATGGAAAAAAAAAATATTTTTAACTCTTGAATCTTTTCTCAGTATTTGGGTAGTTGAAGAGATTGTACATACACACACACACACACACACATACACATGGATCAATACCAAGTACAGGGTGTGTTATAACAGAAGAGATGATACACACACACACAAACTCATACACACACACACACACACACACACACAAATAATAAAATAAAAATTAAGGGGTGAAGGAGGAAAATTCCCGGAAGAGAAAGGGAGTAATGGAATGGTCAGACTATAACTCATAAAAGAAATAAGAAAAATCTTATTCAGTGGAGGAGATAAGGGAGAAGGGGAGAGGGGAAAAAATAAAGCTACTCTCCCCCCGTGTGGCTGAAGGAGGGAATAACATGCTCACTAAATTTGATATGAAAATTTATATCACACCACAGGAAAGTAGGAAAGGAGGCAACAAGTGGAGGGAGGGGATTGTCAGAAAGGGGGTAAATGGGGGAAGGGAGCCACTAGAAATAAATACTTTGAAAAAGGGACAAGATAAATTGTAGGGGGAAAAAATAAGGGGGCATAGGGTAGGTCAGAGGGCAATATAATTAGTATTACACAACATGATTACTGTCGAAGTCTTTTGCAAAACAACACATATTTAGTCTGTATTAAGTTGCTTGCCTTCTCAGTAGGGCTGGGGGGGAGGGAGAAGGGAGAGAAGTTGGAATTCAAAGTATTAGAAACGAATATTGAGAATTTTTATTGCATATGATTGGGAAATAAGAACTACAGGGATAGGGGTATGGAAATTTATCTTGCCCTGCAAGAAAAGAGAGAAGATGGGGATAGGAGTGTGGTGGAGTGGCATGGAGGGGAGGGTACATTGAGGGAAGGAGTAATCTGAATGCAAGGTATTAGGAAGCAGGGGGAGGGGAGTGATGGGGAGAAAAATTGGACATATTACAAAGTGAGGTAAAAGCAATTAGTATTACAACAATATGCTGAATTAATTACTGAGAATAAATCAATGACATCTTTAGTTTGGAGAAAAGAATTTCAGTGTAAATTTCCTAGACAGACCACACAGCCAAGGCAGGGTTGTGATCTGCTCTGGGTTTAGTGTGCGACGGACCTTTGGTGCCGGTTTTTCAGGGCTTTCTGGAACAGAAATCTCCTCCACTCTGTTGCTGCGTGGCTTCCACTGCTCCAGAACCCGTTGGGAGTTCTTTCCATAGGTAATTTCTGGGCTGTGGGTTCGGAGCTAACATATGTGAATCTTTCTGCTCCACCATCTTGGTTCCTCCAAATCTTAGTAATACTGTGGAGACAATTAGGTCAAGACTTTGTAAAGTTAACAACATAAATATTATTTGTGTCTCAGTTGGCTAATGTTTAAAAAATTCTTTTGTGATTCGTATTGTAAATGCTTTAAAAAGAAGTATTATCCTACAAAAAAAAAATAGACTAACCCAAATGGCAAAAGATCCAAAAAGTCAATGAGGGGAAGAATGCCCTAAAAGCAGAATTAGTTTGATGGAAAAAGTGATACAAAACTTCAATGAAGAAAATAATTTCTTAAAGATTAGAATGGAGCAGATGGAAACTAATGACTTTATGAAAAATCAGGAAATTGTAAAACCAAACTGAAGCAATGAATAAATAGTAGATAATGTGAAATGTCTCATTGGAAAAAAAAAAAAAAAAACAGCTTACCTTGAAAATAGGTCAAGGATAAACAGTTTAAAATTATGAGACTACCTGAAATCCATGAGAAAAAAAAACGAGGCTAGATATCATTTTTCATGAAATTATCAGAGAAAACTGCCCTGATATTCTAGAACTGGAGGATAAAATAAATATTGAAAGAATACACCAATTATCTCCTCAAAAAGATTCAAAAAGAACAATTCCTACGAACATCATAGCCAAATATCAGTGTTCCCAGGTCAATGAGAAAATATTGCTAAGCAGTCAGAAAGACACAATTTGAGTACTGTTGAAATGCAATAAGTATAACACAAGATCTAGCAGCTACTACATTAACGGATCGCAGGACTTGAATATGATATTCCAGAACTCAAAGAGCTTAGATTAAAACCAAAAATAAACTACCCAGCACAGCTGAGTATAATACTTCAAGGGAAAAATATGAACATTTAATGAAATAGAGGAATTTCAAGCATTCTTGATGAAAATATCATAGCTGAAAGGAAAATTTGACTTTCAAAAACAGGAATCAGAGAAGAATAAAAAGGTAAACAGGAAAGAGAAATCATTGGAGACTTACTAAATTTGAACTGTTTACATTCCTACATGCAAATGCAATATTTGGAACTCTTGAGACTTTTCTCAATATTTGGCTAGTTGGAGGGATTATATACATATAGACAGAGGGCACAGGGTGAGTTGAATAGGAAGGGATGATATCTAAAAAAAATTAACAATTGAGAGAGGAATATGTTGGGAGGAGAAAGGGAGAAGTAAAATAGGATAAAGAGGGAGGAAAAATGTTTTCAACGAAGGGGAATGGGGGGAGAGGAGAGAAGAAAAAGTGAAGCATACTCTCATCAGATTTGACTTAAGGAGAGAATAATATGTACACCCAATTTGGTATGAAAATCTATCTCACATTACAGGAAAATAAGGGATAAGTGATGTATTGGGAGGGGAGGATAGAAGGGAGGGCAAATAGGAGGTGGGGGTAAATAGAAGTAAATATTTTTGGGGAGGGACAAGATCAAAAGAGATAACAGAACAAATGTGTTGCAGGATAACATTGAGGGAAATAGTTATTCTTTCACAACATGAATTCTGTGGAAGTCTTTTGCATAATTATACGTATATAACCTATATTAAATTGCTTATCTTCTCAGTGGGAATGGATTGGGAGGGAGGAAGGGGAGAAGTTGAAAGTGAAAGTATGAAAAACTAATTTTAAAAACTGTTTTTACATTCAAATGGGAAATAAAATATGCAAGTCATTGGGTATAGAAATCTATTTTTCCCTACAAGAAAATAGAGGAGATGAGGATAAGGGGAAGAAGGGGTGCCATAGAAGTGGGGGAAGATTGGACGAAGAGGTAATCAGAATGCATGTTGTCTTGGGGTTGGGGAGAGGAGAGATGGGGAGAAAAGTTGTAACTCAAAATCTTGTGGAGATAAATGTTGAAAACAAAAAATAAATAAATAAAATTTGAAAATCTTTAAAAAATATATATATGAAGACTTATAAAAATACCAACAAGGCTATGCTATATAACCATGAATCTTTTAGGCTATTTAAAAAATTAATAATACATTCATACTTTTACTAATGAAGTTGCTCCCATTTGATTCTCCTCACATCTGGACTTTCATTTTTATTTCTCTGTGTATTTGAAATTGTTTTGCTGTTGCTTTATTTTCTTGTTTATTTTTGGAATATCTTTATCATTCTGTACTCTCACCTTCAATTCCACTCAAATAAAAGCTATCTCTTATAACAAAAATATATGGTTACACCAAACAAATAAAAAATAAAGACTATGGCCATATTTAAAAATGTATGCATATTCTGCACCTCCAGTCCATCACTCTTCAAGTAAGAACTAAAGTGTATCATTCAGAATCACTCTTATTAACTTTAACCCACAATTTACAGGGGAAAGAAATGAAACTATTTATTAATATGGCATTTGCTTTTCTTCTTTCCCTTATTTCATATCACTCAAATGCCTTCTCCTGCTTTCTCCTTTTTCATTCTGATTCACCTGGAGGTCACTCTTTTCTTTGCAAAATTCAGCCCTTTTAATTGATAATATTTTATCCTGTCTTTTACAACAGATTGTCTCCCATTCATTATCCTTAGTCTATCACTTGCATGAAATTTGTCCCTCCCCATGTATTGCTTCTCTTATTACATATATAAGTAGATCTTACCCATCTTCAAAAAAAAATCTCTTTTCACCCATCTATCCCGAATAGTTGTAATTTCATATCTTCCTTCCCTGAATGGTTAAAATTTTAAGGAAACAATCTAAAATGGGTGACTTCACTTCCTCTCCAGTCACTCTCTTCAAAGCTTTCTGCAGTTTGGCTTCCAAACTCGTCATTCAACTGACAGTATTCTCTCCAAACTTAACAAAGATATTTCAATTGCCAAATCCAATTTTGTTTACTTAGTCCTTTTCCTTCTCTACCTTTCTAAAACTTTGATATTTTGTTCACCCTCTTTCATATCCTTTTCTCTTTGGGTTTTCAGCACATTATGTCTCTCCTGATGATCCTCCTTGATACTCTTCCTGGAACTTCATCTAGCCTGTGCTCATAAATATTGAGTTTACCAAAGGTGCTCTTCTTCTTAATTCTTCTTCTTCTTCTTCTTCTTCTTAATTCTTCTTCTTCTTCTTCTTCTTCTTCTTCTTCTTCTTCTTCTTCTTCTTCTTCTTCTTCTTCTTCTTCTTCTTCTTCTTCTTCTTCTTCTTCTTCTTCTTCTTCTTCTTCTCTCTCGCCATGCCAGAAGGACCATCAAATTTAGCCCTCTCATTTTACAAATGAAGAAACCAACACCAATGTGGCTAAGTGATTATCTCATGGTCACAAATATGGTCACACATGGAACTGAGATTCCAAACCATGTTTTCTTGATTCCAAATCTAGGGCAGACAAGATATAACTACTATGTATGAAAGCATCAAGTGATTTTTTTTTCGAGGAAGGGGGAGACATGGGAATATTTCTAGCAAATTTCTGTGCAATAGAGAATGAGTTAGAATATAAGGAAAAATTGAAAATAAATGATAGATTGGGGAAACAGAGATAGTGATTTATTGCAGAAGACGGTATAGAATGGGAGAGTTTGTGCAAGTGGAGGTATTAGTCTTAGTAAGACCACCTCATTATATGAGAGAGAAGTAAAGGAGTAAATAGTGGCAGAAGGCATTTGTGTGTTATGATATGAGGAATAGGGAAGAATAAAACCTTACAATGAAAGATTTCAATTATTTTATATAAAATATGGTTGGTGTCCTTCATCTTCGAAGAGGACCAAAATGACATCACCATTCTAAAGTGAAGTTTCAGTTTGTCCTACTGTACCTGATCAGACCAATTCAAGCTCGAAATACTCTACCACAGGTTGGGCACATATAGTCAGTATGAATATTTGGGGCGGATATCCCAAATTTGTGCATCCTGGGTTTAATTTGTGCTGCCTCAATTTTGCTTAGCTGAAAGAGCACAGATCCTTCTCTTATGTAAGAATGCCATGCTGAGAGGTCCTGTGCTAGTGTCTCACATGTTGGTCAATCAAATCCAAAATTCTTAAGAGAGATCTTGACAGTGTCCTTGCATCATTTCTTCTGGCCATCATATGATCTCCTGCCCAATTCAAGTTCTCCATTAAATAGTCTTTTTGGCAAGTGTATATTTTGTATTCAAACAACGTGTCTAACAGATCAGAGTTGCACTCTCTGAAGTGTAGTTTGAATACTTGGCAGTTGAGCTCAAGGAAGGACTTCACTGTCTGGTGCATTATTCTGCCAGGTTATCCTCATGCACCAACACTCCTTACACTTTGGTCTTGGTTTGGAAGCTTTTCACATTGAAGAACTTACCATCAGTATGATAGTTGAACTTTATGCCGTGTTCTTCCTCACTGAAAGCTTTTGTCCATATAACGGAAAATATCATGCCAAAAAGCATAGGAGCAACCACACAATCCTTTTTCACTCCATTAGTGATAAGGAAGGCACGAGAGCTTTGTATATTATTCAGAACCCAGGCAAACATGCCATCATTAAACTGAAGTATAATATTGATGAACTTCTCCAGGTAAAAAAAAAATGATATAATTTTCCATAAGCCCTCATGACTAACAGTGCCAAAGGCCTTGATCAATCTGCAAACACTATGTACAAACCTCTGTTCTAGTCTTGGCATTTCTGCTAGAGTTGTCAGACAGTAAATACAATATGGAATGTTCCTTGGTCGTTTCTGAAGCAACACTGGCTCTCAGGTATATGTCCAACTTCCAGGTGAAGAATCAGCTCATTAAAGAGGACAATAGAAATAATTTTGTGAGCAATGACTAAGAGAGAGATTGCCCTGTGATTGTCACAGGACAATCAGTTCCCTTTACCCTTAAAGAGATGGACAATGGAGGCATCCTTGCAATCCTTGGGGATATCCTCTTCTTGCCATATAACCTGGGAAATTTCAGTCAGCTTCTGTGTGAAAAATGATCCCACTACCTTGGAAATCTAACTGGAATAGAGTCAGCACTAGGTGCTTTGAAACATGAAAGGAGCCCAATGACACTCGAAGCCTCTTTTGCAGTTCGAAGTTCAGCTAAGAAGGGGATTGACTTCAACCTCAGGTAAATGGTCAATGGCCTCAGTTTTGATGGTCTGTTGAGAACATTGTGGAAGTGTTCAGCCCATTTGTCTAGGATCATGTTCTTATCACTAATTAATGTGGCTCCATCAGCACTGAGTAATTGTGATGCGCCATAGGATTGTGGTACATAAATAGCTTTCAGGGAATCATAAAAGTGCTTTGGATTGGTACTATCAGCAGAAAACTGATTTTCTTTTTTTTGAGTTTTTGTAATATAAATTTATTTATTTAACTTTTTACATTCATTTTCACAAAATTTTGGGATCCAAATTTTCTCCGCATTTATCCTCTTCCCCACCCCAAAACAACGAGCATTCTGATTTTCCCTATCACCAATCTGCCCTCTCTTCTATCATCCCTCCCTTCCCTTGTCCCCATCTTCTCTTTTGTCCTGTAGGGCCAGATGAGTTTCTTTTCCCCAGGAGGGGCCAAAAATGGGTCTTGTGGCTCCAACATCAGGCAAAGTTGAAGCTCTATCACTTCAAGGGAAGGAACTTGAGAAAGTGGCTACATGACCCAGTAAGCAGAGCTCAACTTTAACAAAAGGTTAAAAGTCAAGAAGTAACCTGGGAAATAAGCAAAACATAATAATAACCTCACTATAGAAAGACAATAAGGTAAAAGGAAGATCAAAAGAGAAATTCGAGGAGGAAAGTAATGTCAGAGAAGAAATATACAAACCCTAAAGGAAAAATGCGAATTTGTCTCAGGCCCCCAAAAAAGTACTCCTGAAAGAGTTCAAAAATGCTATAAAAACCAAATAAGGGAGATAGAAGAGAAAATGGGGGAAAGAAATGAGAGTGGAAAGATATTGATGAAAAAGTATGAAAAACTTTGTAAATTAAAACACAACATGGAAAAGATATACAAAAATTCACTGAAGAAACAACTCCCTTAAAAATAGAATTGATAAAATAGAACAAGAGCTATAAACATTCACTGAAGAAAATGACTCTTTAAAAAATAGAATGGCCTACGTGGAAAAAGAAGTGTAAGTTATCACTGAAAAAAATAATTCCTTAAAAACAGAATTGGGCAGAGGGTGGAGCCAAGGTGGCAGAGTAGAAGACTCATGTATGTTAGCTCCGAACCTACAGCCCATATATTTTCTGCAGGAAGAACTCCCCACAAATTATGGAGCACTGCAAGGCTCGCAGAAACACAGTTGAAAAGATTTCCATTCCAGAGAGCCCTGGAGAGCCGTCCCCAGGGATCCATCACGCCCTGGACAGTGGAGTCCACCACGATGCTGCCCTGGGTACACGGGCCCAGAGGAGCAGATCCGAGCAGGCTTCATGGACGGAATCTCCAGAGGCCAGGAAGGTCCCTCCGCCCACAGATGCTACAGGTCAGTGAGAGAGATGTCTGGGCTGGCCGAGAGGGGAGTGGGGTGTCTCCGTGATTCAGGCCCCTTCGGGAGGTAGCAGCGGAAGGAGCGGCAGAGGCAGCAGCAGAGGCAGTGGCAGAAGTCTGGGACTCCTGGAACAAGCAGGAGCTCGATTACCGAAGGTCTCTTCATAAACCCCCTGAGGGAACTGAGCCTGGGAGATGACCCTGCCCCACCCGCTCGATTACAGAAGGTCTCTGCATAAAGGCCCTGAGGGAACTGAGACTGGGAGGCGGCCCTGCCCCCACCTGAACACCAGAACTTAAGCCAACATTGAATAGCAGCCACGCCTGCCACAGAAAGCCCAGTTGAATCTCAGACCCCAAGCACTGGATGGGCGGATCTAGGCGGGGGTGGACAGGAATCTCAGAACTCAAGAAACTAGCTGGGAAAATGCCCAGAAAAGGGAAGAAAAATAAGACTATAGAAAGCTACTTTGATAGGGTACAGATGGTCCCACCTTTCAATTCTGATGATGAGGAACAATTCTTACCATCAGTGAAAGACGTGGAGGTCGGGGCCACTCTATCCCAGACAAGCGAGGTGGACGTCCAGTGGGCTCAGGACATGGAAGAGCTCAAAAAGGATTTTGAAAATCAAGTTAGACAGGTGGAGGACAAACTGGGAAGAGAAATGAGAGAGATGCAGGAAAATCATGAAAAATGGGTCAATACCTTGCTAAAGGAGACCCAAAAAAATGCTGAAGAAATTAACACCTTGCAAAATAGGCTCACTCAATTGGCAAAAGAGGTTCAAAAAGCCAAAGAGGAGAAGAATGCTTTCAAAAGCAGAATTAGCCAAATGGAAAAAGAGGTTCGAAAGCTTACTGAAGAGAATAGTTCTCTCAAAATTAGAATGAAACTGATGGAGCCTAGTGACTTTCTGAGAAACCAAGAAATCACAAAACAAAATCAAAAGAATCAAAAAATGGAAGAGAATGTGAAATATCTCATGGGAAAAACAACTGACCAGGAAAATAGATCCAGGAGAGACAATTTAAAAATTATGGGACTACCTGAAAGTCATGATAAAAAAAAAGAGCCTAGACATCATCTTCCATGCAATTATCGAGAAAAACTGCCCTGACATTCTAGAACCAGAGGGCAAAATATGTATTGAAAGAATCCATCAATCACCGCCTGAAAGAGATCCAAAAAGAGAAACTCCTGGGAACATTGTGGCCAAATTCCAGAATTCCCAGGTCAAGGAGAAAATCTTGCAAGCAGCTAGGAAGAAACAATTCCGGTATTGTGGAAATACAATCAGGATAACTCAAGATATAGCAGCTTCTACATTAAGTGATCGAAGGGTGTAAAATAGGATACTCCAGAAGTCAAAGGAACTAGGACTAAAACCAAGAATCACCTACACAGTAAAACTGAGTATAATCCTTCAGGGGAAAATATGGTCTTTCAATGAAACAGAGGACTTTCAAACATTCTTGATGAAAAGACCAGAGATGAAAAGAAAATTTGACTTTCAAACACAAGAATGAGAAGAAGCATGAAAAAGTAAACAGCAAAGAGAAGTCATAAGGGTCTATTTACATTCCTACATGGAAAGACAATATTTGTAACTCTTAAAACTTTTCAGTATCTGGGTAGTTGGTGGGACCACACACACACATACACAGGTACATGTGTGCACACACACACATACACACATGCACGCACATACAGATACAGAGATCACAGAGAGAATTGAATAGGATGGCACCATGTCTTCAAAGATATTAAGGTAAATGGTGAGAGAGAAAGGTAGGGGGAGGAAAGATGGTGAAATGGAATAGGGTAAATTATATCTCATTCAAGAGGCAAGCAGGAGACATTTTAGTGGAGGGAAAAAGAGGAGAGCTGAGAAAAAAAAACAAGAAGTTTACCCTCATAACATTCGACTAAAGGAAGGAATAAAATGTACACTCATTTTGGTATGAAAACCTGTCTTACAATACAGGAAAGTGGGGGAGAAGCAGATAAGCAAGGGGGTGGGGATGATGGAAGGGAGGGCAATAGGAGGAGGGAGTAATTTGAAGTTAACACTCAGGGAGGGACAGGATCAAAAGACAGAATAGAAACAATGTGGGGCAGGATAGGATGGAGGGAAATACAGTTAGTCTTACACAACACGACTATTATGGAAGTCATTTGCAAAACTACACAGATAGGGCCTATATTGAATTGCCTGCCTTCCCAAAGGGAACGAGTGGGGAGGGAGAGATGGGGAGAATTTGGAACTCAAATTTTTGGGAACAACTGTTGAGTATTGTTGTTGCTACTAGGAAATAAGAAATGTAGTTAATGGGGAATAGAAAGTCATCTGGCCCTACAGGACAAAAGAGAAGATGGGGACTAGAGAAGGGAGGGATGATAGAAGAGAGGGCAGATTGGTGATAGGGTAAATTAGATTGGTCGGTGTATTGGGGTGGGGGGAGTGGATAAAGGGGAGAAAATTTGGATCCCAAAATTTTGTGAAAATGAATGTAAAATTAAATAAATAAATTTTTATTAAAAAATAGAATTGGGCAAATATGAGGTAATGAATACATGAGAAATGAAGAAAGAGTAAAACACAATCAAAAGAATAAAAAATAGAATAAATTGTGAAGCATGTCATTGTAAAAATAACTGACCTGAAACAATCAGGAGAGATATTACAAGAATTGTTGGAAACCTGAGAGTCTACATAAACATGTATATATGTATACATAAACATGTATATGTATACACATATACATATATATATATATATATATATATATATATATATATATATATATAGAGAGAGAGAGAGAGAGAGAGAGAGAGAGAGAGAGAGAGAGAGAACCTGTAATCAGAAATTTTTGCCACAAGCTGCGCATAAGTAATACATTAGAACATTTGGGAAGAAGATGATTCTGAATTTGTCAGGCTCACATTTTCTTTGCGCCACTGTGATTCTTATTTGCTCATAGAGTGCAGTGTGTTCTGCCAAAGAGACATGCCATGTTGGGTGGGTGGTCCTGTGCCAACAACTCCCATGTCTAACAGTTGATAATAAATTTCTTCAGACAGACCTTGAGAGTGTACTTGTATTATTTCATTTGACCTCTGTGCGATTGACACATAACTGATATTTGATAAATACATGTTGACTGATTGAACACTTTGCACTTGAATAATATCTCCCCCAAGGATTAGTGAGTAATCACTTTTAAGTATATTGTCTTATCAATCTCATTACTAGTGATTGCTTTATTAAAGTCTGCAAATCACTGAAATATTTATTTTAAATTTTCTTTACAGGTCTATATTCTCCTTGCTTTTATAGAATTCAAAAGAATAGTTGACTTCCAATCTAAAATTTCAAGCTACATGCCCAGTTGTAGCTGTAAGTAAGAAAGGCGAAAGAGCAACAATGGAAAAAAATGAAGAAATGTTCTAGCATCTGGATGAAAATATTTATGGAGTTTGTAAATAATTCCATCTTAGAGAACTATATAAATGGCGTAGGAAAAATATATTTGGAGACTTTAAAAACTAAATATTTCAAGGAAAAGCTTTAGACCAAATAATTTTTTCAGATTATTTATCTGTAATACTATCATTATCCCAAAAGAAATTCTGCATATGTACCTTTTTTAAAATAATTCTTTCATTTCGTTATTCAATAATTATGTCTGGGAAAGGAATGTCTGTTCCACTCCAAAGATATTTGATCTATTCTATTTGATGACGTATTAAGCTGTCTTGGTGAGAGGAACTTGTCATTTTCATCAGCAGCACTGCTGAAATACGGTTTACAAAGTGTCACATAGTTAGGTGGCTTAGTGAATAGAGGACTAGACTTGGAGTCACAAAGACATTAGTTTAAATACTGCCTACAAACTATTAGCTCTGTAACTCTGGGCAAGTCTCTTAACTTCTGTTTCCTCAACTGCAAAATGAGGATGATAATAGAATCTAATTCATGGAGTTTTTGTGTGGCTCAAATGAGGTAACTTTTCAGTGCTTTTGTTTGTTTGTTTTTAAGTAAACCTTTAAAAAAAAACTATTACTAAGTTACATACAGTTTAGATTAGTTAACACTGTTGCTTCATACACCTCTTAGTTTGCTAGTTTTAAGGATCGAGGAAAGGCCCTGTTTCTGTTTACTTACACTTTTATGAAGTTATTTTTTGTTCATTTAGACACTGGTCCTTACACGTAGATATAAGCTTCATAAAAATAATCTAAAGACATTATATTCTCACAGTATCATGATAATTGTAGTGGTGAATTTAATACAACTGAGATTCTTTACAGTGTTGTAGTTTTTAAAATACCCTTCTCATAATAGAGAGTCCCACATAGCTGAGCCTGAAGCATAAACCAAGAAAAGAGTTTATATTTTGATTAGTCTAATAGCCACTCTGTAAGGATTTGATTTTTTGTATATTTTTTGTTTCTATGTTTCTATATTCCAGTTACCTCTTGGACGAGATAAAGTATTTTTTAGGTCGTATTGAACTTAAAAGGGATTTCTAGGGTTGTTTCTACTGCTAAATTCTATGATGGAGGAAGGACAGGATGCCTGATTTCAATGACTTGTTGCATTTGGTTGAGCTTACCATATCACACATACACACACACACAAACACACACATACACACACGATATTATATATAATATACATATATGTATACATACATACATATAAATGTATATAAATTATATTCATGATGGTAGTAGGTGGTTTTCAAGAATTTTGAATTTTGGTGCATTTAGAATAAAATATGTGAATTTTTCTTCTGTTATTTCAGTCTAAAACAGATTATTAAATTATAATACAGAATACCTGCTTGTTCCAATAGCCACTGCAGATTTCAGTTGAAATATTTAATTTTTTTTCTTTACTTTAGATTCAAATAACCCTGTGATGCATTTTCTTCCTCTTCTGTGTCATGTGTTTGTTGTTGTTTAGGCATTGTCTATCTTATTCGACTGACATCTTTTGGGGTTTTCATGGCAAAGGTACTGGAGTGTTATTCCATTTCCTCCTTCAACTCACTTTACAGATAATGAGAATGAAACAAAGTGGATTAGGTGACTTTCCCAGGCTCATATAAGAAGTAAAATGTCTGACACTGGATTTGAACTCTGTTCCTTTTGACTCCAGACTAAATATTTCAACCACTACACCACATAGTTCTCAAACTCATACAGGGCTAGATAAAATTACTCAAGATGACTCCAAAATTTCCCCATCCCTTCCCTTTCCCCATTGAGTGCTGAAGTTGACTCTGAATCATAGATTAAAGACTGAGTTCTTTTCAGTACATTTTAAGCTAAATGTTTTTCATAATTCAATAATTGTTTGTAAATTTAAAAAATGTCATTATCCATATGGCAACCCTCAGTTAACTTGAAAATGTGTAACATGATGATATCTGTGGTCGTTTCTATTCCTTTATTTATGAATCTATGATGAATATTATAAAAAGCAATAAGTTGGTGTGAAAAAAAAAGTGGTAGGTTTATGTTCAGGTGAGGCCTGGCTTGTAATCAAACCTGTGTCTCTATTTGTATGTTGTCATGTGCCCATCACTTACATTTTTAAAATATCAGTTTTCTTATCTTTAAAATGGGAGTGTATGTGTTGCCTTACTGATAAGGTTTACTCACAGATATAGGTACGTACAAATATCTATCTTTACAAAACTTAAAGTGGTTTAAAAATATTGTCCATTTTTACTATTACTCTTTAAAAATATTTACAAAGCTTTAAGGAATATATGTGTGTATGTGGTGTGTGAGTGTGTGTGTGTATTATACCTATTATAATTTTAAAACTATTGATCAAAAATATTACTTCCCCCTACAATTACTTAATATGTTAGAGAAAACATTAAGAAATTCCAAAAAGATAGACTGTTTTGCTGCTTTTGATATTACTCTTGTTATTATTATTTTAAGGACCCATCAAGAAGATAATTTCAACCCCAAGCTAATAGTGGTTGTGAAAGTACAAATGTTAATTACCTTTTTCCTGACTCTTTCCTCAATATGAAACTTTTCCATAGATATGATAATGCATGTTTCTATAATGAAATGATAACAGATCAGACTATTCTACTAATCTACTACTCTACAGATCAGATTCCTCCATAAAACACCTGGGGTTGCCAGAAGTTGGACATAATCAACTTTATGCTGCTAATCTTTGCAACTTAAAATTTAGCAAAAGTCAATTCAACTATAATGATCTATTTATACTTATGTACAAACAAGGCAAAAGCATTCCCCAAATAGGGGCATTATGGATATGTAGAATAATCCTTTAAATTGAGAGTTGAATAATTAATCTTGATTAGTAATAGATTGAACCAAATCTGTAAAAAATTCATAGCACTTTTCAATGCCTTTTAATCTCAGAAGAGTTGAGATTCTGTTTAATGGGACATATGTATAAATGAGTATAGTGAATATTTCATTTAGCATCTGGATGTTTTTCCCAAGCTGCATTTCTAACACACATCATATTGTAGTAATGCTATCAGCTTGACTCCAGGAAGGAAGCTGAAAGGCTACCAGGCTTTTAAATGCAATGAATTATTTCCTATAGTATTTATACGTAGGCCAGAATTTTCCGTGATTTTTTTCAAGATTTTAGCCTGCATACGTTTTTTTTTTTTAGATTGATTACCTGAATAATATAATCATGTTGTAACACAAAATCCAATAATTACATTAGTTCTGTGCACTCAGGTGAAAAGAATATTTAGTGTATATAGGTTAGCATCAGAATGATGTTTATAACTCTTCTAAAAAGTTTAAATAAAATCCTAAATCTGCACTGTCACACTTGGCAGCCTCTCCCCTACCAAGCAAACAAATAAAAAGAAAACAGAATTCCTTAAGAAATAAAATAGCTAATATGTATATACATATGCACATATATATATATATACACAAACACGCACATATACATATACATATATGTATATATATATATATATATATATATACATATACATATAGTGCATTAGATGTTGCAACATACTTTATATTCATTCATTTGCTCCTCAGAATAACTCTCTGAGGTAGATGAAACTGGTATCCTTATTTTACATGTGGGAAAAATGAGGCTTAGGCAAGTGAACTCCACTTATTTTTGGTGGTTTATATTCTATTCAATTCTATTGCACTAGAGTTAGGAAAAGAAATGAAAAGCAATACAATTTGATTATAATAATGATAGCTAACATTCATATAGAGTTTGCCATATCAAGGAACTATGCTAAGTGTTTTACAATTATTATTTTAATTAATCTTCACAAAAACCCTAGAGAGGTATTATAATTATTACATTTTATGAATTAGGAAACAGAAGAATAGAGAGGTTAAGTGACTTGCCAAGGCTCAAACAGCTGACAAATACATGAGGTCAGATGTGAACTCAAATCTTCTTAACTAGATCTAGAAAAAGAATAATTTAAGCAACTAGATGGTACAGTGGACAGAGCTCTGGATCTAGAGTCAAGAAAACTTGAGATCAAGTCTGACCTTAAAAAACAGTATCTTTACTTTCTAATGGTTTGTGGAGTGTGTTCAGGGAAGACTATTACCTTTGGTTGGAAGGGTTCCAAGGCCGTTGCAGGGCTGTTCTACACTTGTTCCATCCAACTCTCTCCTGTGTCTCTGAGAAGTTGTAGTATGTATAGCAACCACATCCCGGTAAACTCTGTAGGCAGATGGGCTAAGCCAGCTTGAAGGTAACCAAGAGATCTCAAAGCCATTGATGAATTAAACGGGGTGTCTGCCTTAACCATGTGAAAATTTCCCCTAGTGAAATGCCAGATGAGAACAATTTGTTCCAATACTCATGAAAGCAATTGAAGCAGGCACTGTGGCATTCAGACCTTGGTTAGACACTGAAGATGCTTAGGTCATCCACTGAAACTTGAGCCATCATCAGTCGTTTTGATTCTGTCCTGTCAGTGGGCTGTGACGACTCTGGAGGAGAGAATGAGGCTGACAACTTCATACACTCACTTAAATCCCACTATGAATCAAAAGACATCATCCATATTTTTACTAATAGAGGGGATATAATGAGAGTATGATAAAATTGGTAATATGACAAATATGTCCATTATCATTATAATTTAGACTACTAAATTATTGCATTTTATCCTCACAACAACAATGCTATTATTAGAGCGAAAAAGCTGAAGTAAAAGACAAAAGAGGTGAGGTAAAAGGCAAAAGGCAATTAGGGGCAGGGATGAGTGCTTCACAGGCACTGACTAGGGACCAACTAAAGAAGGTACCTTCATGGGACTGTTGTCCAAATGGAGAAGGGTGAAGCGCAAGCAGAGGGCTCTAGGTAGTTAACACAGAGGGCTTATCCTAATTTCCTTTGTCATTAAAATTGTTGTCAGATTTAAGCCCAACATGGTGAACACAAGAGGTCATGTATAGCAGTTGGTGTGTGGGAAGATGACAATTTATCTTTTGAAAGCCTACTATGTACAAGGCACAGTGCTTTTGTGTTTTTCTTACCATCTCATAGCCCTGCAGATAAAATAATCTTCATGGGTGAATGTTACCTATTTGCAAAACTGAGAGTAGTGATATAGAAAAATAACTTGATAAATGTCACACTTTACACCTTGGAGAGTTCTATCACTAAGGGTTTCCAAGTGAAAGCCAGGTGTCCATTTCAAGTATGTGGAACAATAAATTCATATTTCAAATAGTGGATGGTACAAGATCAAATAAGAGAAAAGGAGAGTTATAAAAAGTGCAACAGGGGTAGTTGAAAATTAAAGGTAACAATGAAATTAGTGGGGGATACATGCATATACTTCAATGTCCACACATCTATTTCATAAAATCTAGTGGCTTGCTCTTTCCTCAAGACTTGAACATAAAAACTTCTGTTTGACATTCATTGTGTTTTAAAACCAGTCCCCTCCTACCTCTTCAGTCGTCTTAATTCTTACTCCTCACCATCTTCTCTTAAATTTAGTGACACTAGCTTCACTGCTTCACAAAATAAGACATTCCATCACTCTGACAAGATTTAATAACATCCGGGGTGGGGGGGAGCCAAGATGATGGAGTAGAAAGATTCACATATGCTAGCTCCAAACCAACAGCCCATAAATTACCTGTAAAAAGAACTTCCAACAAATTCTGGAGCAGGGGAAGCCATGTAGCAAGGGAGTGGAAGAGATTTCTGTTCCAGAGAGCCCTGAAAAACTGGCACCAAAGGTCCAACATACAATGAGTCCGGAGCAGAGCCCAAGCCTGCCCTGGCAGCACGGCCCTGAGAGGAGCATATTCGAGCAGGCTTCAGGGACAGAATCTCTGGTGGCCACAAAGGTCCTTCAACCCACAGGCACTACAGGTCAGTGAGAGAGACTTCTGGACTGGCCGAGAGGGGAGCGGGGTGTCTCCATAACTCAGGCTCCTTTGGGAGGCAGCAACAGAGGCAGCCAGGAGCTCCTGGAGGAGGAGGGAGCTCGGGTCCATTACAGAAGGTCTTCACATATACCTTCTGAGGGAACTGAGCCTGGGAGGCGTCCCTGCCCCCACCTGAGAACCTGAATTTAATCTTACCCAGAATAGGAGACATGCCTGCCGCTGAAAGTACTGAGGCTGGGAAGCAGCATTTGAATCTCAGACCCCAAGCACTAGTGAGGTGGGGGTGGAGAGAAATCTCAGAAGTCAAGTAACTGGATGGGAAAATGCCCAGAAAAGGGAAAAAAGAATAAGACCATAGAAGGCTACTTTCTTGGGAAACAGATATTTCCTCCTTTCCTGTCAGATGAGGAAGAACAATGCTTACCATCAGGAAAAGATATAGAAGTCAAAGCCTCTGTATCCCAAACATCCGAATTAGATACCCAGTGTGCTCAGGCCATGGAAGGGCTCAAAAAGGATTTTGAAAAGCAAGGTGGAGGAAAAACTGTGAAGAGGAATGAGAGAGATGAAAGAAAAGCATGAAAAATGGGTCAATACCTTGCTAAAGGAGACCCACAAAAAATATTGAAAAAACAACACCTTGAAAAATAGGCTAACTCAATTGTCAAAAGAGGTTCAAAAAGCCAATAAGGAGAAGAATGCTTTCAGAAGCAGAATTAGCCAAATGGAAAAAAGAGTTTCAAAAGCTCACTGAAGAAATTAGTTCTCTCAAAATTAGAATGGAACAGATGGAGCCTAGTGACTTTCTGTGAAACCAAGAAATCACCAAAAAAAACCCCAAAAGAATGAAAAAATGGAAGAGAATGTGAATTATCTCATTGGAAAAAAACAACTGACCTGGAAAATAGATCCAGGAGAAACAATTTAAAAATTATGGGACTACCTGAAAGTCATGATCAAAAAAAGAGCCTAGAAATGATCTTCCATGAAATCATCAAGGAAAACTGCCCTGAGATTCTAGAACCAGAGGGCAAAATAAGTATTGAAGGAATCCATCAATCACTGCCTGAAAGAGATCCAAAAAGAGAAACTCCTAGGAAGATTGTGGCCAAATTCCAGAATTCCCAGGTCAGGGAGAAAATATTGCAAGCAGCTAGAAAGAAACAATTCTAGTATTGTGGAAATAAAATCAGGATAACACAAGATCTAGCAGCTTCTACATTAAGGGATCGAAGGGTGTAGAATAGGTTATTCCAGAAGTCAAAGGAAGTAGGACTCAAACCAAGAATCACCTACCCAGCAAAACTGAGTATAATACTTCAGAGGAAAAAAATGGTCTTTCAGTGTAATTGAGGACTTTCAAGCATTCTTGATGAAAAGATCAGAACTGAAAAGAAAATTTGACTTTCTAATACAAGAATGAGAAGCATGAAAAAGTAAACAACAAAGAGAAGTCATAAGGAACTTACCATTCCTACATGAAAAGACATATTTGTAGCTCTTGAAACTTTTCAGAATCTGGGTAGTTACACACACACACGCACACACGCACAAACACACACCTACACAAATGCACACACACAAGACAGAGAGCACAGAATGAATTGAATAGGATGGGATCATATCTTTAAAAAAATAAGATAAACGGTGAGAGAAATATATTGGAAGGAGAGAAGGTGAAATGGAATGGGGCAAATTATCTGTCATAGAAGAGGCAAGCAGGAGACTTTTTAGTAGAGGGAAAAAGAGGAAAGCTGAGAAAAAAACATGAAGTTTACTGTCATCACATTCGACTAAAGGAAGAAATAAAATACACAGAGTGGGGGGCATGATGGAAGGGAGGGCCGTGGGAGGAGGGAGAAATTTGAAGTCAACACTCTTGGGGAGGGACAGGATCAAAAGAGAGAAAGGAAACAATGGGGGGCAGGATAGAATGGATAGAATCGAAATATAGTTAGTCTTCCGCAACACGCCTATTATCGAAGTCATTTGCAAAACTACCCAAGAATGGCCTATATTGAATTGCCTGCCTTCCCAAAAGGAATGGGTGGGGAGGGAGGGATCGGGAGAAGTTGGAACTCAAAGTTTTGGGAACAACTGTCGAGTATTGTTGTTGCTAATAGGAAATAAGAAATACAGGTAATGGGGAATAGAAAATATTCTGGCCCTGTAGGACAAAAGACAAGATGGGATCAAGGGAAGGAAGGGATGATAGAAGAGAGGGAAGATTGGTGATAGGGGAAATTAGAATGCTCGGTGTATTGGGGTTGTGGGAGGAGACAAATGGGGAGAAAATTTGGAACCCAAAATTTTGTGAAAATGTATGTATAAAGTTAAATAAATTTGTATTTAAAAAAATAAGTAAATAAAGATTTTATAGCATCCTATGAATAAATATTGCTATCTAGAATACAATGTAAGTCAGTCTAGGAATTCCTTGAATTTCAAATATCAGCTTCTATTGCAATCAAAAAGGTCCTTTTTTGTCAAGTGGAGGTTTAAAATACAAAATATCTATCTCAGTTTAAAAAAGAGAATTGAAGAAAAAAATTGATGTACAAGATTTCTTTATATGGTCTTTAATTTTCTTATCACAGTTCCTCTGTTGGATATTGGTGTGTTGAGTGTTTTACATAAGAGGGTTGTATTTGTAAGTTCTTTGCTGACCCATATATAGCTTTATTGTGTGGAGATAAGTTTAAATTCGGTGGAAGAACTGAAGAAAGAAAGATACAATGCAAGGTAAGGAAAGAGTGAAAAAATAAATTGCTACATGTTTAGAACATAAAGAATAAGACTCAATCCTTTGCATTCCCTCCAGAATTTATTGATTTCTGCTTTTTCCAAAAAGTTATCTTCTGTCATTAAGAGAGGTTCATCACTGGCCTTCTTTCCCATTGCAAAATAAAGTCCATTCCAATCATTCTTCTCTGAACTTCATCTCTATCTATATAAAGTCATATTTTTCTCACTTTAACATCATTATTAGAAGAAAACATCCAAACACTTGCCATCTTAATTATGTCTAATTTTGTCCTCCATTTACTAAAAAAAAGGGAAATACTTGGGGAGTTATAACAAAAGAGATGAATGGTTAAGCATGCATCAAATCCTATACAGATGCTTATAATTCTTCCCAGCAGCAATTACTGTTTTTTAGACCTTATGTAAATTTTCTGCCAATAAAATAAAAGCAGAGTTTAGTTTTGGATAGTATTAGATTCAAAAAACAGCAAATATCCCTATAATCATCATTATTTTGCTAATATGCTAATAATGAAATGGCTTTCAATTTTTTTTCCGTTTCTAGTTTTTTTTGCAGTTTCATGACCTTTTAATTGATCTTCTCTTTTTCTATTTCATTTACGTGAGCACTCAATGATATAAAACTTCTCTTAAGAACTACTTTCACTGCATCCCATAAGTTTTAGGTGTTTTTTTTTTCATTATTGTCATTCCCTTGAATGAAGTTACTGGTTGTTTCTATGATTTGTTGTTTGACCCACTCATTTTTTAGGACTAGAGTATTTAGTTTCCAATTATTTTTTGAGCGATCTTTCCAAGGACTTTTATTATGTATGATTTTGTTGTGTCATCATCAGAAAAAGACATTTTGACGATTTCTGCTTTCTGCACTGGATTGTGAGGATTTTATTCCTTAGGACATTGCCAGTTTTTGTGTATGTTCCATGTACTTCTGAGAATAAAGGTATATTTCTTTCTATCCAAATTCAATTTTTTTCCAGAATTCTATCATATCTACCTTTCCCCGAATTCTATTCACCACCTTAATTTCTTTCTTGTTTATTTCGAGGTGAGATTTATTAAGTTCAGAGAGGGGGAGGTTGAGGTCCCCCACTACTACAGGTTTGCTTTCTATTTTATCCTCTAACTCTCTTAACTTCTCCTCTAAGAATTTGGATGCTTTACCACTTGGTGCTTATATGTTTAGTACTGATATTACTGTGGTATCTTTTAGCAAGATATAGCTTCCTTCCTTATCTCCTTTTATTAGGTCTATTTTTGCTTTGTCTGAAATTAGTATTGTGAACCCTCTTTTTTTTTTTTACTTCAGCTGAAACATAATATATTCTACTCTCCATCCACTGTGTATCCTGTTTCAAATGTTTTTCTTCTAAACAACATTTTGTAGGATTATCATTTTTAATACATTCTGTTATCCATCTCAGTTTCATGGGACACTTCATCCTATTCACATTATCAGTTATGATTATTATCTGTACTTTTCTCTCCAATATTTCCCCCATTTACGATTTTATTTTTTTCCTTCACCCTTCTCCTCCTCAAAAATCTTATTTTTGACCACTATCTCCATCTGCATTCCTTCCCTTCTCTCAGTCCCACACTCTTTCCTTTCCCTTTTCTATCACTACTTCTTTCCTCCCTTCTATACACCCCTCTCTTTTCTTTTGCCTTTTTTCTCCTACAGCCTGTAGGGTAAGTTTGATTTCTATACTTATCAAATTGTTATTCCCTCCTTGAACCAAATCAGATGAGAGTAAAGCTCAAACAATTCTAATCTCCCTCCCTTCTTTCCCATTACTATATTATATTTTTGTGCCTCTTAATGTGATGTAATTTGCCCTTTTCTTACTCCTCCTTTCCTCTTCCCTATTAAAATCCCTTTCCAGCCCTTAATTTGGTTTTTTAGCATCATATCAGATAAATTATGCCCATATCCTCTATCTATGTATATCCTTTGTAAATGTCATAGCAAATATAAAATTCTCAATATTAACAAGTATCATCCTCCCATACAGGGATGCAAATAGTATGTCCATGTTAAACAACATTTTTCCTTTCTTTTCTCCTGTGTATCTTTTCATGCTTTTCTTCAGTCTTTGTTTGAAGATCACATTTTCTATTATACTCTGGCATTTTCGTCAGGAAGGTATGGAAATCCTTTACATGATTGAATGTCCACCCTGTGTCTGAAAGAATACCGTTAATTTTGCTGGGTAATTGATGCTTGGTTGCAACCCAATCTCCTGTGCCTTACAAAATATTATTTTCCAGTCTCTCTGATCATTTAATGTAGAAACTGCATGTGATCCTGTGTGACCCCGACAGTAGTTTCTCAGTATTTGAATTAATTATTTCTAGCTGTTTGAAGTATTTTGTCCTTGACCTGACTATTCTTTAATTTGACAATAGCATTCCTTGGGGTTTTCAATTTGAGATCTCTTTCAGGAGGTGTTCAGTAGATGTTTTCCATGACTATTTTGCTCTCTGAATCTAGGAACTCAGGGCGTTTTACTTAATGATTTCTTGGAAGATACTATTCATTCTCTTTTTCCCTCATGGCTTTCCAGTGGATTTTCTTAGATTTTCTCTCCCAGAACTATTTTCCAGGTCCATTGTTTTTCCAATGAGATAGTTTATGTTTTCTTCTATTTTTTTCATTCTTTAAATTTTCTTTGACTTATTCTTGATTTGCCATAGAGTCATTAGCTTCTGCTTCCCCAATTCCAATGTTTAACAAATTGTTTTCTTCAGTTAGCTTTTATATCTCTTTATAAATTTAACCAATTTTACTTTCAAAGAGCTGTTCTCTTCAGTGTATTATTTTTTCACTTGCTCAATTATATTCTTAAAACCATTGGCCAGTTTTTCTTCTACCTCTCCAATTTGACTTTTAACATACATCTTGAGCTCTTCCAAAAATTCTTTTTGGGCTTGCGACCACTTGAAATTCCATTTTAAGGTTTCATATGTGTTTATAGTGTCAATGCTGTTCTCTTGTGAATTTGTATTTGCTTTTGTGAAAATGGTATTTGCTTTTCCAATTTGCTTATTACTCATGGTGATGGCCTTTTTCCTGGTTTTATAGTGAATCTCTGCCTCTAGGGTATGGGGGATTCTGTCCCACATTTCTTGTTCTGGGAGCTAGAAACATAGTTACTGACTTAGCATACTGTGGACTCTGGTTCTGTCAGCAAGCAAGAAGTTACCTAGTGTTGTAGCTTACCATGTGTTGAGCTGACTGGTTTGTGTTAAGGCTGAGGTCAGGTGAAGTATTTCTGAGTTTCTCCAAGAATACACTGAATTTTGCAGTGCAAGGTATGGGTGAGGATTGGTCTGACCACAGGAGGTCTCCTCCTCCACTAAGGCTGTGCCAGAGCCGAGGCAGACACAGAGCCTGGTGGACTCCCATCTACACTGGTGTCTGCTCAATTCCCCTCGCTGTCGTAAGGTATGCCTGGGGTCCTAGTATTGTTGCATACCAGCCCCACATCCCTGAGACTCAGCATCTCCTGCTGGTCCACTGAGCTGGAATTTCCTGGGATGCCTCCTGTCTTGTACTGATGCCCTTCAGCCACATCAACAGGGAGCCTTCTTTTCAATTTCCCTATCCTCCTGTGCTCAAAGACTGCTGTAACTTTTTGCTGATTCCTTATTTCAGGATTTTTCCAGGGACAATATTTTCTGTTTCCTTCAAAGTCAACAAGTGATGATCAGCACACTTACAGTTTTCTCTGAATTTTGACTACTGAAATCTCAAGTATTAAATAGGCAACTTTAAAGATTTAGTCTGTATTCTGATAGCCCCAGAAGTTGCTGCTGCTGCTGTCATGGACCCTGCTGTTCTTTCTTATCCAAATCTGCCAGATTCCCATCCTGTGCTGAGAAGTTTGAGAATTGGCACTGCAGCTGGTGACTCAGACAGCCGGCTTACATTACCATTTAGTTATGGCTGAATCTGTGCTAGCACAACCTATGAGCTCTGTACTTCCCCATTCTGATGTAATAGTTTGTGCCTGTTGACTTTCTGCAGTATCCTGGGCTTAAAATCTCCACACTCTGTCTCTTAGTGTATTCTGCCACTCCAAAAGAAATTTGTCGAAGATCTCAACTGAAACCTTGCTTTCACTCTGTCATTTTGTGCAAGCTGTTTAAAAAACAAGTGGCAAACCCTGGGATTAGCTGGGTTGGGGGGAGGGAGAGGGCTGCATTGCCCCATTACACCAACTTTTACCTCAGCATCAGTGAGGGGAGTGAGCATCTAAGTCAGGAAAGATGCAAGAAAACTCTACTGGAAAGGAAGACTAGACCCAGCTGTGCCAGAAAGTGGCAGTTGTGAGAAGAAACCAGTATACGCTGAGTTTAGAAGCAGTTGGGCATGGACTCTGTTGCTGTAGGCATTTACAGGAGACTGGAGGTCTCTCTCAAGGTTAGGTGGGAGAACTGAAAAAGGTCAAAAATCAAGGGCACTTTAGCCCATACTCAAGACTAAAGGTGATTATAAAAATTAAAGTATTACAAAAAAATAAATGCACAGGCAAAGGAGAAAATATTCAACCATGCATAGGTATTATTGAAATAGAGAAGACCAGCTTCATCTTCAGAAGAAGATTCTGAAGCTAATAAACCTTCTTCTGCCCCAAAGAGTAATGTCAAATTGTCAACAGCCTAAAAGGAATTCATCGAAGAACTTAAAAAATAAAGTGACAGATTGAGGAAATAATTTTTAAAAATAATAATACAAGAAAAACAAAAGGATGATGAAGAGAATGTGCACCAGTTAAGAAGGAAACCCAAAATCTTAAAGGAGGAAATGACTCTTTGAAAATCAGAAATGGGCAAGGGGCAGCCAGTAAAGGTATAAGAGCTGAAGAAGTAGATAGATAGATACATAGATGTGTGTATATATATATATATACATACATATATATATACATATATATGTGTGTGTGTGTGTGTGTCTGTGTCTGTGTGTGTGTGCATGTGTGTGTATGTATATATTCATAGAGAGAAAGAATAAATTAAGTAGAAGATAATGTGAAGCATCTTATAAGAAAAAAAAATGAATCTCAAGATGAGATCAAGAAGAGAAAACATAAGAGCACTGCACCACCTGAAAGTTCTGATAAAATAAAAATGAATCGTCTTGATGAAATAATGCAACAAATAATTAAAGAAAGTTGTCCCAACATATCAGAACAAGAGGGGAAAGTAGAAATAGAAAAAAAATTCACCAGTCACTTCCTGAAAGAGGTCCTACAAAGAAAACTTGCAGAAATATTACAATTAAATTACCAAACCCCCAGAACAAGGACAAAATATTACAAGAAACAAGGGGAAAGCAGACAATTTATACATGATCATACCACAATTAGTAACACAAAAGAGAACATTGATGCCATGGATCTTGGAATATTATATTTTGAAGAACAGAAGAATTGGACACCTGGCTGAAAATATCACATCCAGCAAAACTAAACACAATTCTGAATGAAAACAAATGGACATTTGATCCACTATCAGATTTCAGGATTTTGTTTAAGAAAAGACAGAGCCTGAACTCATTAAAAGACCTGACATACAAGAGCCAAGAGAAAAATGTGGTATATACCAATGACCAATAGCAATGAATTGCATAAGGATAGAATGTTTATATTTTATGTGCATAAAATGTAAAACGTGTGTCTAAGATTTTTGCTAGTAATTAGTTGACTTATGAGAAAGATTGGAGTAGATTGATACGGCTTTAAAAAATAAAACCATTCAATAACTGCTAAAAGAGTAATTATATTTTTATAAATGACATGGAATAGGAAGAACCAATATAGAGAAATTAGGTGGAGGATAGGACTGTTAGTTCTGAAAACCTACTTTCATATAGCAATGGGTTGAAAAGGGAAAATATATATATATATATATATATATATATATATATATATATATATATCTAGAAGAGTATAAAAGTTTTCTATTTAAAAAAGGAAAAAAAAATCTCTAAGTGTATGTAAAGGGGAAAGAGGATAAAGAAGGGATATTTAGAGGGGAGACTGAGGTTATAGGATAAAAGAAGGGTTTAGAAGAGTTTAGATTTAAGGGAAGGGAGGATAAGTAAGGGAGCTTTAGGAGGGAGGGGAATGGATTAAGTCAAAGGGGTGTTTAGAAAAGGGTGTTTAAATTTAGGGAATAGAGGATAAAGGAGGGACTGCTGGAGTGGGATAGTTTAAGTAATAAGGCAAGGTAACAGGGAGACATAAATTAGAGGAGTTAGGAGAGGTAAAAAAAAAGATACAGGCACAAACATAAAAACACGGTTATGAGTAGTATCTTTTACGGAAAGGATATTGTTATATATGGAGGTGTGTGTGTGTGTGTGTGTGTGTGTGTGTGTGTGTGTGTGTGTATCAATACTATATATAAATATATTAATGTTCATTTGAAGCCTTGGGGTCGTGATTTGGGGGAAGGAGGGAAAAACGTATAGCAGAGGGCAAAAGAAAACATACAAAGAAGCAAATAAGAGATTGATAACTTTCAACATAATGCAAATAATTTAATATATAGACTTTCTTGAAATGATGTTATTGCTATATATTCTGAATTCTCTCCTACGTTCTGCTGTGTACATGATAGGTTTTTTTTTTCTTATTTCTTTTATATTTAAGCTTATAATATTTTTTCTTATGTATTTAAATTTTAATATTTATCCAAATTTTTTTTAAATTAAAAAAAAAACGAAAGAAATAGCTTTCCTTATGGGCAAAGGTGAGTGTATCACTGATGATAGGAGGGGGAGAGAATGTATCATCTCATCTGATTATTGAAAGAAAAAGCAGCCAATTACTCATATATAACATTTTATTTCCTCAGGTGTCACTCAAAAAAGCATAATATCTCCTTTTTGAGGCAATTAGAAACTAGTTTTCCTTTAGTAAATATATCTTATAGTAAGCAATCAATTCAAATTTTGACCTTTTCAAATGTATTTACTAGAAACTAAAAGGTTAATGTTTAAAATCCTCGGAACTAGTGTTGCATTTTTTCCAAGTTTTATGTCATACCAACAAATGATGATTTTTCAAGTGAAAATATAAATTTACACTTTCCGCTCAAAATAATAAAAGTCATTTTCTTGACATATAGTTAATGTTGATGATAAAATAGGTTTCCAAGCTTTCCACAGATTTTAAGCTAAAATATTCAATACTATGATAATATTATTTCATCATATTGTTTCTACATACTGTTTATATAAGTACAAGTAAAACTTAGATGTAAAATAATACAATTGCTTTCACAAAGAACTTTCCCTGTAAAACATTTAAATAGTTGCATCCAAAATAAATGTAGGGTTTCACATAACATTTATATTAATATGGGAAAGGTTTTTTTTTAATGTCTGGATTATCAAAAATTATTTGGGAAGAAATGGCAGAATAATTTTATTATTAAGAAATTTTTTGACTCATTGCCTTTAGGGATAGTATGAAAAGCATACTCAAGATATCTTAGCTCAATGGTAAATTAATTATGCATGCACAAGTAATTTTTAAATATATTGCTTATTATAAATGTATTTATACATATTTTTATATGTATACATCATGTGATGTTACATCATAGTATATATTATATATAATATATCACATCACATAATATAAAACATATCATATATGTGTATATATACATACATAAATATATAGATATATGTTTTGTCAGTGTGCTTAAAATAAGCACACATAATTTATTGGACTACATGAAGTATTATAGGATATACCAAAAAAGCTGGGTGAAGGCATTCCATTCTGAGGGAGTATAAAAGAAATAATGAAGGTCCTTGGGATAGGTGTGAGACATTCATGTATTTGGAATTACAACGATAAATTTATGGGCCTGAAATAAAATCTTTATATCTGGTTGTATTGAGATTTGAGATGGAAAGCTCAGAGAGCTGTAAGGCTAGGAATATCTGTGTCCAACCTTCAACTCTTTGCAAGGACCTTTTTCTGGGGATAGGGTGAAGTTTTATATCAAACCTTCCAAATATTTGAAGAAATTAATTCCCTGCCAATAGGTACTCCACTGTCAAGAATGGTAAGTGGGAATCCTTCTGACATAAGGCTTTGGGAGGAGAATATTTTATGTTTTAACTGTGATTTTAAAAAAAAAAAGGAAGATATGTGATCATTTAATAGTTGACATTTGCAGTAACAGCATGTTGAAGAATGAATAGAAGAATGAACTTCAGTAGAACAGTCAGACTAAACTTGAGGACATTTTTGCTATTTGTTTTGTTTCTGTTTTATTTTATATTGTATTTAAAATACGACCGATAAAAATATAACAGATATGACTAGAAAGTCAGGTATAGACCATGAAAGACATAGATTCTTAGGCTGATGAGTTGTCACTGAATTTTCTTCAAGCTTATGTAGGGGGATAGGAAAGACAATTTGTTTAATTATGATATTTTGAATTATAGATTGTTGTAAGTTATCTGATTGGAAATATTAGTAAATAGAAGGAAATCCAGTCTTGTAGTCTGGGAAACAGAATTCAGAGCTAAATGTGTAGATTACATAGAATCATTGAACTAGAAGGGAACTTATAAATAATGAAGTGCCACCTACTTGTTTGATAGAAGAAATTTAAAAAAAAAAGAGCCATGCACATAAATTGATGAGTCATTTGCAGAGAAATGATAAATACACCCAAAAGATTGAAAGAAAATAATGTCAGTTCCCTCTCCTCTTCCTTCTCCTCCTCTTTCTTCTTCTTCCTCCTCTTCTTCTTCTTCTTCCTCTTCTTCTTGTTCTTCTGATAAGTGATTTGAAAATCTTATTTGCATTCCCTGAACACTGAGAGGATGCCATGTTAGCCATCCACTTGTCACTCTTCCCCTTGTCAAGTTGTCAATCCATCTTCTAACTTTTCATATAATGTAACTGATGGCATCTCCCTGATGCAGGAAAGTTGAGTGATGTGAAGTGAAGTTTCTTTCTCAGTGGCAAGTGAAAGAAATGACTATTATTCTTTAATCAGAGAAGAAATTAATAAGATGTCAAACATAATGTAGTAGAGCAATAATCGTGGCACTAAGGTATCAAGGACTGAGTGGGGCCAATATCAAAATGACTCAAAATTAAGTTAATATTTTGTTGGTTTATTTAAGAATGACATAACAGACAGTTAATAGAAGGCAGTTGGCAAGTATCTAAGGAATGATTTGACGCTGAGAATTCATAATTATTTTCATAATTAGAGCAATATGGGTTTATCCACAGGATCAGTCAAAAGTCAACAATCATAATTAAAGGAAAAGCCTAAGTTACTTGGTTACTGAAGGTACAATAACTTTAGTTAGCAAATGAAATATTAGGACAAAGGAAAGGAATTGATATGAGTTAAGATAGAGGGGGAAGTTAAGGACAACATAAGCCAAATGATGTGTAAAATCTAAGATAGGGCAGAGTAGGTGAAAACTTGAGGTTTTCAAAGATAGAGAAATTGCATCAGCTATTTCAATCAGGATATGTCTCAAAGACTGTAACTAAAAAAAGTTAATAAATTCAGTCCTGAAAGGGGAATTATTATATGAGGTAAAGACTCAAATCACAAGGTCAGACTATAGATCCTAGTACTTAGAAGTTTGGTTAATGAGCTGATTAATAACCTCAAACTTTGTACACACTATTTAAAAAAAGATAGAACTGGTCCCAACAAAGAATACAGGACTGGAGTCTACAAATAAATATTAAGTGATGCCAGTGAGGGACAGATGGCTACAAACAAGTCAGTGAGGTCATTCCAGCTACAAATGCATCACTACATCCATCATCACCCTCGCTTCTTTTTTTTCTGAGAATAAAAAAAAAAAACAAAACCATTAACTTCATATTCTACGCTGAATATATCCTCAGAATCTTTGTACACTTGCTCTTTGTAGATGGATAAAGGAAACTTCATGTGTGACATTATCTTCTGTGACATAAGCACAAATAGAAACATTGCTGTTTTATGACCACCACAGTAATTGTGCATCAATGTTGTTTCTATAGAAACCTGCTCCTATTTCTGTTTGTCTAACTAGAATGTGCACACTGCAATGATTTGAGAGTCAGACACTTAATATCAGGAGGTCACTTATTTTAAATCGAAGAAGACAGATGCAGAACAGAATAGGATATTTCCTATAATGAACATTGCTATATATCCCATGAGTTTCAATTAGTATTTTTAATTTATCATAAAAGGAGGGAAAAGTCTATGTACCTTGCTACCAAAATTCAACTCAGACAATTAACAATCCCTCTTCAAGTATACCCCAAGGAAGAAATCATCTATGCCTTTTAAAGTCTTTGATAGTGACATGATTAAAGCGGAAAAAAATGAGAAACTGCTCTTTCATGTAGGTTTTTCGTTTTTCTTGAACTTGAGTTTATGAAAAAAAAATGAAAGATACCTACTTTTGAACCTCCTGATGAATGGCCCATTAGCAAAAAACAATTTATAACTAACAAGTAAGCGAGGGTCTTTTGATATATCCTTAATAAATAACCTTTCCTTCATAGGACTTTTTCGAGTAGAAAATATATCAAATATTTAAAGTATTCCTATATAACTTTGCTAAAAATATATTGGAAATAGTAAGCATAAGGGTTTCAGCAGGGACTTAAATTCATATGCTAGATTAAAGGATAGTGACATTTCAATTATCTTTTCCCCCGTAGTGTAAGAGTTTCCAGGATATAGAGTATATCATACCTGAAAGATTTATTTGAGAATAAGAGCAAAACTAGTACAAAGTAAATAGCTATCATTGAATTGTAGTTTATAATATTAGAGAGATTGTTCATACAAACAAGATCACATATGTTGAAGTACTGGCTGTACAGTTAAACTGATTTATGATCTCATTGTTTGGAAGTTCCATCTATTTAGGCATATCTTTCTTAGTTAACTCTTGTCCGTATTTTCCCCTAAGTTCACGACATGGAGTTAGGGACCTTGCTTGCGTTGTCTTCATATTGAAAGCTTTCTACCTTTGCTGTCCTCTTATTATTCCTTCCCCTTGCTAAGTAATCAGTTTGTCTGCTACCTTTTAATTATGAGTGTAACTGGCGATAGTTCTCTGATGAAGGGAAAATTTATAGTGCGAGTTGAAATTCTGTAAGTTGAAAAGGAATTGTTTAATTTGATATGGTGGGAATCTATGCACCAGGAGAAAGGAGTGTAGGGTAGAAGAAGTTTCTCCAGGATGGGTCAAAGAGTGAGCATATTCGAATTTGCATGGAGGATGAGCAAATGAAGGACATAAGGATGAAATGACGGTGCACTTTGATGGGACTCCCTCTACTTCAGAGGTATCTAACTCCACTTTTTAGAACCTGAACTATAGGTTGGGCTCATGCCTATTAATGTATTAAAAAATTCAAGGAAATTATAAAGAGATAGACTAGTGTTTTAATGCCCCTTATTCTCTCTATCTGAAAAGGAAGATAAATCCCAAGTTTCCTTATGTTTAGATATGCTTACTTACCATTAATGTGAGCATTACTTTGTAATTAATATTAATGTTTTTTTTAATAAAATGATGTAGTTTAAGACCTTTAAAAGTGTGGGTATTTTTTCATTATTGGTAATAGAAATGTTGCCAGAAAAAAGAATAGTGACTATTGTATAAAGGAAAAAGTGAATCTTTGGAAAATCTACTTACCAGGTGAGAGATAGGAGTGGTGTGAGACAAGTTAATTAATTGCAGTAGATATCCTATAGTAAGGGGTCTGATGTTGTTTCTCTCCCTCCAATTTACTGCCCTCCATTTAGGTGATAAAAGTGTAAGAGGTGTGTATATGGCCTGATCCGTTGACTGCAGAGGACAGAGGACCATCTCTGAGTGCACCAAAATCTACATTAAAGGGAGTAATATAAGGTGAGTGGGAATGTAGAATAAAATCTCAAATAATAAACAAAGAAAATTTGACTTTATGTCACAGTTAATAGGAAAATATTAGTTGTATTTTGTAATCAAAGCATCAAGAAGAGAGATTGGATTAAAGTACTAAAAAATAGTCAGAAGGAGTTCATGGAGAATGTTTTTAACTTCAGTAAATAAGGTCACATCTCCTCTAAGTATTATGAATGGGAGGGATAATCACATGTTACAATAAACTCCCTGAAGAAACGATTATCTTTTGCTTTTCCTTGAATCTCCCATCCTGAGTGGTGTCTGACCGGTGTTGAAAATAAGGAAAAATTTCAAAATAACTCAATGGGAATTGGAACAGGGAATTTTTGAGATTAGAATAGGATTTCTGAAGGGCAACAATAGCCCAGATGAAGTTATGCTCAAAAAAATTAAATCAGTGGAGGCTGTTGAGACCTTTTTAGGGATTATCATCCACTTTTGCTGTCTACCTAATACTGACATGTAGCTCCAAGAAACTTCATTAAGTGAAATGGCCACACCCTGGATAACCATTTCAGCAGATAGGCTAAATCAGCATGAGGCTAACTGAGAGGTCTCAAGCCCATTGGTAAATTGAGGGGGGTGGCTACACTAAACATATGCAAACTTCCCCTGATGAAACAGACTGATAGGAAAAATTTGTTCCAATGACCATGAAAGCAGCTGAAGCAGTTATTATGGAGCACTTGGAGCTTGGTTAGATCATCAAGTTCATCCATTGCATCCTGAGCCACCATCAGTCATATTGATTCTGTCCTGCCACAGGACTATGAAGACTATGGAGGAGAGAGTGGAGGCAGGAAACTTCATGCAGCTCTGTCTTTACAAAATCCAATTTGTGCATAGATCAAAAGATATCACCCATATCATTTTACCATTTTACCTATCTCAAAGTTCTGTGATGACAGGCAAGTGACAAAGCATCAGGTGAAAATTCACTAGAAATTATAGTGACAATCCTGCACACAAGTGGCCCAGGAGAAAGGGTCGTCTAATCACTGGATGCAGCAATGGGATTTGGCAGCTTCCTGAGTACCTGAGCATCCTTTTAAGGATTGAACTTCTCCCCTCCTGATGTGAGGAAGGGACTAGAACAGGTGCACTAAAAATTGGGTGCTTAACCACCCCTGGCAGGATTACTGCTGCATGTGGGCATCCCACTTAGTAGTAGAAACACAAAAAAATTGGGCAAAAACATCTGCAAAGGTGATTCCAATCACCAGTGGCACATGGAATCTGTTCATACTTACATGCAATACAAAATCCAGACCTGAAAGTAGAATAGCTTTTGTTGCAAGAGAATGCAGTAATTATTGCATCCAAATAGCGGCTTTGAGTGAAACAAGGCTGACAAATGAAGGGCAGCTTACTGAAGTAAGACCATGATAGATATTTTTTTTGGAGTCGTCCCAGTAAAGGAGAGAGTCATGAAGCTGGTGTAGGTTTTGCAACCAAAACTAATCTATTTAACAAGTTTGTATGGCTACCAAAACGAGTAAATCACAGGCTCACGTCAATGTGATTGTCATTTGCAGCAAGACAATCATGCTACTATCACAAGTATGTTACCATCATGACAAAAGAGGTCAAAGAAAAACATCATGAAAATTTGGAGACCCTTATCATCAATATGCCAAAAGAGGACAAGGTTATAATTCTGGGTAACTATAATGCTAAAGTAATTTCAGACTACCAGAGGTGGCAGTCCTAGAGAGGAATGGAGTTGGAAACAGCAACAACAATGGTCACTTACTACTGAAGACTTATGCATCTCATAACTTTCTCAACAACAACACTGTCTTCCATTTACCAAAATGCAATGAAAGGTTGTGGATGCACCCTCACAGCAAGCACCAGCCGTTAATAGACCATGTGATTGTAATGAGGAAAGACAAACAGGATGTGAAAGTGACAAAGTCAATGCATGGTACTGAGTGCTGGACTGGTCATAGATTTATCCTCTCCAAGCTAAATATTCTTATTCAACAAAGGCAGCATCCACAAGGCAAAATGACTACCAGAAAAATTAACGTCAACAGATTAGACTTCTTCTCTGAGATGTAGGAATTTGTTGCTAATTTGGAGGGAAATATGAGCCAACACTCATTTGACAATATTAGAAAAGAAAAAGAGTGAATAGATTTCATAGACCTGATGCATAGCACTACATTTGTTTATCTGGATCAGAATACTCACAAATATCAAGACTGGCTTGATAAAAATCATGGAGAAATTCAGAAGTTGTTAAATGAAAAATTAGAAGTCCATAGGATTAACAATCAGGATACTTCATCCATCTGTAAAAAGGCAGAAAGTAAAGTAATGCACAAGCAAAGCTTAGACAGATGCAGGGATCTTGGCTCAGTAAGACTCAGGAAATTCAGTTTTATGCTGATAGGAACAATCCAAAGCACTTTTATGGTGCCTGAAGTATATTTATGGGACAAAGACCTATGGTGCATCTCAACTACTCACTTTTGATGGTGTCATATTGATTAGTGATAAGAACATGATCCCAGAGAGATGGACTGAGAATGTTCATAGTGTTTCAAACAGGCCAACATCAATTAATGCTGAAGCCATGACATTTTGCCTCAGGTTGAAGTTAATCTTTCTCTAGATGAAATTCGAAATGAAGAAAAGGTTAGATTTCTTTTGTATGGCAAAACACCTGGAACTGATTCTATTTCAGCTGAGATTTAAAAATTGAGCTAGTGGAGGAGCCAAGATGGCAGAGTAGAAAGACTCATGTACATAATCTCCAAACCAACAGCCCATAAATTTCCTGTAAAAAAAACTCCCCACAAATTCTGGAGCAGTGCAAGCCGTACAGCAATGGAGCAGAGGAGATTTCCGTTCCAGAGAGCCCTGAAAGACCACCACTAAAGGTTCGTCATGCACCAGACAGTGGAGCCCAGGCCTGTCCTGGCCTGGCCATGCGGCCCCAAGAAGAGCATATCTGAGCAGGCTTCAGGGATGGAATCTCTGGCGGCCATGAAGGTCCCTCCACCCACAGGCGCACACATCAGTAAGAGAGACTTCTGGGCTGGCTGAGTGGGGAGCGGGGTGTCACCATAACTCAGGCTCCCTCGGGAGGCAGCAGCGGGAGGAAGTGGTGGCCAGGGGCTCTTGGAGCAGGCAGGGGTTCGGGTCCATTACCAAAGATCTCCACATAAATACCCTGAAGGAATGGAGGCTGAGAGGCGGCCCTGCCCCCACCTGAGCACCAGAATTTAAGCTCACATTGAATAGCAGCAGGGTCCATCGTTGAAAGCCCTGAGGCTGGGGAGCAGCATTTGAATCTGAAAGCCCAAGCACTAGCTGGGAAGATCTAGGCGGGGGTGGAGAGGAATCTCAGAAGTCAAGTAACTGTCTGGGAAAATGCCCAGAAAAGGGAAGAACAATAAGACCATAGAAGGCTACTTTCTTGGGGAACAGATGTTTCCGCCTTTCATTTCTGATGACGAGGAACAATGCTTACTATCAGGGAAAAAAACAGAAGTCAAGGCCTCTGTACCCCAAATACCCGAAATAGATATCGAATAGGCTCAAGTGATGGAAGAGCTCAAAAAGGATTTTGAAAATCAGGTTAGACAGATGGAGGAAAAACTGGGAAGAGAAATGACAGAGATGCAAGAAAAGCATGAAAAACGGGTCAATACCCTGCTAAAAGAGACCCCAAAAAATGCTGAAGAAAATAACGCCTTGAAAAATAGGCTAACTCAAATGGCTAAATAGGTTCAAAAAGCCAATGAAGAGAAGAATGCTTTCAAAAGCAGAACTAGCCAAATGGAAAAAGAGGGTCAAAAGCTCACTGAAGAGAATAGTTCTCTCAAAATTAGAATGGAACAGATGGAGTCTAATGACTTTCTGAGAAACCAAGAAATCACAACACAAAAGCAAAAGAATAAAGAAATGGAAGATAATGTGAAATATCTCATTGGAAAAACAACTGACCTGGAAAATAGATCCAGGAGAGACAACTTACAAATTATAGTACTACCTGAAAGCCATGATCAAAACAAGAGCCTAGAGATCATCTCTCATGAAATTATCGAGGAAAACTGCCCTGGTATTCTAGAACTAGAGGGCAAAATAAGTATTGAAGGAATCCATCGATCACCACCTGAAAGAGATCCAAAAAGAGAATCTCCTAAGAACCCTGTGGCCAAATTGGAGAGTTCCCAGGTCAAGGAGAAAATATTGGAAGCAGCTAGAAAGAAACAATTCCAGTATTGTGGAAATGCAGTCAGGATATCACAAGATCTAGCAGCTTCTCTATTAAGGGATCAAAGGGTGTGGAATAGGATATTCCAGAAGTCAAAGGAACTAGGACTCAAACCAAGAATCACCTACCCAAAAAAACTGAGCATAATACTTCAGATGAAAATATGGTCTTTCAATGAAGCAGAGGACTTTCAAGCATTCTTGATGAAAAGACCAGAGGAGAAAAGAAAATTTGACTTTCAAACACAAGAATGAGAAGAAGCATGAAAAAGTAAACAGCAAAGAGGTGTCATTAAGCACTTACCTAAGGTGAACTGGTTACGTTCCTACAAGGAAAAACAATATTTGTAACTCTTAAAACTTTTCAGTATCTGGGTAGTTGGGGGCACTACAAACAGACATACACATACATACACACACGCATGTACATACGTGCGTGCACACACACGTACACCCATGTGTACACACAGAGAGGCAGAGAGCACAGAGTGAATTGAATAGGATGAGATCATATCTTAAAAGAAATTAAAGTAAACGGTGAGAGAGAAATGTAGTGGGAGGAGAAAGAGTGAAATGGAATGGGGTAAATTATCTCTCATTCAAGAGGCAAGCAGGAGACTTTTTAGAGGAGGGAAAAATAGGAGAGCTGAGAAAAAAAACATGAAGTTTACTCTCATCACATTCGACTAAAGGAAGGAATAAAATGCACACTCATTTTGGTATGAAAACCTATCTTACAATACAGGAAACTGGGGGAGAAGGAGATAAGCTGGGTGGGGGGATAATGGAAGGGAGGGCAATGGGAGGAGGTAGCAATTTGAAATCAAAACTCGGGGATGAACAGGATTAAAAGACAGAAAAGAAACAATGGGGGGGGCAGGACAGGATGGAGGGAAATACAGTTAGTCTTACACAACATGACTATTATCGAAGTCATTTGCAAAACTACACAGATATGGCCTATATTGAATTGCCTGCCTTTTAAAAGGGAATGGGTGGGGAGGGAGGGATGGGGAAAATTTGGAACTCAAAGTTTTAGGAACAACTGTTTGGTATTGTTCCTGCTACTAGGAAGTAAGTAATACAGTTAATGGGGAATAGAAAGTCATCTGGCCCTCCAGGGCAAAAGAGAAGATGGGGACAAGAGAAGGGAAGGATGATAGAAGAGAGGGAAGATTGGTGTTAGGGGAAATTAGAATGCTCGGTGTATTGGGGTGGAGGAAGGGGATAAATGGGGAGCAAATTTGGAACCCAAAATTTTGTGAAAATGAATGTAAAAAGTTAAATAAATAAATTTATATTAAAAAAAATAAAATAAAAAAATTAGCTTAAAAAAAAAACAGATAAGAAAAAAAATTGAGCGAGTCCATCACTCATAAAAAAAGCTGCCTGAAATTTTTTCCTGGTTATGTTGCAAGAGAAGATTTTTCCCAGAATTTTAAGGATGCCTCCATTGTTCATCTCCATAAAGGTAAAGGAAATATATTTTCCTTTAGGGATCTTTCTCTTAATCATTGTGTCAAGATTCTTCCCAGAGTTTTTCTTAATAGACTTTCTTTAATGTGAAAGATGGTTACTTACCTTAGAGTAAATGTGGCTTCAGAAAGAGCCAAGGAAGAGTTGATTTGTTATTTGGTGCCCAACAATCTAGGAGAAATTGCAGGAACAGATAAAATGTCTGTACACAAGATTTGTAGTTGTGACCAAAGCCTTTGATACTGTTAGTTGTGAAAATTATAGAAGCAAACACCCTGGCATACACAGGAAGGCCTGCTATATAGGCTCTTAGAACTGGTTTTCTAAAAGGAAAGGAACTTTTGAAGGAATCAAAAATCTAGTGTAATTGCATTCAACAACAGAGGAAACACAACCAGAGACATAAAGAGAAGAAGACACGATTTCTAACTGTCTGATCATAAGAAACACATACGTTAGAGATCAACACACATATCCAACTCTCTGACCATTACTTACATACATAGTTACTATAGGGAGAAGCACTAACATGTGGATTTTCAAAGTTGGGGTGGGGTGCCAAACCCAGAGAGTATATGAACACAATTACAAAATGCTTTTCACACAAATAAAGTAAGATCTAAATAACTGGAAAAACATCAACTCTTTGTGGGTAGGCTGAGCTAATGCAACAAAATGAGAATTCTAACTAAATAAATTTACTTATTCAGTGGCATAAAAATCAAATTACTAGAATTTGTTTTATAGAGCTAGAAAAAAATATCAAAATTCATCTGGGAGAGCAAAAGTTCCAGGATATCAGATCATAAATTGTAGTGTACCAGATCTTAAATTGTATTATAAAGCAACAATCATCAGAATCACTTGTTATTGGTTAAGAAACAACAGGGTAAATCAGTAAATAGGTTAGGTACACAAGACACGTTAGTCAATGATTATAGCAGTCTACTGATTGACAAATCCAAGGATTTCAACTTCTGGGATAATAACTCAGTGTCTAACAAAAACTTCTGGGAATATTAGAAAATAGTGTGGCCGAAAATAGATAGAGGCCAATGCCTGATACCTTTTACCAGAAAAAGTTCAAATGGATACCTGACCCATGTACATGTATAAAAGTTGATACTATAAACAAATTAGGGGAGCAAGGAATAGTTTCCTTAGATTTACGGAAATTGGAGGAATTCATCATGAAACTAGATACAGAGTACTATGAAATGCAACATGGATGACTTTGATTACATTAAATTGAAAAGTTTTTTTCCATAAACGAAGCTAATGAAATCAAGATTAGGAGGGAAGCAAAAAACTGAGAAAATATCTTTACAAGTAGTGTCTTTGATAAAGGCCTCATTTCTAAAAGATGTAGAGATGAGTCAAATGTACAAGAATACAAGTCATTATCCAATTGACAAATGGTCAAAGGATATGAACAAGCAGTTTTCAGAGGAAGAAATTAAAGCTATCTACAGTCATATGGAACAATGCTCTAAATCACCGCTGATTGGAGACGTACATCAAAACATCTCTGAGGTATCACATCACACCTTTCAGATTGACTAACATGACAAAACAGGAAAATGATACATGTTGGAGAAGATGGGGGAGAGTTGCAAAACTAATTCATTGTTGATGGATCTGTGAGCTGATGCATCCATTCTAGAGACAAATTTGGAACTATTCCCAAAGGGCTTTAAATATTTGCATACCCTTTGACCCAGCAATGTTGCTTTCAAGACTATATTCCAAAAAAGATCACAAAAATGGGAATAAGATTCAAATGTACAACAATATTTGGAGTCATTCTTTTTTTGGTGGCAGAAAACTGGAAATCAAGGGGATGCCTATCAATTGAAGAATGAATGAACAAGTTGTGGTATATGCACGTAAAAGAATAATATTGTGTTATAAGAAATGATGAACAGAAATACTTCAGAAAAACCAGGAAAGATTTATATAAACTGATGCTGAGTGAAGGAGCAGAACCAGGAGAACATTGTACACAGTAAGGGCCACAGTGTGCAAGATCTGTATCTGATTAACTTAGCCCTTCACAGCAATATAAGAAGCTAAAGCATTTTGAAAGGGCTTATAATGCAAAATGCCGTCGACATCCAAAGAAAGAACTATAGAGCAACAACATAGAAGGAAACAGAATATTTCCTCTTTTGTTTAGTTTTTGTTTGTTTGTTTTTCCTCATGGTTTCCCCGATTTGTTTAATTCTCTGCAACATGTGAAAGGAGAGGGAGAAAAACATTAGGATCTTATAGAAGTAATTGTTAAAAACAGAAAACAAATAAATTAATTATTTTTAAATTTATGTATTTATTTTAAGTTTTCAACATTCATTTCCACAAAATTTTGAGTTCCAAATTTTCTCCCCATCACTCTCCTCCCCCCACCCCAAAACACTATTCTAATTATGCCTACCATCAGGCTGCCCTCCCTTCTAACATCCGTCGCTCCCCTTACCCCCATCTTCTCTTTTGTCCTGTAGGGCGAGATAAGTTTCTATACCCCATTACCTGTATTTCTTATTTCCCAGTTGTACGCAAGAACAATACTGAAAAGTTGTTCCTCAAACTTTGAGATCTAACTTCTCCTCCTTCCTCCCTCCCCACCCATCCCCATTGGGTAGGGAAGCAATTCCACATGGGCTATATATATATGTAGTTTTGCAAATGACTTCCATAATAGTTATGCTGTGTAAGGCTAACTGTATTTCCATTCATCCTACCTTGACCCCATTTCTTTTATTTAGTCTTTTGCCCGTATGCCTCCCCAAGAGCTTTGACTTTTAATGCTCCTTCCTCCCATTATCCTCCCTGCTATCATGCCCCTGCCCTGTTTATCCATTTCTCCCCCAATTTCCTGCATTGTAAAATAAGTTTTTATATCAAAATGAGAGTGCATTTTATTCCTTCCTTGAGTCAAATTTGATAAGAATAAGCTTCACGTTTTCCCTCTCACCTCCCCCCTTTTCCCCTCCATTGAAAAGTCTTTATCTTGCCTCCTTTATGAGAGACAATTTGCCACATTCCATTGCTCCATTTTCCCCCCAATATATTCATCTCTCACCCCTTAATTTTATTTTTTAGGTATGATCCCTTGTTATTCAACTCTCCCTGTGCTCTCTATCTGTCTGTCTGTCTGTGTCTCTCTGTCTCTGTCTCTCTCTCAATATATATGTATATTATATATATATATATGTATGTCTGTATATATGTATATAATGTGTGTGTAATCCCATCAACTACATAGATATTTAGAAAAATTTCAAGAGTTACAAATATTGTCTTTCCATGTAAGAATTTAAACAATTCAACTTGAGTAAGTCCCTTATGATTTCTCTTTCCTGTTCACCTTTTCATGCTTCTCTTGATTCTTGTGTTTGAAAGTCAGATTTTCTTGTCAGCTCTGATATTTTCACAAAGAATTCTTGAAAGCTCTCTGTTTCATTGAAATAAAATTTTTCCTCTGAAGTATTATATTCAATTTTGGTGGGTAGGTGGTTCTTTGCTGCCAGGCAGCACAGTTGGACAGGTCTGGGGTGGTTATGGGGCTCACAGAGCAAGGATAGAAAAAGAGATGAGACCCAACAGACTGAACAAACTGAGTTTATTCAAGCCAACAAATCAGAGGGGTTGGTGTGTTTATGTAGTAAAAAAAAAAAAATAAAGCCATAAGGGTAGCAACCGCGGCATGATAACAGAACGGATTGCAATTGGTACCAAGGGGGGCCTCAGGGTCTCTTTTCCTGGAATATTACCCTGTATACCAAGGACGCTGATTCCTGGAACTTCAACATGTGAATTCAAGGACGTGCACCTGAGAACCATGTCCCATTGAACTTCTCAAGTCAGTTACTGTTCTCCCTTGGATGAGGAAAATTCTTGATCAGGGGCCCTTTCAAACACGTCAAGGTTCTCTACAATTTTCGGTTTTAGTCGTAGTTTCTTTGACTTTTGGAATATTATAGTCCACACCCTTCTATCTCTTAATGTAGAAGCTGCTAGATCTTGTGTGATCCTGAATGTATTTCCACATTACTAGAATTGTTTCTTTCTAGCTGCTTGCAATATTTTTTCCTTGGCCTGGTAGCTCTGGTATTTGGCTACGATGTTCCTAGGAGTTTCTCATTTTAGATTTCTTTCAGGAGTTGATCAGTGGATTCTTTCAATATTTATTTTGGCCCCTTGTTCTTGAATATCAGGTAAATTTTCCTTGATAATTTCATGAAAGATGATGTCTAGTCTCTCTTCTGGGTCATGGTTTTCAGGTAATTCCATAATTTTTAAATTTTCTCCCCTGGACTTATTTTCCATGTCAGTTGTTTTTCCAATGAGATATTTTACATTATCTTCCATTTTTTCATTTTTTTGGTTTTGTGTTGAAATTTCTTGGTTTCTCACAGAGTCACTAGCCTTTGTCTGTTCTGTTGTAATTTTTAAAGAACTATTTTCTACAGTGAGCTTTTTAACCTCCTTTTCAATTTGGCTAATTCTGCTTTTTAAAGCATTCTTCTCCTCATTCATATTTGGACCTCTGTTGTCAGTTGAGTTACCCTATTTTTAAAGGTGTTATTTTCTCCTTTAGCAAGTTGTTGACTAGCTTTTCATGATTTTCTTCCATCTCTCTCATTTCTCTTCCCAACTTTTCTTCCACCTCTCTTACTTGATTTTCAAAATCCTTTTAGAGTTCTCCCATTGTCTGAGACCATTGAATATTTATTTTGGATATTTGGGATACAGGAGCTTTGAGTTTTATGTCTTTCCCTTTGTTCTCCCTCATCCAAAAGGATAGGAGACGATATATATTCACTAATAAAGTAACTTTATATAGTCTTATCTGTTTTTCCCTATTTTGAACATTTTCCCAACCAGTTACTTGACTTTTGGGGTCCTTTGTTAAGAGTAGGATATACTCTGGGGATCTCTAAGATCTTAGTATCTCTAAGGTGACACAATCAAGCATGTTTACTGGGCAGGGAAAAAACAGAAGCTTTTATGCCCATAATCTTTGAGTAGTAGAGGTTCCTCTCCACAAGTACCTGACATCTCTTCGCACCAAGCCACCACTGGGGCTAAGATTCAGATAAGATGATCAATTCCCCCAGGGGTTTTAGGCAGGGGCAGGGCTGCCACACTGGGCTGAGGTACAAATTGGTTGCTCAATTGCCCCGGGGCTTTATGATCCAATATTTAAAGCAATTTAAATGAACCAGGAATTGTAGAGAACCTTGAGGTGTTTGAAAGAGCTGCTGATCAAGAGTTCCCCTCCTCCAAAGGAGAATAATAGCTGACTTGAGAAGTTAAGTGAGACATTGTTCTCAGGTGCATGTCCTGGAATTCGGATGTTGAAGTTTCAGCAATCAGGGCCCCTGGCACACCCTGCGGCTACTGTGGGAGCTGCTTCCACCTAATGCAACTTCTGCTGCTGCTGCCTGAGGCCTAAGCTATGGGAAGATCCTGCTCCCTTCTCAACCAGTTGAAAAAACCCTTTCACTGACCTTTACGAACTGTGAGTTGAGGGATCTGCAAACCACTGCTATTGCTACTGGAAATTCCACCCCTAGATCTCGTTGGTCCACCTCCTGGTGCTGTTCTGTGTGGCCAAGTATGGGCTGGGATATGCTCCATGTCTGGTGTCATATACCTTTCCTATCAGCCTTGCAGCTCACCCTAGACTGGAAATCGCCTCCACTCCATTGTTCTGTGGCTTCTCCTACTCTAGCATTTGTTGGAAGGCTTTCTTTACAGGTTTTATATAGGCTGGAGGGAAGAGCTAGTGAATGTGTATCTTTCTATTCAACCATCTTGGCTCCATCTCCCAAATAAATTAGTTATTTAAAAAAAAACACCTGCTTATGTTAAGCAGTGTTTAAATACAAAATAATAGAAAAATTGGGGGTCATGACTGCCCAGAGTCTCACATGGCACAGGAACCTTCTTCCAAGTCCCCCAGAGCAAAATGTCACCACAGGGAACTGTAGGGCACAACCCTTATAACCCAGTATCTCATTAATTAACAAAAGGAATGAGTGGTCTTACAAAACAAGCCTCGCCTAATCAAGTTCCCCTGAATGGGCTTCAGATGAGGCATATTAATGGCAATTTAACTCTAATTAACATTACAAGGGCTTATGAAAAACAATGTTAAAAATTGTCGGGGGGGGGTGGTGGAACCAAGATGGTGGAGTGGAAAGACAAAAAATGCAGGCTCTCCCAACACAGTCCATATAAAACCTGTAGAGAGGGACTCTCAACAAATTTTTGAGCAGTAGAAGTGAAGAACAACACAGTGGAGGAGATTTCCAGTCCACAGTGACCTAAAAGGCCCACAGGACATGGGGCAGAGTGCAGAGGCCAGCCTACCCTTGGCCACGTCGCTTTTGAACACCCCCAGGGGCAGAATCTCAAGTTGCAGCAGTCTCAGATCCCTCGACCCACAGGCACTAAAGGTCAGTGACAGGGTTTTTACTGCTGGCCAGGAAAAGAGAAGGGCCTTCCCAGAGCCCTGACCTCAGGCAGCGGCTACAGAGGCCACATCGGGCAGATGATAGGAGATCTCAGAACAGACCCTAAAGCAGCCCGAGACCATTGCTGGATCGTAAAAACCCCTGGGGTCACTGAGGGAGCTGCCTGCCCCCACAGCTTAACTGAATCTCACCCCTCCCAGTGCTAGCTTGGAGGAACTGGAGGTCAGGTCCCTGTGGAGAGGAAACTCTGCTAAGATTTGGAGGACAAAAATCCTTCCCAGCATCCACAAAAGTACATGCTTCATTGTGCCAACTTGGAGGAATTGATATCTTACAAGTCCCCAGAGGATACACTAGTCTTGACAAAGGACCCAAAAGTCAAGTAACTGGTTGGGAATATGCTCAAAAAAAGGGGGAATAATAATACCATAGAAGGTTACTTTCTTGGCAAACAGATATCTCCTCCCATCCTTTCAGGTGTGGAAGAACAATGCTTACCATCAGGGAAAGACATAAAAGTCGAGGCTTCTGTACCCCAAACAGTGGAAATAAATATTCATGGTCTCAGGCCATGGAAGAGCTCAAAAAAGATTTTGAAAATCAAGTAAGAGACATGGAGGAAAAACTGGGAAGAGAATTGAGAGATATGCAAGAAAAGCATGAAAGGCAGGTCAACTCCTTGCTAAAGAGATCCCAAAAAATGCTGAAGAAAATAACACCTTTTAAAAAAAACCTAACTCAATTGGCAAAAGAGGTTCAAAAAGTCAATGAGGAGAAGAATGCTTTAAAAAGCAGAATAAACCAAATGGAAAAGGAGGTTCAAAAGCTCTCTTGTAGAGAATCTTGAGGGATTTGAAAGAGCCCCTGATCAAGAGTTCCCCTCCTCCAAGGGAGAAGAGTAGCTGGCTTGAGAAGTTAAGTGATATATTGTTCTCAGCTGCACGTCCTTGATTTCAGGTGTTGAAGTTCCAGAAATCAGGGCTTCTGCTATACAGGATAACATTCCAACATCCGATATAGAGGCCTTGAAGCCTCCCTTTCTACTTATCACCATGTGCTCTGTTTCATGCTTCAATCACTACCTTAATGTTTTTGTTTTTGTTTTTTTTTTTGCTATTTAAGCATCGCAATTCCCTGAATTATTGGCACAGAATGTCCTGAATAAACTCAGCATGTTCAGACTGCTGTGTGCCACCTGTCTTTTCATCCTCACTCTGTGAGCTCATAACCACACCAGACCTGCTGGACTGTGCTGGCCGCAACACTCACTGAAGAAAATAGTTCTTTAAAAATTAGAATGGAACAGATGGAGGCTAATGACTTTATGAAAAACCAAGAAATCACAAAACAAAATCAAATGATTGAAAAATGGAAGATAATGTGAAATATCTCATTGGAAAAACAACTGACCTGGAAAATAGATCCAGGAGACACAATTTAAATATTATAGGACTACCTGAAAGCCATGATTAAAAACAGAGCCAAGACCTCACCTTTCATGAAATTATCAAGGAAAACTGCCCTGAGATTCCAGAACCCTGGGTGCAAAATAAATATTGAAAGAATCCTTCGATCACCTCCTGAAAGAGATCCAAAAAGAGAAACTCCTAGGAACAGTGTGGCCAAATTTCAGAGTTCCCTGGTCAAGGAGAAAATATTGCAAGCAGCTAGAAAAATAAATTCCAGTATTGTGGAAATAAAATCAGGATAACACAAGATCTAGCAACTTCTACATTAAGGGATCGAAGGTTGTGGAATAGAATATTCCAGAAGTCAGAGGAACTAGGACTAAAACCAAGAATCACCTCTCCAGCAAAGCTGAGTATAATACTTCAGGGGAAAAACTGGTCTTTCAAGGAAATAGAGGACTTTCAAGCATTCTTGATAAAAAAAGACAAGAGGTGAAAAGAAAATTTTACCTTCAAACACAAGAAACAAGAGAAACATGAAAAGGTAAACAGCAAAGAGAAACCATAAGGAACTTACTAAAATTAAACTGTTTACATTCCTACATGGAAAGACAATATTTTTAACTCTTGAAACTTTTTTCAGTATCTGGGTAGTTGGTTGGATTACACACACACACACACACACACACAAAGACAGAAAGCACAGGGTGAATTGAATAGGATAGAATCATATCTTAAAAAATGAAATTAAGCGGTGAGAGAGAAATATTTTGGGAGGAGAAAAGTAGGATGGAATGGGGCAAATTTTCTCTCATAAAAGAGGCAATTAAAAGACTTTTCAGTGGAGGGAAAAAGAGGGGAGGTGAGAGAAAAAACATGAAGCTTACTCTCATCACATTCGACTAAAGGAAGGAATAAAATACACACTCATTTTGGTATGAAAATCTATCTTACAATGCAGGAAAGTGGGGGAAAAGGAGAAAAGCAGGGTAGGGGGATGATAGAAGGGAGGGCAATGGGAGGAAGGAGCAATTTAAAGTCAATACTCTTGGGGAGAGACAGGATCAAAAGAGAGAATTGAAGCAATGGGGGACAGGATAGGATGGAGGGAATTATAGTTAGTCATACAGAACCCGACTATTATGGAAGTCATTTGCAAAACTACACAGATAAGGCCTATATTGAATTGCCTGCCTTCCCAAAGGGAATTGGTGGGGAGGGAAGGATGGGGAGAAGTTGGAACTAAGAGTTTGAAGAACAAATGTTGAGTATTGTTCTTGCAACTATTAAATAGAAATACAGGTAATGGGGTATAGAAAGTTATCTTGCCCTACAGGACAAAGAGAAGATAGGGATAAGGGAAGGGAGGGATGTTAGAATATAGGACAGATTGTTGATAGGGGCAATTAGAATGCTCAGCGTTTTATTGTGGGGGGAGGCTAGAAATGGCGAGAAAACTTAGAGCCCAAAATTTTGTGGAAATGAATGTTGAAAAGTTAAATAAACAAATTAAAAATAATTGTGTCCTGAGAGCCAAATTATACATCAAATTTATGACTTCATGGTTGTCCAGGTTCTAGGACAATGTTCTTGAACCTTCCCAATCACCAGTGGAGTGAAACAAGGTAGTATGCTTGTTCCCATGCTTTTTGGCATGACATTTTCAGCAATACTCTCAAATGTTTTTCATGAGGATGAACACAGCCTTAAGGTCAGCTACCACCCTTACGGTGAACTATTCAACTTGAAAAATCTCCAAGTCAAGATCAAAGTGGATGTAGTGTTGGTGCATGATTTTCAGCTTACAAATACTTGTGCACACAATTAAATCGATGAAGCTGAGATGCAAGAAATTATGAATCAATTTTTTGCTGCTTGAGCTAGTTTGGGCCTAAAACTAAATAAGAAATCATGGGAGCTCCATTAGCCATTACCACACCATCCATATGTAAAACTCCCAGTGATAGCAAAGGTAGAAGTTTTGAGTGCTTTGGATAAGTGTACTTACCTTGGTAGTGTACTTTCCAGGCATTTACAGATTAGAAATGGGTTTGACACATGCCTTGCCACAGCTAGCTCACTGTTTCGGGGCTCTGAAGGAAAGGGTTAGACTGACTACCAAACTGAAGGTCTGCAGAGCTGTTGTGCTGGCCTCATTGTTGTATGCCTGTGGAATATGGACAACATACAAGAACTATGTGAGGAAACTGAATCTCTATCATTTTAATTGTCTTAGGAAGATTCTAAAGATCACCTGGCAGGATAAATTGCCAGATACTTGGAGTCCTTTCTCCAACTAACCTTCTAAGCATTCACATGCTACATCAGGAGTGCAACTCTAATGGGCTGTCCACATTGTTTAAATGCAAAATGTGTACTTGAAAAAGGGCTATTTTATGGAGAACTCACATATGGTGGTCAGAAGAATTGATACAAGGATACTCTCCAGGTCTCTTACGACCTTTGGAATTGATTGTGTGACATGGGAGACAACGACACAGGTTCACTCAGCGTGCCATGCTCCACATCAGAGAAGGTGGATGCTCTATGAGCAAAGCAGAATTGAAATAGCTCAAAAGAAAATGTAAATTTAGAGAATCCATCCCAAATGTTCACATTGACTATTTATGACCAACCTGTGTTTGCCCATTCCAGAGCTCGTGTGATATGATCACCCACACCTGAACACACCAAAACTTGACTACAACATGGTGATGTGATTTTGGACTTCTTCAAGAATAAAGACAACAACCAACCAAGTATAATACAACTAAAATCGTTTTTAACCTTTATTTTCACTATTTCCCTATATTATTCCTGGCAAATTTATTTACTCATCCTTTCCTGAAAGCTCTTGTATTGTTTTGTCTTTAGAGAATAGGTTTCTTCCAAGTCCCCTATTCCTTAAGTCTTACAACAGATGTTTCATCTTCCAAGATACTTTCTCTGACCTAGAAGCTAGAAATGCTATCTCCCTATTTAGAACTCATAAAGTGTATTATTTACTGCTTGCTGGTATCACAACTACTTCCTCAGCTCTTATTCATTTAAATTCCTTTATAATATCATAGATTTGAAAATGGAAATGAACTCAAAAGACTTCTAAACAAAACTCTCAATTTACACACTAAGAAACTAAGATCCAGAAAAGTTAAGTGACTTGTTTGAGATCACCCAGAAAGTCTTACTCTCGAGTTAAAAATCTTTCCATTGAATGACACTCCAAGTTTATGAGTTACTTGCTCCGTGAAGATTTTTATGATCATATTACATAGGACCAATTACTCTGCCCTCCAATTTTTCTAGAGGTCTTTATCTTAATCCTCTACCCTACCATTCTTGCTTCCACCATCTTTATTTGTGCATGTCACATCACTCTAAAAATAATATATCTAAAAAGTAAGTGAAATATATTGTTTTCCATCTTATTGTAAACATTTTTTCTGAATCTTCTTCATTCTATGAGGGTACTGGGTGTTATCATTTCCGTAGGTCATTGCCTCTCCCCAGATATTCTAAAAACTTCATATTTTGAGATCTCTCAGGTGTACTTTGCATTTCCTCAACATAACCACATGGTTTCAGAAGATTCCTAACACTAGCAGATCCATGCAAAAAACGCCCAATAAGGTATTTAGAGATCCAAAAAATGGCCATTCCTCCTAGCAAGCAGTTTAAGTATCCTCTTACCCTATTATCACTTCTCCTCACTTCTGTAAAAGCCAGTTACCCAGATAAATCACCAGACAGAGGCATTCAAGTGCTTGATGTCTGTTATTTTCTGTAATAAGAACGTCCTTTTTTTTTTTTTGTATTGCTGCTGTGCATGTCTTCTTGATTTATGTTTCCTAATGAATCAGCACAAAATGTAATCATTTGTTTCCCATCTCAGGCATCTATTCATAGTTTCCATTGTTCTGTGGTTCTCCTTCCTTCCATTTCTATTATAGCATATAAGGCTTCAGAATACTTAACATTAGCAGAGTGTACATATATCAAAAAGAAAATGTATGCCCAGACTAGAGACGATTTCTTTTTCTAAATCTTTCATTTGTATGTCAACTACCAACTATGCATGTTTTACCCACAAAAGAAATCCCAGGGGTTAGAAGAACCCTCATTAGCACTTTGTACTTTCTAATAGATCTCCCTCCTTTTTTCTAGTTTGGGTGATAGTGTCATCATTGTGTACTTTCTTCCCTATTGCTTATAGAATACATAAGTATGTGAGAGGCAGAGTGGTGACAAGTGAAGTTCCACAGTTGCTCCCGAACTGTTTTTTGGGTCCACCATGAATCTCTGTGGACAATTGAAATAAGTTATTCAAAATTACCCTTTTATAAATAACTATTTTCAATTATACAATGACATAAGGTGACAATATAAAAGAATAGAGTACTAACTCCTCCAAAGAAGACATAAAAAGGCGCTTTTATGTAATATGGTGACCATGTAAACATATTTCTACATAGTAAAAAGTTATGAAAGAACTCTCGGTTGTTGATGATACTAATGCCCTCTATGTGTCTTCATTTCTTTAAAAAATGACAAATGAGTAAAGCCTATCAGAAAATGAACTCCACATTTAAAGACAATGGACAGAACAGTACATTCTGAAAAGGTAGCATATGGTCCCTGACACTTGCTAGGTATACCCTAGAGTGACTAGAGGTGATAGAAAAGAAATTGGCCATTAGAAACAAAGAATAGGTTGTACAAGGTTAGTTCAAGTTACACATATGCCCATGTGCATCTAAAGTGAATTATCAGTTAAGAAGATCATGTAGGCCTTTATTTTTATGATTATTTCTATTCACTAAATAGCTGTTCAAAAATAGATATGATATTTGAATGAAGATATTTTACTTGGGAAAAAAAGTCAGCTTGAGAAATAGTAAAGCAATATGTAAGATTAAAATTACTTGTTAACTTTAGGCAATAGAGAAGAATTAATCCAGTTAATTCATACTAAGAAAGGATCAGAGATTACATATTTAATAGGAGGAAAATACGAATAAAAACTAGAAAGAATGAACGAGGTATACACCAAAGTTCACTACATTAAAAAAAAAAAAAAAAAAAAAAAAAAACTTTTGGTATCTCCAAACCAAAAAGTGTGTTTAGAATTTTCTGTTGTTGCTCTTAAATGATAAAAAAAATTTTCCCCAGCTCAATGTGACAATTATTTAAAAATGTACTTAGTCATATTTTTAAATGATGCAGTTACAATTGGGGAGAAGAGGATATCAATAATCAATCAATAAACATGTTTAAGCACCTACTATTTGCCAGGCACTCTGCTAAGCACTGGCCATAGACAAAACAAGTTTGCCCTCAAGATGTTTACTATCTAATGGTGAAAAAGAATGCAAAAAAATATACACAAAGCAAAGAATATGAAGTGATATAAAAGAGATAAGAGGGGGGAGATAATGTAATTAGGAAAAAAAAATTTCCCCCAAAAAAGTCATGAGTTTTAGTTCGGATTAATGGATTCCAGGGAGGTTACTAAAATGGAGAGGAAGAATTCCAGCAGCGGGTACAGGTCAGAGAGAATGGAGAAGAAACTGAGAGAGAGTCTTGTTTGTGGACTAGCCAGGAAGTCCATGGTCATTGATCAGAAGAGTCCATGTTGGAAAGTAAGGTAAAATAAGTTTTGGAAAGCTAGAAAGGGTCTGGAATTTGAGGGGATTTGAATGTCAAACAGAATATTTTTGTTCTGGGGATCAATTAGAAGAAGATTTACAAGGGTTGCCTAATTTTTCAATTGCTTGTTAGTGGTTATGTCCAACAATAGACTACCAGAAGTTACAAAAAGTTCCCTCAGTTGGCAGTTTCTTTTGATTAGAGAGCTGGAAAATGGAACAATAAACCCCTCCCAATCTCTTGCATTGTAGAGGGACCAGAACTTTACACTGGAAACTACATTTTCCATCAGGGACACTACATAATTTACAATCCATGGAACATCATACCTTTCCCAGGGTAAACTGATGTCTTGAAATCTCTGATTTACTAAATTATAGATAATTTTTAATATTTTTGATAATCAACAACTTCTCACCTTCTTCAGTTGTGTCTCCTTAAGATTGGAGACTGAAATAATAAACTACTCCACATGCCTTACTTTATAGAAATTTCCGAATTTTGCAGGTAGTTTTCCTTTTTAATCAGTAGTTCTGCTTGATTTCCACTCAGGCCCAAGAACATGCCTCCATATTTAATACCACCTGGTGGAATTAGCAAATTCCCTCACTTTTTCCTTTTTGTGAATTATCTTCCCCCCAGGAACTGTCTGTATTTTTTTCTTCTCTCTCCAGCACTGGAAATAGTGCTTACCACATAGTAAGTTATAAATGAATGGTTATTAAACTAAATGAAGAGATAAACAAGATTATTGCATGCACCTGAAACAAGGTCTGTTATTTGCAGATTTCAGATCAGGAGGGCAGAGATCAGATTTTTCCTTTGATTAGAGCATTTTACAAGCAATGAAAGCTTTCATATACCTCTAATCTGAAGCAATTGCTAAGAACAATGGGGGTTGGGAGGTGGGTGAAAGGTAACAACATTTAATACTCTCAGGATAGCAGAATAAAGATTGGAGAACAAAAAGCTCAAAATAGACATTCTGCCCCAGAACTGTAGAGAGTGCAAACGTGGCATAAAATTGGTAACCAGAAAATAGGACTGGAAGAATAAAAATAAAATAAAATAAAAAATAATCGCATCATAGTCATTACAGTAATAGGGATACTCAAAATACAAACTTGGAAGAGATGACTCCAAAATATTATAAGAACAGTCTCAAAGAACAATACATCTTGGAAATGAGTTTCAAATATCTTCCTGGAAGAAATGAATTAAGAGTTTTTAAAAAGAACTAAAACCGATATTTTTTATAGTATGTTGGAGGAAAAGATTTGAAAAAAAAGTGATCTAAAACTTAATGAGAAGGAATGGCAGAAAATATTCCCTTGAAAATTAAAATTGGACAAAATAGAAGCTGCTAATGATTATGTGAGCCAACATATATTAAAAGTAAATCTTATCAAGAAAATAAAGTATAAATAATGTAATATATATTCATACATATATACATATGGACATATGTTTATATGTGTGTAATATACATATGTGTATGTAGATATACATATATACATATTCCTCTACATGCATTCATGAGTATGTAGATATTGTCCCGGCCTCCGGGACAAGAACACGGACCCTGGAAGAAAGGAGGAGGGTGGGGGACAGGAGACGTGAAGAATGGAGACAAGCCAGGCTTTCTGATCAAGTCTCATTTATTGAGGGGTTAGGGTAGCAAGTAATTATAGTGGTGAAAGGAGTAGGGTGTTTACAGTAAGCAGCAGTGGGAGGGGCAGTAAGATGTTTCAAATATTTTACATGGGCAGGATGTTTGCTCCCAGCGGCAGTTCAGACCTTTATCTTGATAATAGATAGCCATGGCTCCCCACAGGTCACCCTTTTCTCTTATATAAAACAAGGTACCGTCCCTGGACCTGTGCCTGTCTTAGGTTGTCCTTATGGGGAAAGGTCTTACCCGTCATGGGGATAAAAGGTAGCTTGTATCCCTGGCTTAGGTTGACCAATCCTTGAAGGATCTTACCCGTCATTGGCTACCCAGGTCACCATGAGGGGACTGTACCTGCACATAGAGATCAGGATCGCTGGTCTCCAGGCGATGATAATGTATCTGAATGGGTTTTGCCAGAATGCCATCTATTTGAGCTTTGATAAAGGTCGTGAGCTTTCGAAACAACCAGGGGCCAAAAGACAGGAGGAGTAAGAAACTTAATATGGGGCCTAGCAAGGGGAGCAAGGAGGGCAGAAGCCCATTCATGTCACTCCAGAAACAATTTTCAAAAAGTTCTCGGCGTCTCTTTATCAGGTCTTCCTGAAGGCTTTTAATCTTATTGCGGACCAGACCAGATTTGTTAGCATAAAAGCAGCACTTTTCTTGCAGGGCTAGGCAGATGCCCCCTTGCTCAGTAGTTAAAAGATCAAGGCCCCGACAATTCTGCAGGACAACCTCGGCCAGAGAATTGATCTGGTCCTGGAGGTCGTTGATGGTACCTGAGAGGGCTTGAACATCATCAATTAGCTTGTTAGAGAGTTTTGTGTAGGAGTGGAGGGCTACCCCAAGGCCGTGCCGCAAGCAGTGCCGGTGGCCAAGGCGCTAGAGACTCCGAGCCCAGCAAGGAGAGGGATGAGCACAACGGCGTGCTTACTTCTGCCGGCAATATAGTCCAGGCTAGGCAGGGGAACAGGCTCATCTCCAGGAATTATATCAATATCAGGAAGGATGGTGGCTAACACAAATAGACCGGTCCAATTGGTCAGGAGGGCAGGAAAAGCCATATTTCCTCCACATACAAAAACTTGACTGGGGATGGGACAGAGGGACTCAGAATGGTTAATTAAGGAGGAACAATTAGCAAAGGTGACAAAACCAACATCAATATCAAAGGAATCATTGCATGGGAGACTTTGGAAACAAGGGGATGGGGGAAAATTGATGGGTTGAACGTGGAAAGGGATCCCAAGAGAACAATTCTCATGGGATATGTTGCTGTTGTTAGGGAAAATGGCAAGAGGCATAGGCATGCCAAGGGCCATACATAGCCAACAATCTTCTGCCAGGCAGGGGTTGGATAAATTTAGTGCCATGAAGGTAGCCTCTAAAATACTAGAGGTTGGAGTATCAAGATCGAGGCCTCGGGACTTGGGCAGTGCTAGGGGGTGATACTGTAAAGGAGGGAACATGTCAGCAGCACTAGCGGGGTCCAGGGATTCGTCCCCAGGGGAGAGATTAGTAAGAAGGGGATATATTCTTTTGCTCGGCATGGGGCAATCAGTAAGAGTGGCACATTTAGGAGGGGGAGCAGGAGGCTTAGGGTCATCTTCCAAAGGCATGGTGATAGAAACAGAATCATCATCACATTTTCCACAACTTTCCACCTTTTCACATTGTTTGTGATCAAGAGAGGATTCTGAGCTGGCCTGGGGCTGCCCAAGACTCCCCTTCAAAAAGGAAGAGCCCTCCTTGATAATTTTGGAAACATCTTTATCATGGCGATGAGTGCACAGTAAATCATTAATACAATTCCAATAATTGAAAGTGGTAATAGGGATTTTTTCAGGACCAAAAGTCTGATAATAGTCATTGAGACAATCTCCAACCTGCCTCCACCGCCTTTCATCAATCATTCCCTCTTGGGGGAACCAAGGACAGACATCCTTTAAAAAAAACAAAAAACTGAATCAAATCCTTTTTTTTAACCTTTACTCCATGCGTCCTTAATGAGTCTTTAAGACCCTCAATAAATTGACCATGAACACTAATGTCCTGACCCATTCTATAGACGCCTCACTTACCTCAGGTCTCAATTCCTTGGGGCAGGCAATCCTGCGGCTACCACTGTCAAGAAATCTTCGGCTGCAGCTTAATCACAAAGGTACGATCTAACAATTGCCAGCCCTCTCCCGAAGCTCCCTCGGGCCCCACGTTTGGGCGCCAATTGTCCCGGCCTGCGGCACAAGAACGCGGACCCTGGAAGAAAGGAGAGGGTGGGGGACAGGAGACGTGAAGAATGGACACAAGACAGGCTTTCTGATCAAATCTCATTTATTGAGGGGTAGGGTAGCAGTAATTATAGTGGTGAAAGAGGGAGTAGGGTGTTTACAGTAAGCAGCAGTGGGAGGGGTAGTAAGATGTTTCAAATATTTTACAAGGGCAGGATGTTTGCTCCCAGCGGCAGTTCAGATCTTTATCTTGATAATAGATAGCCATGGCTCCCCACAGGAAGCATATCACATAGCCAAAACAAATGACATGGAAAAGAGAATGAAAACAGAAAAATTGAGAATCATTGCATTTCTTGAAATTCATAGCAAAATAAAGAACCTCAGAATCATTAAAAAATATATGCTCCAAGACAAAGAAGATAGACTAATCACAATTTCAGAATGAGGGTCAAATCATTGTACAGATTGTGTCTTCTTCTAATATGTTCAAGTTGTGGAGAGAAAGTAAGAAAGGCCATATTGGACTAGAGTTTCACTTGATGAACAGGCATGTATGCATTGTGATCAGTAACCATAACTGGAAGGAAGATCACATGGGTGAAGTCCTACATCATTTTTAATATCTGAGCATAATGTATGTGAGTTTAATAATACCTCACAACCATTTTATTTCTGATAACTAGATGAGATCATATTTTAATCTATCAATGAAAAGAATAAATGCAATAAGACCTTGGAACTAGAATGACATTACACTAGAATTATATATCTGAATAGGCCAAAAAATTTGATCACATCGCAAGACTCACCTATAAATCATAAGTTGAGAGGAAGCATTATAGAAACTAGGATGAATGTGGTGCTATACCTGAAGTCTTTGAGACATAACTGTTTGGAAGAGAGGATTGGTGAGAGGACTTGTTTTCACCTTTCTATATATCTGTGTTCCCTAATTCTTTTGACCCAGAGAAAAACCTTGACAGTTTTCAAGGTTCCAGCATATGTTAGCCTTCTCCATCGTCCTTAATTTCCTCAATGGGATCCATGGATAGGATGGAAACAATATCTGCATCATGAGAAGGCAAAGATAAATTTAACTTGTGACTCAAAGTGGAACCCAGTAAAGATGATATGCCATGCTGACAGAGAACATATGGAATATCCCAGAGACTGGTGTAAAGAACACTTAGTAATGAGCAACTGAATTTCCACTTAGCTTCAAGTAGTTTCTAAATTTAAATCCAGTTTCTCTGACCATATACGTACCTGGGGAAGAGTTCCTCAACTACTTTTGGAGGAATATTTTGTGCACATATCTTATTTAAGTAGCTTAGTAATTACTCATTTCTAAAAATTCATTAAGATTGGCTGATTCTTTGCTGATAATCTTAGGGGCAAAGTGTGGAGAGTATATACAACTAAACTGAAAACGACATTTAAAAAAGTCACTCCAGGGGCACTTAGGATAAATATAAGGCATTGGTCAGGAGATGTAGCTTCAGAAGTTACATTATCCTAAGATTGCTTTATTTTTTCTATATATATTTTCTGCTTAGAATAATTGCCAGACTATGTATGTTTGATGATTGAATGAATATATAATATTCATTTATGCTACCTTATTAATTATATTAACTTGTGATGTATGAACTATTATTTTCTTTTGTATAGTAAAATCCCCACAAAGGTAAATTGTGGAAGACTTTTTTTTTTCTTCTAAAATATAGCCAAATATTATCTTCATACTTTTCTCTCTTTTAAATTAATTATTTATTTTCAGTTTTCAACATTCATCTCCACAAAATCTTGAGTTCCAAATTTTCTACCCGTATCCTCCCTCCTTCCAACCCAAAAAGCCGAATATTCTGATTAACACTTCTTTCAATCTGCCCTCCCTTCTAGCATCTCTCCCTTCCCTTATCTCCATCTTCTCATTTTTTCCTGTAGGACAAGATAATTTATACACTCCATTAACTGTATTTCTTATTTCTCAGTTATATTCAGGATCAACACTCAACATTTGTTCCTAAAACTTTGAGTTCCAACTACTCTCCCTTCCTCCCTACCCACTAAGCCCTACTGAGAAGGCAAGCAATTCAATATAGTCCATATCTGTGTAGTTTTGCAAATGACTTCCATAATAGTCATGTTGTGTAAGACTAACTCTATTTCCCTCCATCCTATACTACCTCTCGTTTCTTCTGTTTTCTCTTTTGATCTTGTCCTTCCCCAGGATTGTTAATGTCTAATTGCTCCTTCCTCCCATTTGCCCTCCTTTCCATCATCCCCCAACCTTGCTCATCCCCTTCTCCCTTACTTTCCTTTATTGTAAGATCGGTTTCCATAACAAATTGAGTATGCATGCTATTACTTTCTTGAGCCAAATGTGATGAGAGTAAGCTTCACTTTTTCACTCTAACGTCCACCTTTTTCCCCTCCATTGGAAAGCCTTTTTCTTGTCTCTTTTATGAGAGATGATTTCCCACATTCCATATATCCCTTTCTCCTCCCAATATTTTCCTTTCTCATCCCTTAATTTCTTTATTAGATATGATCACTTCCTATTCATCTCACCCTGTACTTTCTCTCTCTCTCTCTCTCTCTCTCTCTCTCTCTCTCTCTCTCTCTCTCTCTCTCTCTGTCTGTCTCTCTCTCTCTCTCTCTATATATATATATATATAGGTATATTACATATATGTGTACACATGTATATATGTGTGTGTTTGTGTGTCTATGTTTGTGTGTGTGTGTATAATCCCACCAACTACCCAGATACTGAAAAAATTTCAAGAGTGATAAATATTATCTTTCCATGTAGGGATGTAAACAATTCTTTCTTGTTTACTTTTTCATGCTCCTCTTGATTCCTGTGTTTGAAGTCATGTTTACTTTTCAGTTCAGCTCTTTTCATCAAGAATCCTTGAAAGTCATCTATTTCATTGAAAGATCATTTTTTCCCGTGAGGTATTATACTCAGTTTTGCTGGGTAGATGATTCGTGGTTTTAATCCTAGTTCATTTTAGAATATCATCTTCCAAGACCTTGGATTCCTTAATGAGGAAGATGGTAAATATTGTGTTATTGGGATCGTACTTCCACAGTACTTGAATTGTTTCTTTCTAGTTGCTTGAAATATTTTCTCCTTGACCTGGGAATTCTAGAATTTTGCCACAATGTTCCTAGGAGTTTCTCTTTTTTGATACCTTTCAGGTAGTGATTTTATTTTGCCCTCTGCTTCTAGACTATCAGGGCAGTTTTCTTTGATAATTTCATGAAAGATGATGTCTAGGCTCTTTTTGTGATCATGGCTTTCAGGTAGTCCCATAATTTTTAAATTGTGTCACCTGGATCTATTTTACAGGTCAGTTGTTTTTCCAATGAGATATCTCACATTATCTTCCATTTCTTCATTCTTTTTGTTTTGTTTGGTGATTTCTTGGTTTCTGAGAAAGTCATTAGCCTCCATCTGTTCCATTCTAATTTTGAGAGAACTATTTTCTTCAGTGAGCTTTTGAACCTCTTTTTTATTTGACTAATTCTGCTTTTGAGAGCATTCTTCTCCTCATTGGCTTTTTGAACCTCTTTTGCCAATTGAGTGAGCCTATTTTTGCAGGTGTTATTTTCTTCAGCATTTTTTGGGTGTCCTTTAGCAAGGTATTGACCCATTTTTCATGCTTTTCTTGCATCTCTCTCATTTCTCTTCCCAGTTTTTCCTCCTCCTGTCTAACTTTATTTTCAAAATCTTTTCTGAGCTCTTCCATGGCCTGAGCCCATTGGATATTCCTTTTGGATGTTTGAGATACAGAGGCCTTGACTTCTATGACTTCCCCTGATGGTAAGCATTGTTCTTCCTCATCTGAAAGGAAAGGAGGAAATATCTGTTCACCAAGAAAGTAGCCTTCTATGGCTTTATTTTTTTTCCCTTTTCTGGGCATTTTCCCAGCCAGTTACTTGACTTCTGAGATTCCTATCCACCCCCGCCTCACTAGTGCTTGGGGTCTGAGATTCAAATGCTGCTCCCCAGCCTCAGTGCTTTCAGCGGGTGGTGGGGCTGCTATTCAGTGTGAGAGATTAAGTTCAGGTTCTCAGGTGGGGGCAGGGCCACCTTCCAGGCTCAGTTCCCTCAGCGGGTTTATGCAGAGACCTTCAGCAATGGACCTGAGCCCCAGTCTGCTCTAGGAGCCCCTAGCTGCCGCTTCCTCCCGCTGCTGCCTGCCAAGGGAGCCTTAGTTATGGAGAAACCCTGCTCCCCTCTTAGTCAGTCTAGAAGACTTTCTCACTGACCTGTGCACCTGTGGGCAGAGGGACCTTCATGGCCGCCAGAGATTCTGTCCCTGAAGCCTGCTCGTATCTGCTCCTCTTGGGGCTGTGCAGTGAAGGCATGGCTCAGCTGTGCTCTGCGTCCCATGTACAATGGACCTTTGGTGGTGGATTTTCAGGGCTCTCTGGAACAGAAATCTCCTCCACTCCGTTGCTGCGCAGCTTCCACTTCTCCAGAACCCATTGAGAGTTCTTTTTATAGGTAATTTATGGGCTGTGGGTTCAGAGCTAGCATATGTGAGTCTTTCTACTTAGCCATCTTGGCTCCTCCCTTGTTCCACTCTAATCTTTAAAGAACTATTTTCTTCAGTGAACTTTTGAACCTCCTTTTCCATTTGGCCAGTACTGCTTTTTAAAGTATTCTTCTCCTCATTGGAGTTTTGGACCTCTTTTGACAGTTCAGTTAGTCTATCTTTAAAGGTGCTATTTTCTTCAGCATTCTTTCTGGGTCTCCTTTAGCAAGCTGTTGACTCACTTTTCATGATTTTCATGCATTGCTCTCATTTCTCTTCCTAATTTTTCCTTCACCTTTGTTACTTGATTTTCAAAATTCTTTTTGATCTCTTCCCTGATCTGGGATACAGAAGTCTGGACATTTATGTCTTTCTCTGTTGGTAAGTTTTGTTCTTACTTATATGAAAGGATGGGAGAAGACACCTATTCACCAAGAAAGTAACCTTTCATAGTCTTATTTTTTTCCCTTTTTTGGTCATTTTCACAACCAATTATTTTAGTTTTGGGTTTTTTGTCATCCTGTAAGATCTTAGTTCCTCCAAGGTGGCACAATCATGCCTACACACTGGTCTGGGCGCAACTAGAATCTTTTGTGCCCAGAATCTGTGAACAGTACAATTTCCTTTCCACAGCAGCCTCACGTGTAGTTCTGCCACGCCAGCACTCATGGCTGAGGTTCAGATCAGCTGATTAATTCCCCCAGTGGCTTTACAATGAGGCCTCCAACAATGGATGTTGGCTTCTGCCAGAGCTATGGGAGGGACCCTGCTCACTTCTTGGCCAGTTGAAGAATTCCTCTTACTGACCTTTGGAGCCTATGGGTTGAGAGATGTGAGAGTCCCTGCTCCTGTCACGGGGGATTCTGCTCCTGAAACCTGCTGCATTCCTCCCCTTTACCTGGCAGAATCAATGCTGGGCTGGGCTCCACTTTGTGTCTAGTGTGACAGACCTTTCCCATTGGCCTTCCAGGTCACTCTGGGCTGGAAATCTCCTTCACTCCAACCTTCTGTGGTTTGTACTGTTCTAGTATTTGTTGAAAGTCATTCTTTACAGGTATTTTATGAACCATGGGGGAAGAGCTAGGGGATATGTGTCTTTCAACTCAACCATCTTGGTTCTACCCCCTCCTATACTTTTCTAATGACTGTACCATTCTGACATAGATTTGTCTATATAAATAAAAAGCTCTAGTTTCCTTTAGCATGCAACAAGGTGTTTGAATTACACTTAAAGATCTCCATTTTCATCTCTAAACTATGCCACAATTCTGGAAATTTCAGATCTAGAAAGAACTATATATGTCATCAGGTCCAAGAGTAATCCTTTACTATATGGCAAACTAAGGACTAAAGAGGTAAAGGGAAGATACAAAATAGCAGTAAATAGCAGAATTATATTTCAAATTTCAGTTTTTTTATGTAGTTTGTTTGTATTTTTTCACTACTGCATTTATTTTAATCATCAAGGCTAAAATTTCTGTGTCCCACAGTGGATACTTTAATGAATTCCTTAGGTAGGCATAAAGCTGATTATTTTAAAGAGATTTAAAGATATTTCCTATCCATTAATGGACCTATCCATTAAAAGAAGTTTGATTAGGTGTGATTTTTGTGTAGAAAGGTGCACATCATTTTTAATTTCTAATGAGGCACTGTTCTCAAGGGTTGTAATGCCCTCTGACTTCGACAATTTTATATACATACATATACACACGCACACACACAACATACACACACACAGACACACACACCCACCCACCCACCCACACACACACACCCACCCACACACACACACACACACACACACACACACACACACACATATATATATATATATATATATATATATATATATATATATATATATATATATAGTGAGGTGAGATTTTTTTTTGAATGTTTATTCATTAGAAGTATTTGTTTGACTAGACAAGAGCCTGAGTAGTTGCTAAGGAGACTTCTGTCTTTGAAAACCCAGATGTTGGTGCTTCTGTGTCTCGTAACTAGGATATATATGTAATGGTAAGGTAATTGCATCTGTCTGTTGATCTCTGATGTATGTATTGCTTATGGTCATACAGTTGTTACCTCTCTGTTGCTTTTCATTTCTGTTTGTATTTTCTCTGAGCTTCAGGTTGCTGACTTTTCCCCCTGAACTAAGTAAATGTCATATGTGCATGACTGAAGTAGATGCTTCACCCCTCAGAAGTTGCTGTCCTTTCAGTAAAGCAGATCTCAGAACCTGTGATAACAGACCCTCATTTGTATGCTGGGCTCCTTACTGTTGCAGCATGGGGGATAGAATAAATCACCTGGTCACTAACCTTCTGGATTGGCACTTCTATTTCATCTTTGTGTTCAGCATTTTACCATTTTCAGCATTTTCATCAGTCAGTCATTCAATATTTATTTAAGCATGTACTCTTTGACAAACAGTATACTAAGTAATGTAATACAAAGAGAAGCAGTCCTTTATCACAAGAAGCTCAAGTTCTAATACGGAGACAAAATGTACACAACTATGTACTATCAAGTTATATTGGAAAAAAATTCTAAATAATCAACAAAGCAGAAGTAATAAAATTAAAAGTGATTAAAGGTAAGACTTTAACTGAAAATTGAGGAAAGCCAGAAGTTACAGGGGATGAAGAGGAGCATGATGGGTATTGGGGGGAGGTAGTAAAAATTTCCAGAATCAGGATTTGGAATATCTTATTCTCAGAATAGCAAAGAGACCAATGTAATCATCTTGCCCATGAATACTATCATCTTTTCCGTTTTTCCCATATGTGTAATGCATATTTACAAGGCAATGAGAATAATTATTCAATACATTATTTAATAGTAATTTAAATAATGATTACTCACCAATGAGAAAAAGCGGGAAAATAGAGGATAAGTGTCTTGTCCAGGGCCACGTATCTAGTAAGCTACAAAGACCAGATTTGAACCCTATTCTTAAATGAACTGTTAGAATCAAAATATAATATTATTAATATTATCATATGGTATAATATTAAATTATATCATATCATATATCATATTATAGTTTGTTGTATTATGTTTTATTGTATGTACATTGTATTGTATTGTTATGTTATGTAGTAATAATCATTATTAACTGACATCCACATAAAACTTTAATGTTTTGAAAGTACTTTAAAATATGATCTTATAATATACTCACAATATTCCTGTGTGATAAATATTGGTCTCATTTTAAAGATGAGTAAAAGAACAGAAGTTTAACTGACTTGCATCAGGTCATTGTACTAGCAAATGTCAGAGATAAGATTTGAACTCAGGTCTTTCTGACACCAGGTCCATCACTCCATGTTTTGCCAACTAGTTGCCAAACTGCTACTGTACTTTATATTTCACCAAATGTGTTCTTGATAGCCTTGTGAGGTAAGGAAGGCAAACCTAAGCATTCCCGTTTTACAGATGAGGAAAATAAGACGTAGATACTAATCATCTAGTCCAAAATAACAGAAAAGCTATGATTTCAATGGATGTCTGACGGTTAATTAGACACCTTCCATTTTAATGTACTGACATTGGCCTACAAGGTGGGAACAGTCAATACTCCTAATTTGGCACAAGGTTTTGTATGCATTATTTAAATGGAGAAAGAAATGCATGGGACAAATTTATTTTGAGATATGTAGAATATTATACTTTGTAATTCTATGATTGTGATTATCCCAAATCCAAAATTATTCAATATGTATGAGTGAAAAAAATTACTTTGATTCTATCAGTTCTTTGAAGGGCAGTGTTACACAGCCTAGAGCCCAAATCTGGCCTCTGACACTTATATGCTATGTGAACTTAGGTAAGTCATTTAACTTCTGTTCTCCTTTGTTTCCTCCTCTATAAAACAAGAGTAATAGTAGTATTCATGTTGCCATATTTTTGAGAGGCTCAAAGGAAATAATTTTTGTAAAACATTTAGCACAGTGCCTGTCACAAATACTTGTAATATAAATACTTATTCTCGATCATTTTCCCCTTCCTCTATAGAGTTCCCAGTCCTTCCTCATATACTTCCTGTCTATGTGATATTGAATGAGTTACTGAACCAAACTCACCATATTTCTGTACATTGTTTTTGTTTTTAAAACACAACTCACAGTGTTATGTGTGAGTGTCAAACAACATCAAATCTGTGAACAGAGCAGTGGCTTGGTCCACTGGAATATCTGATCCACACACTCTGTATGTACACAAGGTTATATAGACACAATTCTTTGCAAAACTGAAAACATTCTATTAATGTTAGATAATATTATCTTATTGAACCCACCTTGCTTTTTCTGTTTAGACTTTGATATTTTTAAGCCAACTTCATTGCTGTAAGTGGGTCAGGAAACAATGCAGTTCAGAATTTTCAGAGTCAAGTCAACAAACTGCTAAACATTTAACTATGTTCAAGAAGCTGTATTGAACTTGGAGGATACAAAGAAAAAAAAATTATCACTTACCTTAAAGACTCATTTTCTAGTAACCTGTGTAGAGCTATCCCTATCTTTACTTTGTAATAGTTGGTTATTAAAAGGGTAATGAATCAGGAGCAATAGAAAGATAAAGAACCAAAGCACTTTTGTAGATAGCAATACCTTTCATTTTAGAAACAATAGGGAAATTAAAATCCTTACTGTAGAGTCTATAATGTATTGTCTTTTTTAAATGAAGTTAAGTAACTTGTCCTTCTTGCATATAACCAAAGGAACTTTTCTTCACAGTATGTCATAAACATTCTGATTCAAGTAAGGAACATAATTAGCCTTGGTTTTGCATTGAAGGCATCAACAGTTGCCCATCTCATATGCTGTCTATTTAGGTATGATATGCAACTAAACAAAGCAGTAAAACTTCACATCACAGAAAAACTATAGCATAAATTGTTTATAAAAAGTAGGCTATAAACTTAATTCATTGTAACATAATAGAAAAGATGAAAAGAATAGATAATTGAATTAAATAATCTTCTTTTGAATATCTTCAGGAAAATTAACACACTGATAAGCTGATAAAAATCTTTGTGAATAAAACTACCTTGCAACAGAGTCAATTCTGTCATTGCAAGCATGAGACAGGTTAATTTCCGTGTTTCTCTTCTTGTGCACTATTTGCCAGGGGTAGATATTGGCAGTGTTTTCCTGGTTCTGAAAAAAATATAGACCAATTAAATAAAATTAGTGATGAAAGTTACAGATGCAACTAAGAAAACTGAAAGATATTCCTTTAGTTTGATGCTGTTGCTTGCCATCAGATCTGTCAAGTGTCATCAGAAGTGTGGGAAAAGCTGGTAAATACTTTTCAGGCAGATCAAATTTGTGGGAGAGGAGAGGAAAGTTAAATGCAGGTTTTATCTAATGAGACAAGGCAAAGTGAGAACATTGTACTTTGATTCAGAAGTATGACATACACATCTCAGATCTGCTAATTAAATATGTGACATTAGTCAAATACCAGAGCCCACTTAACATGCATAAAAAGTGATTTGGGAACATACATATTCCCTGCCTCATGGTACATGAGAAAACTCCTTTCTACACCTTAAAGCGAATTATTACCATTGTGAATTAGAACTATTTCCTGGCTATCTGTGCTCCCACAGTCTCTAATTTCATTGTTATACATATTTATTCTAATTCCACTATCTTTTTACAAATATGTTGAATAAAAATAAGTCTAAATAAGTCCAAAATATAAAATAATAAAAAACTCATCACCTTTTGATGTTGAAAAATGCATTCAATATTTCCCCAGGAAAAATCTTGGAACAGTGGAATCAGCCTATGTGGTAAACAGTGTCTCAGCCCATGAGGCTAGGAAAATCTCAAAAGGCATCCCCTAAAGGTGGAACAGTGCAGGACTGCAGCAGTTCCAAATAGCCACACATCAGCATACTGAGAGGATATCCCAAGCCCAAGGGGCATGGAGCCCACAATCAAGAATAATAAGACCACAGGCATGCCTCAGTACAACCAGCAGACTAGAGAGACACTAGTGCAAACACTAGTACACCAACCACTGAGCTTGCCTGTGCTCAGGAGAGGAGACTTCCTGTGGCCAGATCATCCTTCCCTCACACTTAATGCAGCTAACTCTAGGGTGACTCTGGGGAAACTCAGAAAGATTTCACCCAGCCTCAACTTTGGCTCATCAACCAACTCAGCACCAGGTGAACTATATCACTCTGGCCTCTAGCTGAAAGAACCAGATGCCACAATACACAAAGTCTAAGTTCTAAATACAAGAACAGTGGAACAGAGCCCTCTGTGTGCCAGAAGTAGAGATCAACTTTAAAAGTCAGGAAAATAACTGTCATCATGAGCAAGATACAAACCAGAAAAGATAAGACACAAAATCTTTCTAGGGGGAGAAGGACCAAAACACCAATACCGAGGATGACAGCATTGAAACTGTACTCACATCTCAAACCTCACCAGGGAATATAAACCAGTTTCAGGCCCAAAGAGCATTCTAGAAAAAGTTAAAGAGGATTTGAAAGTCAAATTAGGGAAATAAAAGAAAACCTGGCCAATGATTTTAAGGGTCTCACATGTAAAAAATATTTGTAGCAGTTATACTTTGTGATGGCCAAACACTGGAAATCAAGGGGATGTCCATCAATTAGCGAATGACTGAGCAAGTTGTGGTAAATAAATGTAGTAGAAAACTATTGTACTATGAGAAATGATGAACAGAAAACTTTTGAGAGGCCTGGAAGAACTTATATGAACTGATGCTGAGTGAAAGGAGAAAAACCAGGAGAATTTTTGTATACAGCAGCAATCACAGTGTGCGAGGAATTTTTCTGGTAGACTTAGTCCTTTACAGCAGTGCAAGGACCTAAAAAATCACCAATGTACTCTTGAGGCAAATTGCTTTCCACATTGACAGAAATAACTATGGAAATGAATCACAGAATGAAGCTGAACATTTCTCTTTTGTTATGCTTTGCTTTGTTCTGTTTGGTTTTATGGTTTCTCCCATTCATTTTAATTATTCTATGCAGCATGAATAAGGTGAAAATGTACTTAACAGGAAAGTATAAGAATGCAAAAAAATGAGACAAAGTGAAATATCTCATTGGAAGAAAAGAAATGAGATGGAAAACAGATCAAATAGAAATGATTTGAAAATCATAGAACTACCTGAAATTCTTGATCAAAATAAATAGAGGTTAGCCATCATCTTTCAAGAAACTGTCAGTGAAGACTGCCTGAAATCCTAAAACCAGAGGGTAAAATAAACATTGAAAGGGTTCCAAAAGGAAAACTGCCATGAGCATTATAGCCAAAATCCCAGAGTTCCCAAATCAAGGAGAATATATTTCTAGCAGTCAAAAAGAAAGAATCCAAGTATTTTAAAACCACAATCAGAACAGCAAAAGACTTAGTAGCTTATACGTCAAGGAACTGTAAGACTTGGAATATGTTATTCTGAAAGTCAAATGAGCTAGGATTAAAACCAAGCAAAACCTATATAGCAAAACTGAGTCTAATCTTCAGGGATAAAATGGATTTTCCAGGAAATAGAGTCTTGTATTTGAAAGCAAAATTCGAAAGATCAATAGCAAATTTTGTTTCAAATAAGACTCAAAAGAAGCACAAAAAGATAAACAGAAAGTGAATATCATGAGGAACTTCATAAATTTAAACTCTTTGTATTCCTACCTGGGAAGATGATATTTGTAACTCATAAGACTTTTCTCATTATTAGGGTAATTTGGAGTATATATAGGCACAATGTACAGGTGTGAGTTGAATATGAAGGGAAGATACCTAAAAAATAATATTAAGAGGTGACAGAGAAATATGCTGGGAGAAAGAGAAAGGGAAACGTAGAGTGGGACAAATTATCTGGCCTAAAGGAGGTAAAAAAAGAACTATTACTGTTTGGAGGTGAAGAGGGGAAAGGTAAGAGGGTATGAGTTACTTTGTTTGGAATTGATTCAAAGAGGTTATAACGTAAATACACAATTGGGTACATAAATTTATCTTGCCTGAAAGGAAAATAGGAGGGGAAGAGGATAAGAGGAGGGTGTTAGAAAGGAGCAAAGATAGAGAGAGATAGTTATCAGAAGCAAAACACTTTTGAGGAGGAACAGGGTGAAAGGAGAGAGAGAATAAAATAAGTGGCAGTGGGAAAGGATACAACACAGCAAAATACATTTAGTAATACTAACTGTAAAAATTTTGAATCATGTATCTCCAATAAAGGCTCCATTTCTCAAACATATAGAGGATTGATTTCAATTTATAAAAAACAAGGGAGAGGAGCCAAGATGACAGAGGAGAAAGACTCACGTATGCTAGCTCCGAAACCACAGCCCAGAAATTTTCTGTAAAAAGAACTCCCCACAAATTCTGGAGCACTGCAAGATGTACAGAAACACAGTGGAAGAGATTTCCATTCCAGAGAGCCTTGGAAAGCCATCCCGAGGGGTCCGTTGCGCTCCGGAGGCAGAGCCCAGCCCTGCGCTGCCCTGGCCGCATGGCCCCAGAGGAGCAGATACGAGCAGGCTTCAGGGACGGAACCTCCAGCGGCTGCGAAGGTCCCTCCAACCACAGGCGCTCCAGGTCAGTGAGAGAGACTTCCGGGTTGGCCAAGAGGAGAGCAGGATGTCTCCATGACTCGGGCCCCCTCGGGAGGCAGCACCAGAAGGAACGGCAGAGGCAGTGGCAGAGGCAGCGGCTTCCCAGGACTCCCCAAGCAGACAGCAGCTCAGAGCCATTACCAAAGGTCTATGGATAAACCTCCTGAAGGGAACTGAGCCTGGGAGACGGCCCTGCCCCCACCCGAGCACCAGAACTTAAGCTCACATTGAATACCAGATGCTCACACCTCAGAAAGCCATGAGGCTGGGAAGCAGCATATGAATCTCAGACCCCAAGCACTAGCTGGGAAGATCTAGGCAGGGGTGGACAGGAATTTCAGAAGTAACTGGCTGAGAAAATGCCCAGAAAAGGGAAGAAAAATAAGACCACAGAAAGCTACGTTCTTGGGGGACAGATGTTCCCGCCTTTCAAATCTGATGACAAGGAACAATACTAACCATCAGGGAAAGACTTGGAGGTCAGGGCCTCTATATCTCAGACATCCGAGGTGGATGTCCAGTGGGCTCAGGCCATGGAAGAGCTCAAAAAGGATTTTGAAAATCAAATTAGACAGGGGAGGAAAAACTCAGAAGAGAAATGAGAGAGATGCAAGAAAATCATGAAAAACGGGTCAATACCCTGCTAAAAGAGACCGAAAAAAATGATGAAGAAAATAACACCTGGAAAAACAGGCTAACTCAATTGGCAAAAGAGGTTCAAAAAGCCATTGAGGTGAAGAATGCTTTCAAAAGCAGAATTAGCCAAATGGAAAAAGAGGTTCAAAAGCTCACTGAAGAAAATAGTTCTGTCAAGATTAGAATGGAAGAGACAGAGGCTAATGACTTTATGAGAAACCAAGAAATCACCAAACAAATCCAAAATAATGAAAAAAATGGAAGATAATCTGAATATCTCATTGAAAAAACAACTGACCTGTAAAATAGGTCCAGGAGAAACAATTTAAAAATTATGGGACTACCTGAAAGCCATGATCAAAAAAAGAGCCTAGACATCATCTTCCATGAAATTATCAAGGAAAACTGCCCTGATATTCTAGAATCAGAGGGCAAAACCAGTATTGAAGGAATTCATTGATCATGGCCTGAAAGAGATCCAAGAAGAGAAAATCCAAGGAACATTGTGGCCAAATTCCAGAATTCCCAGGTCAAGGAGAAAATATTGCAAGCAGCTAGAAAGAAACAATTCCAGTATTGTGGAAATACAATCAGGATAACTCCAAATCTAGCAGCTTCTACATTAAGGGATCGAAGGGTGTGGAATAGGATATTCCAGAAGTCAAAGGAACTGGGACTCAAACCAAGAATCGCCTAGCCAGCAAAACTGAGTATAATACTTCAGGGGAAAATATGGTCTTTCAATGAAACAGAGGACTTTCAAGCATTCTTGATGAGAAGACCAGAGCTGAAAATAAAATTTGACCTTCAAAGACAAGTATGAGAAGAAGCATGAAAAAATAAACAGCAAAGAGAAGTCATAAGGGTCTTACCAAAGGTGAACTGTTTACATTCCTACATGGAAAGACAATATTTGTAACTCTTAAAACTTTTCAATATCTGGGTAGTTGGTGGGATCACACACACACACACACACACACACACATGCACGCATGCACACACGCACTCAAACATGAGCATGTGTGCATGCACACACACATGCATGCACATACAGAGACAGAGATCACAGAGTGAATTGAATGGGATGGGACCATATCTTAAAAGAAATTAAGGTAAATGGTGAGAGAGAAATGTAGTGGGAGGAGAGAGGGTGAAATGGAATGAGGTTAATTATATCCCATTCAAGAGGCAAGCAGGAGAATTTTTAGTGGAGGAAAAAAGAGGAGAGCTGAGAAAAAAAACATGATGTTTACCCTCATCACATTCGACTAAAGGAAGGAGTAAAATGCACACTCATTTTGGTATGAAAACCTATCTTACAATACAGGAATGTGGGGAAGAAGGAGATAAGTAGAGTGGCAGGGATGAAGAAACATCTGACCTGAAAAATATATCCAGGATATACAATATAAAAATATATCCAGGATATACAATTTAAAAATACAAATAAAATATTATGTGTGTGTGCATGTGTGTGTATGTGTTTGTGTGTGTGTGTTTGTGTGTGTGTAATCCCACCAACTATATGAAAGCTATGATCAAAAAGAGAGCCTAAACATGATCTTTTGTGAAATTATAAAGGCAAACTGCCCTGATCTTCTAGAATCAGTGGGAAAAATATATATTGAAAGAATCCACCTATTACCTCCTGAAAGAGATCCAAAAAGTCAAACTCCTGGAAATATTGTGGCCAGATTCCCGAGTTCTTAGGTCAAGGATAAACTATTGCAAGCAACTAGAAAAAAGCAATTCGAGTATTGTGGAAATACAATCAACATACCAGAAGAGCTAGCATCTTCTACATTAAGGGATGGACGTGCTTGGAATACGATATTCCAGAAGTCAAAGAAACAGGAACTAAAACCAAGAAGCACATACCCAGAAAAACTGAGTATAATACTTCAGGGAAAAAATGCTTATTCAGTAAAATAGAGGACTTTCAGGCCTTCTTGATGAAAGACCAGAGCTGTAAAGGTAATTTGACATTCAAACACCAGAATCAAGGGAACCATGAAAAGGTAAACAGGAAAGAGAAATCACATGGGACTTTCTAAAGTGGAGGTGTTTATATTCCTACATGAAAAGGTATTATTTGTAACTCTTGAAACTTTTCACAGTATCTGGGAGAGGGAGAAAGAGAGAGAGAGAGAGAGAGAGAGAGAGAGAGAGAGAGAGAGAGAGAGAGAGAGAGAGACAGAGAGACAGAGAGACAGAGATAGGGAGACAGAGAGAGGCAGAGACAGGGAGCAAAAGTTGTGTTGAATAGGAAGGGATGGCATCCAAATAGAAAATTAAGGGGTGAGAGAAGAATATATTGGGAGGAAGAAGAGAGAAATGGAATCAGGAAAATTATCTCTCATGGAAAAGACAAAAAAAAAAGATATTCTAATGGAGGAGAAAGCAGTGGAGGTGAGAGGGAAAAAGTGAAGCTTACTCTCATCACATTTGGCTCAAGGAAGGAATAACAGGCTCATTCAATTTTGTATGAAAATCTATCTTACACTATAAGAAAGTAGGGGAGAAGGGGATAAGCAGGGTGGGAAGAATGATGGAAGGGAGGGAAAATGGGAGGAGGCAAAAATTTGAAGTAAACACTCTTGGGGAGGAAGAAGGTCAAAAGATAGAACTGAAGAAATTGGGGGCAGGATAGGATGGAGAGAAATATCATTAGTCTTACACGACATAACTATTATGGAAGTCATTTGCAAAACTACACGTAATAGCCTATATTGAATTACTTGCCTTCTATTTGAGGATCGGTGGGGAGGGAAGAATGAAGAGAAGTTGGAATTTAAAATTATAGGCACATGTGTTGAGAATTGTTTTTGCCTACACTTGTGAAATGAGAAATACCAGTAATGAAGTACAGAAATGTATCTTGCCCTGAGGACAAGAGAGAAGATGGGGATAAAATAAGGGAGGGATATTAGAAGGGAGGCTATGTTGGTCCAAGAGGCAATCAGAATGTAAGGCATATTTTGGAGGGGAGGAGTGAGATGGGGAGAAAATTTGAAACTTGAAATTTTGTGTAAATGAATGTTGAAAATTTAAATACAAAAATAAGTTTTAATAAAAAGAATTTTTACCATGAGGTCCATAGAAAAAAAGAATTAGAGAGCAAATGGAAGCCAACGACTTCATGAGAATTTAAGAATTATAATCAGATCTGAAAGAATTTAAAAAATACATTGTGAAACATTTCCCTGGAAAAACCCCTGAAAAATAAATTAGATCCTGGAGAGAACATTTAAAACTATGTGGACTACCTGAAACCTATGAGCAGAAGGAACTTGGACATAATCTTTCTTTTTTTTTTTTTTTTAACTTTTCTTAAAATAAATTTATTATTTATTTACTTTTAACATTCTTTTTTTTTAAATTTATTTATTTATTTAAATTTTTTACATTCATTTTCACAAATTTTTGGGTTCCAAATTTTCTCCCCTTTTATCCCCTCCCCCCACCCCAATACCCCAAGCAATCTAATTTTCCCTATCTCCAATCTGCCCTCTCTTCTGTCATCTCTCCCTTCTCTTGTCTCCATCTTCTCTTTTCTCCTGTAGGGCCAGATGACTTTCTATTCCTCCTTAACTGTATGTCTTCTTTCCTAGTTGCAACAACAATACTAAACAGTTGTTCCTAAAACTTTGAGTTCCAAATTCTCCTCATCCCTCCCTCCCCACCCATTCCCTTTGGGACAGCAGGCAATTTAATATAGGCCATATCTGTGTAGTTTTACCAATGACCTCCCTGATAGTCGTGTTGTGTAAGACTAACTGGATTACCATCCCTCCTAACCTGCCCCTCATTGTTTCTCTTCTGTCTTTTGATCCTGTCCCTCCCCAAGTGTTGACTTCAAATTGCTCCCTCCTCCCTTTGCCCTCCCTTCCATCATCCTCCCCCTTGCAATATCTCTTTCTCCCCCACTTTCTTATACTGTAAGATAGGTTTTCATACCAAAATGAGTGTGCATTTCACTCCTTCGTTTAGTCAGATGTGATGAGGGTAAACTTCTTGTTTTTTTTTTTTTTCTCAGCTCTCCTCTTTTTCCCTCCACTAAGAAAAACTACCTGCCTCTTAAATGACATATAGTTACCCCCTTCCCTTTCCCTCCCCCTACATTTCTCTCTCACCATTTACCCTAGTTTCTTTTAAGGTATGGTCCCATCCTATTCAGTTCAATCTGTGCTCTCTATCTCTGTATGTGTGTGCATGTGTGTATGTGTGTGCATGCGTGTACATGTGTATGTGTGGTCCCACCAACTACCCAGATACTGAAAAGTTTTAAGAGTTACAAATATTGTCTTTCCATGTAGGAATGTAAACAACTCACTTTTGGTAAGTCCCTTAAGACTTCTCTTTGCTGTTTACTTTTTCATGCTTCTTCTCATTCTTGTGTTTGAAAGTCAAATTTTCTTTTCAGCTCTGGTTTTTTCATCAAGAATGATTGAAAGTCCTCTGTTTCATTGAAAGACCATATTTTCCCTTGAAGTATTATACTCAGTTTAGCTGGGTAGGTGATTCTTGGTTTGAGTCCTAGTTCCTTTGCCTTCTGGAATATCCTATTCCACGCTCTTCGATCCCTTAATGTAGAAGCTGCTAGATCTTGGGTTATCCTGATTGTATTTCCACAGTACTGGAATTGTTTCTTTCTAGCTGCTTTTAAGATTTTTTCCTTGAGCTGGGAGTTCTGGAATTTGGCCACAATGTTCCTAGGAGTTTCTCTTTTTGGATCTCTTTCAGGTGGTGATCGATGGATTCTTTCAATACTTATTTTGCCCTCTGGTTCTAGAATGTCAGGGCAGTTTTCCTTGATAATTTCATGGAAGATGATGTCTAGGCTCTTTTTTTGATCATGACTTTCAGGTAGTCCCATAATTTTTAAATTGTCTCTCCTGGATCTCTTTTCCAGGTCCGTTGTTTTTCCCATGAGATATTTCACATTCTCTTCCATTTTTTCGTTCTTTTGGTTTTGTTTGGTGATTTCTTGGTTTCTCAGAAAGTCATTAGACTCCATCTGTTCCATTCTAATTTTGAGAGAACTATTAAATTCAGTGAGCTTTTGAGCCTCTTTTTCCATTTGGCTCATTCTGCTTTTGAAAGCATTCTTCTCCTCGTTGGCTTTTTGAACCTCCTTTGCCAATTGGGTGAGCCTATTTTTCAAGGTGTTAATTTCCTCAGCATTTTTTTGGGTCTCCTTTACCAAGGTATTGACCTGTTTTTCATACTTTTGTTGCATCTCTGACATTTCTCTTCCCAGTTTTTCCTCCACCTGTCTAACTTGCTTTTCAAAATCCTTTTTGAGCTCTTCCAGGGCCTGAGCCCACCCACCACCCCCCTGGGGTGTCTGGGGTACTGAGGCCCCGCCCTCCACATCTTTCCCTGATGGTAAGAATACGTCCTCATCCTCGCCATCAGATCCGAAGGTCGGGATCATTTGCATTTGTTGGAAAAAACTCTCTAAAGTCTTATTTTTCTTCCCTTTTCTAGGCATTTTCCCAGCCAGTTAACTTGTCTTCTGAGATTCCTTTCCACCCCCGCCTGGATCCGCCCAGCTAGTGCTTGGCCTCTGAGATTTAAATGGGCTTTCCTCCTGCTGGCTATCAATCAGTGAGCTTTAGTTCAGGTGCTGGGGTGGGGCCCGGGCTGCCTCCGAGACTCTGATCCCTCGGGCGGGGCTTTATGCAGAGACGCTCAAGAATGGAGCGGGTGGGGGCGGGGTGGGGGGGCCCGCCTCCCAATCTCAGCTCCCCTGGGGGTCCTGAGCAGAAGCCTTCAGCAACAGAGCGGGGTGGGGGCAGGGCCGTCTCCCAGGCTCAGCTCCGTCAGGTTTTATGCAGGAATCTTTCGTAATGAAGATCCTGCCAGCTGCTGGGGGATTCCTGAGTCCTGGGCCGCTGCCACCTCAGCCCCAGCCCACGCCTCTGCCTCAGCCACTTCCTGCCCCCGTCCCCGCCTCCGCAGCTTCCTCCCGAGGGGGCCCGAGTCACGGAGACGCCCCGCTTCCCCTCTCCTTCAGCCCGGCCTCTCTCACTGACCTGCTTCTGTGGGCGGAGAGACTTTCCCAGCTGCTTCAGCTACCGTCTCTGAAGCCTGCTCGGATCCGCTTCTCTCAGGCCTCGGCCAGGGCAGCGCTGGGGGTCGGGTTTACTCTCCGGGGCGCGCCGGACCCTGGGGATGGTTCCTCAGGGCTCCCCGGAACGGAAATCTCCTCCACTCTGCCTCTGCACACCTTGCGCTCACCCAGAAGCTATGGGGGACTCTTTCTACACCAATTCCATGGGCTTTGGTTTCGGAGCTCGTAAATGTGCGTCCTTCTACTCCGCCATCTTGGCTCCCTTGGACATAATCTTTCAAGAAATTTTCCAGGAAAACTGCCTGGATATCTCAGAACCAAAGGGTAAAATAGAAATGAAAAGGGTCCACAATTCACCTCCTGAAGGAGACCCCAAAAGGAAAACTGCTAGGAATATTGCAGCCAAATTGCAGAGTTCCTGAATAAGCCCGAAAATATTGCAAGCAGTCAGAAAGAAGCAATTTGAGTATTGTGGAAATACAATCAGGATAACACAAGATCTATCATCACCTTCCACATTAAATTGTAGGAAGACTTGAAATATGATAATCCAGAGATCAGAGAAACTATGATTAAAACTACGAGTCACCTACCCAATAAAACTAAATTAATCCATCAGGGGACAAATTAATATTTTGTGAAATAGAGGAGTGTTAAGCATTCTTGCTTAAAAGATAAGAGCTGAAAAGAAAATATGACTTTCAAATACAATAATCAAGTGAAATAGGAAAAAGTAAACAGGAAACACAAGCCATAAAGGACTTAGTAAAGTTGAACTGTTTACACTCTTACATGGAAAGATAATATTTGTAACTCATGAGACTTTTCTCAGTATCAATTGCACAGAGTGAGCTGAATATAAAGGGATGATATCTAAAAAAATAAAATTAAGGGGAAATAGAGGGATATATTTGGAGAAAGAGAAAGAAAATGTAGAATGGGGTCAACTATCAATCATAAAAGAGGCTAGAAAAAGGTTTCACAATGGAGGCGAAGAGGGGGGAGGTGAGACGGAATGAGTAAACCTTAGTGTCATCGAATCTGACGTCAGGAGGGAATGACATACACGTTCAGTTGGCTATCTTACTCTACAGGAAAATAAGTGGGAATGGGATAATGGGGTGGTGATAGAAGAAAAGCAGATTAGGGAAGAGGATAGTCAGAAGCAAACATTTTAGGAAAGGGAAAGTATCAAAGAAGAAAATTGAAAAATTTGGAGGACAGGAAATGATGGAGGTAAATATAGTTAATCTTTCATAACATTACTGTTATGGAGATATTTTGCATAACTACACATGTATAACCTCTATTTAATTGTTTTCTTTCTCAGAAGGGTTGTGTATGGAGGGAAGAAGGGAGAGAATTTGGAACTGAAAATTAAAAATAAATGTTAAATAATCGTTTTTACATGCACCTGGGAAATAATATACAGGCTAAGAGAAAAGGGGATAAGGTGATAAAAGGGAGAGCACATTAAAGGAGACAGTACTCCGAAGATTAGGAAGCATGGCAAAAAGAAGAGAGAAAAGAAGAAGAAGAAGAAGAAGGAGAAGAAGAAGAAGAAGAAGAAGAAGAAGAAGAAGAAGAAGAAGAAGAAGAAGAAGAAGGAGGAGGAGGAGGAGGAGGAGGAGGAGGAGGAGGAGGAGAAAAGATCCAGTGATCTTTTTAATCACTATCCAGTGAACAAAACTGTGAATATGCATAAGAAGAATTCATAAACAGAAGAAGACAGTAGAATGGATTAGAAAGCAGAATTCAATAAAGTTGTTTATAAGAAACATACTTGAAAGAGAGAGACGTGTAGAGAGTTAAAATAAATGGAAGAGACAAACCTTTTAGCCTCCAGTTGAAGTAAAAAGAAGTCTGGGAAAAGAATTGTGACCTCACACCAAGCAAAACTAAAAATAAAGTTAATTGAAAGGGATAAGTAGGGAAACTCCATTTTACTAAAATTAACCATTGGCAGCGAAGTAAGACCAATACTAAACCTGTGTGCACCTAATGGTTTAACATCCAAAATCTTAAAGTATGCTAAATGGGAACAAGAGAAAACATATAGTGAAAATATGCTAATTGGGGACATCAATTTCTCCTAGAACAAGATTAATTTGAGTATAAAATTAGTAAGAAGTTAAAAGTAAATATATTCTTTGAAAACTTAGATATGAGAGATCTCTAGAGACAACTGAAAAAGAATAGAAAGAAACATAATTTTCCTTAACTGTACAGGGAACCTTCCACAAATTGACCACATAAGAGGTAACAAAACTTTCATATACAAATGCAGAAAATCGGAAAAATTAAATGAAACTCCTTAAGATAAAGACTAAATGAAAATTACATTTAATAAATAGTTTTGGATGAATGTATTCATAATTGAATGGAAACTAAATAATCTAATCCTAACAAATGAGTGGGTCAAAGGGTAAATCATAACAATCAATAATTTTATTAATGATAATAATATTTTAACAATATACCAAAATTTGGAGGATGCAGTCAAAACAGCACTAAGGGAACAGTTTATATATTGAAATGCAACATGAACAAAAGAACGAGAGGATCAATAAATTGAGCATGCAAGTAAAATTAAAAAAAAAAAACTAGAAAAACACACAAATATAAAATACTCAATTAAACACCATGTTAGAAATACTGAAAACCAAGCGAGAAATTTACAACATTATGCTTTCAATGAGGATGGACACGGCATCAAGGTTAACTACAGCACTAATGGTAAGTTCTTCAATTTGAAAAGACTACAAGCCAAGACCAAAGTGAAGGGAGTGCTGGTGAGTGATTCTCTGTTTGCAGTTGATTATACCCTCAATGCAGCCTCTGAAGTTGAGATGCAACAAAAAATGGATCAATTATCTGCTGCCTTTGCTAATTTTGGCCTAATAATTAACACCAAGAAAACACCGGCGCTGCATTTATATGGTGGTCAGAAGCAGTGATACGAGGACACTCTCAAGGTCTCTCTCAAAAATTTTGTATTTGGTTGTGCAACATGGGAGACACTGGCAGAGGACTGCTCAGCATGGTGTGCCTGCGTCAGAAAGGGCGCTGTGCTCTATGAGCAAATCAAAATTTAGACAGCACAAAGCAAATGTAGAATGTGAAAATTTGGAGTATCCACCCCAAAAATTTACTCTATCTGTGCCCAACCTGTGGTAGAGAATTCTGAGATCATATTGGTCTGATCAGTCACAGTTCGACACACTGAAATTTCATTTTATCATGATGATGTCATTTTGGTCCTTTTCAAGAACCCAGATCAACAACCAGCCAACCAACCAATATACACATATATGTATATGGGTATGTCTGCATATGTGTAATCTTTTTAAAAGAATTATCTATTTTCAGTTTTCAATATTCGTTTCCATAAAAATTTGAATTTCAAATTTTCTCCCCATCTCCTCCCTCCCCCCCCCCCCCACCACAGGACAGTGTGTATTATGATTACCCTTTCCTCCAATCTGCCCTCCTTTGTATCACCACCCACATCCCTTTCCCTTCTACTTTCCAGTATGGCAAGATGGATTTCTTTATCCCATTTTCTATACATCTTGTTTTCTAGTTGCATATCAAACCAATTTTAACATTCATTTTTAAAGCACTGAGATTCACATTTTCTCCCTGCCCCCTCCCCATCCACCCTCATTGAGAAGGCAATTCAAAATAGATTACACACGTCTAGTTATGCAAACCACTTGCATAACAGTCATGTTGTGAAAGACTAACTATATTTCCTCTATTCCATCCTGAACTCCATTTACTCTATTCTCTCCTTTGACCTGTTCCCCTATCAAAGTGCTTGCTTCCAATTACCACTTCCCCCAATCTCTGTCACTTCTACTATCTCCCCTCTCTTACCATCTACCCCCTAGTTTTCTGTAGGGTAAAATAAACTTAGTGTATTTGTTATTCCCTCCTGAAACCAAATACAATGAAAGGAAGGCTCACTTATTCCATCTCAACTTCCCCTTCTTCCTTTCCTTTGTAAAATCTCTTTCTTTCCTTTCTTATGTGAGATGATTTACTTCATTCTAGCTCCCTTTTTCTTTTTTGTCCTAGTACATTCCTCTCAACACTTAATTTTGCTTTTTAGATAACATCCCTTCATATTCAACTCACCCTGTGCCATCCTTCTCTCCATACATATACATTCACATGCACGCACAAAAATATACACATATATGTGTGTATCTATGTATATACATATATATATGCATACCTATATGTATATATACACACGTAAACATATATGCATATATACAAATATAAATATACGCACAGATGTATTTGTGCATCCTCTCCAATCATTCTAATACTGGAAAATGTCTCATGAGTTACCATCTTTCCAGGTAGGAGTGCAAACAGTCAACTTTATTAAGATTATGGTTTTTATTTCCTGGTTACCTTTGCATACTTCTCTTGATTCTTGTATTTGAAAGTCAAATTTTCTATTCATCTCTGGTCTTTTCAACCAGAATTCTTTGAAGTTCTTTATTTCATTGAAGTTCCATTTTTTCCCCTGTAGAATGATACTCAGGTTTGCGGGATTAGTGATTCTTTATTTCAATCTCATATCCCCAGATTTCTGGACTATCGTTTTCTAAGCCCTCCCATCCCTTAATGTAGAAGCTACTAAATCTCGTGTTATTCTGTTTGTGTTTCCACAATACTTGAACTGCTTCTTTCTGGCTACCTGTATTATTTTCTCCTTGACCTGGGAAAAGGAATTTTTTCTTCAGTGAGCTTTTTTATTTCCATTTGGTCCATTCTTTTTTTTTTTTAAACATTCTTCTCCTCATTGGTTTTCAGATACCTTTTACTATTTGGATTAATCTAATTTTAAAACTGCTATTTTCTTTAGCATTTTTTTGGCTTTCCTTTAGAAAGCTATTGACTCGATTTTCAGAATTTTCTTGCATCACTATCTTTTTTCTGCCATTGTTTCCCTCTATTTCTCCTACTTGATTTTCAGCATCCCTTTGGAGTCTTCCATTGTCTAAGAACAATTCACATTTCTCTTGAAGCCTTTGGAAGTAGGAGCCTGGGCTTTGTTCTTTTCTTCAGGATATTTTGTTTGGTCTTCCTTTTCACCAACGACATAAGACAATATATCTTCACCAAGAAAGTAAGAATCAATAAACTGTTTTTTTTTTCTTTTTCCCCTGTTTGCTCCTTTCCCCAGCCAATTATTTGACTTTTGTGCTCTTTGTTGGGTGTAGGCATCCAGAAACAACCTTCCTTTCAGCAGTGGCTGCTGCTTCCCTGTGACTGAGGCCAGAGCTGTGACTGTGGCTGGGACCGGACCATGCTCTCCTCTCAGACAGATGAGAACCCTTTCCTATTGACCTTTGAAACTGTCCTTGAAAATTATAGATTGAGAATTCTGGAAACTTCAGCAGCTGTCAGTGAGTAAGTCCCCTATGGCATGCTCCAGCTCTGTTTTCACCCAGGGTGACTGTAATGATAATTTAAATGGGAAGATATTTGCCATCATTAATAGGCCCATGTGACCTTCCTGGGTCACATGGAAGCCTGAATTATATGATTCTGAGTCACATGGAGACTGTGGTGGGAGGAGTTTGTTCAATGGGCGAAGCAAGAATGGTGGAACAGGAAGAGTTGGAGCTATAGCAGAATTGAGAGGAAGTTGGTCAATCTAGTCAGAGCTAGGAATGATGTAGGATGCAGGCAGCTGGCTAGTGTGAGTGACATATCTTATTTGTGGTATTTTTTTTTAACGGGACCTGCTTGTGTTTTGTAGAATGGAACTGGTTTGTGGTTACCCTAACAAGGGCAACACTTGGGAACTATGTTGTTCTCTGCATTGTTAATGCATATAGGTTTGTGTTACTCTGATGGATTTGACTTTCTGGTGTCTGAATAAATATTTTGTTCTGTCTTCCATGTGAAGAGTCTGTGGAATTTCAAGATTCAGATTTGGTCCAGGACATTTATGGTCACTGTAGATGCTGTGAATATCATATTAGTAATATTACTAATCTTGTTGAAGGATAGGATTGTGAAATATCAGACCTCTACTTGGAGGAAGGAAGGCTTTGAAGGAAGAAATGGATGTTCCAGTAAGGGAGGATTTCTGTTATTCTTCCACAGTATGAAAATGGGCTAATGTCACAGGGCTCTGTGAAAACTGGGAACCAAGGATACAGAAAGAAAGAATCTGAGATTTGGAAAGATATTTACGGAGAATAAAAATAGAACCAACAAAAGAAATGGAATGTGTGTATAGGAAAGGCTTGGCCTTGCTAACAAGTTATCACTTTATGTGTAAAAGCAGAGACAAGTTGTTCGAAGAGAAAGCTCAGATGGAAAGGAAGTTGGCTAGTTTGCTTGAGAAGATTTTTGTGGTGCAGTATCCAAACTCTCCAGTCTCAGTTGGTAGAAAAAAATTGTTGGCAGTTTAGCTCACAAAAAGAAGCAAAAAGTAACAACAAGAAGAAAGTGTAGCTGCTCCACCAGAAGCACAACAGGAAAATTCCTGGGGCCAAAGGGTTTTAGGGTAGGCAATTGAGGATTTTATTCAGAACAAGGTCATAGATATTTGGAGCCAATTCACCCAAAGCGTGGGAAAAAATGTTGATATTTTAGATGGTGAGAATTCGTGGAAAAAAAGGTAAATTTCCTCGAGAGAGAGAAGAGTAAATAGCCAGCAGATTCAAAATCAGAATAGATTGACAAGAACAGAATTATTTACTCCTCTATTGAGAGCAGGGGTAGATTTTGGAAGAATAGATGGCATTCCTACTAATAAATCAAATAAAATGTATCGAGAAAAAAAATTTGATTTTAGACTGAGCAGGGAGATGAGAACTGTCCCTACAGATCCTTCTGAAACATTATATCCAAGTTCTTCACACCTCCTGGGAAAATGGGAGATTGGCCAGGCCCCACTCAGATTAAAGACAGTATACCTCTAGCCACAACGACAACTCTAAAACTACAAAGTGGAAAAGAGTAAACAACAGTGAATGAGACTGTGGTAGTGGGTTCATGGACTCCAGAAGCATGACTTACCTTATATCTACCCTGCATCTGGTTATTTTCTCCTTGTTTTTTTTTTTTTTTTGGCTTTTTGCCTGTTCACCTTGTTGTCAGATTTTTTTTTTTGCAAGATTAATATCCTCCAACTGACGATGCCCAATTCCTTAAGCAAGAATCATCCCTTGTCCACAACTGTAATATGTCACCCCAGACCTGACTTCAACCAAGGTTTGGATTCCAGTTAAAGAACTGACCTCTCCAAAGGGATCTCTTGGGGCAGGGACTGCTCTATGTTCAACCTCAGCAGGAAGCTGCTATGGAAGAAGAGTCCTTCACCGCTTATCCCAAGATTTGGGGCTCCATTTGTTCAAATGAAGAATGATAGCATACTTGTGCTCAAGACCCATCCTTAGTTGTTGTTTTATGTGCTTATGTTGTGTGATCCTGTTATATTGTTGTAAAATTCTATTGATACCAGTTGCCTGAGATATTGTTTTACATGCTTATTTTCTGTTACTCTTGTTAAAATTCTGTTGATACCAGTTTCCCCACTGACTCATGTAATCTTCGGATCCCTTGTTTGTTCTTGATCTATAGACATCAAGTAGGTATGTTCCTACGTCCTTTTGGCCACCAGAGGAGGAACATTTCAACAGAGAGCCACTCTGTGTTGCTTGGGTAAGGATTTCTTACTCCTCTAAATATATGGCTTCATTTTATCACTCTCAGGTTTCCAGCCACACTTTGCCACACTGTTCTGTGACTTGGAAGGCCTGGAATCTACCAGGCCCTAGACTGCCCACAGTGTTTCGTCTACAGAGTGGCTCAGAGGAATGTCACTGATGGTGATTTAGTGAAGGATCTCCTCATCCAGGGTGAGGAGACCCTTGAATGAAAATTCTTTTGTCTTTAAGATGGTATAATCTTGAGCAAAGGTACATTGGGGGTCAGACACTAATAGGTATTTAGAAGTTCCAGTCCACCTTACTTCTTGAATGTGTTAATTTATGCAAAGTGAGAGAAATTTGAGTTCAGTGAAGCACCAATTACTTTGCACTGAGTTTCATAAATTCTCCAGTTCAATCACTGAATCTCCATGGAACACATGAAGGTGAATTCCAAGGGAATAAAATAACAATACAATGCATTTCCCTCTGTAGTCATAAAGGATGATGTCTTTGAACTACCAATCTGACCTAATGCCTGTAGTTCAGAAAATTGGGTACTCAGTATTCAGTCCTGGGTTTTCTGACCGATATGATGACAATCCAACTGGGTTTCATAGTTGCTATTAAAGAAAACAAACAAACTTGAATACTTGAGAAAGAGTTGAAGAATGATACAGCTGTGTTTTCTGATACTTAAACAAGGGATATTAAAATTAGGAGAAAATCGTAGAACAATGTATCTAATGAATAGTGCTGCAAAAAAATAAAATATTTTGTTATTAATACATCACAAAGTGCATACGTTATTGTCCATTGCAATATATACCAGGAACTCAGTAATGCTTTAATTTAAAAAAAAACAAAATAAAATCTACAATTCTACATAAATGACAAAATAAAAAAAAAGCAAAAATAAAAACCAAATAATTCTATCAATAGATGTAGAAAAAAATTTTGAGAAGTAAAACAACGATTGCTATTAAAAACAATAGAAAACAAAAAATATAAGTGGAATTTTTTCTTAAAATGATAAGTAGTACCTATCTAAAACCAACAGCAAAAAATACATGTAAAGGGGATAATCTTGAAACCTGTCCATCAAGATAATGATGAATCAAGATATCAATTATCACCATTATAAAATATTATACCAGAAATGATGGATCTAGAAATAAGACAGAAAAATAGATAAAACAAATGAAAATAGGAGATTAGGAAATAAAGCTATCACTCTTTGCAGATAATAGGATGGTATATTTAGAGAACCATAAAAATCAACTAAATATGCTAGCTGAAATAATTATTGATTTTAACCAAGTTATAATATATAAAATAAATCCACATAAATCATTAGCATTTATGTATATATATATATAAATATATATATATATATATATATATATATATATATATATATATATTACCAAAAAAATCAGAAAGAGAAACAAAAATAAAATTTGTTTTAAATAACTCTGAACATTTTATAAAATACTTAAGAATCCACCTGTGAAGGCAAATGTTGGAGCTCTGTGAACACAATTACAATGTATTTTCACCACACACGGGTAAAAGTCTATCTAAGCAATTGGAAAAGTATTAATTACTCATGAGTTGGTGAAGCCAATATAAAAAATGGCATTTGCCTTTTCATTAATTTATTTATTAAGTTCCATACCAATGAAACTACCAAAAGATATGTTAAAAAAAATAGAAAAAAATGATGTTAAATTTGATGTGGAAGAACAGGAGTTTAAGAATATCAATGGAATCAATGAAACAAATATATTGTGAAGGACTTGACTTAGTCATATACCAGATTTCAAATTATATTAGAAAATGGCAGTCATCAAAACAATCAGGTGCTGGCAAGAAATAAAAATTTTTTTTTAAAAAAAGAATGATTGATCAGGGGAATAAATTGTTGTAATTAACCATAATAATCTAGTTTACATTTATTCCAAAGGATCAAGATTTGGGGGAATGAACTCACTATATGAGAAATTCTGCTTAGAAATCTGGAAAGAAGTTTTAAAGAAATTAGGCATCGACCTGCATTTCATGCCATATACCAAGATAAGATCAATGTGGATACATGATTTAGGTATAAAGAGTGATGTCATATGAAGGAGATTAGGGGAACACAGAAAGAAATGTACCTATGATATGTATGTGTAAAGGAAGAGGTCATTACCAAAGAAGAGATAACGAGAATCAAAGGAGATACTATGGGTAATTTTTGTTACATTACTTTAAAAAATGTTCTTTGCAAATGCAGCTAAAATTTGAAAGAATTAGAAAGAAACCAGGAGATCTGGGGGTGTGGGATTTAGAGCAGGTTTTTTGACAAAAGTTCATTTTTCATATATATAGGAAATTGAGCCAAATTTATGTTAAAAAAAGTTGTTTTCCCACTGATAATTGGTCAAAACATATGACTAGGCATTTTTTTCATCAGATGAAATCAAAACTATCAATAACAACAAAAAATACTGCAATCACTATAGGTTGTAGGAATAATAATCAAAACAACTCTGAAATACCATATCAGATCTGTAATATTAATTAATATAACAGAGTAGATAATGATAATTGCTGGTGAAGATCTGGAAAAAATAGGGACACTAATACATTATTGATAGAATTACGAACTAGTATAGCCATTCTGGAGAATAATTTGTAACTGTGCCCTAAGTGTTATAAAACTACCCAAATCTATTGACCCAGGAATACCACTAATAGGTTTGCATCCTATAGAAATCAAAGAAAATGGAAGAATGACCTATTTATACAAAAGTATTTATAATAGTATTTTTGCAGTGGCAAAGAATTGGGAATTTGAGGGTGTACTCAACAAGAAGGGAAGGGCTTAACAAGCTGTGGTTTATGATGGCCATAATATACTTGTAAGCAGTAAGAAACAAGAAGGGGGATAGTTTCAGAAAAACCTGGGAAGTCTTACATGAAGTGATTCAAAATTGAGTGAATAGGACAAAGAGAATATTGCACATAACAGTACAATATTTTAATTATCAACTGTGAAAGACTTAGCAACTACGATCAATGTAATGATTCTAGAAAATTTCAAAGGACTCGCAATGAAAAAAATATTTGCATCTCTAGAGAGAGAACTAGTGAACTCTGAGAGCAGATGGAAACATTTTTTTCTTTTTTATGACAAATATACAAATATAGGCAGTTAGATTGCACAGTGTAAAAAGCGTTGGACCTTACTGTCAAAAAGACTTATCTTCTTGAGTTCGAATCTGACCTCACAAACTTAGTACTTTGGTGAGCACAGTTAAGTCACTTAAACTTGTTTATTTTAGTTTCATCGTTTATAGAATGAGGTGGAGAAGGAAAGAGAAACCCATTTCAATATCTTTGCCAAAAAACCCCAAATGGGGTCACAGAGAATCAGATAGAACTGAAAATAACTAAATAACAAGAATATATATATATATATATATATATATATATATATATATATATATATAAATTTATTTCATTTTATTTCACAGGTATAATGGATACTTAACTGTTCAATGACCTGAAGGTGGGGATAGAATTCGAAACTCAAAAAACTGAAGGTGAAAAGGAACCTTTTATTATAAGTGATGTTAATGTCCCCAATTTATAAGTGAAAGAAAAGTACTTGAGAAAGTTAAATTAATTTGCCAAGTTAGTATTTGAACTCAGTTCTTCCTGACTCAAAGTAGATGTCCATATCTTGTGTGCCATCTAGCTGACTACCTCTTGGACTCATCTATATCCTAGCAATTGCCAACCAACCCACTACCAGAAAACTGTTGTAACAAATGCTCCCTGAGGCACGTCACTTCCTTTTCAGAATGTGTGATTCTAAGTTACAAATAAGGGCTGATTTATACAATTCCAAGGGAATTGATGGTATATTGTCATTTATATAACTGTCAAATGAAAGACTTTCAATTGAATGGCCTCAGTTTACAGAATAATTACCAATTATTATTTTATTTTTGTGTTATACTGACCTAGTCACAAAAAAACAAAAACAAAAAACGCAAACTGACATTTACAGATTGAATATTAATTTTCCTTCCCAGATTCTCATTGTGCATATTACCATAGATTAATTTCTCTGTTGTCTCTTTTCCTCATAATTTTTGCATATTCCAAAAAGAATGCATTATTAGATGTCTCATGCAGCTGCTTGACTAATAAACAAGTAGAGAAGTAAAATGATTATCTATTTACAATGCATTCCATATGGCTATGGCAACCAGCATGAACACTATCTTTTTCAAACTGAAGTGCAAATTTCAAACTGTTATACAAATGAATCTTATGCTATTCCCATGACACAGAATCCTACTTACACTAATGGTAACTTTGTTTCTTAAGTAACTAATGCACTTCATTAGTTTCAGTTCAACAGGAGGGGAAATGGAAAGAAAGTAAAACGTGTTAAAAGTCTGCAAATGATGCATATAGGAAACAAACAAAAAAAGTCTAGTAATTATGTGAAGGCCTTACCTATTTTCATAACCAGATACATAAAGGAATTATGAAAGTATTTTAAAGTTAATAGAGCAGTGATTCAGTTAGGATTCTCAAGCATGTACAAATACAAACTTTATGGCATGCACTTACCATCATATATATTTTGAATCACTTATTTTATTCCACTTGCTACTTTTCTTCTGATATACTTTGTTCCTCCCTCCTTTTTCTCTCATACATGAGTTAATCTATACAGAGATTAATTATTCTGAGCAGGTTTGCTACTTAATGTCATAGGTTGGTGCTATTTGAAACTGGATTCCTTGAATTTTTTACATTTGTGACTTCATTTTAGCAGTTCCAATATTAGTGATAACTTTTATGGATTTTTGTCTACAACCTTGCTTAACTTAGTTGATTGTCAGTTAGTGAGGATAGTGACATTTTAACAGAATCAGCCACGTTCCTTTTCTTATATAAATATGGGAAAGATTAATTTTGTCCACTTAGATATCTCAGCCACAAGCTTCTAAAGATTAGGATGTACTTTTTACTTCCAGTGACCTTTTAGGTCTTAATGAAAACAATTTCACACATGAAAGAACTATTGTATGACTAAAGTTTTGTATCAGAGACGATCAGTACCTTTTTTAATGAATACACTCAAGCGACAGTTGCATGTCAGTGAGACCAAGAATCTTGCTCTTTAGTCAAAGTTAAATCCCTCATATAGTGTTTAAATGCCTATTTGTCTTCAGTGTTTTATATACATATTACTAACACCCTATTCTGATGCAACTAAGAGTACACAAATCAGCATTATCTGTCATCCAGGGACCAGTTCTTTTAATATGGAGAGCAGGTTCCTTGCCAGTCAGACCAGAGCAACAAATTGAAGGAAAAATTTAAGTACTTACAGTGAAAATTTACTATACATAATTAGAAGGGGTTTTTTTTCATATATACCTACTGAATGTCTAGTAAAATGAAACATTTTGTTATTCACATGAAATTTTCAAATAAATGTACTTGGAGGATATCAAAAGGATCAACCATTGATATTTGCCATGCGATGCTCAGAAAGAACGCTACAAAATAAATGAATAAAACCATTACAAAACATTACTCTCTGTCAGGCTTTAAGAAAAGCAAGATACCTAACCAGCTACTATGGGATTTATGTTCTCTGTATCATACTTAAATTTGTAGCCTCTCATCTTTAGTTGACACCATAAAACCCAGTCATCAATCTGTCAGAGCATTCTTCCCTGTTGCTATAGAAGTAGTATGTTCTAAGAAATAATAAGACAAATAATTTTGATTTCTTTGTGAAACTTGAAAGTAGACATCTTTTTATTTCAAATTGCACTAGTGATCAATACTAACTTATATTACTAAAATTTGGATGAAAAGGCTAACTTATGGCTACTTGAAGTATTTTATTGCCATTTGATTAGATTTCCTTAACCTGTAATGTTAGAGCAACAACAAAAATAGAAAAAAATATTTTCTGCTGGAAAGAAGACAGAGAACCCATAATGTATGTCTAATCTGTGTCATGGTTCAAAAGAGGTCCTGCTGACAATTGTCAAAGAGAAATTAAACGGAGGAATGAAATATGAGGTAGACTGTGCTCTTTCTCTCTAATCAGATTTTCCCTACTGGGAAATCAAACCATAAGCTTACTCTACTCTCTTCTTAAATTAGAACATCAAGAAGTGTGACTTAACTGATGCTTTATACATCAAATACAGAAAAAAAAAACAAGATGGAAAAGGTGAACTGTGACGCGAAGTTTGTTTGTTTTTTTTATTTTCTCAGTAGAATTATAACCAAAAAAAAAACACGCAAAGCCAGAAAACATTACGGTATGTCTGATTATATGAATTAAATTAAATTTCTCCTTTTAAAAATGTTTTTGGTATATATATATATATATATATATATATATATATATATATATATATATATATATATACACGTGTATATATAAATATACATATGTTTTTGTATATGAAAGAGTGAGTGTACATATATATGTGTGCGTTTTCATATATGTGTGTGTGAGTTAGGCCACAGACTAAGTAAAAATATTTGAAATGCCATCTCTTGAAGCCATATACTTATTCATGTATATACATGGCTCTATATGTGTACATAAATGCATTTCAATATATATATTCATATGCACATATATTGCATGATTTCATAGGACTGAATTTATATATTACATGAGGTTTGAAATAATCAATAAAAAGTAGCACCTCATGCCCATAGTTTATCTAATACAGTGACACTATTAATCAATTTGGTGATGACAAATAACTGATTTAATTACTGAAATCTTTTTTGGATTTGACTGTGGTGGGTTGAGATTGATGGAATCACCATTAATCAATTCATGGATCTTAACATATACTATCACCTTGATGAGATATTTTATCCAAAATACAAATATTGGAACATACAAATTATATAAGCAAGGACCAACATTTGTATCCTTACAATAAATTTGCATGTGCTCTAGGCTGAGACAGTAGTAGCCACAGGAAATCATTGTGTCAATATATTCCTTCTCTTTTTGAAAGAAAAATCACTAAGCCAAATGAGATAATTTATACATTCTTGTTGAGATGTACTACAGAAAGAAAAGAGAAAGAATAGATATATTGCTTCGTGGAAGTCATTAAAATGAAAGCATACCTAAGTCAGTAGGTGACATGATTATCCTTAATTTATATTTTATTGCTTATTTATTCTTTTCTTTTAAGTTTTCAGCATTCATTTCCACAAAAGATTAAGTTCCAACTTTTCTTCCCATCATTCCCCTCCCCAACCCATAACACCTTGCATTCTGATTACCCCTTCCCTCAATATGCTCTCCCTCCCTTCACATTCCTACTTTCCCCTATCCTCTTCCTCTTTCTTTTCTCGGAGGGCAAAAAGATTTCCATATCCTATTACCTGTATTTCTCGTTTCCTAGTTGTATGCAAAAACAGTTCCCAATATTTGTTCCTAAAACTCTGAGTTTCAACTTCTCTACCTTCCTTCCTCCCCACTCATCCTCACTGAGAAGGGAAGAAATTCAATACAGGCTATATAGGTATAGTTTTGCAAAAGACTTCCATAATAGTCATGTTGTGTAAGACTAATGATATTTCCCTCCATCCTACCCTGTTCCCCATTTATTCTATTCTCTTTTGACTTTGTTCCAAAAGTGTATACTTCTAATTACTTCCTCCTCCCATTTGCCCTTCCTTTTGTCATAGTTCCACCCCACTTGTCCCCTTTTCACCTACTTTCTTGTAGTGCAAGATAGATTTTCACCCCAAATTGAGTGAGCATGTTAATCTCTCCTTAAGCCAAATGTGAAGAAAATAAGCGTGAGTTTTCTCTCTCACCTCCTCCCTTTATGCTTACATAGAAAAAGCTTTTTTTTGTGTTTTTATGAGAGATAATTTGCCTCGTTTCATTTCTCCCTTTCTCCTCCCAATACATTCCCTTTTACCCCTTAATTTTATTTTTTAAGATATCATCCTTTCCTACTCAACTTTTCCTGTGTTCTCTATCTATATGTATGTAATCCCTCCAAATAACCAAATACTGAGAAAAGTCTCGAGAGTTACAAATATTATCTTTCCATGTAGCAATGTAAACAGCTCAACTTTAGAAAGTCCCTTATGATTTCTCTTTCCTGTTTACCTTTTCAAGCTTCTTTTTATTCTCGTGTTTGAAAGTCAAATTTTCTATTCAATTCTGATCTATTCCTATAAGAATACTTGAAAGTCCTCTATTTCATTGAATGACCATTTTTCACCTTTAATTTTACACTCAGTTTTGCTGTGTAGGTAATTGTTAGTTTTGGTCCTAGTTCCTTTGACTTCTGGAATATCATATTCCAAGCTCTTCAACCCATTAATATAGAAACTGCTAGATCATGTGTTATCCTGATTGTACTTCCACAACACTTGAAAGGTTTATTTCTAGCTGCTTGCTATAATTTTTCCTTGACCTGGGAACTGTGAAATTTGGCTTCAAAATTCCTAGGAACTTCTATTTTTAGATCTCTTTCAGGAGGTGATTGGTGAATTCTTTCAATATTTATTTTACACTCTCATACAAGAATATCAGGGCAGTTTTCCTTGACAGTTTCCTGGAAGATGATATCCAGATCATTTTTTTTTAAATCATGCCTTTCAAGTAGTCCCATGATTTTAATATAGTTTCCCTTGCATCTATTTTCCTGGTCTGTGGTTTTTCCAATGACGTATTACACATTGTCATCTACATTATCATTCTTTTGGTTTTGTTTTGTAATCTCTTGGTTTCTCATAAAGTCATTAGCTTTAATCTGTGCCAGTCTAATTTTTAAAAACTATGTTCTTCAGTACACTATTGAATCTCCTTTTTCATTAGGCTAATTCTGCTTTTTAAAGCATTCCTCTCCTCACTGACTTTTTGGACCTCTTTGGCAAATGAGTTGGAGTAATTTTTTTTAATATAAATTTATTTATTTGACTTTTTACATTGATTTGCACAAAAATTTAGGTTCCAAATTTCTCCCCATTTATCCTCTCCCCGACCCCAATACTCTGAGCATTCTAATTTTTCCTATCACCAATCTGCCCTCTCTTCTATCATCCCTCCCTTCTCTTGTCCCCATCTTCTCTTTTGTTCTGTGGGGCTAGATGACATTCTATTCCCTATTAAGTGGATTTCTTGTTTCCTACCACCAAGAACAATACTAAACAGTTGTTCCTAAAACTTTGAGTTCCAAATTTTCCCCATCCCTTCCTCCCAACCCATTCCCTTTGGGAAGGCAGGCAATTCAGTATGGGCCATATCTGTGGAGTTTTGCCAATGACTTCGTTGATAGTCGTGTTGTGTAAAACTAACTGTAATTCCCTCCATCCTACCCTGCCCCCCATTGATTCTATTCTATCTTTTCATACTGTCCCTCCCCAAGAATGTTGACTTCAAATTGTTCCCTCCTCCCATTGCCCTCCCTTCCATCATCCCCCCCAACCCTGCTTATCTCCTTCTCCCCCAATTTCCTGTGTTGTAAGATAGGTTTTCATACCAAAATGAGTGTGAATTTTTTTCCTTCCTTTAGTCGAATGTGATGAGGGTAAACTTCATGTTTTTTTCTCAGCTCTCCTCTTTATCCCTCCACTAAAAAGTCTCCTGCTTGCCTCTTGAATGAGATCTAATTTACCCCATTCCATTTCACCCTCTCTCCTCCCACTACATTTCTCTCTCACCGTTTATCTTAATTTTTTAATTTCTCTGTCTCTGTATGTGCATGCATGTGTGTATGTGTCTGCACGCACACGTGTACATGTGTGTATGTGTGTGTGTGTGTGTGTGTGTGTGCACGTGGTTCCACCAACTACCCAGATACTGAAAGGTTTTAAGAGTTCCAAATATTTTCTTTCCATGTAGGAATGTAAACAGTTCACCTTTGGTAAGTCCCTTATGACTTCTCTTTGCTGTTTACTTTTTCATGCTTCTTCTCATTCTTGTGTTTGAAAGTCAAATTTTCGTTTCAGCTCTGGTCTTTTCATCAAGAATGCTTGAAAGTCCTCTGTTTCATTGAAACACCATATTTTCTCCTGAAGTATTATATTCACATTTGCTGGGTAGGTGATTTTTGGTTTGTATTTCCACAATACTGGAATTATTTCTTTCTAGCTGCTTGCAATATTTTCTCCTTGATCTGGGAATTCTGGAATTTGGCCACAATGTTCCTAGGAGTTTCTCTTTTTTGATCTCTTTCAGGTGGTGATCGATGGACTCCTTCAATACTGATTTTTCCCTCTGGTTCTAGAATATCAGGGCAGTTTTCCTTGATAATTTCATGAAACATGATGTCTAGGCTCTTTTTTTGATCATGACTTTCATGTAGTCGCATAATTTTTAAATTGTCTCTCCTGGATCTCTTTTCCAGGTCCGTTGTTTTTCCCATGAGATATTTCACATTCTCTTCCATTTTTTTCATTCTTTTGGTTTTGTGTTGTGATTTCTTGGTTTCTCAGAAAGTCATTAGCCTCCATCTCCATTCTAATTTTGAGAGAACTATTATCTTCAGTGAGCTTTTGAACCTCTTTTTCCATTTGGCTAATTCTGCTTTTGAAAACATTCTTCTCCTCATTGGCTATTTGAACCTCTTTTGCCAATTGAGTGAGCCTATTTTTCAAGGTGTTATTTTCTTCAGCATTTTTGTGGGTCTCCTTTAGCAAGGTTTTGACCCATTTTTCGTGCTTTTATTGCATCTTTCTTATTTCTCTTCCCATTTTTTCCTCCACCTGTCTAACTTGATTTTCAAAATCCTTTTTCAGCTCTTCCATGGCCTGCACCCACCAGACATCCACTTTGGATGTCTGGGATACAGAGGCCCCGAAGTCCACGTCTTTCCCTGATGGCAAGCATTGATCCTCGCCATCAGAAATGAAAGGTGGATACATCTGTTCCAAAAAAAAAAAAAATAGCTTTCTATGGTCTTATTTTTCTTCCCTTTTCTGGGCATTTTCCCAGCCAGTTACTTGACTTCTGAGATTCCTGTCCACCCCTGCCTAGATCTGCCCAGCTAGTGCTTGGGGTCTGAGATTCAAATGCTGCTCCCCAGCCTCAGGGCTTTCGGGGGCAGTGTGGATGCTATTCAATGTGAGCTTAAGTTGTGGTGCTTGGTTTGGGGCAGGGCCGCCTCCCAGGCTCAGTTCCCTCAGGGGGTTTATGTGGAGACTTTCAGCAATGGAGCTGAGTTCCTTTTTGCTTGGGGAGCCCCGGTCTGCTACTGTCCCTGTCTCTGCTGCTGCCTCCTGAGGGGACCTGAGTCACGGAGACACCCCTCTCCCCTCTCAGCCAGTCGAGATGTCTCTCTCACTGACCTGTAGTGCCTGTGGGTGGAGGAACCTTCGTGGCCACTGGAGATTCCATCCCTGAAGAGTGCTCGGATCTTCTCCTCTCAGGGCCGTGTGGCCAGGGCAACATGGCCAGAGCAGCGCAGGGGTGGCTCTGCTGTCCAGTGTGCAATGGACCCCTGGGGACGGCTTTCCAGGGCTCTCTGGACAGAAATCCCCTCCACTGCGTTTCTGCATGGCTTGCACTGTTCCAGAATTTGTGGGGAGTGCTTTTTACAGAAAATTTATGGGCCGTGGGTTCAGAGCTAGTATACATGAGTCTTTCTACTCTGCCATCATGGCTCCTCCCCCGAGTTAAGGTAATATTAAAGGTATTATTTTCTTCATCTTTTGTTGGGTCTCCTTTAGGAAATTGCTGATTCATTTTTCATGATTTTACCAATTTTTCCTCCACTTTTCTTTCTGATTGCAGTGACTGCTGCTGGTGGTTCACACTGTGTTCCCTTCTCCTGGGTGAAAGAGTTTTCTCACTTACTATTTAATCTGTCTTTAGCATTTGTAGGTTGAGCAATCTAAGAACTGCTGCCAACAGTGGCTCCGTAAAGCATGCTCTGGGTCCTGTCCCTGCCACTATGCAGAGCTCACTCTCTGATGTGCTCAACTCCATGTTTGTTGCAATAGAATTTTATGGTTGGTCTTTTGTGACTTCTGCTGCTCTAGGATTTGTTTAGAGTCATATTTTACAGGTATTTTATGGGTTATGTGGGGAAGCTTCTACAGCTCGATTTTTCTACTCTGTCATCTTGGCTCTGACCCTCCCCCCCAAGATTATGGTGAAAAAAAGGGCCAATCACAATCCGACTTGAAGAGCCCTTTTATGTGCCATATGGTACTGTGAGACCCAGGATTTATTTACACACCAATACATATAAATATAAACATGTTTTTACCTAGTATGTACACACACACACACACACACACACACACACATATATATATATATATATATTACATTATATATAGTAAATCTGTGTATATAGGAAGAGAAAGACAGACAGACAAACAGATGGAGGGAAAGGAATGTAAAATTTTTGAAGCCTATGGAATTGAATAAGAACCTTTGCAATGGTATAGAGAATCCATGATATCTGAACGAAACAAATGGTGTACAATAGAATACATAGAATACGATAGAATGTTAGACCACTATAAAACTCTCTACTCTTAAAAAGAGAACAGCAAAGATAGAAGGACTATCAGATAAAAGTGATTTTAGAATAAAATCATGATCTCACAATGAGGCACCACTCTAGAAATTTAAACTGTATCATTCCTTATCACTAGTCAAAGACCCATGTATCCATGGTGTTACTGTAAGTTAGTTTATAGTTCTCTGTCAAAGAAAAGCAGCCCCTTGGAGCATAACTTGAACTTCTATCTTAAATTGGTAGATAAGTGGGTAGGTAGATAGGTAGCTAGCTAGCTAGCTAGGTAGGTAGCTAGCTAGGTAGGTAGCTAGCTAGCTAGAGAGATAGATAGATAGAATTTCTTTAATTGAGTTCCAAATTCTCTCCCTCTCTCCAGGTCATTCAACACCCAATGTAAAGGCGTATAATGCAATAACAACTAAAATGTGACATGATGCAAAATATATTTGCATATTATCTATGTTGTAAAAAAGAAAGAAAATAAATTCAAATCTATACGCTTTAATTTGCACTCTATATTTATCAGTTTTCTCTCTGAAAGCAGGGCATATTTTTCACTGAGATTTTGAATGAACTTGTACCATTTTATTTATCAGAGCACTTTAGTTTTTCATTTCTGATCATCAGTGCAGTGTTACTGTGTGCAATGCTCTCATTCTACTCACTTCTTTCCTTTTGGTTATTATTCAGCCATTCAGTTAAGTCTGAATCCTCATGATCCAGTGGATCGTAACTGATCTGCCCTACCTTTTATCACTTCATCTCCCTTTCTTTTATACCACCCTGTTCCTGTTTCTCTATTGGGTAAGTTGGATTTTTATACCTAAGTATTCTTTTCTGTGTGTATAATACATACATACATGCATACACATATACATATGCATATGTATATACACTTATGCATACATATTCATGTACATATACACTGTCTTTATTGAACAAATTCCGTTGAACATAAGGTCCAAACTTTGCCATCCCTCTCCTTCCTCATAACTATAATAGCTTTTCCTTCTCCATCTCTCTCATATGAGGAAAATTTGCCTATTCTGCTTCTCCCTTTCCCTTCTCTCAATGAATCTCTTTTCTCATCCCTTCATTTTGTTTGGAAGAGCATCCCAAAATCATCTCTTCACAGCTAAGCATTCTGTCTATATAGACTCATTCTCCTTGCTCTGTTATTGGAAACGAAATGTTCTTAGCAGTTACACGTGTCATCTTCCTATATGGAAATGAAAACAACTTTATTGAATGCTTTACGATTTCCCTTTCATGTTTACCTTCTTATGCTTCTCTTCAATCTAGTGTTTGAAGGTCAAATTTTCTATTCAACCCTCATCTTTTCAACAGGAGTGTTGAAAAGTACTTTCTGTCAATAATGCGAGTTTTCCTCTTGAAAAATTGTTCTTAGTCTGGGTGATTTGATTCTTCTTTTTTGTACTACTTCTCTGTTGCCTTCTGAATTATCTTGTTCCAGGGCCTCCGCTTCTTTAATATGAAACCCACTAAACCATGTGTTATCCTGCCTCTTACTCTACAATATTTAAATTATTTCCTTTTGGCTGTTCTTTTAACATATTCTCTTCGACCTGTGAGATCTGGAGTTTGTCTCCAATATTTTTGAATGTGTTCATTTTGGGATCCCTTCCAGAAAGTATTTGATGGATTCATTTGATTTCCAGGTTTCCTGTGTAATTTTTGAAATATTATGTCTCGTTTCTTTGATCATGACTTCTCAGTAGTCCAATAATTCTTGAATTATTTCTCCTGGATCTATTTTCAAGGATAGTTGTTTATCACAAAAGACATTTAATATTTTATTATATTTTTCATCTTTTTAATTTTGTTTATCTCTTTTTTTTAACATGTACACTTTTATTGGAATTACTCTTAAGTCAGCGTAAACGGAAATCTCTTCCCCTTCCACAAGTACTGGCACCAAACTCATAACTCACAGGGAGATTTTAAAGTCTTCATACACCTACATTGGGGGCAGGGAGGGAATTTAGGGGGAAAATGATTATAACTGACAATTAATAAAAGGAACAAGTATGAAGGCAGAAGATATAAAAAGTGTTTTTTTTAAAGATTTGTAAAATTTACATGTAAAGTAATACAAGTGTCTTCCACCTTCTCAGTCCCCATCTGAAACTTTGTTAGGTAGCTCCTTTCCTCCAGTGGAAGACAGCCTTCACAGGAGCTTGTAACAGTGTAACAATGCATTTTACAACATATGGAAAGACAACTAAAAATGTACCATCAGAGTTCTGAAAATGCACTATAGAACTTAGGGGATGTTTCCCTTCAAAAGACTTAAACTGCTCATCACTTTAACCTTTCCACGTTTTTTTTTTTTTTAGTTAAATTTATTTATTTAACTTTTTACATTTATTTTCACAAAATTTGGGGTTCCAAAGTTTCTCCCCATTTGCCCCCTGCCCACACTAGAATACACTGAGCATACTAACTTCCCCTATCACCAATATGCCATCTCTTCTTATCATCTTTCCCTTCCCTTGTCCCCATCTCCTCTTTTTTTTTAAATGTATTTATTTAGCTTTTTACATTCATTTTCACTAAATTTTGGGTTCCAAATTTTCTCTCTATTTTTCCCCTCCCCCAACCCCAATACACCAAGCATTCCAAATTTCCCTATCACCAATCTGCCCTCTCAACTATCACCCCTCCCTTCTCTTGTCCCCATCTTCTTTTTCTCCTGCAGGGCCAGATGACTTTCTATTCCCCATTAACTGTATTTCTTATTTTCTAGTAGCAACAATAATACTAAACAGTTGTTCCTAAAACTTTGAGTTACAAATTCTCCCCATCCCTCCCTCCCCACCCAATCCCTTTGGGAAGGCAGAAAATTCAATATAGGCCATATCTGTGTAGTTTTTCAAATGACTTCAATAACAGTCGTGTTGTATAAGACTAACGGTATTTCCCTCCATCCTATTCTGCCCCCCCCATTGTTTCTATTCTGTCTTTTGATCCTGTCCCTCCCCAAGAGTGTTGACCTCAAATTGCTCCCTTCTTCCATTGTCCTCCCTTCCATCATCCCTCCCTCCCTGCTTATCTGCTTCTTCCCCATTTTTCTGTACTATAAGATAGGTTTTCATACCAAAATGAGTGTGCATTTTACTCCTTCCTTTAGTCGAGTGTGGTGAGGGTAAACTTCATGTCTTTTTTTCTCAGCTCTCCTCTATTTCCCTCCACTAAAAAGTTTCCTGCTTGCCTCTTGAATGAGACATAATTAACCCCATTCCATTTCACCCTCCCTTCTCCCACTACATGTCTCTCTCACCATTTACTTTAATTTCTTTGAAGACATGGTGCCATCCTATTCAATTCACTCTGGGATCTCTGTCTCTGTATGTGCGTGCATGTGTGTATGTGTCTGTGTGTGCACACATGTATGTGTGTGTGTATGTGTGTGTGTGATCCAACCAACTACCCAGATACTGAAATGTTTTAAGAGTTACAAATATTGTCTTTCCATGTAGGAATGTAAACAGTTCACCTTTGGTAAGTTCCTTATGACTTCCCTTTGCTGTTTACTATTTCATGCTACTTCTCATTCTTGTGTTTGAAAGTCAAATTTTCTTTTCAGCTCTGGTCTTTTCATCAAGAATGCTTGAAAGTCCTCTGTTTCATTGAAAGACCATATTTTCCCCTGAGCTATTATACTCAGTTTTGCTGGGTAGGTGATTTTTGGTTTCAGTCCTAGTTCCTTTGACTTCTGGAATATCCTATTCCAAGCCCTTCGATCCCTTAATGTAGAAGCTGCTAGATCTTTTGTTATCCTGATTTTATTTCCACAATACTTGAATTGTTTCTTTCTAGCTACTTGCAATATTTTCTGCTTGACCAGGGAACTCTGAAATTTGGCCACGATGTTCGTAGGAGTTTCTCTTTTGGGATCTCTTTTAGGCAGTGATCGATGGATTCTTTCAATACTTATTTTGCACCCTGGTTCTAGAATCTCAGGGCAGAGTTCCATGATAACTTCATGAAAGATGATGTCTAGGCTCCTTTTTTGATCATGGCTTTCAGGTAGTCTCATAATTTTTAAATTGCCTCTCCTGGATCTATTTTCCAGGTCAGTTGTTTTTCCAATGAGATATTTCATATTTTCTTCCATCTTTTCATTACTCTGGTTTTGTTTTATGATTTATTGGTTTCTCAGAAAGTCATTAGACTCCATCCGTTGCATTCTAATCTTGAGAGGACTATTTTCTTCAGTGAGCTTTTGAACCTCTTTTTCCGTTTTGCTGATTCTGTTTTTGAAAGCATTCTTCTCCTCATTGGCTTTTTGAACCTCTTTTGCCAATTGAGTTAGCCTATTGTTCAAAGTGTTATTTTCTTCAGCAATTTTTGCGTCTCCTTTACCAAGGTATTGACCCGTTTTTCATGCTTTTCTTGCATCTCTCTCATTTCTCTTCCCAGTTTTTCCTCCACCTGTCTAACTTGATTTTCAAAATCCTTTTTGAGCTCTTCCATGGCCTGAGCCCACCAGACATCCACCTGGGATGTCTGGGATAGAGAGGCCCCGACCTCCATGTCTTTCCCTGATGGCAGTCATTGTACCTCGTCATCAGAAACGAAGGGGCGAAGGAACATCTCTTCCCCAATAAAGTATCTCTCTATGGTCTTATTCTGCTTCCTTTTTCTGGGCATTTTCCCAGCCAGTTACCTGACTTCTGAGATTCCTCCGCATCCCTGCCTAGATCTGCCCAGCTAGTGCTTGGGGTCTGAGATTCAAATGCTGATTCCCAGTCTGAGGGCTATCCGTGGCAGGAGAGGCTGCTATTCAATGTGAGCTTAAGTTCTGGTGCTGGGGTGGGGGCAGGGCCGCCTCCCAGGCTCAGTTCCCTCAGGAGCTTTATGCAGAGATCTTCAGTGATGGAGCGGGTGGGGGCAGGGCAGCCTCCCAGGCTCAGATCCCTCAGGGGTTTTATGCAGAGACCTGAACTCTGCCTGCTTCTCTGGGAGTCCCAGGCCACCGCTGCTGCCTCTGCCGATGACTCTGCTGCTCCCTGAGCCACTGCCTCCTGAGGGGGCCCGAGCCTTGTTGATACCCCGCTCTCCTCTCAGCCAGCCCAGAAGTCTCTCTCACTGATCTGTAGCGTCTGTGGGTGGAGGGACCTTCCTGGCCGCTGGAGGTTCCGTCCCTGAAGCCTGCTTGGATCTGCTCCTCTGGAGCCCCGGCCAGGGCAGTGGTGGGGTGGGCTCCACTTTCTGGGGCGCGATGGACCCCTGAGGACCACTTTCCAGGGCTCTCTGGAACGGAAATCTCCTCCACTCTGTTTCTGTGAACTTCTGTGGGAAGTTCTTCTTACAGGAAATTTATGGGCTGTGGGTTCGGAGCTAGCATACGTGACTCTTTCTACTCTGCCATCTTGGCTCCTCCCTCTTCCCCATCTTCTCTTTTGCCCTGTAGGGCCAGATAACTTTCTATTCTCCATTACCTGCATTTCTTATTTCCTAGTAGCAATAACAATACTCAACAGTTGTTCCTAAAATTTTGATTTCCAAATTCTCCTCATCCCTCCCTCCCCATGCATTCCCTTTGGGAATGTAGGCAATTCAATATAGGCCATATCTGTGTAAGTTCTGCAAATGACTTCGATAATAGTCATGTTGTGTAAGACTAACTATACTTCCCTCCATCCTATCCTGCCCCCCATTGTTTCTAATCTGTCTTTTGATCCTGTCCTTCCCCAAAAGCCTTGATTTCAAATTGCTCCCTCTTTCCATTGCCCTACTTTCCATCATCCCCCCCACCCTGTTTATCCCTTTCTCCCTCACTTTCCTGTATTATAAGATAGGTTTTCATACCTAAATGAGTGTGTATTTTATTCCTTCCTTTAGTGGAATGTGATGAGAGTAAACTTCATGTTTTTCTCCAAGCTCCCTTACTTTTCCCTCCACTAAAAACTCTCCTACCTGCCTCTTCTACAAGAGATGATTTGCGCCATTCCATTTCTCCCTCTCTCTTCCCAATATATCTCTCTCTCATAGTTTCCTTCATTTTTTAAAGATATGATCCCATCCTATTCCATTCACTCTGTGCTCTCTGTCTCTGTATGTGCGTGTATGTGTGTATCTGTGTGTGTGTGTGTGTAATCCCACCAACTACACAGATACTGAAAAGTTTCAAGAGTTAAAAATATTGTCTTTCCATGTCGGAATGTAAACAGTTCATCTTTAGTAAGTCCCTTAAGACTTCTCTTTGCTTTTTACCTTTTCATGCTTCTTTTCATTCTTGTGTTTGAAAGTCAAACTTTTTTTTAGCTCTGGTATTTTCATCAAGAATGTTTGAAAGTGCTCTATTTCATTGAAAGACTACTTTTTTTCCCCTGGAGTATTACACTCAGTTTTGCTGGGTAGATGATTCTTGGATTTAGTCCTAGTTTCTGTGACTTATGGAATATCATATTCCGCACCCTTCTATCCCTTAATGTTGCTGAAAGAGATTCCAAACTAAAAACACCAGGAAATATTGTCGCCAAATTCCATAACTATCATGTGAAGGAGAAAATACTACAGGCAATCAAAATTAAACCATTCAAATACCGAGGAACTACATTCAGGATCTCACAGGACTTAGAAGCTTCTACACCTCAAGATCAAAAGAACTGGGCTATGATATTCCATAAGGCAAAGGAGCTGGGACTACAAGCAAAGATGAATTACCCAACAAAATTGAGCATAATATTTTGGGAAAAAAGATGGACATTTAACGAAATAAGGATTCGCAGACTTTCCTTAAGAAAAGGCCAGAACTCAATAGAAAAGTAGATCTTCAAACACAAGTCCAAAGAGAGGCAAAAAAAGGCAAATGGAGGTGGGGAACCTCATTACTCTATATGGGCAAACTGTTTGTATACCTATAAGGGGAGAATATACTTGTTAATTTTGAGAATTGTATATTTATAATTAATAAAAAAGGAATATCCATAGATAGAAGGAGTGTGTATAAAGTAAGTGATATGAAGATAAAAATGTAATTTAAGGTGTGAAGAGATTGTAACAGGAGATCTGAAAAGCAGGAGGCAGAAAATGACAAATTACATCACAGGAAAAGGCAGAAGTTCATATTACAGGAGGAAGAAAGAGGTGAGGGAGATGAGCATTGTTTGATATTTACTCTCTTCTGATATGGTTGAAGGAGGGAACAGCAAACTAAATTAAGTTTATAAACCTAACTATCTCTATAGGACGTAGCAGGGGAAGGTGGAAAAAAAATGAGGGGGGGGGTCTAAAAGGGATGGAAGAAGTAGTAATGGTAAAAGGAAGTAAATGGGATGGTGCCTGAAAGAACGAAGAAAAAAGTGAGGGAGGTGGTGGTAAAAAATAAAATAAAATTCTACTGTGGAGGGGAAAGGAATAGGGTGAAATAAAAGCACAAACAGGGAGAAAGAGGATAGACAGAAGGACACAGACAGTAATAATATCTGTGAATATGAATGGGATGAAGTTTCCCATAAAACAGGGATGGATAGAAGACAAGATTAAAAACCATAATCCAACAATATGTTGTTTTCATGAAACACATCTGAAAAGGGGGTATACACACAGAGTAAAGGTAAAAGATTGGAACAGAATATATTCTATCAAATCTTTAAAGAACAGTTAATTCCAATACTATATAGATTATTTGGAAAAACTGAGGAAGAAGGAGTCCTCCCAAACTCTTTTTATGATACAAATATGGTTTTAATACCTGAAGCAGGAAGAAACAAAGCAAAGAAAGAAAATTATAGAACAATTTCTCTAATGAATATAGATGCAAACATTTTAAATAAGATTGTAACAAAAAGAAAACAGCAACTTATCATGAGAGTAATACACTCTGATCAGATAAGATTTATAACAGGAATGCAGGATTGATTCAATATTAGGAAAATCATTAGCAATATTGATCATATCATCAACAAAACAAACAGAAACTGCATGACTATCTCAATAGATGAGAAAAATCTTTTGACAAAATACAGAACCAATTCTTATTGAAAATGCTGGAGAGCATAGGAATAAGTGGAACTTTACATAAAGTAATATGTAGTAGTTAACTGAAATATTCAGCAAACATTATATGCAATGGGGATAAGCTGGATGCATTTCCAAAAAGAACAGAGGTGAAACATGGGTGTCCATTATCAACACCGTTATTCAATATGATACTGGAAATGTTAGTTCTAGTAATAAGAGAAGAAAAGGAAATTGAAAAATTAGAATATAAAAAGAAGAGACTAAGTTATCACTCTTTGAAGATGATATGATGATATACTTAGAGAATTCCAGAAAATCAAGTAAAAAAAACTACTTCAAATAACAAACAACTTTGGCAAAGTTGCAGGTTACAAAATAAAGCCACATAAGTCTTCTGCATTTTTATATATTGCTGACAAAGCCCAACAGAAAAAGATAGAAAGTGAAATCCCATTTAAAACTACAGTAGGCACTATAAAATATTTGGGAACCTACCTGCATAACAAACCCAGGGACTTTATGAAAACAATTACAAAACCCTTTTCACACAAATAATATCATATCTCAGGAAGTGGAAAAAACATCAGTTGCCCCTGGGTAGGCTGAGCTAATATAATGAAAATGACAATTAAACCATAAATAATATATTTATTCAATGCCATACCAGTCAAGCCATCAGATAATTATTTTTTAGAGCTAGACATAATAATATCAAAATTCATCTGGAAGAACAAAGGGTTCAGAATATCAATGTAACTAATGAAAAGGAATACAACTGAAGATCAGCTAGCTCTACCACATCTCAAAATACATTACAAAGCAGCAATTATCAAAACGACATGGTACTTGATCAGAAACAGAAGGGCAGAAGAGAGGGAGGAGTCAAGATGGCAGAGAGATACCAAGGACTCACCTAAGCTCTTGAACAAACACCTTCGGATACGTCCAAAAGAAGAATCTGACCAAATTTTGGAGGTGCAGAATCCAGTGGGAGACAGATTGTGACAGATTTGGAGCCAAGGTTAGACTGGATGATCCACGGGAAGGATCTGTTCCTCAGGGGTGAGCCCCCAGAGCACAGCACAGCATGGCTAGCACAGTGGAGCAAAAGGGACCCGAGAAACCTGAAAGTGGTGGGCAGAACCAGCAGAGTGGCACCGAGGGCGGGAAACAAGCTAAACTCAGCCAGTGAGAGCCGTTGAGTGCCAGATATTAGCACAGCAGCTCCTGAGACCTTCAGCCCAAAGATTAAAGTGCGGTAAGTTATCTACTTGAACTTCCAGGAGCCAGAATGGTGGAGTGATCAGTAAATGCTCTCTCCCCCACCTTGATGACCTTAAGAGAACCACAAAATATTTCCCCAGGAAAATCGTTGATCAGCAGAAACAGCAGAAAGGGGCAAACAGTCTCATAACACCTGAGGTTAGGAAAATAGCTAAGGGGGATTCCTCCTACTGTGGCAGAGGGAAGTTGGAAGGATAGAGGACACAGGGGAGAGAAAACTTGCACTAGGACCCAGGAATGCCTCAGCTCCAGAAGATGAGCCCAAGGAGGGGTGGCAAAACGCATTACCATCTAGGCATGCCCCAGAACTTCAGGGCAATCGGAAAGACAATAGGAAAGCTGGGTTCACCATCCCCTGAGCTTGCCTTTGCCTCAGTTCAGCTGAGTAGATCTCCTGTGATGAGACCACTCCTCCTGAACACTTCACAAGCCAATGCCAGGGTTGATCAGGGAAACACAAAACAAAAGCCTGCTTTTAGCTTTTTCACACGTCAGCTCAATATAAAAGTTCTGCAGCTTCTGACTGAAAGAACCAGAAGCCATAACACTCAAACAATACCATGAACAAGAAAAAGCAGAAGGGTTAAAAAATCATAGAATCTTTCTAGGGGGATAAGGACCAAAACACAAACACCAAAGTGGTCAGAGCTGAGGTTGCACTTCCGTCTGAAACTTCAGAAGTGGCTATGAACTGCTCGCAAGCACAAGCAGCAATCCTGGAACAGCTGAAGAAGAAAAACTGGCCAAAGATTTTAAAATTATAAAAAAAAAGAATTCACTGATGAGAACATCTCTTTGAAACGGAAAATTGAACAAATGGAAAATAAAGTTCAAAAATTAACTAGAGAAAATAACTCCGTAAAAGGAACAGCTGATCAAACGGAAATGGAAATCCAAAACTTAATTGGGAAAATTCATCAACTGGAAAAGGAAGCACAAAACCTAACCGGGAAAATTGGTCAAATGGAAAAGGAAATAGAAAAATTTACAGGAGAAAATAGCTCCTTAAAAGGAAAAAATGGACAGATGGAAAAGGAGATGCAAAAGTTAACTGAAGAAAACAATTTGATAAAGATTAGAATTGGGCAAGTAGAAACTAATGATTCAATGAGGCAGCAAGAATTAACAACCCATAAAATACCTGCAAAAAAGAACTCCCAAGAAATTCTGGAGGAGCAGAAGCCACAAAACAAAAGACCAGAGGAGATTTCTGTTCCAGAGAAGCCTGAAAAACTGACGCCAAAGGTCCATTGCACACCAGACCCGGAACACAGCCCAGGACTGCCTTGGCTGCCTGGCATCGAGAGGAGCAGATCCAAGCAGGCTTCAGGGACAGAATCTCTAGTGGCAGCACAGGTCCCTCCACCCACAGGCACAATGGTCAGTGAGAGAGACTCTTTGGCAGGCCGAGAGGGGAGCGGGCTGTCTACATGATTTGGGCCCACTCAGGAGGCAGCAGTGGGTGCAACAGTGGACAGTGTCTCCCAAAGCAGGCAGGAGCTTGGATACATTATTGAAGGTCTCTGCATAAACCCCCTGAGGGAACTGAGCCCTTTGTAGTGGCCCTGCCACCACCTGAGTAGGTGAACTTAACCTCACACTGGATAGCAGTCCTGCTCTCACCTGAGAACTGCAATTTAATCTCACACTGAATAGCAGCCTTGCCCCCACTGAAAGCCCTGAGGCTGGGAAGCAGTATTTGAATCTTAACCCACAAGCACTAGCTGGGCAGATCTGGAGGCAAGGTGGGGGTGAAGAGGAATCTCAGAAGTCAAGTAACTGTCTGGGAAAATACCCAGAAAAGGGAAAAATATAAGACCATAGAAGGTTACTTTCTTGGTGAACAGATATCTCATCCCATCCTTTCTAATGAGGAATAACAATGCTTACCATAGGAAAAGACATAGAAGTCAAGGCTTCTGCCTCCCAAACATCTAAAATAAATATTCAATGGGCTCAGGCAATGTAAGAGCTCAAAAAGAATTTTGAAAATCAAGTGAGAGAGGTGGAGAAAAACTGGGAAGAGAAATGAAGGAGATGCAAGAAAAGCATGAAAAGCAGGTCAACACTTTGCTAAAGGAGACCAAAAAAAAAAATGCTGAAGAAAATAACACCTTGAAAAATAGGGTAACTCAATTGGCAAAAGAGTTTCCAAAAGCCAAACAGAAAAAAAAAAAATGCTTTAAAAAGCAGAATTAGCCAAATGGAAAAGGAGGTTCAAAAACTCAGTGGAGAAAAGGAACCTAGACACCATGTTTCATGAAATTATGAAAGAAAACTGCCCTGATATTCTAGAACCAGAGGGCAAAATAAGTATTCAAGGAATACACCGATCACTGGTTGAAAGAGATCCAAAAACAGAAACCCCTAGGAACATTGTGACCAAATTGCAGAATTCCCACGTCAAGGAGAAAATATTGCAAGCAGCTAAAAAAAAACAATTCAAGTATTGTGGAAACACAATCAGAATAACACAAGATCTAGCAGCTTCTACATTAAGGGATAGAAGGTGTGGAATATGATATTCCAGAAGTCAAAGGAACTAGGACTAAAACCAAGAATCACCTACCCAGCAAAACTGAGTATAATACTTCAGGGGAAAATATGGTCTTTCAATGAAATAGAGGATTTCAAGCATTCTTGATGAAACGCCCAGAGCTGAAAAGAAAATTTGACTTTCAAACACAAGAATGAAGATAAGCATGAAAAGGTAAAAAGCAAAGAGAAGTGATAAGGGACTTACTAAAGTTGAACTATTTACATTCCTACATGAAAAGACAATATTTGTAACTCTTGAAACTTTTCAGTATCTGGGTAGTCGGTGGGATTACACACAGACACACAGACCCTCACACACACATGCATGCAGAGAGAGAGAGAGAGAGAGAGAGAGAGAGAGAGAGAGAGAGAGAGAGAGAGAGAGCACAGAGTGAATTGAATAGAATGGGATCATATCTAAAAAACTGAAGATAAGCAGGGAGAGAGAAATGTATTGGGAGGAGAGAGGAAGAAATGGAATGGGGTAAATTATCTCTCATCGAGGAGGCAGGCAGGAGACATTTTAGTGGAGGGTAAAAGAGGGGAACTGAGAGAAAAACATGAAGTTTACCCTCATCACATTCGACTAAAGGAAGGGATAAAATGCACACTCATTTTGGTATGAAAGCCTATCTTACAATACAGGAAAGTGCAGAAGAAGAGGATAAGCAGGGTGGGAGGGGGGGATGATGGAAGGGAGGGCAATGGGAAGAGAGAGCGATATGAAATCAACACTCTTGGGGAGAGCCAGAATCAAAAGAGAGAATAGAAGCAATGGGGGGCAGGACAGGTTGGAGGGAAATATAATCAGTCTTACACAACAGGACTATAATGGAAGTAATTTGCAAATGTACACAGATATGGCTTATATTGAATTGCCTGCCTTCACAAAGGGAATGGATGGGGAGGGAGGGACGGGGAGAAGTCGAAATTCAAAGTTTTAGGAACAAATGTTGAGTATTGTTCTTTCTACTAGGAAATATGACATACAGGTGATGGGGAATGGAAAGTTATCTGGCCCTACAGGACAAAAGAGAAGATGGGGATTAGTGAAGAGAGGGATGATAGAAGAGAGGGCAGATTGGAGATAGGGGAAATTAGAATACTTGGTGCGTTGGGGTGGCAGCAAAGGACAAATGGGGAGAAAATTTGGAACCCAAATTTTGTGAAAACATATGTAAAAAGTTAAATAAATTTATTTTAAAAAGGAAAAAAAAATCAGTCAAACAGGATCTGAAAAATGAAAAGATAGAAGAAAATGTAAAATATCCAATTAGAAAAAGAACTGACCTGAAAAATAGATCCATGAGAAAATATTTAAAAATTATTGGCCTGCCAGAAACTCATGATGAGGGAAAGAGTCTGGAAAATATTTTTTCCAGAAAATCATCAAGGAAAACTATCCAGAAGTGCTAGATTCAGAGAGCAAAATACTCGCCAAAACAATCCGCAATTCCCCTCCTGAAAGGGATCCCAAGCACAAAACCCCAAGAAATATCGTTGCCAAATTCCAGAGCTATCAAGTGAATGAGAAAATATTACAAGAAGCCAGAAAGAAACAATTCAAATATCAAAGAGATACAGTCAGGATCACACAGGACCCTACAGCATCTACATTAAAAGATCAAAGGAATTGGAACCCAATGTTCTATAAGGCAAAGGAGTTGGGACAACAACCAAGGATCAACTACCCAGCAAAGTTCAGCATAACATTTCAGGCAAGGAGAAAGTCATTCAACGAAGTAAGGACTGCCAGATCTTCCTGACCAAAACGCCATAACTCAATAGACAATTTGATCTTCAAATGCAGGTCTCAAGACAATCATAAAAAGGAAAAGAGGCAGGGGGAAACAAGAACAAAAACAAAAACTTGTTACTCAATTAGGGCAAACTGTTTACCTCCCTATAAGGGAAAATGATATCTGTTAATCTTGAGAATTGTGCATCTATTATGAAATATAAAAGGGATATACATAGAGGGTATTCGTACAAAGTAAATGATGCCATGTTAAAAGTATGATTTAAGTATGAGAAGGCATTGTAATAAGAGGTGTGAAAAGGAGGAAGCAGATAATGGCAAATTGCATTACAGGAAGAAGTACAAAATTATAGTAGAGAGAAAGAGGGGAGGGAGATGAGCATTATTTGAGAGGTATTCTCATCCAATTTGTTTAAAGGAGGGAAAAATAAGCTCATGTAGATAATCCTAACTAGCTCTCTAGGCAGCAGGAAGAAAGGGCAGGGGAAGCTAAAAGGGATGGAAGAAATAATAAGAGTAATGGGGAGTAAAAGGGAAGGGGGCTAAAAGAAGGAGGGGAAGGCTTCAGGAGGAAGTGGTGAAAAGCGAATACTATCGTGGAGGGGAAGGGAGACAAGAGCGCTAAAATCACAAGTGGTGGGAAAGAGGATGGAGGGAAATACACAGATTGTAGTCATAACTGTGAATGTAAATGGAATGAACTTTCCTATAAAACGGAGACGGTTAGCAGAATGGATTAAAAGCCATAATCAAACAATATGCTGCTTACAAGAAACACATTTGAAACAGGGGGATACCCATATTATAAAGGTCAAAGGGTGGAGCAGAATATATTGTGCTTCAGCTGATGTAAGAAAGGCAGGAGTAGCAATCCTAATCTCAGACAAAGCAAAAGCAGAAATAGATCTAATCAAAAGGGATAAGCATTGAAACTATATCCTCCTAAACGGTACCATAGACAATGAAGCAGTATCATTATTAAACATGTATGCTCCAAGTGGTATAGCAGCCGGATTCTTGGAGGTGAAGTTGGGGGAGTTGAAGGAAGAAATTGACCGCAAAACTACACTAATGTGGGACCTCAACATCACCCTCTATCAACTCCAGAACTCTAACCTCAAAATAAACAAGATAGAGGTTAAGGAGGTAAATAAATCTCTGGAAAAGGTAGGTATGATAGATATTTGGAGAAGATTGAATGGAAATAGAAAGGAATGTACCTTTTTCTCAGTGGTACATGGAGTATTTGCAAATATTGACCATGTAGTAAGACATAAATATCTCACAATCCAGTGCAGAAAGGCAGAGATAATCAATGCATCCTTCTCAGATCATAATGCAATAAAAATTATATGTAATAAAAGACCATGGAAAGATAAACCAAAAATCAATTGAAAACTAAATAATCTAGTAATAAGAAGGAGAGTGTTAAAGAAGAAATCATAGAAACAATCAAGAACTTCATTCAAGAGAATGACAGTAGTGAGTCAACATACCAAATCTTATTGGATACTGCAAAAGCAGTTCTTAGGGGAAGTTTTATATCTTTGAATGCCTACATAAATAAAATAGAGAAAGAGGAAATCAATGACTTGGGCATGCAGCTAAAAAAGCTACACAACGAACAAGTTGAAAATCCCCAAGTAAGTACCAAATTATAAATACTGAAAACCAAAGGAGAGATTAATAAAATTGAAACTAAGAAAACTATTGAATTAATAAATGAAACCAATAGTTGGTTTTATGAAAAAAACTTATAAAACTGATAAACTTTTGGTTAATTTGATTAAAAAAGGAACGAAGAAAATCAAATTACTAATATTCAAAATGAAAGGGGTGAACTCACATTCAACGAAGAGGAAATTAAAACAATAATTAGAAATTACTTTCCCAACTTTATGCCCAGCAATTCAATAAACTAAATGAGAGGGATTAGTGATTTAAAAAATACAAATTGCCCAGATTAACAGAAGAGGAAGTTGAATACTTCAATAACCCCACCTCAGAAAATTAAATTGAACAGAAAGGTGCTCCTGGAGCAAGCAGAAACTCAGGGCCATTACCTAAGGTCTCTGCATAAACCCCCTGAGGGAACTGAATTTGGGAGGTGGCCCAGCCCCACCCGAGCACCAGAACTTAAGCTCACATTTAACAGCAGCCCAGCCCGCCACTGAAAGCCACGAAGCTGGGGAGCAGCATTTGAATCTTAGACCCCCAAGCACAAGCTGGGCGGACCTAGGTAGGGGTGGGGAGGAATCTCAGAAGACAAGTAACTGGCTGGGAAAATGCACAAAAAAGGGGAAAAAAAATAAGACCATAGAAGGGTACTTTCTTGGGGAACAGATGTTCCTGCCTTTCATTTCTAATGACGAGGAACAAAGCTTACCATCAGGGAAAGTCATAGAAGTCAAGGCCCCTGTATCCCAAACATCCAAAATAGATTTCCAAAGGGCTCAGGCCATGGAAGAGCTTAAAAAGGATTTTGAAAATCAAGCTACACGGGTAGAGGAAAAACTGGGAAGAAAAATGAGAGAGAAGCAAGAAAAGCATGAAAAATGTGTCAATATCTTCGTAAAGGAGACCCAAAAAAATGCTGAAGAAAATAACACCTTGAAAAATAGGCCCACTCAATTGGCAAAAGAGGTTCAAAAAGATTTTAGCAAAGTGAATACAACATCCTATCACTAGAATAATACATTATAATCAGGTGCGACTCATGCCAGGAATGCAAGGCTAGTTCAATATTAGGAAAATTAATAGCATTATTAAGCATATCAACAACAATACCAACGAAAACCAGATGATTATCTCAATAGATGGAGAAAGAGCTTTTGACAATATGTGACACCCATTCCTATTAAAAACGCTGCAGAACTTAGGAATAAAGGGAACTTTCCATAAAATAAAAAGCGATATCTACCTAAAACCTCAGCAAGCAAAATTTGCAATGGGGATAAGCTAGATGCATTTCTGATAAGATCAGAGGTGAAACAAGGATATCCATTATCACCAGTATTATTCAATATGGTACTAGAAATGTTTGCTGTAGCTGTTAGACAAGATAAAGAAACTGAAGGGATACAAATATCCAAAGAAGAAACTAAGTTATCACTCTTTGCAGATGATATGATGATATATTTAGAGAATGTCAGAGATTCAAGTAAAAACTACTTGAAATAATAAACAACTTTGCCAAAGTTACAGGTTACAATATAAACCCACACAAATCTTCTGCCTTCCTGTGTATTAGCAGCAAAGTCCAACAGCAAGAGATAGAAAGAGAAATCTCATTTAAAGCTAGGGTAGATGCAATAAAATAATTAGGAGTTTGCCTGCCAAAACAAACCCAGGGATTATATGAACACAACTAAAAGGCACTTTTTGCACAAATAAAGTCAGATTTAAGTAAGTGGAGAAACATCAGTTGTTCATGGGTAGTAGGCCGAGCTAATATAATAAAAATAACAATTCTACCTAATTTAATTTACTTGTTTAGTGCCATACCAATTAGACTATCAGATGATTATTTTCTAGAGCTGGATAAAATAATATCAAAATACATTTGGAAGAATAAAAGGTTCGGAATATCAAAGGGAGTTATGAAAAGAAATGCTTGGTAAGGTGGCCTAGGGCTACCAGACCTCAAATTGTGCTATGAAGCAGAAATTATCAAAGCCCTTTGGCATTGGCTAAGAAACAGAGGGGTAGACAAAAATAATAGACTTGGCACTCAAGACAAGGAATATAGCAGCCTACTGTTTGACAAACTCAAGGATCCCAGTTTCTGGGATAAGAACTCACTGTGAGACAAAAATTGCTGGGAAAACTGGATAACAGTGTGGCGGAAACTAGGTATAGACCCATGCCTGACACCGTACACAGGAATAAAGTCCCAATAGGTACATGATTTACGTATAAATATTGAGACCATGAATAAACTGGAGGAGCAAGGAATAGTGTATTTATCAGACTTATGAAGAAGGGAAGAATTTTTTTTCTAAAAAGAGATAGAATGCATTCTGAAATGCTAGATATATAATTTTGATTACATTAAACTGAAAACTTTTTGCACAACCAAACCCAATGCAACCCAAATTCGGAGGGATGCAGTAAATTGGGAAAGAATTTTAATGGCTAAGCTCAGGGATAAAGGCCTCATTTCTAGAATAGATAGAGAACTGACTCAAATGTGTAACTATACAAGTCATTCCCCAATTGATAAATAGTCAAAGGATATGAACAAGCAAATTTCAGAGGAAGAAATTAAGGATATCTATAATCATATGAAAAAATGCTCTAAATCACTATTCATTAGAGAGATGCAAATCAAAACAAGTCTGAGGTATGACATCACACCTACAAGATTAGTAAACATGCCAGAACAAGAAAATGATAAATACTGGAAAGGATGTGGGAGAGTTGGAACACTAATTCATTGTTGGTAGAGCTGTGAACTCATCCAACCATTCTGGAGAGCAGTTTGGAACTATGCCCAAAGGGCTATAATAATGTGCATACCCTCTGACCAAGCAATATCGCTACTAGGACTGTATCCTCAAGATATCATAAAAGTGGGAAAGTGTTCCATATGTACAAAAATATTTATAGCAGCAATCTTTGTAGTTGCAAAAAACTGAAAGTCAAGGGGATGCCCATCAATTGGGGAATGGCTGAATAAATTATGGTATATGAATGTAATGGAGTACTATTGTGCCATAAGTAATGATGAACAAGAAGACTTCAGGGAGGCCTGGAAGGACTTGTATGATCTGATGATGAGCGAAAGAGCAGAACCAGGAGACGTTTGTGCACAGAAACGACCACAGTGTGCTAGTTTTTTTTCTGGTAGACCTGGAACTTAGTAATAACGCAAGAGCTTATTAAAAAAAAAAAAATCCCGGTGGTGGTTTTCTAAGGAAAAATGCCTTCCACACTCAGAGAAAGAAATATGGAATTCAATTGCAGAATGTAACAGACCATGTTTGTGTGTGTGTGTTTTTGCATATTATGTTATGATTTCTTCCATTTATTTTAGTTCCCCTACATAGCATGGCTATGGTGAAAACATACTCAATAGGATAGCATATGTAGAACCTATACAGAATTGTACATTATCTTGGGGAGGGAAGGAGGTAGTGGGGCATGAATGTGTGGGGGGTTAAAATCTAAGTTTATGGTATTGATTTTAGAACATTAAAAATGATAGTAAAATTAAATTAAATTTTTAAAAAAGGCAAAAAAAAATAAAGAAGGGTAGAAGAGGGGAATATGTGAGGTACTCAAGACACACTAATCAAGGAATATAGCAGTCTATTGTTGGATTAACCCAAGTATCGCAACTTCTGTAAGAACCCACTGTTCAAAAAAAATTGCTGGAAAACTTGAATTACAGTGTGGCATGGACATATGCCTAGACCAATGCCTGGCACCATACACAAAAACAAATTCCAAATCAATACGTGATCTAGGTGTAAAATTGATACCATAAACAAATTAGTGGAGCAAAGTATAGTATATTTTCAGATTTTTGGAAAGTAAAGATTCTTTTGAACAAACAACTTATATAGAGCATTTTGAAATATAAAGTGGATCATTTTTATTACATTAAATTGAAAGAGATTTTGCACAACCAAACACAATGCAACCAAGATCAAGAGGGAAGCAGAAAAGTGGGAATGAATTTTTCCAACTAGTGTTTGTAATAAAGACCTCATCTTTAAAATATATAGAGAACTGAATCAAATGTACAGGAATATGTCATTCCTCAATTGATAAATGGTGAAAGGGTATGAACAGACAGTTTTTAGAGGAAGAAATTAAAGTTATCCATTATCATATGAGATAATGCTCGAAAACACTGTTGATTAGAGAGATGCAAATCAAAACAACTTTGAGATACCATATCACACCTATTAGATTGGCTAATATGACAAAACAGAAACATGATAAATGTTGGAGATGTGAGAGAGTTGGAACACCAAGTCCTTTTGGTGGAGCTCTGAACTCATCCACCCATTCTGGGCAGCAATTTGAAACTATGACCAAAGGGCTACAAAAATGTTCATACCCTTTGCCCCAGCAATGTAACTTATAGAACTGTATTCTTCAGAGATATTAAGAATGGGAAAAGTCCCACATGTACAAAAATATTGATAACACCTCTCTTTGTGGTGGCCCAATACTGGAAATCAAGGGGATGGCAATCAATTGGGGAATGGCTGAATAAATTGTGATATATGAATGTAATGGAATAGTATTGTGCTATAAGAAAAGATGAACAGGAAGACTTGGGAGAGGCCTGGAAAGACTTTTATGAAGTGATACTGCGTGAAAGCAGCAGAACCAAGAGAACTTTGTACACAGCAACAACCGTAGTGTGTGAGGAATTTTTCCTTGAATTATGTTATGCAATGCCAGGACTTGCAAAATTCCCAGTGGTCTTTTAAGGCAAAACATCTTCCACATCCAGCGAAACAACTATAGAATTTTATTGCAGAATGAAGCAGATCATTTTCTTTTGTATTATGGGTTTTTTAAGATTGTTTATGGTTTCTCCCATTCATTTTAATTCTTCTGTGCAACATGACAAAGGTGAAAATATATTGAATACGAATTTATGGGTAGAACACATATAAAATTGTGTGCCATCTCTGGTAAGGAGTGCAGAGGCAGTTGGAAGGAAGGGGAGGGGAAGAGAAAAATCTGTGTTTTACAGAAGTAATTGTAGAGCACTGCAAACAAATGAAATAATAATTAAAAAGAGGTAATTAAATGTTTAGCTTTAGGTAATTCTCTCTTTCTCTAACACACACACACACACACACCCTTTATGTCACGTTTCTTGCATATTTTTTTCCCTTCAGGATAGTTTATTGCTTCAGTTACATGAAATTTATGGATAGTTCTCTCCCTCTGGGTGTGTATACATACATAAACACTGATACACACATGTGTATATATACATACACACATAAGTGTATGCATACAAATGGGTGTATGGACACGTGTGTATACATATGCCTCTTTGTGCATGTCTATATACATATACTCATATACATATATATGTGTGTATGTTTGTATAAATTACCCATATTTCACTGAATATTTTCTAACACATACATATATACAAGTGTCTATGTATATATATATATATATATATATATATATATAGACATCTACATATATCTCTGTTTATCTATTTATCCATCTATCATGTTTATCTAGTAGAAGCAACAAGATATCCTGAAGAAATTATAGCAAGTGGCATGTGCCTGTTGAATTAACCTGCTACCATCACCTTAATTTCTACCTTCCCTCACACTCTCATGAAAACAGCTTATGACCCTCTGCCTAAGATTCACTGAAAGAACCAAGGTCTATGTGATCCACAGTACCAACTCTTCCTAGAGTCATTACTTTGAAGGGCAACCACTTTGGAGAAGTTAAATGCCTTCTGGTATTGCTAGTAGTGCCAATCCCTGCCACAATCCTACAAATATGTAAACATACTTAAAAGTCCCATCCAAATATAACAATAACATGAGTCAATAGCTTGATAAAGGAGACCCAAAAATGCTAAAGAAAATAACAACTTTAAAAGCAGATTAAACAAAATTGTAAGAGTTCCAAAAAGCCAATGAAAAGAATGCCTTACAAAGCAGAATTGTTCAAATGGAGAAGGCGACCCAAAACCTGACTGAATAAAATGGTTCCTTAAAAATTATAATGGAGCAGATGAAATCTAATGACTATATGTGAAATCAAAAAATTATAAAACAAAACCAAAAGAATGAAAAAAAGTAGAAAACAATGTGAAATACTTCATTGGAAAACTACTGTCTGAGAAAATAGATCCAGGAAAGAGAATTTAAAAATTATTGAACTACCTGAAAACCATGATCTGAAAAAGAATCTAGACAGCACCAGGAAAGTATCAAGGAAAACTACTCTGATATTCTAGAAGCGCAGAGTAAAATAGAAATGAAATGAATTCACTGATCACCTTGTGGAAGATACTCCAAAAGAAAAACTCCTAGGAATATTGTAGGCAAATTCCTGTGTTTGCAGGTCAAGGAAATACTACTACAAGCAGGCAGAAAGAAACAATTCAAGTATTGTAGATATACAAACAGGAAAACAAAGGACTTAGCAGGTTCTGTACTCAGGGTTTGAAGGGCTTAGAATATGCTATTCTGGAGGTAAAAGGAGGTAGAATAAAAGCTAAGAATCACCTACCCATCAAAACTGAATATGATACTTCAGGGTGAAAAATATAATTTCAATAAAATAGAAGCCTTTTAAGCATTCTTGTTGAGACCAGAGTTGAATGGGAAATATGACTTTCAAATACAAGAATCAAGACAAACAGGAAAAGGTAAACAGGAAAGAGAAGAGTTTTTTTTTCTGCAAATGTGTAGTCAGTATTTTGAATTTAATACATTAACTTTTTAAATATTTAACATTTTAATACTATTATTTTTATAATAAATATGTAACTATTATTTTATTGATGGCACATTATATGTACAAAATATGTTATATTTATATGTAAAATGATATAACATGACATGACATGATATGACAGCATAATTTAACATAATATAATATATAACATATAAACAAAAGTTAATTATTAATATAAAACTAATGATATAGTATATAATATCTTATAATAAATAAATTATTACATGCTAATATGACATTTAATATGAAAATAAAATTTTAGTACAATAAGTCAAAAATCATTAAATAGTTTTATAGTTGAACACTAATAATCCAAAGTCAGGAATTATAAATCATTAGACAAAAGTTTAGCATTGAAATCTCAATAGTTTTATTTGAAAACTGATTAACAGTTAGAAAACAATAACAATATCTACATCATAAAACAAGATCACAGAGATCAACTAATCCAAGCTCTACATTTTACTTTTGAGGAAAAATGGAGTCAAGAGGTGAAATAACTTGTAAGTCACAGAGATGAAACCAGAATTCAATTGCCAGTTTTTCGAATCAGTTTCTGTTGTTTTTTGTCCTTTCTTTCCAAGAGGAACAATGCATTACTGAGTGAAGTCTTGACTCAGAGAAATTGAATTTAAGTGAGTCAAAGTTGTCTATCACCAGCCTCTATCTTTCAAAATCATTGGAGGTCAGTTGGGAAAATCAAAATAATTGACAATTTCCTGAAATGCTTTGGATGATCTTGTTGTCTTCAGGATTTGACCAAGCACTATGCCAGCATTTGCTTCAGTCACTTTTGTCACCATTGGAACAAATTGTTTTCATCCACCCATTCTGCCAGAGGAAGTCATCACACAGTTGAGATAAACATCACTTTAACTCACTGACAGTTTTGAGTCTGTCAGTTACCTTCAACCTGGTTTAGCCATATGCTGGAGTATGGCTGATGCACATGCTACAGCTTTATAGACGCACAGGGGAGAGCAGGATGGCAGGTAGACACTAAAGGTGAATGAGAAGCAGTAAAAAGGGATCAATAAGGTTCAATATTAGATAAACTGTTAACATTATTGCTCATACCAACAACAAAACTAACAGAAACCATATGATTATCTCAATAGATACAGAAAAAAAAAACTTTTGAAAAATATAACACCCATTCCTATTGGAAACATTGGAGAGCATAGGAATAAATGGAACTTTTCATAAAATACTAAGCAGTATCTACCTAAAACCTTCAGCAATTACTATATGCAATGGAAATAAGCTAGATGCATTGCCAATAAGATGAGTGGTGAAACAAGGATGTCTATTATCACCACTATTATACAATATGGTACTAAAAGTATTAGCTGTAGCAATAAGAGAAGAAAAATAAATTAAAGTAATTAGAATAGGCAAAGAAGAAATTAAGTTATCATTCTTTGCAGATGATGTGATATGATAATACACTTAGAGAATCCCATAGAATCAAGTAAAAGCTATTTGAAATAGTAAACAACTTTAGCAAAAGTTGCAGGTTACAAAATAAACCCACACAAATCTACATTTGTCCCGCCAAAACAAACCCAAGAACTATATGAACACAATTGCAAAACACTTTTTTCACAGATTAATAAGATCTAAGTAAGTGGAAAAACATCAGTAGCTCATGGGTGGACTAAGCCAATATAATAAAAATGACAATTCTCCCTAAATTAATTTACTTCTTCAGTGCCATACCAATCAACTATCAGATAATTTTCTCATAGAGTTTCAAAAAATGACATCAAAATTCATCTGGAAGAACAAAAGGTCCAAAATATCAAGGAAACTAATGAAAAGAAATGGTAGGGAAGGAGGTCTAGCTCTATCAGATGTCAAATTGTATTATAAAGCAACAATTATCAAAACCACTTGATACTGTATCATAAACAGAAGGATAGAACAGTGGAATAGTTTAGGTACCCAAGACACAGTAGGCAATGAATATAGCAATCTACTATTTGATAAACCCTTATTCCAGCTTCTGGAATAAGAACTCTCTGTTCGAGTATAATTTCAGGGAAAACTGGGTAACAGTGTGGCCAAAACTAGGCATAGACCAATGCCTGGCACCATACACAAGAATCAAATGCAAATGAGTACATGATCTGGGTGTAAAAAATGGTACTATAAGGACATTCTAGATCAAGGAGTAGTGTATTTATCAGATTTATGGAGAAGGGAAGAATTTTTGACTAAAAAAGACATAGAAAGCATTATGTAATAAAAAATGGATAATTTGGTTACATTAAATTGAAAAGCTTTTGAACAAACAAACCCGAGGCAAGCAAGATTAGGAAGGAAGCAGAAAACTGGGAAAGAATTTTTGGAACTAGTTTCTATGATAAATGCCTCATTTCTAAAACATGTAGAGAACTGAGTCAAATGTACAAGAATACTAGTCATTCCCCAATTGATAAATGGTCAAAGCATATGAACAGGCAGTTTTCAGAGGAAGAAATCAAAGCTATCCATAGCAACATGAAAAAATGCCATAAGTCACTATTGGTTAGAGAGATGTAAATCAAAACAACTCTGAGATACCTCACATCTAGCAGATGAGAAAACAGGGTGATGATAATTTTGGAGAAGATGTGGGACAGTTGGAACACTAATTCCTTTTTGGTGGAGCTGTGAGCTGGAGAGCAATTTGAAGCTATGTCCAAAGGCTACAAAATGTGTATATGCTTTGACAATTCCACTTCTAGGACTGTATCCTGAGATCATAAAAATTCTAAAAGGTCCCACATTTACAAAAATATTTATAACAGCACTCTTTGTGGTTGCCCAAAGCTTGAAATCAAGGAGATGTCGAACAGGAAGACTTCAGAGAGGCCTGGAAAGACTTATATGAACTGACACTGAGTGAAAGGAGCAGAAGCAGGAGAATTTTATACACAGCAACAACCGTAGTGTGTGAGGAAATTTTCTGGTGTACTTAAAACTTCACTGCAATTCAAGGACTTAAAAAATACCCAATGGTCTCTTAAGGCATAATGGCTTCCACATTCAGAGAAAGAACTATGAAATTCGATCGCAGAATGTAGCAGATCATTTTCTTTTGTATTGCTTTTTGATTTGTTTTATGATATCTTCCATTCATTTTAATTCTTCCATGCATCGTGGCTAAGATGAAAATATATTTAATAGGAATGTATTTATAGAGTCTATATAAAATTGCATGACATCTCCGGGAGGGAGCGAGGAAGGAGGGGGGAAGGAGGAGGAGGGAATGGAAAAGGAGGAGAAGGGAGAGGAAAAAGAAACAGTTATATGGAAGTCATTGTGGAACACTGAAAACAAATTTTAAAAATAATACTATCAAAAAGGAATCAGCAAGCCCTCTGACCAGAGGTTCTAGTATCCTTGAACACTCCATACATTTCAAATACCTGTTTAACTCACTCTACACTCCACTCCACTTGTCAACTTTTGCTAATTTAATGGCTTTTTAAATTTTTATCATTAATAATCTATTTTGTAGTGATGATATAAAAAAAAAACTCATTCTATTTCTGCCCTAGACCTATTGCTCTTATAGTCATGTATTTATCTGTAGAGATTTAAAAAAATCTATAATTGTGAATAACACTTATAACACACTCCAGATTTCAGTTTTATTTCAATGATTTAAACTGGGCACAGAGTTGAGAAGACTTTAGTTTAAGCCCTACATCTGATAGATAGTAGTGCTTTGACACTAGGAAAGTCACTTAACTATTCAGTGCCCCAGGCAACTTCAGAGATTTATAAATTAGAGGCAAGGTGCTTAACTACTTCCTGAAACGGAATTCCTTATACTAAGTAGAGGAAATCACAAGTGTATAGATATGTGTATGTTTGTATGTTCATTGGTTTGTGGATCTCCTGCTCAGGAACTATCTCCCCAAAAGGTCAGCTCCTCTCTGTAACTTATTATCTTAAAGAATATACAGAAGACTATGAGTTTAAACTTTCTTTCCTATACAGCACTTCCTTCCCCTCTTTTTCTTTTTATGTCTGTCTCTGTATCTATATCTCTATCTCTCTTTGTCACTATCTCTCTTTCAGTCATTATCCATTGCTTTCTTTCTTCTTACACATGTATACGTGTATTTGTGTGTGATGTGTAAATATTTTTGACGTTTTGCTTACTTGTGTAATATCTGGAGTTGACAGAAAGTTACAAAAACATAATTCTACAGATAAAGAGCAAAATCTGAGAGGTATTAATTTTTTTGAAAGGTAATAGTAAATTTGTAGAGTTGGAATAGAATTCCCCAATTTCTAGGCTTTACTTCAGGTTACTGAAGTATCAAATTGCTGTGTGTATGTGTGTATGTGTGTGTGTGTGTGTGTTCCATTTTATGTACTTTAAGTGATAGATATTAGCTGACTTTGTGATTCACAAATATTAAGTATGCACCCAGGATATGCTTAAATTTCAGCCCAAGCCTGTGAGGAATGCAAAAAACCCATCTTTTCTGTTATATTACAACATATGAGAGGGCTACTACTGTGCCTTTTTTTTCAGCGTTAGTTAGAAAACACTGCCATAATTCCTTCAAAATAACAAATAAATTAATTTTATTGAACTTAATGTATTTGATTTGAATAAAAATGCATGATTCTTGAACTTAAGAAGCTTGCAATTCAAAAGGAAAAGGTTTAGGGGGGTAATTTTAGAACATGACTATGACATATTCTATTAGTTTATAAACTCCACTGAGGTACAAAAAAACAGTATAGAGATACTGGTGCTTGGCTACTGCAGATCCGGAGAAACAAACAAACAAACAAAAAATGTTTGTCTAGAAGGAGAGGATGGCTTTCTAAAAGAATGACTAAATTCCATTGTTATAAATAGAAATTCAAGGTTTAAATAAAAGAGATTCTGGGAAGGAATTGTACCCTTGAATTTTTGTTAGCCCCTAACATAGTGCTTTGCAAAAATACATATTCACTAAATGACTGTAACTGAATTAGTGAAATGATGATGAATTAATGGCTCTTGTGTACCATGGATTTTTCTGTCTAAAAATGCCTCAGCTGGAAGGATTAATAATTTTCAGCATTCTTAAATAACCCATTAATCAAACAATCTTCAGATGATTTTGAAAAAAGGAAAATAAGATATTCAGATCCATACTGTAATATGTACTGATATCGTACAAAACAAATGTGAATTAGAGAAAAAAATAAGTTGCATTCTACACACAAACATAGATTTTGAAAAGGAAATATATTTGCTGTAGTGGATAAAAAACTGGTTGCAGAATCAGCATGATTTGGGTTCAAATCCTAAGCTGACAAAATATCTAAACTATATGACCCTTGTGGGAATTCTTAGTACCCCAGACTAATAATCTACTCTCAAGACTGTAAAAAACAGACAAGTTGCTGATTTGATTTAGTAGGAAGATTTGCTTTACCACAAATTCTCTTTATCCAATAAAATCACAGCCTAGTTAAAAAAAAAAAAAGATGCATTTTTTCATCAGAGTTAGTTGACTTTGCTGAAGCTTAGGACAACTTGATTTTTTTTGCTACTGTAAATGTTTGTTTTACCTCAGAAAGCAGGTAAAAGTTCTCACAAAATAAAGTTATAAGCTAAATCCCATTAGAATGCTGATAAATTTCATTTGCTTTCAGAATTCTTTCATCTTATAATTTCAAATTAGATTTTATTCTCATTTCAGACAGCATGTAAATAAAATGTTTTCATTTGAGTCTTTTTTCAAAATTAATTCTGACTTGATAATTTCTTATTTCACTGACAAGGACACTCAGTGGAATGCCCATGGACAGCTTAAATCAATATCTAATTACCAACAGGATATTACAGACATTCAGCATAGGCACAAAAATAAAAATAAAAAAAAACCCTGAAGCCCTGTTTTCTCAAGAAATTCCATAAGTAGTTTTAATAATATGTTGAAGATTACTTTGCCAACCATTTGGTTTATCTCATGTGCAAATGCTTTCCTCCTATAAATCTAGTATGAATTTTCTCGTAGGTCAGCAATTTGCAATGAAAGTAATCTTTGTTTAGAAGTAGATTTTTGTCCCACCAGAAGCCCCTTGCAACAGGAAAACAATACTTGGAGACAGTGAACATGCTTTTAAAATGATATGGAAAATGTAAAGTAAACAGTATTATCTTCTTCAATCCTGGAATCATCATAGAGATTAACTCAATCAACAATAAATAAAAGTGTGTCAACCAAAGGTTGTGATGTAGACTTTATTATAGAAGGTGGGGGTCTTGTAATTTAGGTCGAGTATCTACAAATATACAGTCAACAATTTTTCCAATATTCAGGAGGAAGGAAAAAGACATTTATGAAGTTTTTGCTATGCACTGGGGATACAAATATAAATAAGAAAAATTCATTGCCCACTGAGGGGCATAACATGACAATCCATTGTTTACACAAATAAATGCAAGGTAATTTGAGGAGAGCATCAATGGAAGTTAGGGCAGAATTGAATACAAAGAGAGCACATAGAAATGATAACTGAACTCATTCAGCTCAGCCTTGAAGAACTTCAGTTTTGAAGAACGCTAAGAAATACAAGTTAGGCTAAATTTCAAGGATGGGAGCAACGGTCAATGAAAAGACAGAGATGGGAGATAGAATACTGAATTGGCGAATAGCAAGTAGGTAAGTATATGTAGAGGGCACATGGCATGAAGGGCAGTAAGGTGAAGTAAGTTTTGAAAGGCAATCTGAACCAAAATTATACTTGTTCTTCAGTCATTTTCAGTTGTATCCCATTCTTTGTGACTCCTGTTAACGTTTTCTTGTCAAAGACACTGGAGTGACTTGGGATTTCAGTCTTCATCTCATTTTACAGGTGAAGAAACTGAGGCAAATTGGGTGAGGTGATTTGTCCAGGGTCACATACCTAGTAAGAATATGAGGCCAGATTTTAACTCAGAATGATAGGTCTTTCTGACTCCAGGCCTGGTGTTCTATCCACTGGCCTATCTAGCAGCCCCAAAACTATGCAGGGATTAATAGTGAGCCACTGATAGAGTGATGTGGTCAGTTATGCTTCATGAAGATTATATTGGTCATTAAATGGAAGACAGAATAAAGAGAGGAGATACTAAAATATGGGACAACAGTAAGATATCTATTACAGTAGTACAGATGAGAGATGAAAAGGACCTGGAGTAAGGCAATAGAGAAATGATAATAGACTCGGTATTATTATTAGTACTATTGACTGTGTATACAGTAAAGTCAGAGTAAAGGGAAGTCATCAAATATTTTTAAATTGCAAAGCAAGGTAAACAAAAGAATCATGGTTCCTTCAAAAGAAACAGAAAAATATAGAAGAGAGGTGGGTTTCAAGTATATAATGATACTTTCTTGTAGTCATGTTGATATTGAGAGGTTAATGGAAAGCCCAGCTATAGATAAACAACAGGCAATTCATGGTGTGGTCATGGAGTTCAGATCATAAATTAGAATTGAACATGTAAATTGTAAAATCATCTGCAGAGATGTATAAATTAAATCCACCACCACTGATGGAGTCCTCTAGAAAGTACATGCAGAAAGTTGACTGGAGGTTATTCTATAAAGGATGTTCATGATTGTAAATGAGAAATAGATGATGGATAATTAAAGAAGACTGCAGCGAAGATAACCAATGGAACCAGGAGACAACAATATAATAGTAGCCAAGGGAGGGGAATATCCAGGAGCTACCAGTGGAAGGCGATGTGAAAAGATTCAGAGATATCAAGTAAGCTGAGTACCGACCAAAAACAGTAACAATAACAGTAGCAACAGCAAATTTAAAAAGAAAGAAGAAATAAACAAAAATCACTGTTAGTTTTAGCTGTGAAACTATCATGCATGGGGGGAGGGGGAAGCAGCTGTAGTTCTCCCACCCTCTTCATCTTCATCACTCAAATGCCTTCTGCAACTTTTTCTTTTCCCCTGTGTTACATAAGGAAATCTACTCGTTCCTTACCAAGGCAAATTCATCTACCCATACAACATGATCCCATACCATTCTTTGTTCTTCAGCTGTTTGACTTTTATATTATCACTACCTTCTCATTTTCAATTTCCCTCTATTGGCTGCTTCTCAATTATGTACAAACATGCTCATGTCTCCCCATCCTAAAAACAAGCAAAAAACAAACAACAACTCTCACTTGATTCTTCTCTCCCTTCTAATTATCATTGAATATCTCTTCTACCCTTCTTAGCTAAATATCTTCCCAAGAATATATTCAATAAACGGCTCCATATTTTTTTCTCTTAGTCTCTTCTTAACTGTGTAAAATCTGTCTTCCAACTTCTCCAAAGTTTCCAATGATCTCATAATCGCCAAATTCTTTTACGAAAGCCTTTTACCAATCCTTTTTCTTTTTAACCATTTCTGCAGCCTTTGACACTGTCAATTGCACTCTTCTTCTTTATAATTCTTCTCCCTAAGTATCTGGGACACCATTCTCTCCTGCTTCTCTTTCTGCATATCAGATCAACCAGTCTCAGATCCCTTCACTGGAGCTTCATCCAGGACAAACTCACTAACTTCAAGTATTCTATAAGACTGTCTCCTGATCCTTTTTTATTTCTTGCTCTAAACTACTTTTCTTGGAGATCTCATCCATTCTCATGGATTTAATCATCATCTCTAAACTCATGATTTTCAAATCTACTTTATCCAGACCTGATCTCTGCCGACCTCCAGCATTAAAAGTGTAACTATCATTCAGACATCTCAAATTGGATATCCAATATATATCTTAAATTCAATGTGTCCAAAACTAAGCTTATTTCCATCCTCTACTCCCTAATAAATGCTCCCCTTTCAAAAATTCTCTATGGAAGTTAGCATCCTCTCCCAAGTTGCCTGGGCGTACAATCTAGGTATCTTCTTCAATTTATCATTATCTCTTACTTTCATATCCAATGTTTTGCAAGGACTGTTAATTTCATTTCATTTCATTTTTCAAATGCCCCTTCCAACTTCTCTCTTTTGGCCTTGCCACCATATTGGGAGAATCTTTTCTCCTCACACCTGGATTACTGCAATAGCATGATATGTGATATTATTAACCTGCTATAATTCTCTCCCCATTCCCATCCGTCTTCCACTCAGTTGTCTTTGTGGTTTTACCAACAACTCAAGTCTGAACCCTTCACCGTGCTTTGTTCAATAAACTTCAGTGGCTCACTATCAACTCCAGCTTTAAGTATAAAATCCTCTGTCTTTCTAGTCTTCTTACACGTTATACCCTACTCCCATGTATTCTTTGGTGCAGTGAAAATGGTCTTTTTGATGTTTTCCTGAACAAGTAAAGGATGACGTGAGTTTTTTTATATATTTAGTCCTTAATTATTTTATTTTTCAGTATCTATTTTCACAAAATTTTGACTTCCAAATATTCTTCCTATCTCCCCCCTTCTCAACACAAAACGTCGTGCATTCTTATTACCACATCCCCCAATGTGATCTCCCTTTTAGCACACCACACCTTTCCATTATCCTCAACTTATCTCTTTTCTCAGAAGGCAAGATAGATTTCTATACCCCATGAATTGTATTTTTTATTTCGCAGCTGCATGCAAAAACAATTCTCAACATTCATTCCTAAAATTTTGAGTTACAACTATTCTCCCTTCCCTCTGCACTAAGGCCCACTGGGAAGGCAAGAAATTCAATATAGGCTATACATGAGCAGCTTTGCAAAAGACTTCTATAACAGTTATGCTGTGTAAGACTACTTATATTCCCCTGCATTCTATCCTGCCCCTCTTTTATTATATTCTCTCTTTTTACTTTGCCCCTGATCAAAAGTGTTTACTTCTAATTACACTCTCCTCTCAATTGCTCTCCCTTCTATCATCCTCCCCACTCCACTTACCCGATTCTCCCCTACACTCCTGAAGTGTAAGATAGATTTTCATACCCAATTGAGTGTGAATGTTATTCCTTCCTTAAGACAAATGTGATGAGAGTAAGGTTCAGTTTTCACTCTTAGCTCCCCACTTTTGCCCATTGAAAAAAATATTTTTCTTTCCTCTTTTATGAAAGATAATTTGCCCCGTTGCATTTTTCCCTTTCTCTTTCTGCTATATCCCTCTCTCACCCCTTAATTTTATTTTTTATGTGTCACTCCTTCCTTGTCTTTTCTTTTTTATGCTGTTTCAATTTAGTATTATTTTTTATTATTTATATTTAACACAGTTTATAACAAATAAAGCAATTCCAGCTTTTGGTCAGGTGATACTTCTTTTTAAAGCATTTACAATATGGCCCACAAAAGAAAAAAAAAATTAAACATTAACCAATTGAGACACAAATAATATTTATGTTGCTAACTTCGCAAGCTCTTGACCTAATTGTCTCCACAGTATTACTAAGAATTAAATGACCCGGACACACTGTTTTTGGTCTAAAGTCCTATACCTAATAGCTTAATTTTAAACAACCTCAGATGCTCTCCCAACCATACTGAATGAATAAATCGTACTGAATACGTAACTGAATAAATCTGGTATTAAGCTTACACACCTTTTGACTATAGGAAATTGCCACCAATAGTAAGGAAATTGCAGGGATACAATATCTCCCCAAATTCATGTCAGTTCCAGGCAGGATTATAATATCCACTTGCATTCAGTCAGGCTTAAAGACTGCCAAGTGTCAGTGGGGAAACTGATCCAGGAGAGTCCCACCTCAGTCCATGCTGAACAGCCACTCTACCACCTTTCCCTTGAGATCACCTATACAGTTCATACCAGGATCTCATCAGCTTACTGGCGTCATGTATTGGAGGCTCAGCTCGCCTTTATTGCTACCTATACCTAGAGTTAGACTCAGAAGAGCATTCACTTAATAGTCCCATAGCATCTAAAAATGACAAGTTCCAATAACCAGATTTCAAATATGATTATAGTTAGACGTTGGCTAAGGAACATCCTTTTTTTTTTAATATAAATTTATTTATTTAACTTTTTTTACATTCATTTTCACAAAATTTTGGGTTCTAAATTTTCTCCCCATTTATCCCCTCCCCCCAGCCCAATACACCAAGCATTCTAATTTTCCCTATCACCAATCTGCCCTCTCTTCTATCATCCCTCACTTCTCTTGTCCCCATCTTCTCTTTTCTCCTGTAGGGCCAGATGACTTTCTATTCCCCATTAACTGTGTTTCTTATTTCCTAGTAGCAACAATAATACTAAACAGTTGTTCCTAAAACTTTGAGTTCCAAATTCTCCCCATCCCTCCCTCCCTACTCGTTCCCTTTGGGAAGGCAAGCAATTCAATATAGGCCATATCTGTGTAGTTTTGGAAATGACTTCGATAATAGTCATGTTGTGTAAGACTAACTGATTATCCCTCAATCCTATTCTGCCCCCCATTCTTTCTATTCTGTCTTTTGATCCTGTCCTTCCCCGAGTGTTGCCTTCAAATTGCTCCCTTCTCCCATTGCCCTCCCTTCCATTATCCCTCCCTTCCTACTTATCTCCTTCTCCCCCACTTTCCTGTACTGTAAGATAGGTTTTCATAGCCAAATGAGTATGCATTTTACTCCTTCCTTTAGCTCAATGTGATGAGGGTAAATTTCACATATTTTTCTCAGCTCTCCTCTTTTTCCCTCCACTAAAAAGTCTCCTGCTTGCATCTTGAATGAGATGTAATTTACCCCATTCCATTTCACCCTCTTTCCTACCAGTACATTTCCCTGTCACCATTTACCTTCATTTCTTTTAAGATATGGTCCCATACTATTCAATTCACTCTGTGTTCTCTCTCTCTCTCTCTCTCTCTCTCTCTCTCTCTCTCTCCTCTCTCTCTCTCTCTCTCTCTGTGCATGCATGTGTGTGTGTGTGTGTGTGTGCATGCAAGCAGGTACATGTGTGTGTGTGTGCGCATGTGTGTGTGTGTGTCCGTCTGTGTGTGGTCCCACCAACTACCTGGATACTGAATTACAAATATTGTCTTTCCATGTAGCAATGTAAACAGTTCACCTGTGGTAATTCCCTTATGACTTCTCTTTGCTGTTTACTTTTTTGTGCTTCCTCTCATTCTTGTGTTTGAAAGTCAGCTTTTCTTTTCAGCTCTGGTCTTTTCATCCAGAATGATTGAAAGTCCCCTGCTTCATTGAAAGACCATATTTTCCCCTGAAGTATTATACTCAGTTTTGCTGGGTAGGTGATTCTTGGTTTGAGTCCCAGTTTCTTTGATTTCTGGAATATCCTATTCCACACCCTTCAATCCCTTAATGTAGAAGCTGCTAGATCTTGAGTTATCCTGATTGTATTTCCACAATACTAGAATTGTTTCTTTCTAGCTGCTTGTAATATTTACTCCTTAACCTAAGAATTCTAGAATTGGGCCACAATGTTCCTAGGAGTTTCTCTTTTTGGATCTCTTTCAGGCGGTGATTGATGGATTCCTTCAATCCTTATTTTGCCCTCTGATTCTAGAATGTCAGGGCAGTTTTCCTTGATAATTTCATGAAAGATGAAGTCTAGGCTCTTTTTATAATCAGGCGTTTCAGGTAGTCCCATAATTTTTAAATTGTCTCTCCTGGATCTATTTTCCAGGTCAGTTGTTTTTGCAATGAGATATTTCACTTTCTCTTCCATGTTTTCATTCTTCTGGTTTTGTTTTATGATTTCTTGGTTTCTCAGAAAGTCATTAGCCTCCATCTGTTCCATTCTAATATTGAGAGAACTATTTTCTTCAATGAGCTTTTGAACCTCTTTTTCCATTTGGCTAATTTTGCTTTTGAAAGCATTATTCTCCTCATTGGCTTTTTGAACCTCTTTTGCCAATTGAGTGAGCCTATATTTCAAGGTGTCATTTTCTTCAGCATTTTTTTGATTCTCCATTACCCAGGTATTGACCCGTATTTCATGCCTTTCTTGCATCTCTGTCATTTCTCTTCCCAGTTTTTCCTCCACCTGTCTAACTTGATTTTCAAAATCCTTTTTGAGCTCTTCCATGGCCTGAGCCCACTGGACATCCACCTGAGACGTGTGGGATACAGAGGCCCCGACCTCCACGTCTTTCCCTGATGGTAAGAATAGTTCCTCGTCCTCAGAATTGAAAGGCAGGATCATCTGTACCCCATCAAAGTAGCTTTCTATAGTCTTATTTTTCTTCCCTTTTCTGGGCATTTTCCCAGCCAGTTACTTGACTTCTATGATTCCTATTCATGCCCGCCTAGATCTGCCCAGCTAGTGCTTGTGGTCTGAGATTCAAATGCTGCTCCCTAGCCTCAGGGGTATCCACCATGGGAGCGGCTGCTATTCAATGTGAGCTGAAGTTCTGGTGCTTGGGTGGGGGCAGTCCCACATCCCAGGCTCAGTTCCCTTAGGAACTTTATGCAGAGATCTTCAGTAATGGAGTGGGTGGGGGCCACCTCCCAGGCTCTGTTCCCTCAGCGGGTTTATGCAGAGACCTTTGGTAATGGAGCTCCTGCCTGCTAGGGGAGTCTCGGACTGCTGCTACCTCTGCTGTTGCCTCTGCCGCTGCCTCCTGAGGGAGCCTGAGTCACGGAGACACCCAGCTCCCTTCTCGGCCAGCCCAGATGTCTCTCTCACTGACTGTAGAGACTGTGGGTGGAGGGACTTTCGAGGCCGCTGGAGGTTCCGTCCCTGAAGCCTGCTCGGATCTGCTCCTCTAGGGCTGCACGGCCAGGGCAATGCAGGACTGGGCTACATGTCCGGAGCACGACGGAGCCCTGGAGATGGCTTTCCAGGGCTCTCTGGAACGGAAATCTCTTCCAGTGTGTTTCTGCGCGGGTTCCACGGCTCGAGAATTTGTGGAGAGTTCCTTTTACAGGAAATTTATGGGCTGTGGATTCGGAGCTAACATACGTGAGTCTTTCTACTCCGCCATCTTGGCTCCTCCCTCTAAGGAACATCTTTTGAGGCAAGTCTTAAGTGGCTTACATGCCTTTCTATACATGTTCTAGTGCATGATTAAATGGCAATCATAAAATCAAATTTATCATTAAAACATTGACATTGTGATATAAGAAATAAGGAACAAGCAGACTTCAGAAAAACCTGGAAAGATGTATATGAACTGAGTGAAGTGAGCAGAACCAGGAGAACATTTAACATAGTAACAGCCATTGTGTGTGATGACTGGCTTTGAAAGACAGTCCTTCTCAGCAATGCAAGGAACTAAACAATTCCCAAGGAGTCATGATGGAATATATCCTCCACATACAAAGAACGACCTGTGCAGTCTGAATGCAGAGTAAAGCAAAGTATTTTTTGTTTGTTTGTTTGTTTCTTTTGGTTTCTTTTCTTTCTTCTGATTCCTCCCATTCCTTCTAATTCTTCTTTATAACATGACTACTGTGAAATTATGTTTAATAGGCGTGTGTATGTGATGCTTACATCAGATTGCATGTTGTCTTGAGGAGAGTGGAGAGAGAGAGGTTGGCAGCAAATTTAAAACTTATGGAAGAAAATGTTTAAAATAAATATTTTTAAAAAGTTTAAAAAACTAATGCTGTGTCTTACATACCTTAAATGCCCAGTATGAACATGAATTGATTTTTGTTCTATAGATATTTATAAGAAGAAAGCATTTTGTTATTGTTTGATCCCAGGACAAACTTTATCAAAGCCTACAAATCTCTGTGTGGTTGCAAGTACAACCTGGAAGGCATCAGATTATCTAATTTAAGAAAAACTGAATTTTCTCTTAAAACATTAGGGTATAGATCTGGTTGGTTTCTGCAAGATTCAGACTTCTACTAATTTATGCCAAGGTTGTTATAATCTCCAGGTGTATGCGTGATGGTGGAGAAATATATCAATAATAGCTAGGTTTTTTTTTTTCAATTTGTGACTTTCTAGGAAGAAAATGAAGAAACATGATGCATTATGGTCTTGACATTTTTACTTAGTGCGCAGAGACTTGACAACTCTTATGATCCCTGAGCATAAGGATATGGAAAGTGCTTAGAAGAATTTCCTCATTCTGTAATGAATATGAAGAGTGAACAGCCATGTTTTTCCCTCTACAGTGTGCATATAAATGTGCTTGTAGAATTCAATATCATTGAATGATTTGAATAACAACTTTTCCAAAAAACTATCTTCCATCCTGTCAATCAGAGAAGGCCTTCCACACTTTAAATAAGACATTTTTTGCCAGTTCCCAGTCACTCATTATTTTGAATTGAAATTGTGCATGAAATATGTCCTTAATTATGTATAGGGTCCATCAGATGAGGATGGCTTACCAAATCTCTCTATTTGCAATAATCCTCACAGAGAAGTCTATAAACTATAACACTAAATGCTAGATCTGTAATTTTATTAGGAAAAGGAAGAGATGGATAAGGAAATTCCATCTTTTAATGCATGTTGGTACCTTCTCTACAATCAGCGGTGTTTTGATATAGTGTGTTGAGTGACAGAGCCAATGTGATTTAGTGATGGCATCTGATACATGGCAAGTCAGTTCTATATTTGTTGATGTGAATTGAATTGACTGCTGGAAATATTTTTCTTTGCATCTAATATAATTCATTGAAACTGTTTTTTTAATCTAATCCATCATATCCAAATATTAATAAAATGTTTTTCAATCCTTTGAAAAGTCTAAAAATGTTGAAAAGGTCTTTGTTTAAGCCAGAAATTGACTGAATGAAATCTGAGTTGATGTTAAAATGAAAAAAATGAAAAGTATCAATTATGCTAGAAATAATCTTTGTACTAATTGTTTTAAAACAAAACAATATGAAAAAGAGGCACTTGAGCAGAAAACAATAACAGTTTATTCTTCATAAGACCAGAAAAACATAATAAACATTTAAAAATAGTCTAATTCAAATAGAAATTTTATTAATCATCCTATATATCACATATGTAAATAAAACAAAATTGTGTATATATATACATTTACAATGTATGGGTAAATCTATATTATATATATGTTTGTGTGTGTGCGATACAAATCTTATGTAGTCAGTGTAGATGTAAATTGTGAGTTTTGCACATATACGGACATATATATATATATATATATGTATACATGTACGTATGCCCACATATACATGCATATGTTTATAAATGCACATGTATGTGTATACAACACATGTATATGTAAAAGCACCCTCAAACCTTGTGCAGTTAGTGTATATATTCGCATTCATTATAAATCATATGTATGTGGATATCTAGAGATATTAATCTATATATAGAAAGATATAGATATCTCTCTCTACACATGAAGATAGATGGATAGATAGACAGATAGACGGATGGATAAACAGACAGACAGCTAGACAGACAGACAGACAGACAGACAGACAGACAGACAGATAGATAGATAGATAGATAGATAGATAGATAGATAGATAGATAGATAGATAGATTTATTTATTTTTCTAGCCTTTGAATCATTATGGTCTTAGCTGGCTATGTTATATAATTGCAATTCATTCAACCACACATCATTTTCACTATAAGTTTGATATTCCTCATACTGATTTTGAAGTTTTTCTTACAAGATCAACTTATTTTGGTTGTAGATTGCATCTTCCTAATATCATTAAAAAAAGTTGTATTGTATAACACTAAAACACACCAGAAATGGTGCAGAGATGAAGAAGACACAGAGCTGGTAGCATGAAACCATATTAAAATCATTTAGAATTCCTGAAGTTTTAAAGCACTTAGTCATTTTGATGTAATATTCCATTAATAGTATTATAACAAGCTTCTACACTTCATTAACCTTGATCTATGTGTCTTTATATCAGGCTTAGAAGGTGGGAAGAAAATAAATGAATACTATAATAAGAAATTTTTATTCCACCCCTTAGGTTACAGAAATTCCTAAAAATATGTTTATCTTTATTGTTAAGCTAGCTATTAACAAAATGATTTTTCATGACAACTTACAAGAGGAGCAATCATCATTTTGGCACCTTGATATCTTCACCTGTAAAATGTGTGCTCTCATGCTTAGTAAGATGTGGGAAAATGCATATCTATAACACGTAGAGTATCAAAGAAAAGAGTTGAGTATTTCAATCAATTTGTGATTTCACTTGACTTAAGTAACCACTAAATATTGTATTTTGTTTATTTTGTTAAACAGCTCGCAATTGAATTTTAAGTTGGTTAGAGCTACATACTAGAGTTTTGGGTGCCTCAGAACTTGACACTACTTTTGTAGTTAGACCAGACCAGCACAACTTGGAGGTAGGTAGGTGCCAAAATTATAATAGGCTAAACTTCTTCAGGTTGCATATAGATTTTTAATGGTTCATTTTCCAAATAAAGATATAATTATTGATTAAACTATTTTGTAAATAAACCACATTAAAAAGGGAAATTCCAATTAATGTCAATTAGTTGCATTTATTAAATTTTTTTATTTATCATGAAATCATAATATTGTTAAAAATTGTTTTGCTGAACAGTACAAGTTTTAGTACAATTACAGGTTTTCTTACAATTAGCATTCAGTGATGGGACATATTATACACCAGTTAATAATACTCCAGAGTCAGGTTTTAAATAGATTTCTCATAGATTTCTCCAGAAATCTGAAAACTAACCTTAATAGCTACCTCATTTTCTGAGTTTAGTTTCTTGCAAAGCCATTGTTCCCCACTGAAATTTTTCAACAATTTTACTTTAATTTGGTTTTTAATTGATGTTCAATTTAAATCAGGATAATTTTATTTGAAATGGAAATGGAGATTGTATTCCTTTAGAACAGCTATTAAGTCTTTGCAGATAAGGCACAATATTTTGTCTCTCGTGTAAGTAAACAAGTATCTGTCCACCCTGATAAAACATTCTTTGTTCTGATTCAGTCTCCTGTTTCTTTTTATCACCCATTTTACAAAGTTGTCCCTAAACTTTAATGTTAGAACCAAAAAATCGCCACAGCAACTGCTCACATACAAAGAAATACTCAACTGAGTGCCTGCCCTTTGAGAGAGCACCAGACACTTTTGCAATTTGGAGGGTTACTGTGCAGTGACGTAGAAAAGGCGCTCCTATTATTGGTGCCTATTCCCTAATGTGCATCACTTGTGCTTGCGTATGGCTGCACTCACTTTGTCCCGGTTCAATGCCAGGGATGATCAAAAACACAGTGAAAAGGTGTAACCCTCACTTCTCTCAGACTAGACACAGACTAACAATGGTGTGTTGCCACAGATCACATGACAAGCAGGAGAGAGTGCAGAGTGGAAACCCACATTGCAAGTTACAAGATGGGCACAATAGTGACTAGTGGAAGGCAGATTAAGCAGTATACAGACAAAGCACTCTTTCCATCATTACTTTCTTTTATATCCTCTATGTTTTTAGTGCCCTAAATCCTTTGGCACCCCATGGGTAGTATTTCATGCAGGCCTACCCTCCCCATTTCTATTTTTCTCCATTTGAGGAAAATGTGGCTCAAACTCTTTTCTGGGGACAAAGAATTAAAAATTGAGGGGATGTCCACCAAGTGGGAAATGGTTGAACAAGTTGTGCTGTATGATTATAATAGAATATTATTGTATTACGGGAAAAATATGTTCAGTATGTTCTCAGAAACACCTGGGAAGTCTTGAATAGGCTGATGCAAGGTGAAACATACTGTGTCCAAAGCAACAGCTATATTGTAAGATGATGAGTTTTAACTGACTTAGCTATTCTCAGACATAAAATGATCCAAGATAACTCCGAAGGACTGATGAGGAAAAAAAAATCTATCCATCATAAGAGAAAGAATTAATAGTGTCTGTGCACAGACTAAAGTACACTTTTTAAAACTTCATTAATTTTTTGAGTTTTGCCCTCAAATATTTTGGACTTCCCCTGACAGAATGGGCAGATGAGTACAATTGCAATGGCTTTGAAGGGCACTGAAGCAGCTAGTGTGGAGTACTCAGACACTGAAGATGCTACTGTAATCCATTGCAACCCCAGTCGTTGCCAGTCATCTTGAATTTTGTCTTGACACTGTAGTTCAGTAACTCTGGAAGAGAGTGAGGCTGATGACTTAACACATCTCTACATCAGTGAAATCCAAATCATGCACAAAGCAAGACATAACCCATGATTTATTATTTTATCTAAATATTCTAATGCCACTGGTCTTCTTGAGAAATGAAGGGTGAACAACAAAAACAACATGATATGCTCCTTCATCCTACACATCGCTTCTTAAAGAAGATTACCATACATTGCGATAAAATCACAATAAACGATCAATCTTCTGTGATTGGACAATGCAGAACAGAGACAAGTTATCATGTCACCATCTCACAATCACTAGGCTGACAATTTAATTTATGTTCTGATCTTGGCCAAATCCAATGGCCTTTTCTCAATCCCAATTTTCCTTGACCTCTCTGTATCCTGGGACACTGTTATTCCAATACTACTATCGGAAAATATTGTGTTCCATCCTAAGACAAAAATGAAATAGTAGCTGCTAGAATGGAGCTTATATATTCTGGGAAGAAACAATGTATACGTGAATAAATAAGTACAGAAATACACAGGATAAATACATCGAAATATAAAATGGGCTATTACCAGCTGATAAAATTAAGATATACCTTTTGTAAGAGGCAACAGTGGAGGTGAATATTGATGAAATCTAGGAATACCAAAAAAGTTCAGGTATAAAGGGAGAGTTCAGGCATGAGGCTTGAACAACTAAAAAGAGAGTACTGATACAGTGTAATGTGTGTCAAACCTCAAATAATATAGTTTGGAAGGAAAGTGTGGAAGAGGAATAAGGTGAAATCTGTCAAGAAACTTTGATTGGAAATAGATTTTTACAATGTGTATTTTATTCATAAGGCAATAGACAGTCGCCAAAATCATTTAAAACTTTTTTCATTTAGTGAATTTTGAATAATAATGTTGAAAGAATGCTTGAAAAAATTAGCATTATTTCGACGATCAAATATACAATGTATTCTTACAAAAACTTTTAAAAAGATTCTGTGATGCTTTTTTTTGTTCTTTTAAGTTATTTGTTGAAATAGATATTATGAAAAACTATATTTTCTATATCATTTTAAATCATATTAGAGAGATAATGTCATTGAAGGTGAGCCTCAGATACAAAACAAAGAAAAACACCTAATTAAGTTGTACTTTCTGATATATTCTACATGACCAATGTCAAAAAAAAATCTCTCATGGTCCTAGGAAGTGCTATATGTCAACAAATTACATATGACAGCTATCTACATCAAATAGACATGTTTTTGCAACAAAATTTCTCAGATAAGATTATAGGTGAAGCCAAAAGAGCAACAAGTCATGATGCCACATTACTTCTTAGTGCTTTTTATAATTACTACTATTTTCATTGAACACGTTTAATACTAATTGCAAGAAATTCCTGGCACAAATTAGTACCTTTTCCATGATTTCGAGACTTAGAGGGCTCCCGGAGGAATGGGGAAATTAAATGATTTGCCAGTATCTGTCTGAGGCAGGATTTATACCCAGGTTATCTTGTTACCCATATCTCCTCCCCTCCCATCCCCTCTCTCTTCACTCTCACTCTAGAATAATATTTTAATATACAACGTTACAATAGGCCTAGACATTTTATTCAACATAATTGAAACATATTTACCCAAGCTGGTCACATCTCATTGCTGGTAAAATAGGTTCCCAACCCCCTACACACATACACACACACACACACACACACAACCACAGTTCCACAATGCAACAGTTGGTTAGATGCAGCGCAGATGGGGTTTTATTGAAGTAGGCATTAGAAGGCAGCCAAGAGAAAGGTACAGGTCATTTAAATGAAAGGAAGAAAGAGAATCTAGAGCGATAAAAAGTGAGCCATTACATTCAGACAGATTCAGAAGAGGATTTCATAAATGAATTAGGTGAGTAAAAAAAGAAGCCAGTCGATTTAGTCATTGACATTTATAAGTACTTGTGAGGAAATATGAGAATAAAGACAGAAAGGAAAATATTACCAAGGCAGAGGAAGCACCAAAGCCAAGGAAACTAGATGCCGTTTACAAAAAAAAAAAAAAAAAAAAAAAAAAAAAAAAAAAAAAAAAAAAAAAAAAAAAAACATTGAGCAAAAGAGAACTAATATCTTACATGTAGATTAAAAAAGACAGGTGAGGGGAGGAGCAAAGATGGTGGAATAGAAAGATTCACATATGCTAGCTCTGAAACCACAGCACATAAATTACCTGTAAAGAGGATTTCCCAACAAATTCTGGAGCAGTGGAAGCTCTACAACAACGGACAGGAGGATATTTCTGTTCCAGAGAGCCCTGAAAAACCAACAGCAAAGATTGATCATGCACTGGACCCAGAGCACAGTCCAGTCCTGCCTTGGCCACACAGCACTGAGAGGAGCAGATCCAAGCAGGTTTCAGGGATGGAATCTCTGGGAGCTGAGGAGGTCCCTCAACCCACAGGCACTATAGGTCAATACAGACTTCTAGGCTGGCCAAGAGGGGAGCAGGGTGTCTCCATAACTCAGGCTGCCTCAGAAGGCAGAGGCAGGAGCAGATCAGATCTCCCAAAACAGGCAGGAGCTGGGATCCATTGTTGAAAGTCTCCTCATAAACCCCTTGAGGGAGAAAAGCCTGGGTAGGGGCCCTGCCCCCACCTGAGCACATGAATTTAATCTCACACAGAATAGTAGCCCCGCCCCCATTAAAAGCCCTGAGGCTGGAGAGCAGCATTTGAATCTCAGACGCCAAGCACTAGCTGGACAGATCTGGAGGCAAGGCATGGTGGAGAGGAATCTCAGAAGTCAAGTAACAGGCTGGGAAAATGCCCAGAAAAGGGAAAAAAAAAGAAGACAATAGCAAGTTACTTTCTTGGTGAACAGATGTTTCCTCCTTTCCTTTCTGATGAGGAAGAACAATGCTTACCATCAGGGAAAGACATAGAAGTTAAGGCCTCTGTATCGCAAACACCCGAAAGAGATATCCAATGGGCTCAGGCCATGGAAGAGCTCAAAAAGGATTTGGAAAATCAAGTTAGACAGGTGGAGGAAAAACTGGGAAGAGAAAAGAGAGAGATGCAAGAAAAGCATGAAAAACAGGTCAATACCTTGCTAAAGGAGACCCAAAAAAATGCTGAAGAAAATAACACCTTGAAAAAGAGGCTAACTCAATTGGCAAAAGAGGTTCAAAAAGCCAATGAGGAGAAGAAGGCTTTCAAAAGCAGAATTAGGCAAATGGAAAAAGGTGTTCAAAAGCTCATTGAATAAAATAGTTCTTTCAGAATTAGAATGGATTAGATGGAAGCTAATGACTTTCTGAGAAACCAAGAAGTCACCAAACAAAACCAAAAGAATGAAAAAATGGAAGGGAATGTGAAATATCTCATTGGAAAAACAACGGCCCTGGAAAACACATCCAGGAGAGAAAATTTAAAAATTATGGGACTACCTGAAAGCCATGATCAAAAAAAGAGCCTAGAAATCATCTTTCATGAAATTATCAAGGAAAACTGCCCTGATATTCTAGAACCAGAGGGCAAAATGAGTATTCAAGGAATCCACTGATCACTACCTGAATGAGATACAAAAAGAGAAACTCCTAGGAACATTGTAGCCCAATTCCAGAATTCCCAGGTCAAGGAGAAAATATTGCAAGCAGGTAGAAAGAAACAATTCCAGTATTGTGGAAATACAATCAGGATAACATAAGATCTAGCAGCTTCTAAGTTAGGGGATGGAAGGGCATTGAATAGGATATTTCAGAAGTCAAAGAAACTAGGACTAAAACCAGGAATCACCTACCCAGCAAAACTGAGGGGGGGGAAATGGTCTTTCAATGAAATAGAGGACTTTCAAGCATTCTTGATAAAAAGACTAGAGCTGAAAGAAAATTTGACATTCAAACACAAGAATGAGAAGAAGCATGAAAAAGTAAACAGCAAAGAGAAGTCATAAGGGAATTACCAAAGGTGACCAGTTTACATTCCAACATGGAAAGACAATATTTGTAACTCTTAAAACTTTTCAGTATCTGGATACACACACATACCCACACACACACATGTGCTTGCACTCACACACATGTACACACATGCATGTAAACACAGAGACAGAAATCACAGAGTGAATTGAATAGGATGGGATCATATCTTAAAAGAAATTAAGGTAAATGGTGAGAGAGAAATGTAGCGGGAGGAGAGAGGGTGAAATGGAATGGAGTTAATTATATCTCATTCAAGAGGCAAGCAGGAGACTTTTTAGTGGAGGGAAAAAGAGGAGAGCTGAGATAAAAATATTAAGTTTACTCTCATCACATTCGACTAAAGGAAGGAGTAAAATGCACACTCATTTTGGTATGAAAACCTATCTTACAGTACAGCAAAGTGGGGTAGAAGGGGATAAGCCGGGTGGGGGGATGATGGAAACAAGGGCAATGGGAGGAGGGAGCAATTTGAAGTCAACACTCTTGGGGAGGGACAGGATCAAAAGAAAGAAAAGAACGAATGGGGAGCACGATATAATGAAGGGAAATATAATCAGTCTTACATAACACGACTCTTATCGAAGTCATTTGCAAAACTACACAGATATGGCCTATATTGAATTGCCTCTCTTCCCAAAGGGAATAGATGGAGAGGGAAGCATGGGGAGAATTTGGAACTCAAAGTTTTAGGAATAACTTTTGAGTATTGTTTTTGCTGCTAGGAAATAAGAAATACAGGTAATGGGGAATAGAAATTTATCTGGCCCTACAGGACAAAAGAAAAGATGGGGACAAGGGAAGGGAGTGATGATAGAAGAAAGGGCAGATTGGTGATAGGGGAAATTAGAATTCTTGGTGTATTGTGGTGGGGGGAGGGGACAAATGGGGAGAAAATTTGGAACCCAAAGTTTTGTGAAAATGAATGTAAAGATTTCAATAAATAAATTTATAAAAAAGAAGAAAAAAAGAAATTATTAAAAGACAACAAAGAAAAAAAAGAAAGACAGGTAGGCTAGATAGAACAAATTCTTTTGAGAAGAGCTAGTACTGATTTTGTTATTGTCGTCGTATATTTGCTTTGTTTTATTTGTTTTTTACTTACTGAATGAATTGTTCTGGTCCTGTGAACAAGGGAACTACAAAGGCGTGATCAATGTATGAAAAAAAAGTCATTCATGGCAGAACTAAGATGGCAGAGTAGAAACACTGACCTATTGTTGCTCTCCCCACAAAGCCAATAAAATACCTGTAAAATGACTCTAAACCATTTCTAGAGCAGCAGAAGCCACAAACAACAGAGTGAAAGAGATTTCCAGCCCAAGACAGCCTGGTAGGCCAAGAGGGAGGGTCTATCACACCAGATTGGAGGTAGAGCACAGTCCAACCTTGGCTGCACTATGCCACAGAGACATCTGAGGAGCAGGTCTCAGGGGGCAGAATCCTATGAAGCAGCTGAGATTCCCAGATCGCTCATCTCACGAATGACAAAAACAGAGTCAAATATCAATGGGAAATCTGTTTCACCTGGGACAGGAAGAAATGCAGTTTAGCCCCAACAGAAGCAGCAACTTCAACAGAAGTCTCTATTTTTGGAGCCCTTTGCCTAAAGCACCTGGGGGAATCAAGGGCCTGATCTGGTTCTCAGCCTTGAGTAGTGACCCTAGGGTGAGGAGGAGTGCTGGCAAGTAAAGCTGGTTGGGGCTCTGGAGAGGGAACATTGCTTGCAGATCCAGGGCAGAACAGAGTGTTTTTGGTTACCCATAGACAAGAGCACAGGCCAGGAAAGGAGTAAACCCTTCTTCCTTTATTGTGCCACCTTGGAGGAACTGAGAACCTACAGATCCCCAGAGTATACCCTTCTCTTGACAAAGGCCTGAAAACTGAAGAAACTGGCTTGGAAATGCCCCAAAAAGGGAAAAAAAAGAAGACTATAGAAAGCTACGTTCTTGGCCAACAGCTATATTCTTCCATATTTTCAGATGAGGAAGAACAGTGAATGCCATTAGAGGAAGACCTAAAAGTCAAGGCTTCTGAATACAAAACGTGCTAAGTAAATATACAATGCTCTCAGACCATGCAACAACTGAGAAAAAAAATTTTGAAAATCAAGTGAGAAACGTGGAGGAAATTTGGAAGAGAAACGAGAGGGATGCAAGAAAATCATGAAAAACGAGTCAACTGCTTGCTAAAGGAGACCAAAATTGCTGAAGCAAATAATACGTTTAAAAATAGACTAACTAAAATGCGAAGGAGACCCAAAAAGTCAATGAGGAGAAGAATGCTTTAAAAAGCAGAATTAGCCAAATGGAAAAGGAGGTTCCAAAGCTCACTGAAGAAAATAGTTCTTTAAAAATTAGAATGAAGCAGATGGAAACTAATGGCTTTATGAGAAACCAAGAAATTACAAAATATATCCAAAAGAATGAAAAAATGTAAGGTAACGTGAAAAATCTGATTGGAAAAAAAATGACCTGGAAAATAGATCCAAGAGAGAAAATTTAAAAATTATGGGGCTACCTGAAAGTCATTATCACAAAAAACAAACAAACAAACAAAAACATAGGCATCATCTTTCATGAAATTGTCAAGGAAATGCGTGCAGATATTCTGCATCCAGAGGGCAAAATAAGTATTTAAAGAATACACTTATCATGTCCTGAAATAAATTGATAAAAGAAACTGCTAGGAATTCTGTAGCCAAATTCCAGATTGCCTAGGTCAAGGAGAAAATATTGGAAGTGGCTAAAAAGAAACATTTTGAGAATTTTGAAAATACAGCCAGAATAACATAGGATCTAGATTCCATACTGAAGGCGTTGGAATATAATATTCCAGAAGTCAAAGGAACTAAGATTAAAACCACGATTCACCTACCCAGCAAAATTGAATATAATACTTCAGGGGAATAAATGGTCACTCAATGAAATAAAGAACTTTCAGGCATTCTTGATGAAAAGATCAGAGATGAGCAGAAAATATGACTTTCAAACACAAAAAATCAAGAGAAGCATGAAAAGGTAAATAGGAAAGAGAAATCATGAGGCACTTACTTAAGTTGCACTGTTTACATTCCAAAATGGAAAGATATTATTTGCAAATCTTGAAAATTTTCTCAGAAATTCAGTAGTTGCAGGAATTATACACAAGCACACACATATATATGTGTGTGTATATGTATATATATACACATATACACACACATACATACATATGTATGCAGAGAGGGAGGGAGGGAGAGAGAGAGAGAGAGAGAGAGAGAGAGAGAGAGAGAGAGAGAGAGAGAGAGAGAGAGAGGAATGGGGAGAGAGAGAGAGAGAGAGAGAGAGAGAGAGAGAGAGAGAGAGAGAGAGAGAGAGAGAGAACATGATGAGTTGCGGTGAGTTGAATAGGAATAGATGGTATCTAAAAAGTAATATTAAGTAGTGAGAGAGGAATATACTGGGAGGAGAAAGGGAGAGATGCAATGGGACAAATTATCTCTCATAAAGGAGCCGAGAAACAACTTTTTCAATGCAGGGGAAAACGGGGGAAGTGAGAGGGAAAAAGTTAAGTTTGCTCTCATCTCATTTGGCTTAAGATGGGAAGAATATACACACTCAATTTGCTCTGAAAATCTTTCTTACACAGCAATAAAGTAGGGGAGAAGGGGATAAGTGGGTTGGGGTGATAATAGAAGGGAGGGCAAATGGGAGGAGGGAGTAATTACAAGTAATTCTTTAGGGGAGGGACAAAGTCAAAAGAGAGAATTGAATAAATGGGGGTCAGGATAGGATGAAGGGAAATATATTTAGTTTTTCACAACATAACTATTATGGAAGTCTTTTTCAGAGCTGCATATATAATATGTATATATATGTATATATGTATATAAACATATATACATGTATACCCATACATGCACACACATATATACATGTATGTGTGTATCTATATATGTATATATGCATATGTATATTCTATATTGAACTGCTTGCTTTCTCAACGGGGATGGGTCAGGAGGTGTTGGAACTCAAAGTTTAAGGAATGAATGTTGAGAATTTTCTTTTGCATGGAATTGGGAAAAAAGAAATGCAATATAATTGGGTACAGAAATCTATCTTGTCTTATAAGAAAAGAAAACAGATGGGGAAAAAGGAAAAGAGCAGCGTGATAGAGGGGAGGGCAGCTTGGGGGAAGGGATAATCAGAGTTCATGGTATTTGGGGGTGAGGGAGGGGAAAGATGGGAATAAGATTTGGAACTCAAAATTTTGTGGCAATGAATGCTTAAAAATAAAAATAAATATGTAAAAATCAGTATCTGCTGGAAAAAAATCGAGAATCTCTTATGCCACAAAACTGAGTATGATATTTTGGGGTGGGGGGGAATGATCAATCAGTGAAATAGAGGACTTTCAAGCATTTGTGACGATGAGACCCGAAGTGAATAGAAAATCTAACTTTCAAGCTCCAGAATCAAGAGATGTATGAAAAGTAATCAGGAAAGAGAAATCATAAGGGACTTACTAAAGTTGAACTCTTTTCATTCCCACATGAAAAGTTATATTTGTAACTCTTGAATCTGTTCTCATTATTTGAGTAGTTAGAGGGATTATATACATATAGACAGAGGGCACAGGGTGAATTGAATAGGAAGGGATGATATCTAAAAAAATCAAAATTAAGGGTAGGAGAGAGGAATATATTGGGAAGAGAAAGGGAGAAATGTTATAGAGAAAATTATCTCATAAAAGATACAATAAAAACTTTTTCAATCAAGGGGAAAATGGGGGAAATGAGAGGAAAAAAGTGAAGTTTCTCACAACACATTTGACTTAAGGATGGTGTAATACACACACTCAATTTGGCATAAAAAAATCTATTTTACGCTACAGGAAAGCAGGGAATAAGTGAGGAGGGGGGATGATAGAAGTGAGGGCAAATGGCAGGAGGGAGTAATTAGAAGCAAACGCTTTTGGGGAGAGACAAGATCAAAAGAGAGAATAAAATAAATGGGGGTGGCAGGATGGGATGGAGGGAAATATAGTTATTCTTTCACCGCATGACTATTATAGAAGTCTTTTGTATAGCAACGCATGCACAGCTTTTATTGAATTGCGTGCCTTTTCAGTGGGGATGGGTGGGGAGGGAGACAGAGAGAGAAGTTGGAACTCAAAATTTTAGGAATGAATGTTGAGAATTGTTTTTGCATGCAGCTGGGAAATAAGAAGTACAAGGTAATGGAATATAAACATCTATCTTGCTCTATAAGAAAAGATAGGAGATGGACAAAAGTGAAAGGAGTGGTGTGATATAAGGAAGAGAAGATTGGAGAAGGGGGCAATCAGAATTCACGTTGTCTTGGGGAGGGTGAGGGGAGAGATGGGGAGAGAATTTACAACTGAAATTCTTGTGTAAATGAATGTTGAAAACGAAAAATAAATTAATTAATTTTAAAAAGCCATTCATTCAGCTTATATGAACAGTGTTTCTACTTAGGTAGTTGAGTGCTGTTTTATATGGAGTTACAGATTTAAAGTTCAAAAGACAGAAGACTTGAATTCAAAAAATATCTCAGACTTTCAGTAGCTATGAGAGATTGGGTATATCATTCTATGAGTGTTTCCTTATCTAAATGACAGAAATAACAATAGCATCTACCACATAAGGATGGTGTACGAGAAAAAAAGAAATATGAATAAAATTTTGTAAAATGCTATGCGAATGGCACCATTATTATTATCTGTAAGTCACTGTAATCAATCAACGAACAAAAATTAAGTGCCTATGTGTCAGGCACTATGCTAGCTTCTAGTGAAACAAAAAGAGGTTAACACAATCTCTAACATCTTGAATCTTGCAGTCAGATGGAGGAAACAACTTGCAAATATATACAAAGCAAGTTATATTCTTTTCGGGATACAATTATGTTCCACAGGATTTGTCTCCTTTCTTTCCTCTCCTAGCACATGGTAATATAATATAATGATTATAAATTGTGAGTGCTTGGTTTCTCAGTCCATCCTCCATACTCAATTAGGGGCTGGAAATATCCTGGCTATTTGCAATGACTCAAACTCACAAAGGAAGGACCAGGTTAAGATGAAAGCTGAAAATATACCTGTGGAAAAATTAGAATTGTTTTCATGCCCCTGAACCTATGAGAAGTTTTGATGCAGTGCAGAGCCACGCTATCTGAATGTATGGAAGGAAAAAGGACATTACACCATGTAATTAGTACCAATCAGTGATCATTAGAATTCAAAACTGAGGTAAGAGGAATAGGATCTGTTTGACTCAAGGGAGGGAACTATGTGTAATCCCATGGATGAATGGGAACAGTAGCAAAAAAGGAGAGCCTTTGGAGTAGAGATACTCTTGTCTAGATGGGCAGCTAGGTGGTGCAATGGATAGAGTACCAGTGCTGGAACCAGGAGAACTTGAGTTCAAATTTCACCTCAGACCCTTCACACTGACTAACTGTGATCTTAGGCAAGTCACTTAACCCCAACTGCCTCATCATTTGAATATCTGGTCACTGAATTCAGATGGCTCTGGAGGAGAAGTGAGGCTGGTGACCTGCACAGCCCTCCCTCACTCAAAGGGAGTCATGTCATTATTACTTTGATGGTATGGTGTTTGGGAACGAAGGACAACCACACACACACACACACACACACACACACACACGTCTAGTTAGTGTTTATTGGGGGAGGATGGAAGGGGTAAAGTATTTTTCTTCCTAAAGCAGGAGAATTCTAATATACTACCTTCTGTCACACTGGTAGATAAACACACACATATATGTTAGATGTGTGTATATGTATATATGTGTACATTTGTATACATATATATATACGTATACGTAATATATACACATACACATTAATATGAATGGAAAAGAGGTTACCTCTGTCATCTACTGGTAGCTTCAGAGCACATCAAAAGGAGAATGGAAAATAACAATGACTTGAACTAGCAGAGACCTATAGAAACATCCACTCTTAAGGTGTGTATTTTTGTCACTCGTGACAAAAAGAGCCCCACTTACCCTGCATGTTGTTTTTGTTATTATTGCTTTCTAACCTCCCCCTAACTAACAAATTGAACCTCTATCTGCATCTCAATGATTTGCCCTTACTAAAAAGGTTTATCATTATGTATTTGACTGCCAAAGTCAACCATCCTAATCCCCAAAAGTCATGTTTGTGAAGAAACTATAATAAAATCGTAAATGAAAATGCTCTCCAGTCTAGCAGTTACTTGAAACTGGCCTCCAAGAATATATAACCAATAAGGGCAATCAGAAAAAATAGTAACGACATGAGCAAAAGCAACAAAGAAAAAGAGGGACCATAGAAAATTATCTTCTTGACAGGGAAGATCAAAACACAAATTCAAGGAAGGACAACGTTGTCAATATATGTATATCCAAAACTTCAAAGGGGAACACTAACTGCATTTTACTCCCAAAAGCCATTTTGAAGTAGCTGAAGAAGGATTTTAAAGTCCAAATAAGGAGGTAGAAGAAATATTGAAAAAATTCCTTTTAAAATACAATAAACAAAATGGGGAAAAAATGACAATGAAAAGCAACACCTTAAAAAGTAGAAATGGCCAAATGGAAAAGGAAGTACAAAAGCTAACTGAAGAAAACAATTCATGAAATTTGAATTGGGCAAATGGAATTGAATGACTCTGTGAGATGTCAAGAATCGGTCAAACAAAATTAAAATAATGAAACAAACCAAAGAAAATATAAAATGCCTTATGGGAGAAACAACAGACCTGGAAGATAGATGCAATAGAGATAATTGGAAAATTATTGGTCTACCTGAAAACCATAATAGAAAACAAAATCCTGGACAGCATCTTTCAAGAAATCATTGAGGAAATCTACTCTAAGATTCCAGAAGCAGTGGGTAGAATAGTTATCAAAAGAATCCACTGATAATCTCCTAATAGAGATCCAGTGCCATAAACACCAGGGAATATTGCTGGAAAATTCTAGACTTTTTAAATCAAGGAGAAAATACTGCAAGCAGGCAGAAAAAATCAATTGTGGAAACATGGGCATGATTATGTAAGACCTTACAGCTTCTACATTAAAAGATGAGAGGGCTTGGAGATGATATTCTGAAAGGCAAAAGAGCTTGGATTTCAACCAATAATCAAGTTTGAAGAGAGATTGAGCATAATCTTTCAGGGAGGAGATAGAAGCACATTCAAGAAAATAAGGGATTTTATCACTCACCTGAAAAAAAGACAATCGCTTACTGGAAAATGTGAATCCTCAAACAGAAGGCTTAACAAAAGCATAAAAAGGCAAACAGGTGATGGAAATCAACAACAAAAATATATTATTCAATAATCATAAACTGTTTACAACTGTACACTGGGAGTTGATATTTAAAACTGGTGAGAATTGTAATTTTATTATGACATTTAGAAGGAATACACATAGCAGAGGGAGTGGTTTCAATACAATTTTGATTTGATGACTAAAAATCATAATTAAGTGGTGAGAAAGTGGTGGGAAAAGCGGAATGGAGAAAGAAAATGGCAAAATATGCAATATGACAAGCTAAAAAGACATATTACACTAGAGGAAAAGAAGGGAGGATAATGATAATTGTTTGAACTTTAATCAGATTTAGTTTAAGGAGGGAATGTCATACTCAGATATAGAAATCTAACTTGCCCTTATAGGCTACATGTAGGAGGGAAAAGGGAAAATAAAAGAGAGAGGCAGATAAAAGAGAGAGAAGAAGTAATAAGGAAAAAAGGAAAGAAAAAGGAGGGAGTGACAGAAAGGAGGGCCGATTGAGAGAGTTGATGGACAAAAACGAAATTGTAAAGGAGGGCAAGAAGAGAAAGAACAAAGATAAGTATAAACAAGGGGATGAGGATAGTATAGAGACAAAGATACAAATAAGAATCATAACTATGAATGTGAATGGAACAAACGCTCCCATAAAATGGAAGCAAATAGCAGAATGTATCAAACAATCATAATCCTGAAATACGTTATTTACAGGAATGCTTGAAACAGAGGAATAAATTCAGGGTAAAAGTAAATGGCTGGAGTGGAATACATTATGCTTCAGTTGAAATAAAAAAAAATGGTAAGCTATCCTAATCTCAGGCAAATCAAAAGCAAAAATAGATCTATTAAAAAATAAGGAAGGATGCAACATCTTACTAAAAGTGACCATAGAAGTAATATCATTAGTAAATATATATGGACCAAATGGTATAGCATCCATAGTTTTTGAGGGGAAGGTATGAGAGTTACAGGGAAAATTAGACAGCAAAACTATACTATTGGACTGACCTCAAAATCCCCCCTTTCTGGACGACATGAATCTAACCACAAAATAAAAAGAAAGAATTTAAGGGGGTGAATAGAAGTCTGGAAAAATTACATGTGGTAGAAGTCTGGAGAAAATTGAATGTTGATAGAAAAGAATTTTTTTTTTCCTCAGCTGTACATGATACAAAAATTGACCTTGTATTAAGGCATAAAATCCTCAAAATCCAATGCAGAAAGGTAAAAATGTTAAACAAATCCTTTTCAGATCATTATGCAATAAAATTTATTGTAATAAACAGCCATGGAAAGATAGACTAAAAATTTGTTATAAACTAAATAATAATCTAATGCTAAATAATGCATGAGTCAAAGAACAAATCTTAGAAACAATAGATAACTTCATCTAAGAGAATGAAAATAAAGAGACAACACACTAAGATTTATGAGATGCAGGAAAGCAATTCTCTGGGGAAATTTTATAACTGTAACTGCTTGCATGAATAAAATAGAGAACGAGAAGATCAATGAATTTGGCATGAAACTTAAAAAGCTAGAAAAAAACTAATTAAATATCCCCAATTAAAAACGAAACCAAAATTCTGAAAATCAGACGAAAGAAAAATAAAATTCAAATCAAAAATCTATTAAAGCATAAATAAGAATATATTTTTTTTGAAAAACCAAATAAAAGAGATAAACCTTTGGTTAATTCGGTTTTAAAAAAAAAAGAAAAAAAAAACCAAATTACCAGTACAAAAAATGAAAAGGATGAATTCACCACAAATGTAGAGGAAGTTGAAACAATAGTTAGGAACTTTTTTCCCACAGTTCTATATCAATGAATTTGAAAATTTTAGTGAAATAGGTGAATATTTACAAAAACACAAATTGCCTAAGTTAACAGAAGAGGCAAACACTAAAAAGAAATTGAAACCTCACCCTACAGGCCTGCTCAGGTCACATCTGTACCTGTGAGGCCCATGTTGGACTGTTCTGCTCTGCTCCCAGCCTGGCACGATAGATGCTTCCTGTTAACCTTCCAGAATGCCTTGTGCTGGAACTTTGCTTCACTCTGTCATTCTGCAGGTTCTGAATCTCCAGAATATTTTAGGGTCAATTTTATAAGTATTTGGCTGGGTTTTGAGATAGAGCTCTGGCAAGTCTCTGCTTTTACTCTATCATCTTGGCTCCACCCCAAAGTTCTCATTCCTAAAATATATATTGAACTGACTCAAATTTATAAAAATACAAGTCATTTCACAATTGATAATTGGTCAACGAATATGAACAGGCAGGTTTCAGAGGATGAAATGAAAGTTATCATCATGTGAAAAAATGTTCTAAGTCACTATTTATTAGAGAAATGCACATCAAAACGATTCTGTGCTATCACATAATGTCTATCAGATTCATTAACATCACAGAAAAGGAAAATGCTAGATGTTGGAGAAGATGTGGGAAAATTGGAATACTACCTCATTGTAGGTACAGGTGCAAACTGATCCAAGCATTTGGAGAGCGTTTTGGAAATATTTCCAAAGGGTTATAAAAATGTGCATAGCCTTTGGTCCAGAAGTACCATCTCTAGGTCTATATCTCATAAAGGTCATACAAATGGGGAAAGGACTCACATATGCAAACAGACTTTTCTGTAGGGGCCAAGAATTTGAAAATAATGGGATGCCAATCAGGTGGAGAAATGCTGACAACGTTGTGGCATATGAATGTAATGGAATACTAATTTGCTCTAAGAAATGATGAGCAAGTGGATGTTAGCAAATGAAATGATGCTGAGAGAAGTGAGCAGAATCAGGAAAACAATGTGCACATATCAACCACATTATACAATAACCAACGTTAAGAGACCTATTTTAGTAATGGAAGGATAGAAGACAATTGCAAAAAAAAATCTTGATGGGAAATACTATTTACATTCAGAAAAAGAACATTGGGATATTAATGCATTTTGAAGCATATTATTTGCGCTCCTTCCTTGGTTCTAATTCTTCTTTAAAATGTTACTAATGTGAGAATAGGTTTAATACGAATACATATGTTGGACCCACACAAATATACATGTTACATTGGGGTGGGGGAAGGGGAAACATAGTGAGAAAATTTGAAACTCAAAGTCTTTAATGAGTGAATGTTGAAAAGCAAAAATAAATAGATTTTTAAAAAATGATTAAGTAGAGCAAAATGGGACTTTAAAGGCCCTCTCCCACTGAGTTCCCCTCTCTCAGCTTCAGCTAGGGCATATGTTCAGCTAGGGCAATATTTTTTTCACTTTATAAGAAATAAGATAATCTTGTCTAAAAACTACTCAGTGTTAAAATGAACTTTCAACTGACAAAAAATGTTTTCTTGATAAAGAAATAGTTCACCACTTTTATAGGGTACAGCAAAGCATGCAAACAGGAGAAAAAATCTTTGTAGATGGTCAGGTCTACCACATGATCTGTTTACAGATTATTTTTATTTCATGATTTCTTTAAGACTTGAATAGTGATAGAGATGAGATGGTGGAATAGGAAGATGTACCTACTCTAGGTCTTCCCCCACAGTCCATGAAATACCTGTAAAAATGACTCTAAACAAATCCTGGAGTAACATAAGCCACAAAATGACAGAGTGAAAGAGATTTCCAGTCCAAAGCAGCATGGAAGGCCAACAGGAAAAGTCTATTGTGCTGGGTACAGCACACAGCAGAGCACGGGACATGCCATGGCAAGAACAAGACTAGAACAGTCTTTAAGGCCCCACTAGAAGCAGTTGTGGGTCCCAGATGCTTCAAATCACAAACTCCAAAAGCAACTTCAAAGGTCAGTGAGAAAGTCTATTCACTTGGGAGAGAAGAGAATGTGGTGGCCTAGCCCTGGCCCCAGGCAGCAGCTGCTTCCATTGTTGGAGCCCTGGCCTAAAGTCCCTTGGGGAATTGAGCAAGTGATCTGGATCTCAGTCCTAAGTGGTGGCCCTGGGGTGAGGAGGAGTCCTGCCTGGCATGGTGGAGCTGGTGGAGGCACTGGATAGGGAATCTGTTCACAGATGAGAGAGAAAAACAAGAGAGGAATAAATCTCTCTCCCTTGATTGTGTCACCTTGAAGGAACTGAGAAATCACAGGTCCCCAGAGTGCATGCTCCCCTTGACAAAGAACTCAAAAGTCAGGTAACTGACTGAGAAAATGCTTGAAAATGGAAAAAGAATAAGATAATAGAAGGCTTATTTCGTGGGGAGCAGGTATTTTCTTCTATCCTTTCAGCTGAAAAGGAACAATGCATATCATCAGAGGAATTCAAGGCTTCTGCACCCAAAACATCAAAAGTAAATATGCAATGATCCCAGGCCATGGAGAGTTCAAAAAAGGATTTTGAAAATAAAGTAAGAGTGGTAGAAGAAACATTGGGAAGAGAAATGAGAGTGATGCAAGAAAATCATGAAAAGCAAGTCAACAGCTAACTAAAAGAGACACAAAAGTGCTGAAGTAATTAATACCTTTAAAATAGACTGACTCAAATATCAAAAGAGGCTCAAAAAGTCAATGAGTAGAAGAATATTTTAAAAAACATAATTAGTCAAATTGAAAAGGAAGTTCAAAAGCTCACTGAAGAAAGCAGCTTTTTACAAATTAGAATGTAGTGGATGGAAGCTAATGATTTTATGAGGAACCAAGAAATTACAAAATAAAACAAAAAGAAAGAAAAAAATAGAAGACAATGTGAAATATCTCATCAGAAAAACAATTTATCTGGAAAATAGATCAAGGAGAGACACTACCAAAGGAATGAAACAAAAAAGACTAAAAATCCTTGCATAGAGTAGTTTCCATTTTTTAAATCCACGCCTCTGACAGTTCAAAGTTGCTATAAATATCAGACTCCCTACTTCAGTCACATTCCATTTAAGTTCTTTAAAATACTATATGCTTTAGAAATTTGAAGAATATTTTAACTTTATAGAAACAACAGATTTTAAATCATTTTCAAAGAACAGTTATTTCGCTGTAGTATAGAAAAATGAACTAAATGAACAAATATGGGTTTACATGAGTCATAATTATTCCTTAATAAAAATCAAAATTTTATTTCCTTCATTTTATTTCCTGTTTTTACACTTATTATTTGACATATATTTCTCCACTACAATCCAATGATGTGGTGAATGTACATTCAAATAAACAGATATAGAAATTGCCTAGAGTGGTTCAGGAAAGTAATGAGATTAAAAAAAAAAATTAGAAAACGTTAGCAGAGGCAGCACTGGCGGCCCAGGACTCGCAGAGCAGTCGGTAGAAGTTCAGGTCTCTGCATAAACCCCCCTGAGGGAACTGAGCCTGGGAGGCGGCCCTGACCCACCCACTCCATTACTGAAGGTCTCTGCATAAAGCCCCTGAGTGAACTGAGCCTGGGAGGTGGATTTGCCCCCAACTGAGCACCAGAACTTAAGCTCACATTAAATAGCAGCTGCTCCCTCCGTGGGAAGCCCTGAGACTGGGAAGCAGAATTTGAATCTCAGACTCCAAGCACTAGCTGGGCAGAACTAGGCAGGGGTGGAGAGGAAATTCAGAAGTCAGGTAACTGGTGGGGAAAATGCCCAGAAAAAGGAAGCAGAATAAGACCATAGAGAGCTACTTTCTTGGGAAAGAGATGTTCCTTCCCCCCTTAATTTTTGATGACGAAGTACAATGCCTGCCATCGGAGAAAGACGTGGAGGTTGGGGCCTCCCTATCCCAGACATCCAAGGTGGATATCTGGTGGGCTCAGACCATGGAAGAGCTCAAAAAGGATTTTGAAAATCAAGTTAGACAGGTGGAGGAAAAACTGGGAAGAGAAATGAGAGAGATGCAAGAAAAGCATGGAAAGCAGGGCAACACCTTGCTAAAGGAGACTGAAAAAAATGCTGAAGAAAATAACACCTTGAAAAATAGGCTAGCTCAATTGGGAAAAGAGGTTCAAAAAGTCAATGAGGAGAAGAATGCTTTCAAAAGCAAAATTAGCCAAATGGAAAAAGAGGTTCAAAATCTCACTGAAGATAATAGTTCTCTCAAGATTAAAATGGAACAGATGGAGGCTAATGACTTTCTGAGAAATCAAGAAATCATAAAACAAAACCAAAAGAATGAAAAAATGGAAGAGAATGTGAAATATCTCATTGGAAAAACAACTGACCTGGAAAATAGATCCAGGAGAGACAGTTTAAAAATTATGGGACTACCTGAAAGCCATGATTAAAAAAAGAGCCTAGACATCATCTTTCATGAAACTATCGAGGAAAACTTCCCTGAGATTGTAGAACCAGAGGGCAAAATAAGTATTGAAGGAATCCATCAATCACCACCTGAAAGATATCCAAAAAGAGAAACTCCTAGGAACATTGTGGCCAAATTCCAGAGTTCCCAGGTCAAGGAGAAAATATTGCAAGCATCTAGAAAGAAACAATTCCAGTATTGTGGAAATAAAATCAGGATAGCACATGATCTTGCAGCTTCTACATTAGGGGATTGAAGGGCATGGAATATTCCATGAATTCAAAGGAACTAGGACTGAAACCAAGAATCACCTACCCAGCAAAACTGAATATAATACTTCAGGGGAAAATATGGTCTTTCAATGAAACAGAGGACTTTCAAGCATTCTTGATGAAAAGACCAGAGCTGAAAAGAAAATCTGACTTTCAAACACAAGAATGAGAAGAAGCATGAAATAGTAAACAGCAAAGGGAAGTCATAAGGGACTTACCAAAGGTGAACTATTTACATTCCTACATGGACAGACAATATTTGTAACTCTTAAAACGTTTCAGTATCTGGGTAGTTGGTAGGTCCACACACAGATGTATACACACACACACTCTCACACACACACATGTACATGCGTGCACGCACACACATACACATAAGCATGTAGACACAGAGACGGAGAGCATAGAGGGAATTGAATAGGATGGGACCATATCTTAAAAGAAATTAAGGTAAATGGTGAGAGAGAAATGTAGTGGAAGGAGAGAGGGTGAAACGGAATGGGGTTAATTATATCTCATTCAAGAGGCAAGCAGGAGACGTTTTAGTGGAGGGAAAAAGAGGAGAGCTGAGAGAAAAACATGAAGTTTACCCTCATCACATTCAACTAAAGGAAGGAATAAAATGCTCACTTATTTTAGTATGAAAACCTATCTTACAGTACAGAAAATTGGGGAAGAAGGAGATAAGCAGGGAGGGAGGGATGACGGAAGAGAGGGCAATGGAAGAAGGGAGAAATTTGAGGTGAACACTCTCGGGGAGGGACAGGATCAAAAGACAAAAGAGAAACAATGGGGGGCAGAATAGGATGGAGGAAAATACAGTTAGTCCTATACAACACAACTGTTATTGAAGTCATTTGCAAAACTACACATATATGGACTGTATTGAATTGCCTGCCTTCCCAAAGGGAATGGGTGGGGAGGGAGGGATGGGGAGAATTTGGAACTCAAAGTTTTAGGAACAGCTGTTGAGTATTGTTCTTGCTACTAGGAAATAGGAAATACAGTTAATGGGGAATAGAAAGTCATCTGGCCCTACAGGACAAAAGAGAAGATGGGGCAGATTGGTGATAGGGAAAATTAGAATGCTTGGTGTATTGGGGTGGGGGAGGGGATAAATGGGGAGAAAATTTGGAACCCAAAATTTTGTGAAAATGAATGTAAAAAGTTATATAAATAAATAAGTTAAAAAAAAAGAAAAGATAATGTTAGGATGGGCTTCATTAAGTCAGTTGCATAAGCATATCCTTATTTCACTTCTTTCAGTTTCATTTCCACTGAGCTCAAGTTACCATTGACAAATTGTCCCTCTTTTTAACAATATCTCTGCTAAATGGTATTTTAATGTTTGTATTGCCCAATTCAAGACTGTTGTTAGGATTAAGTGAGACATTTATAATTGCAACATATTATTTACTGTCCTTTTTATTATTATTATTCATATTATTATAATCAATCCAACAGAATCTTACATTAAAGTCAGTGAAAGAGTTTCAATCAATATTGCATTTAAGAGTTTTTTCAATGAAACTTTATTTCAAAGTATTTTGCTGAAATGTCATATGGAGAATCATCAGACTTACTCCAAAGATATTTATGCTCATACACATATACATTGTTTGTGAATACATTACATTTAATTTTGAAAAGAAAGGTTCATATGACTTGATTAATATTTCTACATCAAGATTAACGAACTCCATAATAATATTTTTACATCTACATTATGGCTAATGATTGCACGTTGAGCTTATGTAGAGCTTTCTGGCTAGAATTTGTTTCTGTCCTGTAACAACAGGGCTTCAATCATACCCCGCCTCCACAAATTAAAAAAAAAAATAACTACCAGTTCTATGTACTGCAGGAGTTAGAGTTTTTTTCCAAAGTATAAGTCAATATTTCACATCAAAACCATACATTTTACTAGTACACCAGAGAAAACACTAATTCTAAACAAAGACACTAAACAAATACCACGGAAATGTAAATAACAGGAAAATATTACTCCCGTACAGTTGAGCTCAAACTCTCACATATGTACATACTTTTCTTGGGGAGACTGGATAAGCATAGCTCCAAGGAGACAATTATGCCCCGTTCTCTCTAACCTGCTGGATCTGTGGTTGACTTACCCTGTTAGATTGATCCAGTTTTCCCCTACCTTTCCCCAACACTTCTTGACCTGAATTATTGCATTGGAACTGTTTCCTGTGATAACTAGAAAGGAAAAGCAATGATTCAGATTTTTCTTAAACTGTAGCCTAAGTGGGGTAGAAAGGGTTTGTCGTCTTTGTTGTGTAAATAGTATGCCACTTGGAGTTTTGATGCACTGATTTTATTTAATCAAATTTATTGAATATCTAAAAATAATTTACCATGAAAAATAGAGAATAAAGACATGGGTAACTGATATACATTTCTAAGAAAGTTCGTGCAAGTTTATTTCACTGAGAAACTGTTCCCTACATGATTTTGGCTATATATCGTCATGTTTACTATGAGTGTTTTCTATAGAATACTTTAGGGTCAGTGGTACAACAATGTTGGACAAGACTTTTCTATTTATTCTCTATATATCCATTTCTCTAAATTCTTATCTCTTTTCTATTCAACCTGAATGTTTGTTTATAATGAGGTTCTAGATCACAACAATTTATGGAGAATTAAAAAAACAATTTTCTTTAGATTGCTAGATATTCTCCCTAATTTTCTCCTGCCAATCTCTATGCTATGAATGTTGACTCAATCAAATAAAACGCAGGCCTTAAAGATGTTTGATTAGCTGCCTGACGTAACACTTAATGAACTCTTTTGCATGTAAACAACTTCTATTTTCACTGTTCTTGCCATCTCCTTGACAAAATGCATGAGATACTAATTTCAATTCTACCTCAAGCTACTATAATCTGCCAAGTCTTTCTAAAAGACATGACCACATACCAGTAAAATAAATGTTTTTCATTTGTAAGCTTCTTATATATTAATATATTTTATTACCTGAAATATAAGGCTACCAAGGGACTATGGAGGTCGAGAGAAAAGCTAGAGACTTTACAAGTGGAACACATATTAAGAGAAAAAAGACAAATAAATCATTCAAGATATTGTTTATAATGAACTATTTTCATGTGACGATTGGTTTAAAACTTTTGAGCTCTTTTTCTATGCAAGAGTATAATAAAGATTTTAGGAAAGGGTAAAACTCGAGTAGTGATATGACATGAAGTAATAGTGAACTTTAAAGACTTTTTGAGGCATATTGGGCAAATGGAAAGAGTATATACTGGATTTTGGGTATCATAGATAAAAAGGAACTTATTAAATGCCTACTGTGATAAATTATAGCTATAGACACATATGAGTGCATAAACATGTATAGAGATACATATAGATGTGTGTATGTGTACATACACATATACACGTGTGTATATATATCTGCACAAAAATATGCTTGCATAACAATACTATATGAATATCCATACATGTATATGTATGTGTGTACATATGCACACATACAGGTATATTTATACTTATGCATACAGGCGTATATACAAGTATATGTATTTTTGTATACATATATGTATACATATATATGTATATGTGTATATATTGTGTGTATGTATACATATACATACACACAAATATATGCGTATATATATGTGCGTGTGTGAGTGTGTATAATTTGATCCTCACAACAAACATACGTAGAAGGTCAGTGTTATTATTATTTCTATTTTCCAAATTAGGAACTGAGGCTGATAGAGATTAAATGACTTGTCAAGGATTATTCAGCTGGTAAGGTTCTAAGGTCAGATTTGAATTCATGTCTCCTTACTTCTAGTCCCAACATTTTATTCACTGTGCTTTTCAACAGCCTAAGAACATTGTTTGTATTCTTTATCTTTTTCTATATGATCTAGTGTACAGGGAAGCCCCTACCAGCTTGAACCAACCTCCTGAGGTTAGATTTCAGATTCACTCTGTGCTCTCTGTATCTGTGTGTGAGTACATGTGGGTATGTGTGTGTGCGTGCACGTGTGCATGTGCATGTGTGTGTGTGTGTGTGTGTATGTGTGTGTGTGTAAACCGACCAACTACTCAGATACTGAAAAGTTTTAACAGTTACAAATATTGTCGTTCCATGTAGGAATGTAAACAGTTCAACTTTAGTAAGTCCTTTATGACTTCTCTTTTCTTTTTACCTTTTCATACCTCTTTTCATTCCTGTGTTTGAAAGTCAAATTTTCTTTTCAGCTCTGGTGTTCTCATCAACAATGCTTGAAATTCCTCTATTTCATTGAATGTCTATTTTTTTCTCCTGAAGTATTACACTCAGTTTTGCTGGGTAGGTGATTCTTGGTTTCAGTCCTAGTTCCTTTGACTTCTGGCATATCATATTCCACTCCCTTCAATCCCTTAATGTAGAAGATGTTTGATCTTGTGTTATGCTGATTGCATTTTCACAATACTTGAATTGTTTCATTATAGCTCCTTGCAATATTTTCTCCTTGACCAGGGAATTCTGGAATTTGGCCACAATGTTCCTAGGAGTTTCTCCTTTTGGATAACTTTCAAGAGGTGATCAGTGGATTCCTTGAATACTAATTTTGCCCTCTGGTTCTACAATCTCAGGGCAGTTTTGCTTAATGATTTCATGAAAGATGATATCTAGGCTCTTTTTTTGATCATGGCTTTCAGGTAGTCCCATAATTTTTAAATTGTATCTCCTGGATCTATTTTCCAGGTCAGTTGTTTTTTCCAATGAGATATTTCACACTTTCTTCCATTTTTTCATTCTTTTGGTTTTGTTTGGTGATTTCTTGGTTTCTCAGAAAGTCATTAGACTCCATCAGTTCCATTCTAATCTTGAGAGAATTATTTTCTTTTTTTAAAATTATTTATTTATTTAACTTTATACATTCGTTTTCACAGAATTTTGGGTTCCAAATTTTCTCCCCTTTTTTCGCCTCCCCCCACACCAATACACCAAGCAATCTAACTTTCCCTATCTTCAATCTGCCCTCTCTTCTGTCATTCCTCCCTTCTCTTGTCCCCATCTTCTCGTTTCTCCTGTACGGCCAGATGACTTTCTATTCCTCATTAACTGTATGTCTTCTTTCCTAGTAGCAACAACAATACTAAACAGTTGCTCCTAAAACTTTGAATTCCAAATTCTCCCCATCCCTCCCTCCCCACCCATTCCCTTTGGGAAGGCAGGCAATTCAATATAGGCCATATCTGTGTAGTTTTGCGAATGACTTCCATGATAGTCGTGTTGTCTAAGACTAACTGAATTACCCTCCATCCTATCCTGTCCCTCATTGTTTCTCTTCTGTCTTTTGATCCTGTCCCTCCCTGAGTACTGACTTCAAGTTGCTCCCTCCTCCCTTTGCCCTCCCTTCCATCATCCCTCCCTTCCTTATCTCCTTCTCCCCCACTTCTCTATACTGTAAGATACATTTTCATACCAAAGTGAGTGTGCATTTTATTCCCTCCTCTACTCAAATGCGAGGAGGGCAAACTTATTCTTTTTTTTTCTCAGCTCTCCTCTTCCTCACTCCACTAAAAAGGCTCCTACTTGCCTATTAAATGACATATAATTACCCCATTCCATTTCACCCTCTCTCCTCCCACCACATTTCTCTCCCACCATTCACCTTAATATCTTTTAAGATATGGTCCCACCCTCTTCAATTCACTCTATGCTCTCTGTCTCTGCATGTGCATGCATGCATGTACATGTGTGTGTGGTCCCATCAACTACCCAGAAACTGAAAAGATTTAAGAGTTACAAATATTGTCTTTCCATGTAGGAATGTAAACAGTTCACTTATGGTAAGTCCCTTAGACTTCTCTTTGCTGTTTACTTTTTCATGCTTCTTGTCATTTTTGTGTTTGAAAGTCAGATTTTGTTTTCAGCTCTGGTCTTTTCATCAAGAATGTTTGAAAGTCCTCTGTGTCATTGAAAGACCATGTTTTCCCCTGATGTATTATACTCAGTTTAGCTGGGTAGGTGATTCTTGGTTTGAGTCCTAGTTCCTTTGACTTCTGGAATATCCTATTCCAAGCCCTTCGATCCCTTAATGTAGAAGCTGCTAGATCTTGAGTTAACCTGATTTTATTTCGACAGTGCTGGAATTGTTTCTTTCTAGCTGCTTGTAAGGTTTTCTCCTTGAGAAGCAGACACCTGAACTAAAGTTCACTGATTGACAGCCGGCAGGAGGAAAGCCATTTAAATCTCAGAGGCCAAGCACTAGCTGGGCGGATCCAGGTGGGGGTGGAAAGGAATCTCAGAAGTCAAGTAACTGGCTGGGAAAATGCCTAGAAAAGGCAAGAAAAATAAGACTATAGAGAGTTTTTTCCAACAAATGCAAATGATCCCGACCTTCGGATCTGATGATGAGGACGTATCCTTGCCATCATGGAAAGACGTGGAGGGCGGGGCCTCAGTACCCCAGACACCCCAGGGGGGTGGCTGGTGGGCTCAGGCCCTGGAAGAACTCAAAAAGGGTTTTGAAAAGCAAGTTAGACAGGTGGAGGAAAAACTGGGAAGAGAAATGTCAGAGAGTCAAGAAAAGTATGAAAAACGGGTCAATACCTTGGTAAAGGAGACCGAAAAAAATGCTGAGGAAATTAACACCTTGAAAAATAGGCTCACTCAATTGGCAAAAGAGGTTCAAAAAGCCAATGAGGAGAAGAATGCTTTCAAAAGCAGAATGAGTCAAATGGAAAAAGAGGTTCAAAAGCTCACTGAATTTAATAGTTCTCTCAAAATTAGAATGGAACAGATGGAGTCTAATGACTTTACGAGAAACCAAGAAATCACCAAACAAAACCAAAAGAACGAAAAAAATGGGAGAGAATGTGAAATATCTCATGGGAAAAACAACTGACCTGGAAAATAGATCCAGGAGAGACAATTTAAAAATTATGGAACTACCTGAAACTCATGATCAAAAAAAGAGCCTAGACATCATCTTCCATGAAATTATCAAGGAAAACTGTGCTGACATTCTAGAACCAGAGGGCAAAATAAGTATTGAAAGAATCGATCGATCACCACTTGAAAGAGATCCAAAAAGAGAAACTCCTAGGAACATTGTGGCCAAATTCCAGAACTCCCAGCTCAAGGAAAAAATCTTGCAAGCAGCTAGAAAGAAACAATTCCAGTACTGTGGAAATACAATCAGGATAACTCAAGATCTAGCAGCTTCTACATTAAGGGATGGAAGGGCGTGGAATAGGATATTCCAGAAGGCAAAGGAACTAGGACTCAAACCAAGAATCATCTATCCAGCTAAACTGAGTATAGTACTTCAAGGGAAAATATGGTCTTTCAATGAAACAGAGGACTTTCAATCATTCTTGATGAAAAGACCAGAGCTGAAAAGAAAATTTGACTTTCAAACACAAGAATGAGAAGAAGCATGAAAAAGGAAACAGCAAAGAGAAGTCTTAAGGGACTTACCAGAAGTGAACTGTATACATTCATACAGGAAAAGAGAATATTTGTAACTCTTAAAACTTTTCAGTATCTGGGTAGTTGGTGGGACCACACACACACATGTACATGCATGCACACACATACACACATGCACACACATACAGAGACAGAGAGCACAGAATGAACTGAATAGGATGGGACCATACCTTAAAAGAAATTAAGGTAAATGGTGAGAGAGAAATGTAGTGGGAGGAAAGAGGGGGAAATGGAAGGGGGTAACTATATGTCATTTAAGAGGCGAGTAGGAGATTTTTTTAGTGGAGGGAAAAAGAGGAGAACTGAGAAAAAAAAAAAGAAGTTTACCCACATCACATTTGACTAAACGAAGGAGTGAAATGCACACTCATTTTGGTATGAAAACCAATCTTTCAGTATAAGAAAGTGGGGGAGAAGGAGATATTGCAAGGCAGGGGGAATGATAGAAGGGAGGGCAAAGGGAGGAGGGAGCAATTTGAAGTCAACACTTGGGGAAGGACAAGATCAAAAGACAGAAGAGAAACAATGAGGGGCAGGTTAAGAGGGATAGTAATCCAGTTAGTCTTACACAACACGACTATCAGGGAGGTCATTTGCAAAACTACACAGATAGGGCTTATATTGATTTGCCTGCCGTCCCAAAGGGAATGGGTGGGGAGGGAGGGATGGGGAGAATTTGGAACTCAAAGTTTTAGGAACAACTGTTTAGTATTGTTGTTGCAACTAGGAAAGAAGACATACAGTTAATGAGGAATAGAAAGTCATCTGGCCCTACAGGAGAAAAGAGAAGATGGGGACAAGAGAAGGGAGGGATGACAGAAGAGAGGGCAGATTGGAGATAGGGAAAAGTAGATTGCTTGGGGTATTGGGGTGGGGGAGGGGATAAAAGGGGAGAAAATTTGGAACCCAAAAATTTGTGAAAATGAATGTAAAAAATTAAATAAATAAATAAATAAAATTAAAAAAAAAAAAAAAAGATTTTCTCCTTGACCTGGGAGTTCTGGAATTTGGCTTCAATGTTCCTAGGAGTTTCTCTTTTTGGATCTCTTTCAGGTGGTGATCAATGGATTCTTTCAATACTTATTTTGCCCTCTGGTTCTAGAATGTCAGGGCAGTTTTCCTCGATAATTTCATGGAAGATGATATGTAGGCTCTTTTTTTAGTCATGACTTTCAAGTAGTCCCATAATTTTTACATTGTCTCTCTTGGATCTATTTTCCAGGTCAGTTGTTTTTCCCATGAGATATTTCACATTTTCTTCCATTTTTTTATTCTTTTGGTTTTGTTTGGTGATTTCTTGGTTTCTTGTAAAGTCATTAGACTCCATCTGTTCCATTCTAATTTTGAGAGAACTATTAAATTCAGTGACCTTTTGAGCCTCTTTTTCCATTTGGGTCATTCTGCTTTTGAATGCATTCTTCTCCTCATTGGCTTTTTGAACCTCTTTTGCCAATTGAGTGAGCCTATTTTTCAAGGTGTTACTTTCCTCAGCATTTTTTTGGTTCTCCTTAACCAAGGTATTGACCCGTTTTTCATACTTTTCTTGCATCTCTCTCATTTCTCTTCCCAGTTTTGCCTCCACCTGTCTAACTTGTTTTACAAAATCCTTTTTTGAGATCTTCCAAGGCCTGAGCCCACCCGACATCCCCTTGGGATGTCTGGGATACTGAGAACCCACCCTCCACGTCTTTTCCTGATGGCAAGAATATTTCCTCGTCAGATCCGGAAGTCGGGATCATTTGCATCTGTTTGAAATAACTCTCTATAGTCTTATTTTTCTTGCCTTTTCTAGGCATTTTCCCAGCCAGTTACTTGACTTTTGAGATTCCTGTCCACCCCCGCCTAGATCCACCGAGCTAGTGCTTGGGATCTGAGATTCAAATGCGCTGCCCAGCTGCTAATCAATGTGAGCTTTAGTTCTGGTGCTGGGGTGGGGGCAGGGACGCCTCCCAGGCTCGGCTTTCTCAGGGGCTTTATGCAGAGACTTTCAGAAATGGAGCAGGTGGGGGCGGGGTGGCGGGGCCTGCCTCCCAGGCTCAGTTCCCTCAGGGGCTTTATGCAGAGGCCTTCAGTAATAGAGTGGGGTAGGGCAGGGCCGTCTCCCAGGCTCAGCTCCCTCAGGTTGTTTATGCAGAGACCTTCAGTAATGAAGATCCTGCCTGCTGCTGGGGGAGTCCGAGGCACCGCAGCTGCTGCCTACGCTGCCGCCCATGCCTCTGCCGCTTCCTGCCCCCGTCTCTGCCGCCGCCGCTTCCTCCTGTGGGGTCCTGAGTCATGGAGACACTCCTCTCCCCCTCTCGTCCAGCCCAGTGTCTCTCTCTCACTGACCTGTAGCTTCTGTGGGCAGAGGGACTTTCCTGTCTGCCAAAGCTTCCGTCCCTGAAGTCTGCTCGGTCAGCTTCTCTGGGGCCTCGGCCAGGGCAGCGCTGGGGTGGGGTCCACTTTCCGGAGCACGACAGACTCTGTGGATGGCTCTCCAGGGCTCTCTGAAACGGAAATCTCTTCCACTATGTTTATGCACCCCCTAGTGATTCAGAACTTACGGGGATCTCTTTTTACCTTAATTCTATGCGCTGTGGGTTCGGAGCTCGTAAACGTGCATCTTTCTACTCTGCCATCTTGGCTCCGTCCCCAAATAATCTAATCTTAAAGAGTGAGTGAGTTAAACCATAAGTCATGGAAACAATCAACAACATCATTCAAGAAAATGACAATGATACCAAATTTTATGGCATACTGCAAAAACAGTTCTTAGGGAAAGTTTTGTATCTTTGAATTCTTTCATGAATAGAATAGAAAAGGAGTAGAGCAGTGAATTGGGCATAGACCTGGGGAAAAAACCCTAGAAAAAGAACAGATTAAAAATCCCCAAGTAAATACCAAATTAGAAATACTGAAAACCAAAGGAGAGATTAATAAAATTTAAATTAAGAAGAGTATTGAAATAACAAATAAAACTAAGAGTTGCTTTGATGAAAAAAAAAACAATAAAATTGATAAACCTTTGGTCAATTTAATTAAAAAATGTAGAAAATCAAATTACCAATATCAAAAATGAAAACTGGGAACTAACCTCCAATGAGGAGGGAACTAAAGCAATAATTAGAAAGTATTTTGCTCAACAGGATGCCAATAAATTCGACACTCTAAGTAAAATGGATGAATATATATATATGTATATATATATATATATATATACACATACATACATACATATATATATATATATATATAATTTCTCAGATTAACAGACGAGGAAGTTGAGTACTTAAATAACCCCATCTCAGAAAAAGAAATTGAACAAGCCATAAATGAACTCCATGCGAAAAAAATATCTCCAAGACTAGATGTATTTACAAGTGAATTCTATCAAACCTTTAATGAACAGTTAATTTCAATCCTAGGTAGACTATTTGGGAAAAATCGGGAAGCAGTAGTTCTGCCAAATTTTTTTATTTTAAAAATATTGTTCTAATGCCTTAACCAGGATGAGCCAAAACAGAGGGGAAGAGTATAGATCAATTGTTCTAATGGATAAGTGCAACAATTTTAAATAAGATATTAGCCAAATGAATACAACTTTTCATGAGAATAATATGTCATGATCAGGTAGGATTTATACAAGGAATGCAGGTCTTATTCAATATTACAAAAGCTGTTAGCACTTTTGATCACCTTAACAACAAAAGTATCAGAAAACCCATGATTTTCTCAAAAGATCCATAAAAGGCTTTTGAGAAAATAAAACACGCATTCTATTGAAGAAACTGTAAAGTGTAATAATAAATGTAACTCTCCATAAAATAGTAACCAGCATCTATCTATATCATCAGCAAGCATAATATGTAATGGGGAAAAGTAAGATTCATTTCCAATAATATCAGGGGACAAAGAATGATGTCCATTTTCACCACTATTATTCAACAGGATAATAGAACTGTTAGCTGTAGCAAAAAGACATGAAAAATAAATTGAAAGAATTACAATAGGTAAAGAACAAAGTAAATTATCACTCTTTGGAGAAGATATCATGATATAATATTGAGGACTAGGATGGAGTGCTGTTGACAAGTTCAGGATAGAACTTCAGGAAAACCTATTCTTTGAGATTGTGCTCATTATCATCCACAATGGCTCTCCAGGTCCCGGAGGCTGCTGTCTCCATGAGATAAACAAGAGAACTACAGAATACAGGGGATACATAAAATAGATGCCCTTTAGGCTAACATTCATTAAGACAATGAGAACGGTCAAATTGCAAGGACAGAGAAGAGTAGAGGGCTGGTAGACTGGCAGTTTCTGTCTTTTAATACCCTGACTCCAGAATCAATAAATGGAGTTGCCCTATCTTCTTCTGCCTGCCTGTGTGTCTTTCTTTTTCACTGCTGTCACCAAGCCACGTGGGGAAGCAGGCCGTCCACCAAAATATAATTAGAGAATCCCAGAAACTCAAGTAAAAATCTAGTTGAAATAATAAACAACTATGGCAAAGTTGCAAGGAACAAAATAAACCCACAGAAATAATTGTATCTCATAAGAGTACTTTACAATATTTTCTATAATTAACAAGTTTGAATCAATTGCATAAATATATCTGAAGAAATAAATTATTAGTGATTGATATTAAATTAATATTAATTAAATTAATGATCAATATTAAATAGTGCAGAAAATAGTGATTTGTGCCTGTCAAATATAGTCATCTCTGTTACTGAAGATTTCCAGAAGACATCATGAGTGATTTTCTTCAAATGTTACTTTTTACAGATCATATTATCTTAGTGCAACACCTTTTAGATCACTGTAAAATCTGCTAAATGATACTGGTTTTGCCAAACTTGCAAAGCAGTTAAAAGTGAATGAAGAATTTTGTTGTTGTTGTGTTGATTATGCTATACAATTGAATAAACAATTCCCTGAAACTATCCATTGGAATGGAGGTACTGTACTTACACTGCACATGAACTATTAGCTGGGCATAGAACTCAAGATGATAACTTGAAGAAAAGTTGAGTTGCATTCTGATATTTTAACCATGAGTTTCTTCCTGAATTCAAGGACTTCTAACCAAACAAAAAGTACATAAATTTATTTTTTCTTGATTTAACATTGATTTAATATAAATAATATAATTGAGTTTATATATATTATTTATTACTCATTTTCTCAACTTTCAGCCCTTCACTCACCCATTGAGAATGTAGGTAATACTGTATCAATTATATATTTGAAGTTATGCAAAACTTATATCCATATTTGCTATGTTACAAAATAAAAGGAAAGAAAAATAATATGGAACAAAAAACAATGCTTCTCTCTGCACTCAGAGTTCATCAGTTCTCTTCGAAGGTGGGCAGTAACTTTTTTTTTTATTATGAATCCATTTGAAACTAATATGGCTCATTGTATTAGTAAGACTAGCTTAGTCTTTCACAGATAGTCATTGCTACCATATTGCTGCTAATGTTTATAATATCATCCTAGAACACTATCATAGCAAAGCTTGTGATCAAAGTGGAGGGGGGGCTTCACAGTCCCAGGGCAGAAAAGAATGCTTGTCGTCCCTCAGACACCAAAGTGCAGGCCAGGAGAGTAGTAAACACATCTATTCTTAGATTATTCATTTTGGAACAACTGAAAACTTACAGGAACATAGAAGTGCCTATGGCAACAGGCACACAAAACTAAAGCTTGGGACAGTGCATACCACACCCTGGAATCAGAGCCTTATTTATTGTAAGATAGGTTTTCATACCAAAATGAGTATGCATTTTATTCCTTCCTTTAGTAGAATGTGATGAGGACAAACTTCTTGTTTTTTTCTCAGCTCTCCTCTTTTTCCCTCCACTAAAAAGTCTCCTGCTTGCCTCTTGAATGAGATATAATTTACCCCATTCCATTTCTCCCTCTTTCCTCCCACTACATTTCTCTCTCACCATGTCCTTAATTTCTTTTGAGATACGGTCCCATCCTATTCAATTCACTCTGTGCTCTCTGTCTCTGTATGTGCATGCATATATATATATATATATATATATGTGTGTGTGTGTGTGTGTGTGTGTGTGTGTGCACGCATGTACATGTGTGTGTGTATGTGTGTGTGTGGTCCCACCAACTATCCAGATACTGAAAAATTTTAAGAGTTACAAATATTGTCTTTCCATGTAGGAGTGTAAAAAGTTCACTTTTGGTAAGTCCCTTATGACTTCTCTTTGCTGTTTACTTTTTCATGCTTCTTCTCATTCTTGTCTTTGAAAGTCAAATTTTCTTTTCAGCTCTGGTCTTTTCAGCTCTATTGCTGCCTCTGCCGCTCCCTCCGCCACTGCCTCCTGAGGGGGCCTGAGCCACGGAGACACCCCTCTCCCCTCTTGGCCTGCCCAGACGTCTCTCCCACTGACCTGTAGCGTCTGTGGGTGGAGGGACCTTCCCGGCCACCAGAGGTTCCGTCCCTGAAGCCTGCTTGCATCTGCTCCCCTGGGGCTGGCCGGCCAGGGCAGCACAGGGGTGGACTCTGCTTTCCGGAGCATGACGAACCCCTGGGGATGGCTCTCCAGGGCTCTCTGGAACGGAAATCTTTTCCACTGTGTTTCTGCACGCCTTGCAGTGCTCCAGAATTTGTGGGAAGTTCTTCTTGCAGGAAATATATGGGCTGTGGGTTCGGAGCTAGCATACGTGAATCTTTCTACTCCGCCATCGTGGCTCCACCCGCAGTTCAGAGCCTTATTTAAACAAAGAGGTAAAGTTCAAGTCATAGAATGGGAAAATGAAGAAAACTTGGGAAAAAATCTCTGACTATAGAAAGTTACTATTGTGACAAGGAAGATCAAATCACACACTCAGTACACAGAGAAATCAGTATTCCAACATTCAAAGCCTTCAAGAAAAATATGAAAGAGTGTCAGGCTATGAAAGATTTCAAAAGAGATTTTGAAAATCAAGAAAGCGAGGCAGAGGAAAGTTTGGGAAGAGAGATGAGAATGATGCATGAAAATGAAAACAAGTCATGAGCTTGATACAGGAGACAAAAATATAGAAAAAAAAACCCTTTCAAAATATAGTAGACTAAATGGTAAGACATTCAAAAAGCCAATGAGGAGAAAAATTACTTACAAAAAGGAAAATTGGCTAAATTCACAATGAAGTTCAAAAGCTCACTGAAGAAAATAATTCCTTAAAAATAAGAATTGAGCAAATGGAAACTAATAGCTTTCTGAGGTATCAAGAAACAATAGAACAAAATCAAAAGAATAAAAAAATAGAAGACAATGTGAAATATATCAGTAGAAAAAGAAACACTGATATGGAAAAACTAGATCCAGAAAACATCAAAGTCATTATCAGTAAAAGAGCTTAAAAGGGGTTGGAGATAGGATGGTGAAGTGACAGTACACCTATGCTCTACCACAAATCTTTGAGATCATCCTAATCTCTTTTTAGGAGAACAAATTTTAGAATGACAGAATCCAATATGAGAGAGATTTCAGGGCAGATTTCTAGGGCAGGACAACTTTGGAAGGTCAATGGAAGGATCTGTTACACTGGGCTGAGGAGAGCAGAGCATACAGGCTGCATCAGCACAGATGCCATAGCAGATCCCAGCAGGAACTGCCAGGGCAGATAGAAGTGGAAACAGCAATGTGGTTTCTCAAACATATCAGTTCAGTACAGGAATCCAGCAGAACTCAAGGAGAGAGAAATGCAAGACCCTTGATCATATCAGCAACTCCTGAGACTATCAGTCCACACATTAAATGTATGTAAGTCACCTACTTGAACTTCTGGGAGCAAATATAGTGGAAGGATCTGTAACTCCTCTACCCCTCCCATTGTTGACCTTGAAAAACTCAGAGAATATTTTCCCCAGAAAATATCCTGAAATAGTGGGATCAGCTGAAGCGGTAAACAGTCTCTTAGCTAGAGAGGTCAGGGAAATAGATAAAGAGAGACTCTCTTTCTATGGCTAAAGGGGACCAGTGTAGGAACAGAGCTGTACCAGACAGCCCCACTTCAGCTAACTAGTGAGGCATCTTGAGCCCCAAGGAGGTCGAGCCCACAGGTGATGACACCATGACCACAGGAACAATTTATCACAGTCAGGGCAATTGGGCAGACATCAGCACACACAGGGGTTCACGAACCACTGATCCTGCCTGAGTCCTATAACAGGAGAGGAGACATCCTGTAACAGAGCACAATTCCCCCACACCTCACAGAGACAGCTCGAGGATAACTATGGGGAAACAAAGAAAGACTTCACCAGGCCTCTGCCTTGGCGCACCAGCCAGCTCAGCAACTGATTAGTTGCAGCATTCTGGCTTCTAAAGGAAAGAACCAGAGACCACAACATACAAAGGCTTAAATACTCTGCACAAGAAACATGAAGCAGAGGCCCCTGTGTCACAGAAGTGGATATGCACCTTAAAATCCAGGAAAAAGGCAATCATCATGAGCAAGAAGAAAACTAGAAAAGAACATTGAATCTTACTATGGGGATAAACATAAATATAGAAGTCAACACTGAGCCTGAACTCCTATCTGAAGTAAGTATGAACTGGTGTCAAGCCCAACGAGCATTCTTAGAAGAGCTCAAAAAGAACTTAAAAAGAAAACTGGAGAAGTAGAAGAGAAAATGGCCAATGATATTAAAAATATGAAAAAACAATTCACCTAGTGAAAGAGATCCCAAACTGAAAACACCAAGAAATATTGTTGTCAAATTACAGAACTATCAAGTTAAGGAGAAAATATTTCAAGGAACCAGAAAGAAACAATTCAAATATTGAGAAACTACAGTCGGGATCACACAGGACAATTCAGCTTCTATATAAGGCAAAGGAGCTTGAACTAAAACCAAGAATCAATTACTCAGAAAAATTGAGCATCATATTTCAGGCAAGGGGATGGATATTCAACGATATAGGGGATTTGCAGACCATCCCAACAAAAAGGGCAGAGCTCAATAGAAATTTGGATCTTCAAATACAAGTCTCAAGTGAGGCATAAAAAGGTAAACAGGAGAAAAAATATTTTTTTTCAATATGGCTGGAATGTTGACATTTCTATGTGGGAAGATGACTTTTGCTAATATTGAGAATTGTATATTCGTTATGATATTTAAAACAAAAATAACATAGCTAGAGGGAGTGGGTATAGATTAACTGATGTCATGATAAAAAATGTGATTGAATGGTGAGAAGACATTACAACAGGAGCTGTGAAAAGGAGGAGGCAGAAAAAAGTAAATTACACTGTAGGAAGAGGCACAAAAACTCAGTTTTTAACTAATTAATATATTGGTTTTCAGATTTCTAAAATCACTTCCATAAATCTTAGGTTGTCTGCTCCACCCACCCCCTTCATTCATCCCTCTTTGCCCCATCCATCCCCAAGAGACGATGCAATCTTATAGGGGTACTACACATACATTCTAGCTAAATACATTTTCGTCTTAGTCGTGTTGCATGGAAAAATGAAAATGAACGACAGAAATCATGAGAAAAAATAAAACAAAACTAAGCACAAAAGAAAAGAGTCTGCTTCATTATGTAACCTAATTCCATAGTTCTTTCTGTGAATATGGATGACATTTTCCCTCGAGAGTCAATTGGGATTTTTTTAGGTCTCTGCTTTGCTGTGAAGTACAAAGTCTACTAAAAAAATTCCTCACATATTGTTGTTGTCACAGTGTACAATGCTGTCCTGTTTCTGCTCCTTTAACTTGGCATCAGTTCATATAAGTCATTGCAGGTCTATCTGAAGTCTTCCTGTTCATCACTTGTTATAGCACAATAGTTTTCCATTACATTCATATAGCACAACTTTTTCAGCCATTCCCCAATTGATGGGCATTCCCTTGATTTCCAGTTCTTGGTCACAACAAAGAGAGCTGCTATATTGTTGTACATATGGGACTCTTTCCCATTTTTATGGTATCTTTGGGATACAGGCCCAGGGGTGATATGGCTAGGTCAGAGAATATGCACATTTTTTAGCCCTTTGGACATAGCTCCAAATTGTTCTCCAGAATGGTTGAATCAGCTCACAACTATAACAACAACGAATTAATCAATGACATCTTCTCCAACATTTATCATCTTATTGTTTTGCCATGTTAGCCAATCTGATAGGTGTGATGTGGTACCTCAGAGTTCATTTGATTTGCATCTCTCTAATCAATAGTGCTGTAGAGCAATTTTCATATCACTACAGAGAGCTTTAATTTCTTCCTCTGTAAGTTGCATGTTCATAACCTTTGTCCATTTATCTGTTGGGGAATGACTTGTATTCGTGCACATTTGACTCAGTTCACAGGCACTAGCTGGAAAAATTCTTTACCAGCTTTCTGCCTCCCTCCTAATCCTGGTTACTTTGGGTTTGTTTGTGCAAAACCTTTTCAATTTAATGTAATCAAAATTGTCCCTTGTGCACTTCACAATGTTTTCTGCCTCTTGCTTGGCCAATAATTTCTCCAAAGATCTGATAAACACTGTACCTTGCTCCCTAATTTGTTTATAGTGTCAATATTTATACCTAGATCATGTGTCCAATTAGAATTTATTCCTGTGTGTGGTGTCAGACATTGGTCAATGCCCAGTTTCAGTCACAATATTATCCAATTTTTCCAGCAGTTATTTTCAAACAGTGAGTTTTTATCTCAGAAGCTGGGGTCCTTTGGTTTGTCAAACAGTATATTGCTACATTCATTGACTATTGTCTTCCCAGACAGGTACTCTCAAGGAACTATCACCCTGGGCAGCATCCTCTCCTAGCCCGACTGGCCTCTTGTGAAATCTTATCTTATATCTGCCTCTCATTTATGGCCCACAAGGGTAGGGGTTCTTTCATACCCTATCCTGTTTGCCAAAGGGAGGAAATTTCAAAGTATTGAGAGACAGAGCTCAGGTCCAGCAAAGAGGTTGTGACTTGAGTTTGGTATAGCAACAATCTTTTGTATTCACCTTCTGGAAGATCTCACCCTCTGGAAAAATCCCGTAATTATTGTATGGCTCTGACCAGCACCATGTGTCTTCTGAGTTCAAACAAGCAATTGAGAAGTTGACAAGTTCTTGTGATTAACCCTATTCTATGAATCAAACTTGTCACATTGTTGCTGTTACCTCTTATTGCCAGGGCTGTAGCTCAATATTTAGCCACTGGCATAACTATTGAGATCTACCCACAGGGCCTCATACACCCCACAACAGGAGCCAGCTTCCCAGAACATATCTCTAGTTTGCTTTCTTATTTGCAAGCCATTTCCTTCACTTTGAAGTTAAACATTTTGTTTATGAATTTATATTGAATTAAACTGTGTCTAGCTTTCTCTTTCCAGCTCTGGCTACCCACAAGTTAGTGAAGAGTTTGGTCTGGTTGTCAGTGGTAGGACATAGTCAAAAGTTAGAGATATTATATATACACATATATACAATCATATATATGTATCATGTGTGTATACATACATACATATACTTGCATACATATATATTCATAGCATGTCATATCCACTCTTTTAACAAACATGTTGAAATACAAACCATAAAGACTATCAACAGCAAATATGCATTTTTTGCAAAGAAAACTAAACTAATGAAAATCCACAGGTTCTTAAAATATACTTCAATTCATTATTTTAGAAAATAAATCTTGAAGCTTCCTCCAAGCCCTGCTATAAGCGATTCATTGTTCTGTTGGACACTCTATATGTTTTTAGCATATTGAGGAAGGAAAATTAAGAGGAGTAATGAAAGGAAGACTGTGACGACAGGTCTAATGATGTAAAAGAACATACCATTTATAGGTGTTCTTCCTCTTAATGCTTTATTTTTAATATGCTCTTTTGCGTAGCATTCTAATGGGTTTTCAATGGAATTGAATTTGGTATTCTTATTATGCAGACTTTAATTAGCTTTGAGGGATAAGGTTATGGGTCTCAATAGAGTTTCATAATTAATATTTTGTTAAGTATGAATAGTTATTCTAAAACATCTAAAACATGATTGCTATATAGTCCCACAATTTTATAACTATAGATGGGAGAATCAAAACTTCCTGGTGAAGGAGAAAGAAAGAGAGAAAGAGAGAGAGAGAGAGGGAGAGAGAGAGAGAGAGAGAGAGAGAGAGAGACAGAGAGAGACAGAGAGACAGAGACAGAGAGACAGAGACAGAGACAGAGAGAGACAGAGACAGAGAGAGACAGAGAGACAGAGAGAGAGAGAGAGAGAGAGAGAGAGAGAGAGAGAGAGATTAAGGTTGTCTCATGATCATTTTCCTACACTCTGTTTTATTTTATGTTCAATATTTTGGCCTACGGTTGTTTTTCTATTCTTTGTTTCAATTTATTCTGTCAAGAACAAGCTTAGCAACGCTGCCTAATGGAACTATTTCAATGACAGAATACTATGGTCATGTTTTCTTCTTCTGGAATGCTGTAAAAATTTCTTCGACGTCTACAATATTAGGAGATCCTGTTAAACAAGAAAGAGGTTTGTAACTGTAGAAAACTACAGAAAAAAACAAGTAAAGGTTTAACTCATCAATATATCGATTTATTTAAGAGAAGGAAGGAAGGAAGGAAGGAAGGAAGGAAGGAAGGAAGGAAGGAAGGAAGGAAGAGAGGGAGGGAGGGAGGGAAAGAGGGAGGAGGAAAAGGGAGATAATATTTAATTTGATTTATACATTTATTTTAGTAACAAATGAACATTTTGAGGGGAAATGGAAAAGGTAAAATTTAAGGTAAAAAGAAGTGGCAGTATGTTGCTTTCTTAGTACTTCAAATCACCTATTCTCTCTTTTACTCCAGTCTCTGATAAATCGTTGACCTTTTCATTCCCTTTCTTGGGTTAATACCTGTCATCCTATTCCTTTATGCCTCCTCTGGCAAACTGGCACACTGTCTTTCCACTACTCACTTCACAACCTACGGAAACCTTCCTTGTTATAGTTAAAAACAAGCCAAAGACTCCCTTATCCACAACGCAAAAAAAAGCAAAATAGTTATTGACCATGCTATCCACTCAAGCCATTGTTCCATCAATATTCTTTGATTCCACTTCTCCTCCCTCATGTTTATCATTACCTTGAAACTTGATGCTTACCTTAGCAAATAGAACTAATTACTTCAAAATGCTAAAACATTTCCTAATATGGAAGCAGCCCTACATTCCTGGTATATATCCTACCTCCTCATGACTCTTTTTTTTTTTTTTTAGGAAGATGAGCTTATTTTTTCTTTCTTTGTATGAATTTATTAAATTTTTACATTCATTTTCACTAAATTTTGGGTTCCAAATTTTCTTCCGATTTGTCCCCTCCCCCACCCCAATACACCGAGCATTCTAATTTCCCCAATCACCAATCTGCCCTCTCTTCTATCATCCCTCCCTTCCCTTGACCCTGTCTTCTCTTTTGTCCTGTAGGGCCAGATAACTTTTTATTCCCCATTACCTGTATTTCTTATTTCCTAGTAGCAAGAACAATACTCACCATTTGTTCCTAAAACTTGGAGTTCCAACTTCTTCCCATCCCTCCCCCCCCCCACTCCCTTTGGGAAGGCAGGCAACTCAATATAGGCCATATCTGTGTAGTTTTGCAAATGACTTCCATAATAGTCGTGTTGTGTAAGACTAACTGTATTTCCCTCCATCCTATCCTGCCCCCCCCATTGCTTCTATTCTCTCTTTTGATCCTGTCATTCCCCAAGAGTGTTGACTTCAAATTGCTCCCCTCCTCCCAGCGCTCTCCCTTCCATCATTCCCCCCACCCTGCTTATCTCCTTCTCCCCCACTTTTCTGTATTGTAAGGTAGGTTTTCTTACCAAAATGGGTGTGCGTTTTATTCCTTCCTTTAGTCGAATGTGATGAAAGTTTCATATTTTTCTCTCAGCTCTCCTCCTTTTCCCTCCACTAAAAAAGTCTCCTGCTTGCATCTTCTATGAGGGATAATTTGCCCCATTCCTTTTCACTTTCTCTCCTCCCAATATATTTCTCTCACCGTTTACCTTAATTTTTAAAGATGTAATCCCATCCTATTCAATTCACTCTGTGCTCTCTATATCTGTGTGTGCGTGCATGTGTGTGTGTGTGCACGTGCATATGTGTGTGTATGTGTGTGTGTGTAATCCCACCAACTACCCAGATATTAAAAAGTTTCAAGAGTTACAAATATTGTCTTTCCATGTAGGAATATAAACAGTTCAACTTTGGTGAGCCCCTTATGCCTTGCCCTTGCTGTTTACGTTTTCATGCTTCTTCTCATTCTTGTGTTTGAAAGTCAAATTTTCTTTTCAACTCTGGTCTTTTCATCAAGAATGCTTGAAAGTCCTCTATTTCATTTAAAGACCATTTTTCCCCCTGAAGTACTATACGCAGTTTTGCTGGGTAGGTGATTCTTGGTTTTAGACCTAGTTCCTTTGACTTCTGGAATATCCTGTTCCGTGCCCTTCAATCCCTTAATGTAGAAGCTGCTAGATCTTGTGTTATCCTGATTGTATTTCCACAATACTGGAATTATTTCTTTCTACCTGCTTGCAATATTTTCTCCTTGATCTGGGAATTCTGCAATTTAGCCACAATGTTCCTAGGAGTTTCTCTTTTTTGATCTCTTTCAGGTGGTGATCAGTGGATTCCTTGAATACTTATTTTGCCCACTAGTTCTAGAATATCAGGGCAGTTTTCCTTGATCATTTCATGAAATATGATGTTTAGGCTCTTTTTTTGATCCTGGCTTTCAGGTAGTTCCATAATTTTTAAATTGTGTCTCCTGGATATATTTTCCAGGTCACTTGTTTTTCCAATGAGATACCTCACATTATCTTCCATTTGTTCATTGTTTGGGTTTTTGTTTTTTGTTTTTTTTTGGTGATTTCTTGGTTTCCGGGAATGTCATTAGCCTCCATCTGTTCCGTTCTAATTTTGAGAGAACTATTATCTTCAGTGAGCTTTTGAACCTCTTTTTCCATTTGGCTAATTCTGCTTTTGAAAGCATTCTTCTCCTCATTGGCTTTTTGAACCTCTTTTGACAATTGAGTGAGCCTATTTTTCAAGGTATTATTTTCTTCAGCATTTTTTTGGGTCTCCTTTAGCAAGGTATTGACCCGTTCTTCATGCTTTTCTTGCATCTCTCTCATTTCTCTTCCCAGTTTATCCTCCACCTCTCTAACTTGATTTTCAAAATCCTTTTTGAGCTCTTCCATGGCCTGAGCCCACCAGTCATCCACCTTGGATGTCTGGGATACAGAGACCCTGACCTCCACGTCTTTCCCTGATGGTAAGAATTGTTCCTCTTCATCAGAAATTAAAGGCAGGAACATCTGTCCCCCAAGAAAGTAGCTTTCTATGGACTTATTTTTCTTCCCTTTTCTGGGCATTTTTCCAGCCAGTTACTAGACTTCTGAGATTCCTTTCCACCCCCGCCTAGATTTTCCGAGCTAGTGCTTGGGGTCTGAGATTCAAATACTTCTTCCCAGCTTCGGGGCTTTCAGGGACGTGCGTGGCTGCTATTCAATGTGAGTTTAAGTTCTGGTGCTCAGGTGCGGGCAGGGCCGCCTCCCAGGCTCAGTTCCCTCAGGCGGTTTATGCAGAGATCTTTGGTAATGTCCCTGAGCTCCTGCCTGCTCCGGGAATCGTGGGCTGCCGCTGCCTCTGCCGCTGCCTCCCACGGGGCTCGAGTCACAGAGACACCCTGCTCTCCTCTTGGCCATCCCAGAAGTCTCTCTCACTGACCTGGAGTGCCTGTGGGTGGAGGGACCTTCACGACCACCAGAGGTTCTGTCCCTGAAGTCTACTCAGATCTGTTCCTCTCGGGCCGTGCGGCCCAGGCTGCGCAGGGGTAGGCTCCGTGTCTGGTGTGCGACGGACCTTTGGGGTCGTTTTTTCAGGGCTCTCTGGAATGGAAGTCTCCTCCACTGTGTTTCTGCACGGGTTCTACTGCTCCAGAATTTGTGAGGAGTTCTTTTTACAGGTTATTTATGGACTGTGGGTTCGGAGCTAGCATACATGAGTCTTTCTACTCCACCATCTTGGCTCCTCCCCTGTGCCTATTTTATTAAGCTGTTAATTCTCTTTTCACATTCTTCTTGTATCACATATTTCTTTCCCAAATAGCCCACTAATAGTGGTATCCCTTTCCTTAACTCTTCTAGAAATTCTTGTTGGATTTGTGACTAATTAGTATTTTTCTATGAAGTTTGTTTTTGCAATCATTTTTAATACTGCTGTGTCTTTTAAGGTACTATCTTGATTTTCTCTGCCACTGTGGGAGCTTGTTGTGGTCATATTCCTTGCTGTTGTTTTTGCTGTTTTCTTTTTTTTTTTTCCAGTCTATTTTTTTTACTTTAAATTTTATTTCACGCATTGACTCACCACGGAAATGGGGAGTCACTTTCCCAACTTCCAGGATTGTATTTCTTTTCTTCTCATTTTCAGAGAGGGTTCTGTGAACTGCTAGTTTTTGTTGCTTCCAAGTTGACATGATCCTGGAAGCGTTATGGTAGTAGATATCTTGGTCTATACTTTGGTTTTTAACCAGAAAGGACCCCTGGTCTCTTGCATTCTAAAGCTCTAACAGTCCTCCCTGGTCTCATACTCTGACAAAGGTATTTCCTCCCTTATGACTGAATGAACACCAATGTTTCTCTCTACCCTAAAGCTGTGACCCAGAACTGCATATGGACAATAACGTTGTCAATCAAACCTAGCCATATGCAGTGTGGACAAAATTTTCCAGTAATCTCTTTTCAAACAGTGGTCTGACTTTCTTACTATCTCTGGTTTGAGAACTCTTGAAGCTACAGATGTTACTGCAACCAGTGTTGCCACCACAGAATGTCTGCTCTGAACAAGCCTCCACCACAACATCATTTTATTCTCCCAAGTTTTCTGAGGCCAGAAACCAATCCAACATTTTGTTGAGTCCACTCCTAGAAAATTTTATTTTGGCCATCATTTTAAAGTTGTTTGGAGGGGAATGTTAGTAGAGTTCGACTTGGTGACTTCCTGTAATCTCCCGTCTTAATTTTCCTTCATACTGATTGTACTTTCAGGAGCTTACCCTTTACTCTCATAACATTTGAGAACACATAGTCACCTCTTTCTCACAACATAACATATAAGAAACAAGGAATCTTAACAGTATCTACTTTCCAGGATTGTTATAATGATTAAATGGGATAATATTTATAAAGTACTTCACAAATTATAAAGAGCTACACAATTATTTATTATCATCTCCTTATTACCATTAATTCTATTTCCTCCTATTCTTCTGTGCCATTCTCCTAGTCACAGCATAAAGTGAAGAGCTACACTATAGTCATGGAGTTAATCATTCGACCCAAAGGGAAAATAGGCAGTTATCAAATAAGCTAAAGGTAAAATCAATAATTTACCAAAGGAGTTAAATTGATCACTTTTTAAAAATGATTCGTTTCTTAATGTTATAATCCACATTATTATTTTTTAGAAGATACTCTACTAGACATACCTAAAATGTCACCAAACTAACTTCCTTCTGGTATTAAAAATAAATTTAGGAGGCAGGAAACTTGCACACTCCATTTCTCTTCAGCAAAAAGAAGAATAAGTGAAAAAGAACTGTGTCATAGGAGTTATGGGAACAGAAGATAGTTTTCTGCTCTCAAGAACACATATCTTTGTATTGAAATAATGACTACCAAATCATCAGATTCCCCTGCTTCCCTACCACAGAACAAAGGAAAATAACCAATTGTGATGAGTTCATTAGTACGGAATCTGTTTTATTTCTGAGCAAAAGTAAGTTCTTTACAATCTTTTAAAAGTATGATTTCAAGGAATATTCTCCATAGAATGCTATCATATTTTTATAAAGCTAGAGTAACCTTAAGATGTGATTTATATACTATGGTCACTGCAAGAAATCTTAGTAGCAGAAAATAAATTGCAAAATGATATTGGAGTTAGATCTGAAGAAAGAATTCTATAAAAATTGCATAAGAAAGAGTGGAGCCAAAGCCACAGAGTAAAAGCAGGGAATTCCCTGAACTCTCCCCCAAACCCCTACAAATGCCTGTAAAATATGACTGTAAACTGCTTCTAGATCTACACTATGTGCAAAATTACAGAGTGAAACAAATCTCCAACCCAAGACAATCTGAAAAGTTAACAGGAAGGGCAGATTGCATTAGGCTAGAAGGAGAGCAGAGTCCATTGTGGGGTACACTGGCAGAGATGAGCCAAAGGAGGTCCCAGGGAACTGAATTACTGGCAGCTATGACAGTTTCCATATTTCTTAAGCACAAATACCAAAGACAATATAGAAGCTTAATAGAAAAACACTTTGGGACCTGAGTAAAACAGGAATGTGGTATGACCAGGGCTTTCCCCAACCCCTGAACAGTGGGTTTGATGTGTGTTGTGAGAAGTGTGTTGGCAGCAGTGGCAGCAGCAGCAGTTGCTTCTGGAAATCTGGACCCAGAAATGGTCAGGTATGCAGTGACTGATAGAAAACCCCTGAAGGCTAGGACAACTCACACACCCAATCCCCAATTGGAAGCAGAATACTACATTGACAAAGAGGTAGAGAGTAAAATATTTGGCTAGGAAGATAAGCAACCAGAAAAAAAATCTCAGACTATAGAATCTTAGGTTGGTGACAAAGAAGTAGAAAACAGAACCAGAAGCAGACAACAAAGTCAAAGCTCCTAGATCAAAAGCCTTCAAGAAATTAGTAATGGATCACAGAGGAGCTCAAACATGATTTTGTAAATTAAGTCAGAAAAGTAGCGGAAAAGTTGGATAGAGGAATGAGAGTGATACAAGAAAATCAGGAAAATTGGGTCTTCAGCTTGCTAAAGGAAATCCAAATAGGCTAAAAAGAGGTCCAAAAAACATGTGAGGGGAAAAGTGCCTTGAAAAATAGAACTGGCCAAATGGAGAAGGAAGTCCAAAAGCTCACTCAAGAAAATAATACTTTCAAAAATTAGAATGGAACAAATGGTATCTAATGATTTTCTGGGAAATCAAGAAAGTGTAAAACACAGCCAAAACAATAAAAAAAAAATAGAAGACAATGTGAAATATCTCATTGGAAAAACCTGGAAAACCTGAAAAATAGATCCAGGAGAGATAATTCAGCAATTATTGAACTATTTGAAAGCCATGATGGAGAAAGACTCCAGATATCATCTTTCAAGACATCATCAAGGAAAACTGCCCTGATATTCTAGAACAAGAGGTTAAAATAGAAATTGAAATAATTCCCTGATTGTCTCTGGAAAGAGAGACTAAAAAGAAGACTCCTAGGAATATTGTAGGCAAATTCCGGAGTTCCCAGGTAAAGGAGAAAATATTCCAAACATCAAGAAAAAATAAACGAGTAATGTGGAAATACAATCATTATAACACAACATCTAGACGCTTCTAAGGGACCAAATGACTTGGAATATGATATTCTAGAAGTCAGAGGAGATAGGATAAAAACCAAGAATCAGCAAAAGTGAGTATAATCCTTCAGGGGAAAAAACTCTCATCCAATGAAATAAAGGACTAATTGATGTCTCTTTTTCTGTCTTGGAATATTAGGGATTTGGGGAAAACATATTTTTTCATTAAATATTTATTAATCCCATAAAAATATCACTTTTAAATTAAATTTCAAATTCTCTCTCTCACTCTGTCTCCTGCTCACTCTTTGAGAAGGCAAGAAATTTGATAAACTTTATGCAAATGATGCCATGCAAAATACTTTTCCATATTAACCATATTGCAAAAGAGGTAAAAAAGGCAAATATTTAAAATTCATTATTCCTCTCTCTGGAGGTGGATATCATTTTTTTTATCCTGGGTCCTTTAGAATTGTTTTGGAAAAACTGCCTAAATAAAAAATTTCTCAGAGGCGATCATTCTTAAAATATTGCTGCTGCTGTGTACAGTATTCTCTTGGTTCTTCTCTCTTCAGATTCTGAGTTCTTTTTTGTTTTCCCAGGTTTTTCTGAAACCATACTGCTCATCCTTAGTTATAAAAAATAATATTCTGTCTCAATATAATGCTACAACTTTTTCAGCCATTCCACTTTTGATGGCCATCGCCTCAATTTTCAGTTCTTTGCTGACACAAAACCTACAGTTATTCGTAGTTTTGTTCATTTATTTCCCTCTTTTTGGTGTCTTTGCTTGCATATCTGTCAGCAATATTGCTGGGTTGGAAGGTATGCATAGCTGAAATCTCGTTGGGAAAGTTAAAAATTGTTACACAAAATAGTTGAATCTATTCATAACTCCATTAAAAGTTTATGTCCCAATTTTTCCCCACCATCAAAAACCTTTGCCATTTTTGTTTTCTGTCATTTCAAGTAATAATATAGCTGTGTATGGTCATATGTCAAAGTTTTTGTTTATTTTACATTTCTACAATCAGCAGTGAGTTAGAGCATTGTTTCACATAACTTTTGATAGCTTTGATTTCTTCTGAAAATTGCCTGTTAATATCTTTTATCATTTATCAAATAAGGAATGACTATTATTTCTTTATGTTTAAATTTGTTTCACTTTCCTATATATTTGAGAAATTAGGACTGTTTTTTCAGAGAAAAGTGCTTTAAAGTTCTTTACCAATTACCAATTTTCCTTCTCATATTGGCTGCATTGCTTTTGGGCTTGGAAAACCTTTTTTTTTTTTATTCCATGTGATGATAATTATCCATTTTCCCATGATTTTCTGCAACTCTTTTTTTGTTCGTAATCTCTTCTCTTCCCTATAGACAAAACAAGTATATCTTTCTATTCTCCCTAAGTTACTTATGATATGACCGTTTGTGTCTTAATCAATCATAATTTTGACCTTATATGGGTAAACAGTGTGAGATGTTGGTTTATTCTTAGTTTCTTCCAAATTACTTTCCAGATTTCTATTTTTTATTTAAATTTATATGTATGTATGTATATGTATATGTACATACATACATACATATATATATATATATATATATATAAATTCACTAATTCACTCATTCATTCATTGGTTCATTTATTTATCTATTTATTTATTTATCTATTTATTCATTTCCACAAGATTTTCAGGTCCAAATTTCCTCCCATCTTTCGCCTCCCTCACGCAAGATGGCATACATTCTCATTACCCCTTCCCACATTGTGTACCTCTTTTATCACTTCCTCCCTTATCTCCTTCCTCCTTATTCTCTTGAAGAGCAAGATAGATTTCTACACCCCACTGCACATATGTATTTTTTCCTAGGTGCATGTAAAGAGACTTTTTCTTAAACATTTGTTTTTAAAACTTTGTGTTGCAAATTCTTTCCCTTTGTCCCTCCTCAGAAAACCCCATTGAGAAGGCAAGCAATTTTATATAGGTTATACAAGTGAAGTTGTGCAAAACCCTTTCATAATAGTAAAGCTGTGAAAGAAAACATTTTCCTCCATTCAGTCTCACCTCCCGCCAATTTTTCTATTTTCTCATCTGACCCTGTCCCTTTTCTGAAGTGTTTGTTTCTGACTACCCCTTCCACATTCTTCCCTGCCTTCTATCGTTACCCCACCTTATAACATTCCACCTACTTTCCTGTAGGTAAGATACCCAATTGAATATGTATATTATTCCCTTCTTAAGCCAAGTACACTGAGAGTAAGGTTCACTCATTGCTTTTCTACTTTCCCCTCTTCTCCTCTATTGTAAAACGTTTTTCTTGCCTCTTTTATGTGAGATAATTTGTTCCATTCTATCTCTCCCTTTCTACTTCTCTGAACATATTCCTTTCTCACCCCTAAATTAATTTTTAGATAAGATAACCTCATATTCAACTCACCCTGTGCCTGTGCCCTCTATCTATCTACCTCCCTATCAATCTATCTTTCTATCTATCTGTCAGTCCATCTCCTCCAACTAGCTCTATCAACAAGGACCAAAATACACATGAGAGACTGCTGTACAGCTTCTTAGATGTGCTTTTCCAAAAGCAAAGCAACTTTTCAAGTGTCGAAAATCAATTTTAATGAAGGAAATATATCATTCGCTTAGTTCAGGGGGGAAAGTCAGCACCCTGAACTTCAGAGGGAAAAGGAACAGAAATTAAAAGCACAAATTACAAACAGAAAGACTTACAGACAGGACTTTCAATTGTCTTTCCATAGACAATACATACAGTCTTTCCAGAGAGAGAACCAACATCTGGGTTTTCAAATCCAGGGCTCTCCTTAGACGATTTCCAGAGTCTCATCTGGCACACTAGTCTTCTTCCAAAACATAAGCTGAAAGTTAAACATCACTTCAGAGTATATACTCACTTTTCAGAGACAGAGGGCATGACCTTACTGGCTCTTTAGAAATTAACAAAATGCATCTGAAGCCTTTTAGTGGGCAAGGGAGATGTTTCACACTTCACCTCACCTACCACTAAACTTTCATTAACATTTCACTACCCTAATACTGAGAAAGGTCTCATGAGTAACAAATATCATCTTTCCATATAGAAATGAAAAGATTTCAATTTTTAATATGTACCTTATGATTTCTCTTTGCTGTTTACTTTTTCATTCTTTTCTTGATTCTTGTATTCGAAAGTTAAATTTTCTATTCACTTCTGGTCTTTTCAGCAAGAATGTTTGAAAGTCCTCTCATTGAAAATTCATGTTTCCCCTGAGGAATTATGTTCAATTTTTCTGGGAAGGAGATTCCTGGTTTTAATTTTAGCTCTTATCACCTCTGGAATATCATATGCCAAGTCCTTTTATCCTTTAAGACAGAAGCTGCTAGATCTTGTGTCACCTTGATTGTATGTTTACACTACTCGACTTTTTTTTTCATTGTTGCAGTTTGCAATATTTTCTCCTGTACTTGGGAACTCTGAAATTTGCCTAAAATATTGCTAAGATTTTGCTTTTAGGGTCCCTTCTGAGAGAACACTGGTGGATTCTTTCAGTTTTCCTTTTGTCCCCTCGTTCTAGAATATGCAGACAATTTGATGATTTCTTGAAAGATTATGTGTAGGCTTTTTTTTTGATTGTGGCTTTCACCTAGTCCAAAAATGTTGTATTACCTCTCCTAGATCAATTTTCCACATCAGTGGTTTTCCCAAGGAGATATTTATCACTGTCTTCTGTGTTTTCATTCTTTTGCTTCTGCTTGAAAAGTTGTTGATTTTTCAAAAAGTCATTAGTTTCCATTTGAACAATTCGAATATACAATGGATTATTTTCTTCAGTGACATTTTCTACCTCCATTTCCATTTGGCCAATTCTGCCTTTTATTCTTATTTTATTTAACATTTATTTATTTATTTTTAGTTTTCAACATTCATTTTCACAAAGTTTTCAGTTCAAATTTTCTTTCCATCTCTCCTCTCCTCTCACCCCATAATGCCTTGTGTTCTGATTACCGCTTCCCTCAATATACCCTTCCTTCTATGACACAACTCTCTTCCTCATCCATATATTCTCTCTGTTCCTGAAGAGCAAGGTTGATTTCTATGCCCCATTATCAGTATTTCTTATTTCAAACTTATCTCCCTTCCTCCCTCCCCAGCCTTCCCCATAGAGAAGACAAGCAAATCAATATAGGCTATATATGTGTAGTTTTGCAAAAGACTTCCATAATAGTAATGTTGTGTAAGACAAACTATATTTTCTTCCATTCTATCCTGCCCCCCATTTATTATCTTTCTTTTGACCTTGTCTATTGCCAGAAATGTTACTTCTAATTACTCCCTCCTCCAATTTGCCCTCCATTCTATCATTCCTATCTACCCCACTTGTCCCCTACTCCCCTACTTTTCTGTAGCATAAGATAGATTTTCATACCAAATTAAGTGAGCATGTTATTCCCTCCTTAAGCCAAATTCGAAGACAGTAGTTTTCTCTTTTTCCCTTTCATCTCCTCCCTTTTCTCCTCCACTGAAAAAGTTTTTTCTTGCTTCTTTTATGAGAGATAATTTGTCCCATTCCATATCTCCCTTTCTCCTCCCAATATATTACTCTCTCATCCCTTAAATTGTTTTTAAAATATCATCCCTTCTTAATCAACTCACCCTGTAATATCTGTCTATATTTAAATATATAGATAGATAGATAGATAGATAGATAGATAGATAGATAGATAGATAGATATGGTTATATATGGATACACACACACACACACACATATATATATATATATATATATATATATATATATATATATATATATATATATATGTAGATGTGTATGAGGGGAGTGTGTGGGTTACAAATATTATCTTTCCATGTAGGAATGCAAGTAGTTCAACTTTCAACTTTAGAAAGTCCCTTAAGATTTGTCTTTCCTGCTTATCTGTTCATGCTTCTCTTGATTCTTGTGTTTAAAAGTTAAAGTTTCTATTCACTTCTGGTCTTTTCATCATAAAGCCTTGAAAGAACTTGTTTCCATTCAGTATCCATTTTTTCCTCTGTAGTATTATACTCAATTTTTCTGGGTAGGTGATTTTTTTGCCTTTAATCCTAGTTCCTTTGATTTCTGGAAGATCATATCCCATGCACCTTGATCCCTTAATGGATAGTCTGTTAGATCTTGTGTTATCCTGATTGTATTTCCACAATACTAGAATTGTTTTTTTCTAGCACATTGGAACATTTTCTCCTTGTCCTGAGGACTCTGGAATTTGGCTATAATATTTCTAGCAGTTTCTCTTTTTGGATTGCTTTCAGGAGGTGATTGATGGATTCTTTCAATATTTATTTTGCGCTCTGGTTCTAGAATATCAGGGCAGTTTTCCATGATGATTTCATGAAAGATAATGTCTAGGCTCTTTTTATTCATAACTTTCAGGTAGTCTCATAATTATTAAATTGTCTTTTCTGATCTATTTTCCAGTTCAGTTGTTTTCCAATGGAATATTTCACATTACTTTCTATTTTTTCATTCTTTTCGTTTTGTTTTGTAATTTCTTGGGTTTTCAAAAAGTCATTAGCTTCCCTCTGCTCTGTTCTTATTTTTAAAGAACTATTTTCATCAGTGAACTTTTGAACTGCCTTTTCTACTTCACTAATTATGCCTTTTAAAGCAATCTTTTCCTCATTGACTTTTTGGACCTCTTTTGTCATTTGAGTCAGCCTATTTTTAAAGGTGTTATTTTCTTTTGCATTTTTTGGGTCTCCTTTAGCAAGCTGTTGACACGTTTTTCATGATTTTCTTATTTTCTTGCGTTGCTCCCATTTCTCTTCCCACTTTTTCCTCTACCCCTCTTACTTGATTTTTAAAATCCTTTTTGAGTTCTTCCATGGCCAAAGACGCAAGCTTATGTATATTTATTGCATATTTATTTTGTTGATTTTGGAAACCTTGAATTTCTCTGACTGTATATATTGTTCTTTCTCATCCAAAAGGATGAAAAAAAAATCTGTTCACCAAGAAAGTTACCTTCTGTAGTCTTTTGTCCTCTTTTTTTCGACATTTCTTCACTCAATTACTTGATTTTTTTTTTGTCCTTTGTCAAGAACAGGGTACACTCTGGGGACCTGTAAGTTCTCAGGTCCTCAAAGGCGGCACAATCAAGGGAAAAGAGTCAACACCTCTTCTAGCCTGCGCACTGGTCAAAAGTTTTGTGCCCTGAAAATGAGAGTGGTATTCCTTCTCCACACCTGTCTGCACCTGCACCATGCTAGAACTCCTCCTCCTCCTCCTCCTCACCCCAGGGCCATCAATCAGACTGAGATTCAGATCAGCTGCTTAGTTCTGCCACAGTATGTATGATAGAGGTCAGGGCCACCACTTAGCTATGAGATTCAGATAAGCTGCTCAATTCCCACAGGGGCCTTAGGTAGAGGGATCCAAAAATGTACACTACCACTGCAGTGGTTGCTGCCAAGGGGGCCAGACCTTGTTCCTTTCTCACCCAGATGAAAAAACTTTCTCATTACATTTTAAGGTGTCTATCGCATTTGTGGGTTGAGTAATTTGGGAACTGCTGCTGCTGGTGGCACCCTGAATACTCCAATTCTCCTTTTTAAAACATTTTCTTTTTCATTTCTGGACCATTTTTTGTCATGTGATCTGCTCTGTTTTTTAAGTTGCTATTTTCCTCAACATTACATTTAGCCTCCTTTAGCAAGCTGATGACTCAGTTCTCTTGACTTTCTTGCATCACTCTCATTTCTCTTTACAATTTATCACATTTCTCTTATTTGATTTTCAAAATTCTTGGGGGGTGGAGCCAAGATGGTGGAGTAGAAAGATTCACATATGCTAGCTCTGAACCCACATCCCATATACTTCCTGCAAGAAGAACTCTCCACACATTCTGGATCACTGCAAGGCATGCAGAAACACAGGGGAAACGATTTCTGTTCCAGAGAGCCCTGGAGAGCCGTCCCCAGGGGTCCGTCGAACTCGGGACAGCGGAGTACACCCCTGAACTTCCCTGGCCACTCGGCTGAGAGGAGCTGATCCGAGCAGGCTTCAGGGATGGAATCACCGGCGTCCGGGAAGGTCCCTCCACCCACAGACGCTAGAGGTCAGTGAGAGAGATGTCTGGGTTGGCTGAGAGGGGAGCAGGGCGTCTCCAATACTCGGGTCCCCTAGAGAGGCAGCGGCAGAGGCAGTGGTGGCGGCCCCCAGGACTCCTGGATGAGCAGGCAGAAGTTTAGGGCCATTACGGAAGGTCTCTGCATAAAGACCCTGAGGGAACTGAGCCTGGGAGGCGGCCATGCCCCCACCAGAGCACTAGAACTTAAGCTCACATTGAATAGCAGCCTCTCCCGCCACGGATAGCCCTGAGACTGGGAAGCAGCATTTGAATCTCAGACTCCAAGCACTAGCTGGGCGGATCTAGGCAGGGGTACAGAGGAATCTCAGAAGTCAAGTAACTGGCTGGGAAAATGCCCAGAAAAAGGAAGAAAGATAAGACCATAGAAAACTACTTTCTTGGGGAAGAGATGTTCCTTCCTCCCTTCATTTCTGATGAGGAAGTACAATGCTTCCCATCGGGAAAAGATGTGGAGGTTGGGGCCTCTCTACCCTAGACATCCGACGTGGATGTCTGGTGGGCTCAGGCCATGGAAAAGCTCAAAAAGGATTTTGAAAATCAAGTTAGACAGGTGGAGGAAAAACTGGGAAGAGAAATGAGAGAGATGCAAGAAAAGCATGGAAAACGGGTCAATATCTTGCTAAAGGAGACCCACAAAAATGCTGAAGAAAATAACACCTTGAAAAATAGGCTCACTCAACTGGCAAAAGAGGTTCAAAAAGCCAATGAGGAGAAGAATGCATTCAAAAGCAAAATTAGCCAAATGGAAAAAGAGATTCAAAAGCTCCCTGAAGATAATAGTTCTCTCAAGATTAGAATGGAAGAGATGGAGGGTAATGACTTTCTGAGAAACCAAGAAATCAGAAAACAAAACCAAAAGAATGAAAAAATGGAAGATAATGTGAAATATCTCATTGGAAAAACAACTGACCTGGAAAATAGATCCAGGAGAGACAATTTAAAAATTATGAGACTACCTGAAAGTCATGATCAAAAAAAGAGCCTAGACAACATCTTTCATGAAATTATCACGGAAAACTGGCCTGATATTCTAGAACCAGAGGGCAAAATAAATATTGAAGTAATCCATCGATCGCCGCCTGAAAGAGATCCAAAAAGAGAAACTCCTAGGAACATTGTGGCCAAATTCCAGAGTTCCCAGGTCAAGGAGAAAATATTGCAAGCAGCTAGAAAGAAACAATTTCAGTATTGTGGAAATACAATCAGGATAACACAAGCTCTAGCTGCTTCTACATTAAGGGATTGAAGGGCATGGAATAGGATATTCCAGAAGTCAAAGGAACTAGGATTCAAACCAAGAATCACCTACCCATCAAAACTGAGTATAATGCTTCAGGGGACAATATGATCTTTCAATGAAACAGAGGACTTTCAAGCATTCTTGATGAAAAGTCAAGAGCCGAAAAGAAGATTTGACTTTCAAAAACAAGAATGAGAAGAAGCATGAAAGCAAACAGCAAAGAGAAGTCATAAGGGACTTACCAAAGGTGAACTTTTACATTCCTACATGGAAAGACAATATTTGTAACTCTTAAAACGTTTCAGTATCTGGGTAGTTGGTGGGACCACACACAGATGTACACACACACACAGATGCACACACACGTACATGCGTGCACACACACACACATACACACATGCACGCACACACAGAGACAGAGAGCACAGAGTGATTTGGATAGGATGGGACCGTATCTTAAAAGAGATTAAGGTAAATGGTGAGAGAGAAATGTAGTGGGAGGAAAGAGGGTGAAATGGAATGGGGTAAATTATATCTCATTCAAGAGGCAAGCAGGAGACTTTTTAGTGGACGGGAAAAGAGGAGAGCTGAGAAAAAAAACATGAAGTTTACCCTCATCACATTCGACTAAAGGAAGGAGTAAAATGCACATTCATTTTGGTATGTAAACCTATCTTACAGTACAGGAAAGTGGGAGAGAAGGAGATAAGCAAGGGGGGGAGGGCTGATGGTAGGGAGGCTAATGGGAGGAGGGAGGAATTTGAAGTCAACACTCTGAGAGGGACAGGATCAAAAGACAGAATGGAAACAATGGGGGGCAGGGTAAGATGGAGGGAAATACAGTTAGTCTTACACAACACGACTGTTATCGAAGTCATTTGCAAAACTACACAGATATGGCCTATATTGAATTGCCTGCCTCCCCAAAGGGAACGGGTGGGGAGGGAGGGATGGGTGGGGAGAATTTGGAAGTCAAAATTTTAGGAACAACTGTTGAGTATTGTTGTTGCTACTAGGAAGTAAGAAATGCAGGAAATGGGGAATAGAAAGTCATCTGGCCCTACAGGACAAAAGAGAAGATGGGGACAAGAGAAGGGAAGGATGATAGAAGAGAGGGCAGATTGGTGATAGGGAAAATTAGAATGTTCGGTGTATTGGGGTAGGGGCAGGGGATAAAAGGGGAGAAAATTTGGAACCCAAAATTTTGTGAAAATGAATGTAAAAAGTTAAATAAATAAATTTTATTTAAAAAAATTTAAAAATAAACGATTTTCAAAATTCTTTTTGAGCTCCTCTGTGTCCTGTAACCAATTTAGAATGTTTGCTCAGCTTCCTAGTCAAACACTTGACTTTCCAACTCTTCTATAAAGCATAAATTTGCCTCCTGCCAGGGAGGTGGTATGGATAGAGGCAGATGTACTTTCCTAGGCTGCATGTATTTTGTATCAAGTGCTAGATCAGTGTCCATATGTGTACCAAGTGCTCCAGAACTTACTTTTACTGCTACTGCAGGTATCACCAGAGCCTTCAGCAGCTGCTGTCCTCTTAGGGACTGGTGCCATACCGGACAGATTACCTGACCCTCATTTACCCAGACCCCACAGAGTTTTCCTACTGAACTTGTTTGGGGTTTGGGGGCCAAGAAGTTGGGAAACTAACACAGCTCCCAATGATTCAGTTCCCTAAAATTTTCTCTTGGTGGTCTATGCTGGTGCAGCCCACTTTAGACTGTGCTCCACATTTTGACTGGTGTAAAGGAGCCTTCCTGTTGACTTTCCAGGTTGTATTGAGGTGAAGATTTTTTTTCCCTCTGTCATTGACATTTTGTGCATTCTGTAGCTCTAAAATTTGTTTAGAATCATTTTTTACAGGTATTTGTAGGGCTTTTGGGGAGAGTTCAGGAAAATCGGTGCTTTTACTTCACCATCTTGACTCTGCCCCTCATTTCCATATTTTTTACCAAGTTTCATCACATGTTGAGTTCTTCCCTCCTTTATGTTTATCAAACATTTGATTGTTTACTTCATTGTATTGTGAGCCAAATCTATTCCAGGGATCCACTATATTATTTCTTAGTGAATACAAGATTGTTTTAATATTTATAGATTTGTACTCTTGTCTAAAATATTAAATTAAAAATATAAAATTAGACATTGAGAGGCTACCTTCCTTTGCAATTTTTTTCATTGATTTCTTTGATTTTTTTTTACTTTTCATTTTTTGCAGATTTAAAAAAAAATTCTAACTCCTTAAAATACTCCTTTGGTGGTTTGATTGGAATGGCACTGGATAACAATTTAGAATTGTGGTTGCATTAGTTTAGCCTACATATAAGAAATTAATATTTCTCCAATTGTTTAACTCTACCTTTATTCATGTGAAAAGTGTTTTGTTGGTGTGTTAATATAGTTTTTGAGTTTGTCTTGGAAAATCTTTTATATTTTTGGCGGTTATTTGAATGAACTTTTCTTTCTATCATTTCTGGTTTACTTTTGTTCTAGCAAATAGAAATGTTAATGATTTGTGTCAGTTAATATCTTCAACTTCATCAAAATTATTCATTATGCCCACTGTTTTTTAAAATAATTCTCTAAATGTACCAATCTATTAAGTGACAAGAGTGATAGTTTTGTTTTCTCATTGCCCAATTCTATTTCATCATTTTTGTCTGACTTTTATAACTAGTATTTCTAGTGAAATATTAAATAATAGTGGAGATTATGTGAAGCCTAACCTAATAAATAGTTATGTTGGGAAGACTTCAGGTTTATCATCACAGATAATATTTATTCTTTGTTTTAGATAGATTCTGTTTATAAGTAAAAAAAAAATGTTGGTCTCTATATTTTCTGTTATTTTTAATAGGAGTGGGCCATGTACTCTTTCTAATTTTATATTTTTTTACAGCCATGAGCCTTTTAGGGGGTAATTAATGCGGTCAATTGTGTTTACAATTTTCTAAATATTGAACCAGCTTTGCATTTGTTGTACAAATCCAACCTGATTATGGTGGAAAATCTGTGTAATATATTGCTGTAATCTCCATGATAGTTCTTAACAAAAATTTTGAAGTGATATTCATTTGGGAAATTGGTATATATTTCTTTATGCTTGCCCTTTCTGGTTTTGGTATCAAACCATATTTGTGTTATAAAGGCAATTTGGTAGGATGCTATCTTTAACTTTTTTTTTGTAGTTTATATACAATTGGTATTAATGGTTCCATAAATGTTTGGTAGAATTCACCTGTAAATCTATGGGCTCCTGGGACTTTTTTTATGGTGCTAATTTATTTTTATTGAATTTCTTTTACTAAAAGTGGGTCATCTCCTAATTATTTTATTTCCTTTTCTTTTAATATCTGATGTATATATGTCTTGTAAATATTCATCTACTTCACCTAGATAGTTAGTTTTACTAGTATACAATAATGCAAAATAAATTGTAGTAAATTCTAAGGTCATTCTCATTTTAGGTTCATTCACTCTTTGAAATTTTGATACTGAAATTTAGTTTTTATTTTTATCCAATTAATTAGTGTTTTATATATTTTTCCATAAAAGCAGCCTTTGATTTTATTAATTCAATGGTTTTTACTTTCAACTTTATTAATTTTTTCTTTAATTTTTGGAATTTTGAGTTTGTATTTAAAAAATCTTAAATTTTATTTCCTAAATCTTCTTCCCGACCTGTAATTTTTGTCTAAAAAGAAATTTTACATTTTTCTTCTTTCTAAAAATTCCTTTCACTTAGGTTTATTGTTTCTTACTGTCTCATTGAGTCATTAAATTCTGCTACACAATTCTAATATTTATGGAATCATTCTCATCAGTGAGCATTTGCAGCTCTTTTTACAGTTAGTGTTTTATTTTCCTCAGTGAATTTTTGAACCTCTTTTTTTTGCACTGTAATCAAATAATCAAAATTATCCATTTTGAACTTCGTAATGTTCTCTATGTCTTTTTTTGCCATAAATTTCTCTATTCCCCATAAATGTGACAAATACACTTTTCCCTGCTGCCCTAATTTATTTATAGTATCAAACAATGTAGCTAAAGGATGCATCCATCAGGACTTTATTCTTGTGCATGCTGTCAGGCATTAGTCTATGCCCAGTTTCCACTTCATTGTTAACCAGTTTTCAAAGCAGTTTTTGTCAAAGCTCTCATCCCAGGAGATTTCTGTCATCATTATCAAACAGTAGACTGCTGTATTCATTGACCACTGGGTCTTGAGCACCTAGCATATCTCACTAGTCTGACCCTGTATTTCCTAGCCAGTACCAACTGGATTTCCTGAATGCCGATTTATAATACAACTTGAGATCTGGTCGGATTTTGAAACTTTTGTTCTTCCAGACGGATTTTGATATTATTTTTCTAGTCCAGAAAATAGTTTTCTGGTAGTTTGGTTGGTATACCACTGAATAAGTCAATTAATTTAGGTAGAATTGGCATTTTTTTCATATTAGTTCAGCCTACCCACAAGTAACTGATGTATTTCCATTTACTTAGATCTGAATTTGTTTGAAAAGTGTTTTGTAATTGGGTTTATATAGTCCCTGGGTTGGTTTTGGCAGGTAGAATCACAGATATTCTATAGTGTTTACTGTAGCTTTACATGGGAATTCTCCTTCTGTCTCTTGTTATTGGGCTTTGATAGTAATATATAAAAATGCACATGGTTTATGTGGGTTTATTTTGTAAGCAGCAACTTTGCCAAAGATGGTTATTATTTTAAGTAGCTTTTTTACTTGGTTATCTATTATTCTCTAAGTAGGCCACAATATCACCTGTAAACAATGGTACCTTAGTTTGTTCTTTGCCTATTCTAATTCCTTCAATTTCTTTTTATTTTCTTATTCCGTATGCTAATATTTCTAGTATCCTATTGAATAACTTGTTAATGGACATCACTGTTTCACCCCTGATCTTACCGGAAAGACATCTAGCTTGTCTCGATTGCATAAAAGGTTCGCTGATGGTTTTGGTAGATGTTGCTTATTATTTCATAGAAGGTTACATTTATTCCTGTGTTCTCCAGTGTTTTCAATAGGAATTGGAGTTGTATTTTGTCAAAAGCTTTTTCTGCATGTTTGAGATAATCATATGGTTTATGTTATTTTTTTTTTGTTGATTTTATCAATAATGTTGATAGGTTTCCTAATAGTGGAGCAGCCCTGCATTCTAGGTATAAATCCTACCTGATCACAATGGATTACTCTCAAGATAAGTTGCTGTATTCTTTTTGCTAATATCTTCTTTAAAATTTTACTATCTATATTGTTTAAAGAAATTGGTCTATAATCTTCTTTCCCTGTTTGGTGCTTCCTGGTTTAGGTATCAGAATCATATTTGAATCATACAAAGAATACAAAGATTCCACCAGTTTTCCCAAGTAATCTGTATAGTATTAGAATTAACTGGTTTTTTTTAAATGTTTGATAGAATTCACTTGCAAATTCATATACATATGTACATATATATATATATATATGTGTGTGTGTGTGTGTGTGTATGTATATGTGTATGCATGTATTTTAAAATATTCAACCATCTAACTTATAGTTTCAAATTTATGGGCATATAGTTGGGCAAAGTAATTTCTAATTGCTGTTTTAATTGCCTCTTCTTTGGAGGTGAGTTCACCCTTTTCTTTTTTGATACTGGTATTTGATTTTTGATTTTGATATTGGTCTTATTCTTTCTTTTTTAAATCAAATTTTCCAAAAGTTTATCAATTTTATTGGGCCTTTCATAAAACCAAAACTTAGTTTCATTTATTAATTGATTATTTTAGTCTAATTACAATTTTATTAATCTCTCCATTGGTTTTCAGTATTTCTGATTTGGTATTTTCTTGGCGAGTTTCAGTTTGTTGTTTTTCTAGCCTTCTCAGTTGCATGTCCACTTTCTTGATCTCCTCTTTCTCTATTTTATTCACGCAAGTGGTCAGTCATATAGAACTTCCCCTAAGAACTGCTTTTGCAGCATCTCACAGGTTTTGTTATATTGTCTCATTATTGTCATTCTCTTAAATGAAATTATTTATTGTTTCTAGATTTGCTGTTTAACCCACTCATTCTTTAGGATTAGATTATTTGGTTTCCAATTAATTTTTGGTCTATTTTTCTATGACCTTTTAATACATATAATTTTATTGCATTATGAACTATGAAGAATGCATTGACTCTCTCTGACTTTCTGCACTGGATGGTGAATATGGTCAGGTTTTGTATATATGCCATTAATCACTGTGGAAAAGATGTATTCCTTTCTATCCCCATTCAATTTTCTCCAGAGGTCCACCTCATCTAGTTTATCCAGAATTTTATTCAACGCTTTGACTTCTTTCTTGTTTGTTTTGAGGTTAGGTTTAACAAATTCAGAGAAGCGGAAGTTGGGGTCCTCTACTCATATAGTTTTGCTGTCTATTTCTTCCTATAACTCCCTTAACTTCTCCTCCAAGAATTAGGATGCTATACCACTTAGTGTATGTGTGTTTAGTAATGATATTTGCTTCATTTTTTATGGTGGTTTATACCAGGATATATTTCTGCTTACAGTTTATCAGAAATTAGGATGGCTACTCTTTTTTTTACATGAAATGAAGCATAACATTCTGCTCCAACCTTTAACCTTTATCCTATGTGCATCCCTCTGTTTCAAATGTGTTTCTTGTAAACAACATGTTGTTGGATTGTATTCAACTTGGCCATGCTGAATGATAAGTTTCCCCCCCCCCCCCGCCTGGTTTTCTTTTTATACCTCTCTTGAAATTTGTATTTGAAGATCACATTTTCTAATGAGCTCTGACCTTTTCATCAGGAAGGTTCGGAAATCCCTTATTTCACTGAATGTCCGTCTCCTTGCCTGAAATTTCATGCTCAATTTTGCTAGGCAGTTGATCCTTCGTTGTAGTCAGCTACTTTGTGTTACAAAATATCATATTCCAATGTCCCTCATCTTTTAAAGTAGAAATTCCCACTTCCTATTTGATCCTAACTGTAGTTTCTTGGATATTTGAATTGTTTCTTTCTGGCTTCTTGCAGTATTTTCTCCTCAGTTTGCTAGTTCTGTAATTTGGCAACAATATTCCCTGCTGTTTTCAGTTTCAAATCTTCAGATGGTGAATAGTGGATTCATTCAATGACTCCTTTGCCGTCTGGATCTAGGACCTCTGGGTATTTTCCTTGATGCTTTCCTGGAAGACATTATCCATGTTCGTTTTTTCATCATGGCATTCTGGTTGACCAATAATTCTTAGACTTTTTTTCTCTCCTGTATGTATTTTACAGGTCAGTTGTTTTTCCAGTGATATACAACATATCTTTTATTTTTTCATTATTTAGATTCTATTTGACTGATTCTTGATGTGTCATAGAGTCATTAGTTTCTACTTACCCAATTCTAATTTTAATAGATTGTTTTTATCAATTAATTTTTGCATCTTCTTTTCCGTTTTCCCAATTTTTCTTTTCAATAAGTTATTTTCTCCAATTAGGTTTTGTATTTCCTTTCCATTTGATCAATTTTCCTTTTTAAGGAGCTGTTCTTTTCAGTGAATTCCTTTCTCATATTTTTTTTAAGTCATTAGCTGTTTTTTTTTTTTTTTCTACTTTTCTTCTACCTCTCCTAAGAATCCTGTTGGGATTTACAGCAGTTCATATTCTCCTCTGAGGTTTCAAATGGGAATATAATGTCAGTGCTAATCTCTTTGGTATTATGCTTTGGTCCTTTTCACCATAGTAAGATTCTAAGGTCTTTTATTTTCTGCTTTGCTTCCTTCTTATGACTATTGCCTTTTTCCTGACTTTTAAAGTGGACCTCTGCTTTGGATAACGGGAGGCTCTGTCCCACATTTCTGATGCTTGGAACTTGAGGCTTTGTGTATTGTGGCCTCTGGTTCTTTCAGCTAGAAGCTAGAAAGCTGCAGCTTTCCTGGTACTGAGCTTACTAGTGTGTCAGAGCAGAGGCCAGGTGAAGTCTTTCTGAATTTCCCAAGAATTATCGTGCAACTCACTGTGTGATTTGTAAAAGTGGTCCATCCACAAGAGGGTCCCTCTCCTGGGCTAGAGAACAGGCAGGCTCAGTCGTTGGAGTACTCTGTCTGAGCTAGGATTTTCCTGATTAACCTGGTTTTACTAAGGAGCACAGAGGGTCCTGGTTCGAATGATTATGGGTTCCACTCCCCTTGGGTTTAGCATCTCCTTCTGGTCACTTCACTATCTTGATGACTGGAAGTTCAAGTAGGTGACTTACAAACAGTTAATCTGGGGGCTTATTGCCTCAGGAGAAGTTGCTGCTATTACCTGGGGGTCTGTGCTTCTCTCTCACTCAGTTCCACTGGACTCCTGCCCTGGGCTGATGTGTTTGAGAATATTCACTGCTGTTACTGCTTCCAACCACCTGGTGGTTCCTGCTTGGCTTTTACTATGTCAGAATGCAACAGACCCGTCCCCTCGACCTTCCAGGCTGTCCTGGGCTGTAAATCTGCCACATTCTGTCTCCTAGTAAATTCTGTCTATCTAAAGTTTGTTGAGATCCTCTTTTCACAGGTATCTGAATAAGTTTGTCCTAGAGCTTAGGTGAGACCCTGTTCTCACTCTACTATATTGGTTCCACTCTGTAATTGTTGTTTCTTGATCCACATATAGTTTCCTCAGTAGTCAAGTAAAACGATCTAATCCTTCCATCTCTTTGAAAACTTGATTTTGTTGTGATTCATACAGATCACAATCAATGAATTCAACAAAGTAGGAGATGTTTTCCTGGAACTCTATCGATTTTTCTATCTCAGTGTTATTTATGATAGTGAATCTTTTCAAATTAAATGTTTAATTTAGAGGTACTATTGGAGAGTTTGAAGAATATTCCATTCATAGCTTCTGTTTTACAGAAATAGGTATTTTGAATTCTTTTTTTTTTTATTTTTTTATTAATTTATTTATTTAGCTTTTTACTTTCATTTTCACAAATTTTTGGGTTCCAAATTTTCTCCCCTTTTCTCCCCTCCCCCCACCCCAATACCCCAAGCAATCTAATTTTCCCTATCTTCAATCTGTCCTCTCTTCTGTCATCCCTCCCTTCCCTTGTCTCTATCTTCTCTTTTCTCCTGTAGGGCCAGATGACTTTCTATTCCTCATTAACTGTATGTCTTCTTTCCTAGTTGCAACAACAATACTAAACAATTGTTCCTGAAACTTTGAGTTCCAAATTCTCCCCATCCCTCCCTCCCCATCCATTCCCTTTGGTACGGCAGGCAATTCATTATAGGCCATATCTGTGTAGCTTTGCAAGTGACCTTCCTGATAGTCGTGTTGTGTAAGACTAACTGAATTGCCATCCCTCTTAACCTGCCCCTCATTGTTTCTCTTCTGTCCTTTGATCCTGTCCCTCCCCAAGTGTTGACTTTCAATTACTCCCTCCTCCCTTTGCCCTCCCTTCCATCATCCCCCCCCACTATCTCCTTCTCCCCCGCTTTCTTATACTGTAAGATAGGTTTTCATCCCAAAATGAGTGTGCATTTCACTCCTTCGTTTAGTCAAATGTGATGAGGGTAAACTTTTGTTTGTTTGTTTGTTTTTTTTTTTTCCCTCAGCTCTCCTCTTTTTCCCTCCACTAAAAACATCTCCTACTTGCCTCTTAAATGACATATAGTTACCCCCTTCCATTTCCCCCTCTTTCCTCTCACTACATTTCTCTCTCACCATTTACCTTAATTTCTTTTAAGGTATGGTCCCATCCTATTCAGTTCAATCTGTGCTCTCTGTCTCTGCATGTGAATGCATGTGTGTATGTGTGTGCATGCGTGTACATGTGTATGTGTGATCCCACCAACCACCCAGATACTGAAAAGTTTTAAGAGTTAGAAATATTGTCCTTCCCTGTATGAATGCAAACAGTTCATTTCTGGTAAGTCCCTTAATACTTCTCCTTGCTGTTTACTTTTGCATGCTTCCTCTCATTCTTGTGTTTGAAAGTCAAATTTTCTTTTCAGCTCTGGTCTTTTCATTAAGAATGATTGAAAGTCCTCTGTTTCATTGAAAACCATATTTTCCCTTGCAGTATTATACTCAGTTTAGCTGGGTAGGTGATTCTTGGTTTGAGTCCTAGTTCCTTTGCCTTCTGGAATATCCTATTCCACGCCCTTCGATCCCTTAATGTAGAAGCTGCTAGATCTTGGGTTATCCTGATTGTATTTCCACAGTACTGGAATTGTTTGTTTCTGGCTGCTTGCAAGATTTTTTCCTTGAGCTGGGAGTTCTGGAATTTGGCCACAATGTTCCTAGGAGTTTCTCTTTTTGGATCTCTTTCAGGTGGTGATCGATGGATTCTTTCAATACTTATTTTGCCCTCTGGTCCTAGAATGTCAGGGCAGTTTTCCTTGATAATTTCATGCAAGACGATGTCTAGGCTCTTTTTTTGATCATGGCTTTCAGGTAGTCCCATAATTTTTAAGTTGTCTCTCCTTGATCTATTTTCCAGGTCAGTTGTTTTTCCCATGAGATATTTCACATTCTCTTCCATTTTATCGTTCTTTTGGTTTTGTTTGGTGATTTCTTGGTTTCTCATAAAGTCATTAGACTCCATCTGTTCCATTCTAATTTTGAGAGAACTATTAAATTCAGTGAGCTTTTGAGCCTCTTTTTCCATTTGGCTCATTCTGCTTTTGAATGCATTCTTCTCCTCATTGGCTTTTTGAACCTCTTTTGCCAATTGAGTGAGCCTATTTTTCAAGGTGTTAATTTCCTCAGCATTTTTTTGGGACTCCTTTACCAAGATATTGACCTTTTTTTCATACTCTTCTTGCATCTTTGTCATTTCTCTTCCCAGTCTTTCCTCCACCTGTCTAACTTGCTTTTCAAAATCCTTTTTAAGCTCTTGCAAGGCCTGAGCCCACCCAACACCCCCCTGGGGTGTCTGGGGTACTGAGGCCCCGCCCTCCACATCTTTCCCTGATGGGAAAAATACGTCCTCGTCCTCCCCATCAGATCCGAAGGTCGGGATCATTTGCATTTGTTGGAAAAAACTCTCTAAAGTCTTATTTTTCTTTCCCTTTCTAGGCATTTTCCCAGCCAGTTACTTGACTTCTGAGATTCCTTTCCACCTCCGCCTGGATCCGCCCAGCTAGTACTTGACCTCTGAGATTCAAATGTGCTTTCCCGCGGCAAGCTTTAGTTCTGGCGCAGGGTGGGGGCAGGGCCGCTTCCTAGCTTGGGCCCTCAGGGGCTTTCTGAAGAGACTTTCAGGAACAGAGCCGATGGGGGCGGGGTGGGGGACCCCGCCTGCTGTGCTCAGCTCCCTTGAGGGTTTTATTCAGAGGCGTTCAGCAGTAGAGCAGGGTGGGGGCAGGGCCGTCTCCCCTGCTCGGCTCCCTCAGGTTGGAAAGACCTTCAGTACTGAAGATCCTACCTGCTGCTGGGGGATTCCTGAGTCCCGGGCCGTTGCCGCCTCAGCTGCCCGCCCACGCCTCTGCCTCCGCCGCTTCCTGCCCCCGTCTCTGCCACAGCCGCTTCCTCCCGAGGGGGCCCGCTCCCCTCCCCTAGCGCAGGCTTCTTTTTAACTGACCTTTAGCTTCTGTGGGCAGAGGGACTTTCCCGGCTGCCGGAGATTCTCCCGGAGCTTTCCTCTCTGAAGTCTGTTCAGGTCAGCTTCTCTGGGTCGCGGCCAGGGGTGGGGGTGGGGTCCGCTTTCCTGGCTGCGATGGACCCCGGGGACGGCTCTCCAGGGTTCAGTGGAACGGAAATCTCTTCCCCTATGTTTGTGCACCCCCTGCAGAGATTCAGAATTTATGGGGCTCTCCTTTTACCTCAATTCCATGGGTTGTGGGGTCGGAGCTCGTGAATGTGCGTCCTTCTACTCCGCCATCTTGGCTCCGCCCAGCGTATTTTGAATTCTTTATAAATACAAGCTCTGCCGTATTTTGAGGCCAGTACTGTATCAATTGTTGTTTTTTCTAAATATTATGATTACATATGAGCTAAGAAAAATTTATATTAAATAAAATTATTTAAAGTACTCTTTTATTCGTGACAACATAGAATCCAAAATATTTTCACAAACTTCTCAAAATAAGTCACGCCCTTTGGTAAAAACTGCTCTAATGCCCTTATACCATAAGCTTGTTTATCACCTATGTTTGTGTCATCCCTTACCACAATCCTTACCATCCCTTACCGCATGTGTGAGAGTGGAAACTGTGTTGTAACTAAATTGTGTAGGTAGACAGGTACCTAAGACAATAGTTCCCAAAAAAAGTATAAAATAAAATATTACTTAATGAATAAGCTACTTAATAAATCGATGCATAGAATGATTTTTTTATTTTATTCTAATTCTTTCATTGATATTTCATATATATCATTTTTTTGTCTTTTTTTTAATCTATCTCATCTATTTCATCAAGGTTGAAGCTTTTATATCTTGCTCCTACTCCTAGGCCAACTGTCAAATAGCACCAGCTTCTGGTAATGTCTTTCCTATGTCATCTCATAGAATATTTCATTAGAGAAATGGCTTAGTAACCTTTTTCTCACTCCTCCAGTAATGAGATAAGAATTTATGATTTGCCATTTTTTATAGTGTCCCAATATTCTTTCTTCATTCAAAGTAGCATTTTATTTAAGGGTTGAAAAGTACTTTGCATATATTGTCTCATTTTATCCTCATAACAGTCCTGGGATGTAAGCCCTATTATTATCTACGTTTTAAAGAAGAAAAATCTCAGAAATTGAGACTTGCTTAGTTACACAGCTAATAACTGCTTGAAGTTTAAATTTGAACTCAAATTTTTCTGACATAGAATCCAATATTTTATTCACTGCTCTACCTAGCTGACTTTAAGTAACATGATGTCAAGGAGCGTGTTTTATCTAAACTATTTTTCCTCTATTAGCAAATTTCTCTTCAAACAGTTATAACAGTAATTAGTGAACTGATATGAACATGATGATCATATAATCATTTGTATACAAACGTTCCTAAATACACAAATAAAGTACATACATTGCAAGTGTTATTTTCCCTGAATTCTTCAGTATTTGCTCTTTCAGATTAAGAACATATATACATCCAAAAAGGTTTTACTCTTCAAAGTAGTATAATGTCAGGAATAAATAGTAGGTCCATAAACATTTTTCATGCTGATGAGCAATTACTTTAAAGTTGTACTATTTGCATTCCTACATGGAGAGATAATATTTGTAACTCTTGAAACGTTTCTCCATATTTGGGTAGTTGAATGGATTTTACACACAGACACACACACACACACGCACACACACACGTATATCTATCTATATCTCTACATATGTATGTATGTATCTATCTACACACACAGACATATATATATATATATGTATATATATATATATATATATATATATATATATATATATATATATATACACACACACACACACACACACACAGACAGGTGGCACAGGGTGAGTTGAATAGGAAGGGTTGATTTCTAAATAAATCAAATTAAAGTGTGAGAAAATAATATATTGGGATGATAAAGGGAGAAATGGAACAGGGCAAGTTATCTCTCATAACAAAGGCAAGAAAAAGCTTTTTCATTGGAGAGGAAAAGGGGTAGGTAGGAGGGAAAAGGTGAAGCTTAATTTCATCATATTTTGCTTAAGGAGTAAATAACATCCACACTCAATTTGGTATGAAAATCTAGCCTATGTTACAGGAAAGTAGGGGACAAAGGGATAAGTGAGGTGTGGGGGATGATAGAAAGGAAGACAAATGAGAGGGATGGAAATTAGAAGTAAATACTTTTGGGGAGCTTTAAGTTCAAAAGAGGGAATAGAATAAATAGGGGCAGGATAGGATGGAGAGAAATATAGGTAGTCTTTCACAACATTACTATTATGGAAGTCTTTATCAAAATTGCACATATATATCCTGCATTGAGTTGCTTGCTTTCTAAGTGGGGATGGGTGGGGAGGTAGGATGAGAGGAAAGCTGGAACTCTAAGTTCTAGGACAGAATGTTGAGAATTGTTTTTGCATGTAACTGTGAGATAAGAAATACAGGTAATGGAGTATAAAAATCTATCTTGACCTACAAGAAAAGAGAGAAGATGGCAATAAGGGAAGGGAGGGGTATGATAGAAGGGAGTGCACATTAGGGGAAAGGGCCATCAGAATGCTCAGTGTTTTGGGGTGGGGGAGGGGAGAAATGGGGAGAAAATTTGAAACTCAAAATCTTGTGGAAATCAATGTTGAAAACTAAATATAAACAAATAAATTGGAAAAATCATCTGTGGTGACAATTCATGCCATAGTACACCTGTTTTCCCCTCAGTAACTTGTTTTTTACTCACTATTATGAATAGTTTTCTCAATTCTTCATTTTGTCTTGTCTTGGCCAGAACATTGTTATCATATTTCAAATGAATTATTTTCCCAGAAATATTTCATTTCATAAGTGGTAATAAAAATCTTCATCCACAAAATTATTTTCATATTGCTTGATACCTGTATACACCATATTCATTAGGAAGCATTTTAAATTAATAGGCATGTTTTATTTCTGTTATTGAATACCTTTACCCAGAATTTCAAGGACAGACTTCGATATTGAAGGAAATTTTATAGGTATCAGGATGCAGCCACGATCACTAAGGAAGGGAACTAATGGATAAATTCAATGATGGGACCATTACCAAATGGTAGCCTAAATGAATCTTATGTTAGATTTAGAAGGGCCTCTTCACAGTTTTCAAGGTGAAAGCTACTACAGATAATGTGGGTCCAAACTGAATAGGAAGTATTGATTAATTACAGAGTTAGTCGTGAGTAAAATTTTCAAGTAGGCAAGACACTATATAAATTTTTCACTAAAGCTTATTTAAAATACCAAAAGATTCAATAAAAAAAAATTTCACATCTGGAGAAAAGTAGAATATTATATTTGTGATTGAAAAGTTATTGAAATTGGATTGTGAATTGTAAGCTTAGTAAGAATAGTCTTAATAATAATGAAACATCAAAAGAAAGTTATACCAGAAAGGACCATTCAACCAGTGCCATATGGCAAGAGTATTCTTTGTTTATTAGGTGTACAATACTGGACTTATAAAGACAAAAAATGAGACATTCCCTCTACTTCAGAAATTTACTCTGTATGGGATGGAGATACAATAGTTTAAAAATTCAACAAATAAAACACTTTAAAGAAGGAAAGAATACTAATAACTGAGAATGAAAAGAATGCTTCATATAGCAGGTAGTACTTCAACTGAATCTTGAAAGGAACTGGGGGATCCTCGATGATGAAATGAGAGCAAGAACATTCCAGGCATAGGAATATAAATGGAGTAATAACAGTATAAATAGACAGGAGACATGGTTGTGAGTTTACTGTGGTGGGATGATATCCTTAAAATAAAATTAATAAGTCAGAAAGAGGGATGCACTGTGAGAAGGGAGAAGGGAAACGTAAAATCGGTAAGGTATCTCATGTAAAAGTGCAGCAAAAGACATTTGCAGTGAAAGTAAAAGTGAGAGGCATGGCTTGCCCTACAATCTCATCAGAATTGGCCCAAAATGAAATAATATTTTCTCAGGAGTATATAAAACATATATCTTGCTCTACAAGGAAAGAGTTGGGAAGGGGAATAAGGAAAAGTGGATTCTGATTGTGGGAGGGTGCACTGTGGAAGGCATAGGTCAGAAGCAAATCAAGTTTGAAAAGGACAGGATGAAAAGAGGGAGAGAAGGAAAACATGGAGAGGGAGACAGAAGGGAACAGTAATCATAATTTTTATAAAAATAAGAGCATTTTTTCTTGAACATTGATAAACTCACTGTTCAAAAATATACAGAAATAAGTCAAAATCATAAGAATACAAATCATTTTCTAATTGGTAAAATCTCAGAAGAAATTATCTGGCAGTTTTCATAACAAGGCATCAAAACGCTCTGTAGAAATATGAGGAAAATGCTCTAAATCCAAATTGATTAGAGAAATTCAGATTTAAATAACACTGAAATGCAATCTCATACATATCATATTAGAAAATATGACAGAAAAGATAATTTAAGAATGTTGGAATGCCTGTGGAAAATCTGGGGCACTAAAGAACTTTTGATAGAGTCAGAGAACAATTTGGAATGATGGCCAACTAGAAAATTGGGCATACTCTTTGATGCAGTCATAACACTATTGGGTCTCTATCCCTCCAATGTTTTTTTTTTAAAGGAAAAAAGACTTTTACGTGGAAAAATATTTGTAACAGCTTCATTTGTAGAATCTAATAATTTGAAACGGAAGGGATGCCCAACAGATGGGGAATGGATGAACAAGTTGTGGTGTGTGCTTCTGATGGAACAGTATTGTGCAATAAGAAATGACAAGCAGGGTGCTTCGAGAAAACGAAAGAAAAGAAAAAATAAAAACTTCGAAAGTCTTACATGAACTTATGTGAAGTACAGGAAGCAGAATCAGGAGAACGGGGGGGAGGAGCCAAGATGGTAGAGTAGAAAGACTCACATATGCTACCTCCGAACACACAGACCATAAATTTCCTGTAAAAAGAACTCCCAACAAATTCCAGAGCAGTGGAGGCTACACAACAACACAGTGGTGGAGATTTCCATTCCAGAGAGCCCTGAAAAACCAGCACGAAAGGTCCATCATGCACCAAGCCCGGAGGAGAGCCCAACCTGGCCTTGGTCGCACAGCATCGAGAGGAGCAGATCTGAGCAGGCTTCAGGGAAGGAACCTCCGGAAGCCACGAAGGTCCCTCCACCCACAGGCATTACAGGTCAGTGAGAGAGACTTCTGGGCTGGCTGAGAGGGGAGCAGGGTGTCTCCATAACTCAGGCCCCCTCGGGAGGCAGTGGCAGAGACAGGGACAGCAGCAGACTCAGGCTCCCCAAGCAGGCAGCAGCTCTGCTTCATTACTGAAGATCTCCGCATAAACCCCCTGAGAGAACTGAGCCTGGGAGGCAGCCCTGCCCCCACCTGAGAACCTGAATTTAATCTTACCCTGAATGGCAGCTTTGCCCCCTGCTGAAAGCCCTGAGGCTGGGGAGGAGCATTTGAATCTCAGACCCCAAGCACTAGTTGGGCAGATCTAGGCAGGGGTGGAGAGGAATCTCAGAAGTCAAGTAACTGGCTGGGAAAATGCCCAGAAAAGGGAAACAAAATAACTCCATAGAAGGTTACTTTCTTAGTGAACAGATGTTTCCTCCTTGCCTTTCTGATGAGGAAGAACAATGCTTACCATCAGGGAAAGATATGGAAGTCAAGGCCTCTGTATCCCAAACATCTGAAATAGATATCCAATGGGCTCAGGCCATGGAAGAGCTCAGAAAGTATTTTTAAAATCAAGTTAGACAGGTGGAGGAAAAACTGGGAAGAGAAATGAGAGAGATGCAAGAAAAGCATGAAAAAAGGGTCAATACCTTGCTAATGGAGCCCCCAAAAAAGACTGAAGAAAATGATTCCTGGAAAAACAGGCTAACTCAATTGGCAAAAGAGGTTCAAAAAGCCAATGAGGAGAAGAATGCTTTCAAAAGCAGAGTTAGCCAAATGGAAAAAGAGGTTCAAAAGCTCACTGAAGAAAATCGTTCTTTCAAAATTAGAATGGAAAAGATGGAGGCTAATGAATTCATGAGAAGCCAAGAAATCACAAAACAAAACCAAAAGAATGAAAAAATGGAAGATAATGTGAAATATCTCATTGGAAAAACAACTGACCTGGAAAAAAGATCCAGGAGAGAAAATTTAAAAATTATGGGACTGCCTGAAAGCCATGATCAAAAAAAGAGCCTAGACATCATCTTTCATGAAATTATCAAGGAAAACTGCCCTGAGATAATAGAACCAGAGGGCAAAATAACTATTGAAGGAATCCATTGATCACTGCCTGAAAGAGATCCAAAAAGAGAAACTCCTAGAAACATTGTGGCCAAATTCCAGAGTTCACAGGTCAAGAAGAAAATATTGCAAGCAGCTAGAAAGAAACAGTTCCAGTATTGTGGAAATACAATCAGGATAACACAAGATCTAGCAGCTTCTACATTAAGGGATCGAAGGGCGTGGAATAGGATACTCCAGAAGTCAAAGGAACTAGTACTCAAACCAAGAATCACCTACCCAGAAAAACTGAGTATAATACTTCATGGGAAAAAATGTAAACAGTTCAAGTTTAGTAAGTTCCTTAGGATTTCCCTTTCCTGTTTACCTTTTCATGCTTCTCTTGTTTCTTGTGTTTGAAAGTCAAATTATCTATCCATTCAATTGTTCCTTGTAAGGAGCTATTTTCTCCAGTGAGTTTTTGCACTTCCTTTTGCATTTACACATTTTTCTCAGTTAGGTTTTTGCTTCCTTTTCTATTTGGTCATTTCCTGAGCCATTTACTGGACTTTTGCTCTCTTGGTCAAAGTGATTCTCTGCTTCCACTGGAAGTAGGGGGTGTACTGTTGGTCACTTGATACTCCCACAATCTACAGACCTCCAGAACAACAGCAGTTGCCACTGCTGCTGCTGTGGGTTCCTCCATCTAATTCCCACTTTGTCCCCCTAGGGCACAGCCCTGGCCATTCCACTCTCCTACTATTGTCCCACAGGCTTTTTCCAGCGACCTTCCAATTTCTCCTTGGCATTTTGGGGTCCTGAAGTCTTGAAACTCCCACAGGAGTAAGAGATTCGCTCTCTCTAACCCTGCTCAGGTCTGCTCTGTGCACTCACGGCCCACACTTGATTTTACTGTGCTTTCAGGCTGTTGTGGGTGGGAAATATGCTTCACTCCATCATTCGGGGGGTTCTTCAGCTCCAAAATTTGTTCAAAGCCAAAATATTTTTAAAATATGGTTTAATTTGATATTTATACCATGATTCTATGAGGTAGCTGCAAATATATCAAGTGCAATTTATAGGCGAGGAAACTGAAGCAGATACAAGTTAAGTGTTTTTTCCAAGATGCTTATAAGAATTATTTAAAAGAATAAACTATTTATTGAAAGAATGAATTTGAGAGGCTACAAGAATAATTGAATTTGAGGGGTAGAGCCAAGATAATGGAGTAGAAGGACAGATTTGCTATAGCTCTCCCCCAAAACCCATAAAATACCGGTAAAAATGACTCTAAATAAATTCTAGAGCACCAGAAGCCACAGAAAAACAGAATGAAAGAGATTTTCAGCCCAAAGCATCCCATAAGTCCAACATAAAGGTCTATCACACCTTCCTCAGAGCAGAGTGAATCCCAGTGAGTGAAGTCCAGCCTTGGCCACAGAGTGTGACAGGGACAGGATGGAAGCAGGCTTCAGGGTGAGGAATCACAGTGAGGGTGAGGGTCCCAGATTCCTCAACCCACAAGCATCAGAGACAGCATCAAAGTTTAGTGAGAAAGCTCTTTCACCTGGTTGAGAAGGGTACAAGGCATGGATCTAGCCTGAGTCCAGGTGTCTACAGGGTCTGTGTGTGGAAGTCTTGGCCAAAAGACCCTGGGGGAATAAAGCAGTTGATCTGAATCTCAGCCCCGAGTGATGCCCCTGGGGTGAGGAGGAACACTGTAGTGGTGGAGCTGGAGGCAATTGTGGAGAAGCAATGCAACTCACAGATCCTGGGCCACAAAGTTTGTTGTTGCTCCTACACCAGAGTGTAGGTCAAGAGAGGAGTAAATTCCTTTCCCTTGATTGGAACCTTGAAGGAACTGAGAACTCACAGGTCCATAGAATATACCCTCCTCCTGATAAAAGACTTAAAAGTCATATAAGTGGCTGGGAAAATGCCTCCCAAAAGGGGAAAAAGTGACTATAGAAGGTTTCTATTTTGGTGAACAGGTATTTTCCTCAATCCTTTCAGAGGAAGAAGAACAAAGCATACAATTAGAGAAAGATATCAATGTCAAGGTTTCTTCATCCAAAACCTCCAAAATGGATTCACAATGGTCTCAGGCCACGGGAGAGCTCATTAGAGATGTTAAAAATCAAATAAGGGAGGTGGAGGATAAATTGAGAAGAGAAATGAGAGCTATTCAAGAAAATCATGAAAAGTGAGTCAACAGCTTGCCAAAGGATACCCAAAAAATGCTGAAGAAAATAACGCCTTTAAATATAGAATAATCTAAGTGGCAAAAGATGTCCAGATAGACAATGAGGAGAATATTGCTTTATAAAGCAGTATTACCCAAATAAAAAAGGAAGTTCAAAAACTCAGTGAAGAAAATAGTTCTTTAAAAATTAGAATGGAGCTGATGGAAGCTAGTGACATTATCAGAAACCAAGAAATTACAAAACCAAAGCAGAAAGAATGGTCATTTAATGAAATACAGGATTTTCAAGGGTTATTGATGATAAGACCAGCGCTGAATAGAAAATTTGACTTTCAAGCACAAGAATCAAGAGAAACATGAACAGGCAAACAGGAAAGAGAAATCATAAGGGGCTTACTAAAGTTGAACTGTTTTCCTTACTACATGGAAAGATAGTATTTGGAACTGTCCTCACAGGGGGCATGTGTTTTGAGGGAGGAAGGGAGAGAACTTAGAATTCAAAGATTTAGGAAGGAAAGTAGAGAATTGTTTTTGCTTGCCACTGGAAACTAAGAAATACAGGGAATGGGCTATAGAAATCTACCTTGCCCTACAAGAAAATAGAAAAGATGAGGATAAGGGAAGGGAGGGATATGATGGAAGAGGAGGGCAGATTTTGGGAAGGGGTAATTAGAGTGCACAATGCCTTGGGGTGATATTTGGTGGAGGAGAGAGATAGGAAGAAAATTTAGAACTCAATACTTGTGGAATTGAATATTGAAAACTAAAAACAAGTAAATAATATAAAATAATTGAATTGTATGATATAAACATAGACGTTTGTATGTACATAGTTTTGCATTTATATAATAATTTTGGATGTTTGACTTCTTATTCTATTATGTGAACTTAATATGGAAAGCAAATATTTTATTAACTTCATAAAAATTCTATAATATAATTCCAAGCATTACATAATGCCAAGAACAGATGAGAGCCAAATGTTTTATTTTAACCATAGTAGTATCTGTCTTTATACCCCACTCTTTTGTAGCATGTCTGTTGAGAGGAATCACCCTTTGTTAAAAAAATAAAAAATAAAAAAAACAGAGAGAATGCTTGATCGTATCCATATATACTCTCATATTATTCTTTCTAATTTTACCATGGAGTAGGAATCTATTTTCCAACACCTTCACGGTTCTTTCTCTTAAACTTCCTCTCACTGACTTCTTTATTTGCTGTGTTATAAACACGTTGTCTTGGCTTTAATGATTTCACACTGTCATGTATTGTATAACTCTTTTTCTATTTCTCTGAATCCCTCATATTTGTCATTTTTTCCAAAAAATGAGGTTCTGTGACATTCTGACATTCCACAACTAGTGAGTGCTCAGTTTGGATCAAGTTCTTTGTTATCCTAAAAAAGGTGCTACTTTTATGATATTGCTATATATAGGGTGACCCAAAAAGTCATAGTGTACTTTTATTTTTTTAGTAACTTCAGAAATATTAATGTTAAAAGCTTACAAAATATGATATTTCAAAAGTATATTTTAGCTTAAAATATTCACATTTTCATCAAAGTTAAATATATTCACCGTCCTGTATTTTAAATTACTCTTATTATTGTTCAAATTTTAAAAAGTGTCAATGAGTTCACTCTGCTAAAGGATAACATTTCAACAGGTAAGAAGACTGATTGACTTAGGTATCACATTTGGAGAGAATAAGTATGAGTTGCTCCTTCTCTGATACACTGGCCAGGTTTAGTGTGACAAATAAAAATAAGTTGAAAAATACATAGGTAGATAAATAACAAGATGGATGAAAAAATAAATTGTAACTAAACATTTATCATGTTAAATTATGAAGTTATATAAAAAGCATTTACAATAGTTTTCGTGTCTCTTTTATTAAATGCTTCATTGTATTATTTTACCCCCTTTGGTTTCATTTTATTATATAATTTTGCCCCTACCACTCATTTTTTGAGCTCTTGAGGAATTCTCATGTCCCATCCGCATTTTTCTTTGAGGCTTTGCTTATAGCTGTTTTGACTTCGTTGTCTTCTTTTGAGTTTCTGTCTTGCTTTTTCTTGTAACTGTAGTATATTTTTATGGTCAATGTTTTATTTTCAAATTTTCAAATTAAATTTGGGCTCTGTTCCTAGCATCAGGGGGGATTGCTTTGTGTTTCAGGATTATTGGTTTTATTTTCAAATTTTCAAATTAAATTTGGGCTCTGTTCCTGCCATGAGGTGGGGATTGTTTTATGCTTCAGGATTATTCAGCATTCACAGCATTGGTAGTGAAAATGAATATGCCAGTGTAGTTCTCAAATGCAAGACAGAAAAAAAAAACACATCTATTTAGAGACCATAAAGCCAAATTGCATAACCAGAAAACAAATTCTGTCACAGAGACCCAGAAGTTAATAAACATGATCACTGTAGCAGGCAAAGCCATTTCCAAGCCACTCAGGAGCCTGAATGTTTCTGGGCCTGTCTGCCTCCTTCTTGTCTCCTCTACCCTGACTTTGCTCACTCACTTACTCCAAGTTCTCCTCCACCCTTCCTGTTCCACCTGTTCAGCAAGCACTTCCCACCTCATGGGTCTGAGGCTTCCAGGTGATTTAAGCAGGTTATATGGGCCTATTAATGAATAAGAAAGATCTTTCTGTTTTTAGAACTGGTTCTGTATAGAAATAAACAGTTTGGCAGACTGTTATTGCATCAACAACTTTGAAAAAATGCTTTGGAATTTTGTCCCTAAGGAAATTAATCTATGCATGTGTTTTTATCCAAATAATATCTCTTTTTGGCATATATGTGAGGGAAATCAAAGAAGGCAAAAGGGACTTATACATGAGAAAACATTTACACAAACTGCGATTGTTAAATCAAAGAACTGAAAGCTTGTGAATTGGGCAGTAACTTAAAAAAATAAAATTATGTGGTAAATGATGTATTATTGGAATGGAATGTTACTTTGGTTGCAACAAATGATTAAATGAATGCTTAAAAACCTAATAAGACTTACGTGAACTGATGTGAAGTAGAAATGACACCATTTTTGAAGAATATAAAAACAATTCTAAAGACTTAAAAACTCTGAACATTGCAATGACCATTTTCAGAGGACGAATGTTTCACATTACCAACTTCTTTGTAGAAGAATGATTGTAGAATGAGAGACACATTTTCTAACAAAACTCACCTGGCAATTTATTTTGCATAACCAGGCATATTTTTTGAAAATTTATTTTGCCATTTTTATGTGTATGAATGTGTGTGAAAAAAAAACAAAGTTAGAGATGAGATTGACAAGAAAAATAGAAATACAAAAGAAGAACTTATTTTTTTTGGAATGCACAGAAGAAAATTCCCAAGACAACACAAACAACAAGAACAGATTTAAAATATATTTTATACTCAAAAAGTAAAGTAAGGTGTATATGCTAGAGATTAACAGTTTCAATCACAACTTTCTCTTTCTGATCTACTGTGTATGAGGAAATGCTCATTTTAGATCATGAATTTAAAGTTCAGAAAAAAATAAAAAGAATCTAATCTGTAATTCTACCCAAGTTGTTCTGGAAGCTTTTGCAAAAGGAACAGGGAGTCTTTCAAAATGTATAAATTAACAGACCACGTCTTTGCAGTCAGATTACTGGAAAGTGCAGAGAATACACAATGCCTCTGACCTTTTTGTTTGTCTAGAATAAAATAGATAAACTTTGGATTTAGCAGAGATAAATAGTCCTAGGTGCATGATAATATCATATAAAAATCCTTGAAAGATATAACAGACATCTTTTTTTTAACGATTTTCTATTAATATCATGGAAGATATAAAATAGAAATAATATCCACACACACATTTGACAGAATAGTTTCTCACAATCATTACGGATGTGCAGAGAAGTTTCAACTTGGGAAGACATTCCTTTGCAATGGTGAGATACTGCATGTGTCCCTGCTTGAAACTGATATTATGGTATTTATATTCAGTCGAGGATAATCGAATATCATGTTAAGATATCAAAAATTAATCAAAAGCATCCAAACTATCCTCACAGGCAAAAACAATTGGATCATGAATGCATGTGGTTTAATACTTGATGTGACATGTAGTAATTGTAGGTACAAGAACATAGTACAGGTCAATCTCATATCCACTCTCTCTTTGTCCAAATGAATATAAACATGCATATGTACATGGACAAAGATATTGCAGTACATATACATATGTGCAGAAACATAATTAATGTGTGTATTTACATGTTTATATATATACATGTATGTGTAAATGGGCAAATAGCTAAGCTGAGCAAGAGAAGTGGCAGGCTAAAGTGAATATGAAATATTACACAGTGCTTTTAATGTCTTCCAATATCCTCTCTTGTAAGCTAAGTGGAAGGGTGGATAGATCACAGGGTATGGAATCAGGAATATTCAGACACATTCATGCACACCTATTTGCTTCTCCAACTCATGAAACATGCAGTGAAATGCATATTTAAAAGTTTATATTCTGAATGTAGTTTCATTAGGTTTTTGTGTTGGGAGGAAGGGCTGGAAGGAATTAGTCGTATCATAAAACCATCATAAGAAAGAGAACATACTATTTCCCAGTTAAAAAAAATGAAGTTTAACTGGGGTACAAAGAATAAACAAATAGGTCTTACTCCTTGCTAGAACTAAGCATTTAAAAAACAGGATGACTAAGGAATGTTATCTGAACACACAGAGTGTCACATAACACTATTAGCTTGAGAACTAATAAAATGCATTTTACACACCTAGAGTACAGATCTATCTTATATACACTAACTGTGATTGTATGAGAATTAGAATTAATGTGTGTACACCTGTGTAGCAGATACTTCACATATATCTATTAATGAATGGATTGACTAACTAAAGTTGAAAAGAAAGGAAAAAAAATAAAGCTAAAGTCAGTGGTAGAAATACAAATTTAGGATATTTTTTAAGGGAAGCATTTCAATCTCTGTTGATCAGGTCTCCTTTGATGAATGAAAAGATCTTTTCAGATTCATCTATCTTTACTTTCATAGATCTGTAAAAAAAATGATAATTTAATTGAGAAAAATGATTCATCTGAGTCACCTGAATTCACCGAGGAAAATGGCATTAAGAGCATATCCATGATGTTGTATGAGCGTATTTATCAGAGGAAGAAAAAAACATAGAAATTTAAAAACAGCCTTTCAACACACAATATTTTTAATTTTTTTCATCAAAATATATTTACATCACTGCAGCAGATGATTGGATAAGGTTGGATAGAGTATACAGAAGCCAGGACAGAAAAAAAATGTGGTTGAAGTCATTGAGAGATTTATTATGCTAGATATTACAAAACCGGATAAATCAGTTGTCACCATCTGGAAATATGCATCAATATACTTCTGTTAGAACAGCTGTTCTAGCCTGGAATACATCACATATTAGCATCTTAAGTAGACCCCCTTTTCTCATAAAGTAAGCAAAATGCAGCCACCATGACCTTGATTGAAGGGTCTCAGAAGTAATTAAAGAGAAGTCTCAAGGTATTTCACAAACATGCCAAGTATGTCTTTCTGGCATCAGAGTGGTCCTGGGAGAATCATTCACTGACTGCCTCTCTAAGTTAAGAAAATGCACTACGAATTCTCTGTGGAAGAGATGCTAATTAAAATGCAGATTCGAATATAGATGAGACTGGGTGTTTTCTACTTAAAGTAATATGTGGCAAACCAGTTACACTTGACAGTACTAAGCTATTAAACAAGAAAGAAAGAAAAAACACTGCACAAATCTGAGCAAAGCACTGAATGGAACAGTTTCATTAATTGAGACTTAATCTGCTTAGTCTTTTTAATAAATCTCAACTCTGATCACATTGCCAGGATGAAATGCAGCATGTGAATCAAAGAGGAAATACCTTTTGAAAGCTGTGAAAAAGGGGGGCAGAGCCAAGATGTCTGAGTGAGAGTAACTATTCATCTAAGCTCTTGGATAAACTCTCAGATACCTCTAAAAAGACAATCTGACTAAATTTTAGAGGTGCAGAATCCAATAGGAAACAGACTGTGGCAGTTTCACAGCACAGAATAGACTGGAAGATCGACAGGAAGAATCTGTTCTGTAGGGGTGGAAGACCACACAGCACACAGTATACAGCATGACACATCCCTATCACAACAGGGCTGAGCAGGAAATACCTGGAGCAGTCCGAGGGAGCAGCCACATGGCAGTATAGCAACTTATGGAGAGAGCTGAGCTGAGCAGAAGAAGTGAAAACTGCGGAGAGCTCCAGGAACTTCTGTGGCAGTTGTACCTAAGACTTTCAACCTCCAAATTAAGTGCCTGTAAGTCATCTACTTGAAGTTCTAGGAGCCAGAATGGCAGAGAGATTGGGAAATGCTCTCTCCCCCTCCCCTTCTTGACCTAGGAAAAATTATAAAAATATTTCCCCAGAAAAGTTCTGGGTCAGTGGAATCAGCAAAAGGGGCAAAAAGTCTTGTAGCACCTGAGGATCAGAGAATCTCTAAGGAGTTTTCCTCTTAATATGGCAGAGGAACAGAGCACCAGGGGAGTGGAGCCTCACACTGCGATCTCAGGTGTGACTCAGGGGAAATGGGGAGACAATATCACAGCCAGGATCGCCAACAGCTGAACTTGCATTTGCTCTGGCTTAGCAGAGGATATCTCCTATGAACAGACTACCACTCCCTCACACCTAACAAGTGAGCTCCAGGGCTAATGCAGGGGGGGGAAATAGAATCCAGTAAGCCTCTACTTTCTCACACCAGCCAACTCAGTACCATGTTCTTTAGCATTTAGCTGAAAGAAACAGAGGCCACAACACACAAAGTCTCACCATCTTGAATAAGAAGTAAAGGAGGAAGAAAAAGACCATAGAATGTTTCCATGGGGACAAGGACCAAAGTAAGAATACCAAAGAGGTCAGCACTGAGAACATCCTCCCACATGAAACATCAGAAAGGACTAAGATCTGCTCACATGCACTAACAGCTCTCTTGGAACAGCTGAAGAAGGGTATAGGAGAAAAAGTGATCAATGATTTTAAAAGTGAAAAAACAAGTCACTGAAGAGAACAGCTGTTTAAAAAAGAAAAATTAAACAAATGGAAAAGGGAGTAAAAAACCTAGCCAAAAAAATTGGACAAGTGGAAAAGGAAGTAACAAAACTAACTGGAGAAAATAGCTTCTTAAAAGCAATAATTGCACCAATGGAGGGGAAGAGCAAAGAGGGCAGAGTGGAAAGATTCACATATGCTAGTTCCAAACCCATAGCCCTATAAGTTAACTATAAAGAGGAACTCTCAACAAATTCTGGAGTAGTGGAAGCTGCACAACAACGGAGTGGAGGAGATTTCTGTTCCAGAAAGTCCTAAAATCCGGCATCAAAGGACAGTCGTGCACGGGACCCAGAGGGGAGCCCAGGCCTGCCTTAGCCGTGCATCCCTGAGAGGAGTAGATCCGAGCAGGCTTCAGGGACAGAATCTACGGTGGACATGAAGGCCCCTCAACCCACAGGTGCTACAGGTCAGTGAGAGAGACTTCTTGGATGGCCGAGAGGGGAGTGGGGTATCTCCATAATTCAGGCCTCCTTGGGAGGCAGGACCAGCAGCAGATAGGAGCTCCCAAAGCAGGCAGGAGCTCGGATCCATTACTAAAGGTCTCCTCATAAATCCCCTGAGGGAAATGAGCCCAGAGACTCGGCCCTGCCCCTACCTGAGTACGTGATCTTCATCTCAAACTAAATAGCAGCCCTGCCTCCCCCTGAAAACCCTGAGGCTGGGAAGCAGCATTTGAATCTCAGACCCCAAGCACTAGTTGGGCATATCTGGAGGTGAGGAGGGGGTGGAGAGGAATCACAGAAGTTAAGTAACTGGCTGGGAAAATGCCCAGGAAAGGGAAAAAAATAAGACCATATAAGGTTACTTTCTTGGTGAACAGATATTTCCTCCTTTCCTTTCAGAGGAGGAAGAACAATGCTTACCATCAGAGAAAGACATAGAAGTCAAGGCCTCTGTATCCCAAACATCCGAAACAGATATTCAATGGGATCAGGCCATGGAAGAGCACAAAAAGGATTCTGAAAATCAAGTTAGACAGATGGAGAAAAAACTGGGAAGAGAAATGAGAGAGATGCAAGAAAAGCATGAAAAACGGGTCAATACCTTGCTAAAAGGGACCCAAAAAATGCGGAAGAAAATACCACCTTGAAAAATAGGCTAACCCAATTGGCAAAAGAGGTTCAAAAAGCCAATGAGGAGAAGAATGATTTCAAAAGCAGAATTAGCCACATGGAAAAGGAGGTTCAAAAGCTCACTGAAGAAAATAGTTCTCTCAAAATTAGAATGGAACAGATGGAGGTTAATGACTTTCTGAGAAATCAAGAAATCACCAAACAAAACCAAAAGAATGAAAAAATGGAAGAGAATGTGAAATATATCATGGAAAAACCAACTCACCTGGAAAAGAGATCCAGGAGAGACAACTTAAAAATAATGGGACTACCTGAAAGCCATGATCAAAAAAAGAGCCTAGACACCATCTTTCCTGAATACCAAGAAAAACTGCCCTGATACTCTAGAACCAGAGGGCAAAATAAGTATTCAAGGAATCCAATGATCACCTCCTGAATGATATGCTAAAAGAGAAACTCCTAGGAACTTTGTGGCCAAATTCCAGAATTCTCAGGTCAAGGAGAAAGTAGTGCAAGCAGCTAGAAAGAAACAATTCCAGTACTGTGGAAATACAATCTGCATAACCCAAGATCTAGCAGCTTCTACATTAAGGGATCAAAGGGCATGGAATAGGATATTCCAGAATTCAAAGGAACTAGGACTAAAACCAAAAATCACCTACACAGCAAAACTGAATGTAATACTTCAGGGGGAAAATGGTCTTTCAATGAAATAGAGGACTTTCAAGCATTCTTGATGAAAAGACCAGAGCTGAAAAGAAAATTTGACTTTAAAACACAAGAATGAGAAGAAGCATGAAAAAGTAAACAGCAAAGAGAAGTCATAAGGGACTTAGTAAAGTTGAACTGTTTACATTCCTACATGGAAAGACAATATTTGCAACTCGTGAAACTTTTCAGTATCTGAGTAGTTGGTCTGATTACACACACACACACACACACACACACACAAATACACACACATGCACACACACAAAGAGACAGAGAGCAGAGAGTGAATTGAATAGCATGGGATCATATCTTAAAACAATTAAGGTAAATGGTGAGAGAGACATGCTTTGGGAGGAGAGAGGGTGAGATGGAATGGGACAAATTATCTCTAATAGAAGAGGCAGGCAGGAAACTTTTTAGTGGAGGGAAAAAGAGGAGAGCTGAGAGAAAAACATGGATTTTACTCTCATGATATTTGACTAAAGGAAGGAATAAAATGCACAGTCATTTTGGTATGAAAACATGAAAACTTATCTTACAATACAGGCAAATAGGGGAGAAGGAGATAAGCAGGGTGGGGGGATGATGGAAGGGAAGAGGGAGCAATTTGAAGTCAACACTCTTGGGGAGGGACAGGATGAAAAGAGAGAATAGAAGCAATGGGGGGCAGGATAAAATGGAGGGAGATATAGTTAGTCTTACACAACACGACTATTATGGAAGTCATTTGCAAAACTACACAGATATGGCCTATATTGAATTGCCTGCCTTCCCAAAGGGAATAGGTGGGGGGAGGGAGTGATGGGGAGAAGCTGGAACTCAAAATTTTAGGAACAACTGTTGAGTGTTGTTTTTGCTATTAGGAAATAAGAAATACAAGTAATGGGGAATAGAAAGTTATCTGCCCCTACAGGACAAAAGAGAAGATGGGGACAAGGGAAGGCAGGGATGATAGAAGAGAGGTCTGATTGGTGATAGGGGAAATTAGAATGCTTGGTGTATTGGGGTGTCGGAAGGGGACAATTGGGAGAAAATTTGGAACCCAAAATTTTGTGAAAATGAATGTAGAATGTTAAATCAATAAATTTATTTAAAAAAATAATTGCACCAGTCGAAAAGGAGATGCAAAACTTAACTGAGGAAAACAATTTTATGAAAATTGGAATTGTAGAAGTAGAAGCTAATGACTCCATGAGACATCAAGAATTAGTCAAACAACATCTGAAGAATGATAAAATAGAAGAAAATGTAAAATATCTAATTGGAGAAACAATTGACCTGAAAAATAGACCCAGGAGAGAAAATTAAAGAATTATTGGCCTGCAAAAAAGACATGATGAAAGAAAGACTGGACGATATCTTCCAAGAAATCATCAAAGAAAACTGCCCAGAAGTGCTAGATGCAAAGGGCGAAATAGTCATCGAAAGAATCCACTGTATACCTCCCGAGAGGGATCCCAAACTCAAAATACCAAGAAAGATTGTTGCCAGACTCCAGAATTATCAGGTGAAGGAGAAAATGATACAGGGAGCCAGAATGAAACCACTCAAATATCAGGGAACTACAATCATAATCACACAGGACCTTGCAGCTTCTACATTAAAAGACTGAAGGTACTGGACTATGATATTCTACAAGGCAAAGGAGCAGGAAGGCAACCAAGGATTAATTATCCAGCAAAGTTGAGGGTAATATTTCAGGTAAGGACATGGACATTCAGTGAAATAAGGGATTTCCAGAACTTCCTGATAAAAAGAATTCAATAGAATTCAGTAGAAAGTTTGATCTTCAAACATCGATCTAAACAGAGGCATAAAAAGGTAAAGAGTGGTAAAGAAAATTTGTTCATCAATTTTTGTGAGCTTTTAACCTCGCTATAAGGGAAGTTGATAGTTATTAATCTTGAGAATTGAATACCTACTATGGAATATGAAAGGGATATACATAGACATAGGGAGTAAGCATAAAATAAATGATGTGAAGATAAAAATGTGATTCAAACATGCCAAGGAACTGCAACTGGCCTAGTACCAGAAGCAGAAAATGGCAAATTCCATCAGGAAGAAGGACAAAATTATATTACAGTAGAGAGAAAGAGGGAAGGGAGATGAGCATTGTTTGAGAGGCACTAAGAGTTGTTTTGATTCAAGGAGGGAGCAATAAATCCATCATTTAAATCTAACTAGCTCTATAGGCAGTAGAAAGGGAATGGGGAAATAAAGGGCAGGGGAAGCTAAAAGGGAAGGAAGAAGTAGTAAATGCACAGGGCAGTAAAAGGAAGGGGAGTTGAAAGAAGGAAGAGAAGATGATGGAAAATGGTGGTTAAAAATTACAACTCTATTGTGGAGGGGAAGGGAGAAGGGAGTACTAAAAGTACACATGATGAGAAGGGATTCCACAGGATGGAAGGAAAGGTAGAGATGGTAATCATAACTGTGAATGTGAATGTGATGAACTCTCCCATATAATGGATATGGATAGCAGAATGGATTAAAAGCCATAAACCAACAAGATGTTGTTTACAAGAAACACATTTGAAACAGGGTGATACAAAAAGTGTAAAGGTAAAAGGTTGGGGCAGAATATATTGTGGTTCAGTTCATGTAAGAAAAAGCAGGGGTAGCAATCCTAATCTCAGACAGAGAAAAAGCAGAAAGATATTTAATCAAAAGAGATAAGGAAGGAAACTATATGCTACTAAAAGGCAACATAAAAAAATGAAGAAATATCATTACTGAACCTATATGGTATAGTATCCAGATTCTTAGAGGAGAAGTTAAAGGAGTTACAGGAAGATGCAACAAAACAATACTAGTGGGGGTCCTCACGCTTCCTCTCTCTTAACCTGATAAATCTAAACTTAAAATAAGCAAGAAAGAAGTTAAGGAAGTGAATAAAATTCTGGATAAGGTAGATATGATACATCTCTGGAGAAAGCTGAATGGGGAAAGAAAGGAATATACTTTTTCTCAGCAGTACAGGGCACATACACAAAATTTGATCATGTACTAGGGCATAAACACCTCACAACCTAGACCAGAAAAGCAGAGATAGTCAATGCTTCCTTCTCAGATCATAATGCAATTATAGGTAATATAATTAGACATAATTATGCATAATAAAAGGCCATCAAAATATAGAGGAAAAGCTTAAATGGGAACTAAAGAAGGAGTGGGTTAAAAAAAATCATGGAAAAAATCAACAACTTTTTCAACACAAAGACAATAATAAGACAACCTTGCAAATCTTATGGGATAGAGCAAAAGCAGTTCCTAAGAGAGTTTTATATCTTTGAATGCCTCCATGAATGAAATTGAGAAAAAGGAGATGAATAAATTTGGCCTATAGCTGAAAAAGCTGGGAAAAGACCAAATTGCAAATCCCCAAGTAAATATCAAATTAGAAATACTGAAAACCAAAGGAGAGATTAATAAAATTGAAATTGAGAAAACTATTGAAGGGAGACAAGATGGCAGAGTCAGCAACAACTCATGTCAGCTCTTTAAAGAAACTCCATCAGATACCTTTAAAAAGAGAATTTGACCAAATATTGGAGGTACAGAATCCAATAAGAAATAGACTGTGGCAGGTTCACAGCCCAGGACACAAGGGAAGATCCCCAGGAAGGATCTGTTCCTCAGGGTTAAGCTCATAGCACACAGTATATCACGATGAGTGCAACAGAGCAAGAGGGCCCCAGGGAGACTTGAGAAAACAGCAGAGGTGAGTGAGTGACAGCTGTTGAGCCACAGATATCAGCTGCAGCAGCTCGTAAGATTTTCAGCTTCCAGATTAAACATCTGTAAGTCACCTACTTCAAATTCTGGAAGCCAGGATGGTGGAGTGATCAGTAAATGCTCTCTCCTTCCTTCTTGATGACCTCGAAAGAACCATAAAATATTTCCATAGAAAAATCCTGGATCAGTGAGAACAGCAGAGGGGGGAAATACTCTCATAATGCCTGTGGATAAGAAAATAGTTAAGAGGGATTCCTCCTACTGCGACAGAGGTGAATCTGAAGGAGAGGGGCCCCAGGGAGGGGGAACTCACACTAGGACTTAGACAAGCCTCTGTGCTAGAGGAGGAGCCCCAGGAGGGGTGGAATCTCACACTAGGACCTAGGCGAGAATCAGGGCTACAAGAGGAGCCCCAGGAGGGTGGAAAATTGCACTAGGATCTAGGCGTGCCTGAGCACTCCAGGGTAAACAGAAAGACAATAGGGCATCTGGGATCACCATCCCCTGATTTTGTCATTGTCTCACCTCAGCTGAGGACAACTTCTGTGACCAGACCACCCCTCCCCCACATGACAAGATAACCCCAGGGCTGATTAGGAAAACACAAAACAAAAGATAAAAAGACACCTGCTCTTAGCTTTTTGACACCACTCAGCTCAACACCAAGTTCTGCAGCTTCTAATTGAAAGAACCAGAAGCCACAACCACAAAATAACCATCATGAGCAAGAAAAAGCAAAACAAGGGTGAAAAAAGCCATAGAATCTTTCTATGCGGGCAGAGATCAAACCACAAATACCAAACAGGTGAGTAGTGAGACAGTGCTTTCATCTCAAACTTGAAAAGAGACTATGAACTGCACACATGCACAACGAGCTCTCCTGGAACAGCTGAAGAAGGAAACAGAAGAAAAGCTGGCCAATGATTTTAAAAGTATGAAAAAAGAATTCACTGATGAGAACACTTCTTTAAAAAGGAAAATTGAACAAATAGAAAAGGAAGCACAAAACCTAACTGTTGAAAATTGAAAAATGGAAAGGAAAGTACAAAAATTATCTGGAGAAAATAACTCCCTAAAAGGAACAGTTGGGCAGATGGAATAGGAGATGCAAAATATAACTGAAGAAAACAATTTGATAAAGATTAGAATTGGACAAGTAGAAACTAATGACTTCATGAGACTGCAAGAATCAGTCAAACAAAATCTAAAGAATGAAGAGATAGAATAAAATGTAAAACATCTAATTGGAAAAACAACTGACCTGGAAAATAGGTCTAGGAGGAAAAAAAAAATTATTGGACTGCCAGAAAGCTACGATGAAAAAAATGTCTGCACCATATCTTGCAGGAAATCATCAAGGAAAACTGCTCAGAAGTGCTAGATACAGAGGGCAAAATAGTCATCAAAGAATCCATCTTTCACCTCTTGAAAAGGATACTAAGCTTAAAATACCAAGAAATATTCTTGCCAAATTCCAGAACTATCCAGGATCACAGAGGACCTTGCATCTTCTGCGTTGTAAGATTGAAGGAACTGGAATTCAATATTCCATAAGTCAAAGGAGCTGGGATTACAACAAAGGATCAACTACCAAGCAAAGTTCAGCATAATATTTTAAGCAAGGAGATAGTCATTCAGCAAAGGAAGGGATTTTCAGACAAAAACTTCAGAACTTAATAGAAAATTCTATCTTCAAATGCAGGTCTCAAGAGAAGCATAAAAAGGTAAACAGGAAGGGGGAAGAAAAACTTGTTATTCAATTGGAGCAAACGGTTTCCTCCCTATAAGAGAATAATATACCTAGTAATCTTGAGAATTGCATGTCTATTATGAAATATAAAATGGATATACATAGAGGGATAGGGTATAAAGTAAATGATGTGCTGATAAAAATATTATTTAATCATGGGAAGGCATTGTAACAGGAAGTGTGAAAAGAAGGAAGCAGAAAATGGAAAATTACATCACAGGAAGATGTACAAAATTATAGTAGAGGGAAAGGGGAGGGAAATGAGCATTATTTGAGAGGTACTCTCATCTGATTTGGTTCAAGGAGGGAACAATAAATTTAAGTATATAATTCTAACTAAGTCTGTAGGCAGTAGGATCAGAAGGGGAAAGAAAGGGGAGGGGAAGCTAAAAGGGAAAGAGGAAGTAGTAAGGGTAATGGGGAGTAAAAGGAGGGGGGTCAAAAGAAGGAAGGGAAACAGGAGGTGGTGGTTTAAAGGGAAAACTATTGAGGAGCAGAAGGGAGGCAGGAGAAATAAAAGCCCAAACGATGGGAAAGAAGATGGAGGGAAATACGCAGATTTTGTGAATGTGAATGGAATGTACTCTCCCGTAAAGTGGAGATGGATAGCAGAATAGATTAAAAGCCACAATCCAACAATATGTTGTTTATAAGAAACACATTTGAAATGGGAGGATACAAACAGCATAAAAGTCAAAGGTTGGAGGAAAATATATTGTGCTTCAGTTGATGTAAGAAAAGCAGGGGTAGCAATCCTAATTTCAGACAGAGCAAAGCAGAAATAGGTCTAATCTAAAGAGACAGGTACCTGCTAAAAGGCACCATAGAAAATGAAGGAATATCATTGCTAAACATGTATACTCCACGTGGTATAGCATCCAAATTCTTAGAGGAGAGATTGGGGGAGTTGAAGGAAGACATAGACAGCCAAACTATACAAGTGGGGTACCTCAAGGTCCACGACTCTGAATTTGATAAATCTAAACTCAAAAAAAGCAAGAAAGAGGATAAGGAGGTAAATAAAAATCTGGATAAGGTACATATGATAGATCTCAGGAGAAAACTGAATGGGAATAGAAAGGAACACACTTTTTTCTCAGCAGGATGTGGCACATATGCAAAATCTGACCATGTACTAGGACATAAAAACCTCACAATCCAGTGCAGACAGGCAGAGCTAGTCAATGCATTCTTCTCAGATTATAGTGCAATAAAATTTATATGTAATTAAAGGCCATGGAAAGATAAACCAAAAATCAATTGAAAACTAGATAATCTAATCCTAAAGAAGGAGTGAGTTAAACAACAAATCACAGAAATAATCAACAACATCATTCAAGAGAATGTCAATGAGACAATCTAACCAATCTTGTGGGATATTGTAAAAGTACTTCTTAGGGGAAGTTTTATGCCTTTGAATGCCTACATAAATAAAATACGGAGGGAAGAGATCAGTGATTTCGGCATGAAGCTGAAAAATCTAGAAAAAGAACAAATTGAAAATTCCTAAGTAAATACCGAATTAGAAATACTGAAAGCCAAAGGAGAGATTAATAAAATTGAAATTTAGAAAACCATTGAATTGATAAATAAGATTAATAGTTGGTTTTATGAAAAAAACTAATAAAATTGATAAAACTATGTTGAATTTGATTAAAAGAAAAGAAGAAAATCAAATTACTGATATCAAAAATGAAAGGGGCAAACTCATCTCCAAAGAGGAGGAAATTAAAATGATAATTATAAATTACTTTGCCCAACATTATGCCCACAAATTCTACAAAAAAAAAATAAGATTGATGAGTAATTAAAAAAAATACACATTGTCCAGATTAACAGAAGAGGAAGTTGCATAATTAAAAAAACTAATCTAAGGAAAGGAAATTGAATAAGCCTTCAATGAACTCCCTAGGAAAAGGTCTCCAGGGCTGCATGGATTTACAAGTGAATTCTATCAAACATTTAAAGAACAGTTTATTCCAATACCATATAGACTATTTTCGAGACTTGGGGAAAAAGGAGTCCTCCCAAAATCTTTTTATGATACAAAGATGGTTTTAATACCTAAACCAGGAAGAACAAAACAGAGAACGAAATTTATACACTGATTTCTCTAATAAATATAGATTCAAAAAAATTTAATAAAATTTCAATAGAAGGAATACAGCAACTTATCACGAGAATAATACTCTAAGTTTAGGTTGGATTCATACCAGGAATGCAGGGCAGATTCAATATTAGGAAAACTATTATCATTGTTGATAACAACAGCAACACAACTAACAGAAACCACATGATTATCTCAGTAGATGCAGAAAAAGCTTTTGAAAAAATACAACACTCATTCCTACTAAAAACACTGGAGAGCACAGGAATAGAGGTAACTTTCAATATAATAATAAGCAATTTCTACCTAAAATCTTCTGCAAGCATTTTATGTAATGGAGATAAGTTAGATGTGTGAAAATAAGATCGGGGTGAAACAAGGATGGCCATTATCACCACTATGATTCAAAATGGTACTAGAAACACAAGCTGTAGCAATTAGACAAGATTAAGAAATGGAAGGAATTAGAAGAGGCAAAGGGGAAAGTAAGTTATCACTCTTGGTAGATGACATTATTATATACTTGGAGCATCCCAGGGATTCAAGTAAAAACTACTTGAAATACAAAGTAACTTTGACAAAATTGCAGGTTACAAAGCAAACCAACCAAAATCTTCTGCATTTCTGTATATTAACAACAAAGACCAACAGAAAGTGATAGAAGGAAAAATTCCATTTAAAGCCAGGATAGACACTACAAAATATTTGGGAGTTTCCCTTTGAAAACAAACCTAGGGACTATATGAACACAATTACAAGATACTTTTCACGCAAATAAAGTCAGATCTAAGTCAGTGGAAAAATATAAGTTGCCCATGGGTAGGTCGAGCCAACATAATAAAAACGACAATTCTACTAACTTAATTTACTTATTTAGTGCCATACCAATTCAACTACCAGATAATTATTTTCTAGAGCTAGATAAGATAATATCAGAATTCATCTGGAAAACAAAAGGTCCAGAATATCAAAGGGACTAATGAAAAGAATTGCAGGTGGCCTAAGTCAACCAGATCTCAAGCAGCAATAATCAAAACCACTTGTTACTGGATGATTTGTTGTCAAATGAATGGAACTGAACCAGGAGAACTTTGTACACAGCAACAACCACAGTGTGCAACGATTTTTCCTGTTAGACTTAGAACTTCATTGCAATGCAAGGACTTTAAAAATCTCAAATTTTTTTTAAGGCAAAATGCCTTTCACATCCAGAGAAAGAATTATGGAATTCAATTGCAGATTGTATCAGATCATTTTCTTTTGTAATTCGTTTTGGTTTGTTATATGATTTCTCCCATTTATTTTACTTCTTCTGTATAACATGACTACGGTGAAAATATATTCAATAGGAATGTATATGTGTAGAAACTATATTTAATTGTATACTGTCTCGAGGGAGGAAATGAAAACAATCTGGGTTGTATGGTAGTGATTGTGGAACTCTAAAAATAAACAAAGAAACAAGTAAATAAATGAAGCTGACACAAGAAAACAAAGTAGAAAATTTCCCCCCAAATTCAGTAAAATAGCTAAAATATTTCCCTAAATAAAATTTATAATTTGAAAAGTAAAAAAAAAAATCAGTCTGATTCAGAGTATATTCATCTTTCTTCATGGGATCTGGTCACAGATGTTTTTGATTTGTTTTATTTTTTTGAAAAGCTCATATTCCTCATATCTATCTATCTATCTTTATATCTATCTGTGCATCATTTATAATCCATGGGATACATGTAGATCTATGTCAAAGAGATATTGACTAGTACTGTAAAATTACAGTAGGTCTTTCAAAGGTGACAATGGATATAGGTAGTTTATGGAGGGCAAAAATTCACAATAGACCTTGCAGAAGGCATATTAAAAGAAATAGTAAAACGTCTTGAATAAAGAGATTTAGGAATTAAGAGTTGTGTTCCAAATCTTCCAAGCTATTTATTAAGTTTAATATTTTCTTGTTCAAAGAACTAACAACCATGGTATCTGGAACTATATCTGGTCTTGAACACACCACTTCAATTTGTGCATAGTTTAAACTCTACCTTGGAAAAGACTAAAAGCAGCAAAACGAAAGTGATTTCCCACCTATTCAGGAATTCATAAGAAAGCCATGACCTTCCAGTTGGTCATGATTTTGAAGAGGAAATAATTAATGTATAAAGTTTGAATTATGGAACTTAGAAATTTACAAGAATATCCAATGCATAGTTTTTGCATATTTCACTAAGGAAACACACCCAGGGACATTGTTTTGGTAGTATTGCAAGTGTAACCTCATAGTTGATTACATGATGTCAATTCTTCTGGGATTTTCTGTAGCAGCAGAAGTTATAACCCAGCCACAGAAAACTGAGAAAAACTGCTCATTATTTAAAGTGAATCTAGTGCAATATTAGAAATTAGGGAGCTCCCCCATAGACACACAGAAACAAAAGAAAACAAAAATCAACGACAATGATAAAAAAAAAATCACATTTTTTCCTCAGAGATGACATTGAGGGTATTACTACCACACACATTATATGCATGTCACGATCATGAATTTGCTGCCTGAGTGGTTTTCCCTTTGACACCTTACATACAGAGTCTGTTTTATATATATATATATATATATATATATATATATATATATATATATATATATATATATATATATATGTGTGTGTGTGTGTGTGTGTGTGTGTGTGTGTGTGCGTGCGTGTGTGTGCGTGCGTGTGTGTGTGTGGTGTAATATAATGGCAAAAATTGCAGAATTAGTACTGATATCGTGTACTGTGATTCTCATTCATATCTGCTTGCCTGACTAATGAGAAAGTTCCGATGACATCTTGACATTGTTCATTTAATTTCATCTGCCCCAGTGAGATTCCTTGAACAATGAATTCAGAGCTTTGTTGAAACTTAGAATTCATTCAACCTACGCAATTTTTATAGACGAGGAAATCGTGGTACAAAAAGTCTTCCTTGAAATCCCACCACTATTAAATTGTATCATAGACACTGGTGCCCAAGTACTTTGTGTTTGTATCTTGCATAACTCTACAACTTGTCACAATATATAACTCTCGGTCTACCAGTGAGAAAGAAAAAATCTTTACACCTCTACATAGAAATAAATTGTTAAAATTATAAATGTTACATTTTAATTCTCTGTATCCTCCCACCTGCAAAAAAGGAAAGGTAAAATACGTTTTTCTGTATTGGCTCCCATTTTACTCAGTACACAAGATTTTATCTATATTTTCTCAATATTGAGGACTTCTAATGTGGGAACTTCCTCCACCAACCCAGGTCACAATCACAGTGACTAATTAGATTGAATTCAACCCCAACTATGCTTTATTGATTCTCTAAAAGAAATAAGCCAGGGAAAAATTGAATTGGTTAGGAAGGATAAGTCATTGCTAGAGTGCCATAAAAAAGAGTGGCCTTCCCAGAAAGGCATACTTTGGGAATAACTACAGTAGTGTAGTTTCTGATGGCTACAATTTCTGTTAGGGGACAGGCAATGGGAACGTGAAAGTGTGCTATTCCTGAGTTTCTTACATACATTTCAAAATCATATAATATACTTTTTACCATGAGGCCATAAGTTCTGGATTCCTATTCATTCTTAGATATTTCCAAGCTCTATGGCCTTGGGGAAGATTTTTTCCATTATTTCTTTTATTATTCATTAATGTTTTTACATTCTTTTCTTTTTAAAATTTTTAGATCCAAATTCTCCGCCCCCATCCCATACATCCACTGAGAAAGTAAATACTGTGATATCAAATATACAAATGAAATAATACAGAAGTATTTTCGTATTAAACATATTTCCAAAAAGGCAAGAAAAATTAAAGAAGTGAATATGGTATTCCAATTTGCACTTAGAGTTTATCAGCCCTCTTTCTTGAGGTGGATAGCATTTTGTCATAGTAAGTCCTTCAGAACCGTGTCCAAATCTTTCACAGCTGATCATCGTGGTTAATGTGCACATTAACCTTGCAGCACTCACTTTACTTTGTATTTCTCAATAACAGTGTTATCATGTTTTCCTGAGCCCCTCCCATAGTTACCCACACCAAAATAGTACTTGTTCAGCCATTCTCTAATTCCTGAGCATGGCCTGGATTACCTATTCTTTACCATCACCAACAATTGATATAATTATTTTTATATCTGTATCTCTATCTATCTATCTATTTATCTAATTTGCTTTCCTTTTTCTTTGTTCTCTTTGGAATATAGGCCTAGTGGATAACTGGATAATTGGATATGCCCAATTTTATAGTCCTTTGAGTCCAGTTCCTAATCGTTCTCCAGAATGTTTGGACCAGTTCACTAATCTGCCAATAGTTCATTAGTGTACATATTCTTTCTCCAGTATGTGTCATTTATGATGGATTTGAGAAGGGACATCAGTGATTTTAATTTACCTTTCTTTAATCAATAGTAATTTGAAGCTTTTTCTTCATATGACTAAGTAGCTCTGATTTCTTCTAAAAGCTGTCTATTTTAATTTGACTGAATATTATATTTAGTGGTTATTTGAGAGATGCAGCCCCTACTAAATAAACTTGTCTCAAATTCATTTTTAATTACATAATTATCGATAGTATATTGTTTTAACCAAAATGCAGTTTCCCTGATTGTCCCTTTTAATTAAGCCTATTTTTTCATTTACTTTGTCTGAGAACATTATTGCTACCCGTGCCTTTTTTATTTGTTGTTATGTTAGACTCCTCCAATCTGTTTCGTGTATGTCTCTTGTAAAACAAAATGTTGTTGAATTCTTTTTTCTGATCCATTCTGCTATCCACTTCCATTTTATGGGTGAGTTTATCCTTATTGAGTTATGGTTATTAACTGTATATTTTCCTTCATCCCATTTTTTTGTGTATTTCTTCTCACTCTCTTTTTTTCTCTATCTCTCCAAGCAATCCGATTTTCTAAGCACAGTCTCCTTAATGTAGCCTCTCATTCTATTATTCATCCCTTTCTCTTATCCCCTGGTCCCTTCCTATTTCCTTATTGGGCAAACTACATTTTTATATACAATTGAGTATACATATATATTCTTCCATCTTTGAACCAATACTGATGAGACTGAGTTTCAAGTATTGTAAAAACTCTTTACCACTCCACTGTAAAACTCTTCCTTGGATGTCACTTTTAGGTGAGGCATTTCCCTCCCCCTACCCCTTGCCTTAGACCTTTCATTTTCCTGTTTTTCCAGTGCATCCCTCTCTCTCCATTCTTTTGGGAAATTATTCCAGTTACATCAACTTGCATGGATGCTGTCTATGCAAAGTCCTTTGATCTGCCCTAATAATGATAGAGTTCTTAGGAGTCACAAGTATCATCTTCACATAAAGAAATGTAAAGAGCTTAACTTTATTGAGATCTTTATGATTACTATTTTATGTTTTACATTTCTATGCTTTTCTTGAGTCTTTCATTTAAATGGCTTATATACTATTCAGGTATAGTCTTTTCATCAAAAATGCTTGAAAGTACTTCCTTTCATTAAATATTCCCTTTTCCCCTGAAGGTTGATATTTAATTTTGCCGGATAGGTTATTCTTGGTTGAAAGCACAGCTCTTTACCTTCTGCAATTTAATATCCCAAGTCCTTTGCTCCTCTACTAGGGTAACTTCTACATTTTGTGTGATCCTTACTGGGGTTTACAGTATCTGAAATGTTTCTTTCTGTTTGCTAGAAGAATTTTCTCTTTGACCTTGGAGCTATGAAACTTGATTCTAATTGATATACGTTAGATTTTTTTGTATTGGGATTGCTTTCAGGAGATAATTAGTGGTCTTTCAATTTCTGTTTTACCACGTGGGTCTCAGATATGATGACAGTTGAGTATGATATTCTCTTCAAAAGGATTTCTAAGATCTTTTTTTATTATTGCTTTGAAGTAGTCCAATAATTCTTTCATTACCTCTCTTTGATATAGTTTCCACTTCCATTGTTATTCCAAAGAAATACTTGCATTTTCTTCAATTATTTTTCATTCTTTTTACTTTGTTTCATTGTTTCTCAATATCTCATAGAGTATTATATTCCATATGTTCAACTCTAATTTTTGGATTTATTTGCTTCAGTAACATTTTGCATCTTTTTTTTTTTTTTACCATTGCACCACTTCTAGTATGTGAGATGTTATTTTCTTCATTATTTTTGTGCCTCCTTAAAGAAGCAGTGAATTCTTTTTATTCCTAATTTTCTTGCATTACTCATTTTGTCTTTTCTAACTTATCTTCTATCACTCTCATCTCCTTTTTAACTCTTCTAGGAATTTTTGTTGAACTTCAGTCCAATGAGCATTTTTGAGATTTTGGTTGTGTCTATTGTCATATTGTTGTCACATTGTTAGTCTTCCCCTTCACTTTTTATGGTAAAATATATTTGTTTTTGATTGGTTTGCTCTGTTGCTTATTTTTCAGCCTATATTTGGAATTTGAACTTTATGTTAAAATTGGAATCTTCACCTGGAGGTGTGGAGACTCTGTCTTAAGCATCAGGTTTTTGTTTGTTTGTCTGTTGTTCTTTTTGTTGTTGTTGTTGCTGTTTTCACTGATAGTTCTGGGGAAATTTGTGAGATTGTCTTTTTATATTTCCAGGAAATTATGATCCTAGGAAGGGAACGGCAACTGCTCTGCACTCTGTTCTTTATTCCAGAAGGGCCTCTTGTCTCCTGCAGCCAAAAGTGCTAGCATTCTCTTTGCATTGGAACTGAAGCCATGGTGCCTACTTCTTTATGAATGACCACAAGGGTTACTCTCTGTTCTGGAACTGCAACCCCGAACATCCTGTGATACAGTTGCCACTCAGTGTGACTTTTACTCAGCGTCAGCAAAGGTTCCTCTGCTATCTTTTTTCTGACAAGTTTTCCAAATCATCGTAGCATTTCTGGGTTGAGAGATCCTCAAACTGTCCCTATTGCTGCGATTGTTATTGCTGCTACTGAGTATGCGGGGTCCTGACAGTCTTTCTCTCCAGAATAACAAATGTTTCCTACTAATGTCTTAAGTTTTCTCAGGCCAGAAATGCATCTCACCCTGATTTTTTGCTACTTCTGCAGCTCTGACATATGATTTGATTCATATTGAGGGGAATGTTGAGACAATTTAGCTGGGTCACTTCTAATCTCTCATCTTCATTCCCCATTACTTTGAATGATGTATGCTCCTAAAGGACAGGGATAGTTTGAATTGTATTTTTGCTTCACAAGAACTGAAGGCACTGAATTTCAATCAATTCCATTGAACTCTTGTAAACATGAAAAATATAACTATTGTTTGTTATAACTTCTTGATGAAAACTAATTTTTGCTTGTGGAAATGGGTGTTAGTTTTTGAGTTGTCAGAAGGCATACCAGTATTCTATGTTCTTTGACTGTTCTGTATGTGAACTATAAGGTCAGGTGCTAGGGGAAAAATCCAAAAATCAAAGTCAAGTAAAATATTTAACCTCCAAGAACCTTAATTCTTATATAATTTGTATAATGGAGATAATAATATTTTCACTACCTGACACATTTTATTGGTGTGAGAAAAGTCCTTTCCAAACCTTAAATTCTTATATAAATGTTATTGGTAAAAAAATGGTGGTATTAGTTGCAGTGTTATTACTTGTACCAAGGCAAAGCAAATGCATATGTCCTTTCTACATTTCAACACACACCTATCCAGACATGTGTTTCCATTATTGATATATTTTCTCCCTCAAAACTACCTTTGAAACTCATTTCAGTCTACTTTATCCTGCATGAAAATATTGAGGAAGCAGAGGAATTCACTGGGATTTGCCTTAGGTCCCACACATCTAAAGATAACAGAGAAAACCCATAATTCATTGAACTGAGAGAAGCTATAAAAATGTTCTGTCACTCAAGTGCTGTAATTGTGGTCTCTGAGGAAATTGACACAATGAATATAGGGTATTTCAAAAGTCTTAGTTTAGTTTTGCGCTAACAAAGTTTAAAATTGCACTAGCACTTTTGTATCACACTAATTTTCATGCCATACAATATATTCATATTGTGAAAATATGCAATAAGCTATGTGTTTTGGTAATACAAGTTTTATTTTGTTTTTTTTTTTTTTTTTTCAAAACAAAGTGCTGGGGCATAGCCAAGATGGTGGAGTAGAAAGACACGCATATGCTGGCTCTCCCCATATAGCTCATAAAATACCTGTAGGGAGGGACTCTCAACAAATTTTGGAGCAGCAGAAGTTGAGAACAACAGAATGGAAGAGATTTCCAGCCCTGGGGGACCTGAAATGCCCACAGGAAATGTATGTTGCACCAGGAGTGGAGTGGAGCCCAGTCCAGGCTTGGCCATGGAGAGTGGCTCTGGGAGGAGAATACCATGGAGGCTGAATGTCCAGTTGCAGTAGCAGCAGTTCCCGGGTCCCTCAACTCACAGGCGCCAAAGGCAGTAGCAGGGTTTATTCAGCTGGCTGGGAAGGGAGAAAGGCCTTCTGTAACTCCGGCCTTAGGCAGTAGCCACAAAGACCACATTGAGAAGGTGGTGACAGTTCGCACCACAGGCCTCACAGCAGTCTGCATCCATTGCTGGATCGTAAAATCCCAGGAGGCACTGAAGAACTGATTCTTACCTCAGCCATGCATAGAGGCCCTGTCCCCACCTAATACCTGAGGGATCTGAGCAACTGATAGTTATTTTATTTTATTTATTTAACTTTTAAACATTCATTTCCACAAAATTTTGGATTCCAAATTTTCTTCCCATTTCTCCCTTCCTCCCACCCCAAAACACCGACCATTCTAATTGCCCCTATCACCAATTTGCCCTCTCTTCTATCATCCCTCCCTTCCCTTGTCCCCATCTTCTCTTTTGTCCTGTAGGGCCAGATAACTTCTTATATCCCATTACCTGAATTTCTTATTTCTTAGTAGCAAGAACAGTACTCGAGAGTTGTTCCTAAAACTTTGAGTTCCAACTTCTCTTCATCTCTCCTTCCCAACCCATTCCCTTTGGGAAGGAAGGCAATTCAATATAGGCCACATCTGTGTAATTTTGCAAATGACTTCGATAATAGTCATGTTGTGTAAAACTAACTATATTTCCCTCCATCCTATCCTGGCCCCCATTGCTTCTAGTTTCTCTTTTAATCCTAGCCCTCCCCCAAGACTATTGACTTCAAATTGTTGCCTCCTCCCATTGTCCTCCCTTCCATCATCCCCCGCCCTGCTTATCCGCTTCTCCCCCACTGTCCTGTATTATAAGATATGTTTTCATACCAAAATGAGTGTGCATTTTATTCCTTCCTTCAGTTGGATGTGATGAGAGTAAACTTCTTGTTTTTCTCTCAGCTCCCCTGTTTTTCTCTCCACTAAAAAGTCTCCTGCCTGCTTCTTCTATGAGGGATAATTTGCCCCATTACATTTCTCCCTCTCTCCTCCCAATACATTTCTCTCTCACCATTTAATTTCATTTTTTTTAAGATATAATCCTATCCTATTCAATTCACTCTGTGCTGTATGCTTCTCTTGTGCATGTGTGTGTGTGTGTTTCTCTCTGTGTGTGTGTGTGTGTGTGTAATCCCACCAACTATCCAGATACTAAAAAGTTTCAAAAGTTAAAAATATAGTCTTTCTATGTAGGAGTGTAAACAGTTCAATTTTGGTAAGTCCCTTATGATTCTCTTTCCAGTTTACTTTTTCATGCTTCTATTCATTATTATGTTTGGAGATCAAATTTTCTTTTCAGCTCTGATCTTTTCATCAAGAATGCTTGAAAGTCCTCTGTTTCATTGAAAGACCAATTTTTGCCCTAAAGTATTGTACTCAGTTTTGCTGGATAGGTGATTCTTGGTTTTAATCCTAGTTCCTTTTGTAATATCCAATTCCATGCTCTTCAGTCCCTTAATGTAGAAGATGCTAGATCTTATATTATCCTGATGGTATTTCCACAATACTGGAATTGTTTCTTTCTAGCTGCTTACAATATTTTCTCCTTGAGCAGGGAACTCTGGAATTTGGCCACAGTATTCCTAGGTGTTTTTCCTTTTGGATCTCTTTCAGAAGGTGATCGGTGAATTCCTTGAACACTTATTTTGCTCTCTGGTTCTGGAATATCAGGGCAGCTTTCCTTGATAATTTCATGGAAGATGATGTCTAGGCTCTTTTTTTTTATCATGGCTTTCACGTAGTCCCATAATTTTTAAATTTTCTCTCCTGGATCTATTTTCCAGGTCAGTTGTTTTTCCAATGAGATATTTCACATTATCTTCCATTTTTTCATTCTTTTGGTTTTGTTTTGTGATTTCTTAGTTTCTCCTAATGTCGTTAGCCTCCATCTGTTTCATTCTGATTTTTAAAGAACTATTTTCTTCAGTGAGTTTTTGAACCTCCTTTTCCTTTTCACTAATTCTGTTTTTTAAAGCATTCTTTTCCTCATTTGCTTTTTCAACCTCTTTTGCCAATTGAGCTAGATTATTTTTCAAGGTTTTATTTTCTTCAGCATTTTTTTGGGTCTCCTTGAGCAAGAGTCTTTACAATGAGTAAAATGCAGAAACCAGAGTGTCTTTAACTACAAATAGTATATGTATAAGAGTTGTTAATTCTTTTCTTGTGATTGAAGATCTTCCCCACCCATTAATGGACTTGCCTGTTTAGGTGAATTTGATTAAGGAAGATTTGTGTGAAGGAGGAAGCATTTTGTTAATGAGGCACTGGTTCTCAAGGGTCGTGATGCCCTCTCACTTGAGAAAAACTGCAAATACTCTGAGCTGAGTTTTTACTTTTGGGGTGAGTTTTTAATAAGAAGGATTGAGTGCCAGATGGGGATTCTGGGAAGCTTCCAAGTAGCCCCCTCACTCTAGCTTTGAGGATCCAGATGTCCTGCTTCCCTCTCTAGTAACTATGGTCAGACAACTGGGATCCAATTGTCTGTTGAATTCAGACAGAGGAAGCCTGATCTGTCGACTTTTTTGATTTCTCTGTATTTTCTTTTAAGTTCAGGGCACTGACTCCCCTTAATTAAGTGAGTGATATATGTACTTGATTAAAAGAATGAAACATGTGCTTGACTAAAGTGATTACTAACCACTGAATGCAAAGCTAAGTCACAGCTTTTGATAGCAAGTCGTCCCCCAACCCGTGTATGCTGGGGTGGTTACTGCTCCTTTATTCCATAGGCAGTAAGATGTATGAAATTTAAAAGGAAAGTATTGGATTTTGTGGGCCTGGGAAAATTGTTTGTTTCTTCCCAGTTCTGATAACTGTTGTTCTGTGGAGCCAAGGGATGTGGAAATGACCAGAACCTGGGCTCAGGTGGATGAGCCAGCTCCTGGTTCTTCTTGAGGAGTGGAATCCCTGAAAGTGTATTGTGTTCAGAAACTAGGGCAGAGCTGCAAGAGCTTGGAATGGAGCCATGGAACCCCAATAGAATCCTGGGTGCTGAACTACCCAGGAGAAGAAAAGAACTACCCGTGTGCTGACCTTGGTGGGATGAAAAGAACTGGAGCACAGAGCTGCCAGTGTGCAGCCCCAATTAAAGGCTGGGAGCAACTGGCTCTTACTGGAGAAGAGGAACCGAGGATCTTGGATTTCAACCTTGGGCAAGATTGGGACTGCTCATCAAGGTACTGAGTGTACCTTTTTACAGTGTTTTACTGTGACAAATTGGGACAAAGGGTGGAGTTGCCCATGGTAGATGGAGGAAAGTGCCCTGTACCTCCCAAGGACTCCACCCTGATGACTTTGTTGCCCAACTGACCCTCAGGACTCAGACACGAGGCATGTAGAATTAAGAGTGAGGCTCATTGGAGCCTAGCCTGAGAGGGCAGGGTGGGGAGGACATGCCCACTCCCCTAAAGGATTTTGCTTGGACATTGCTGTTTGGGATTGTGGAAGGAATAGCTGGTTGCTCTTTTCTCAAAGAATAATATTATGCTATGCCTGTACCTTTGTGTTTGTTTAAAGCCATATGGCCACCCAGGTAATAAGTTGCTATATTACATATATATGTATATATCTACTTAAGAATATATATATGTATATGTATGTGTGTGTGTGTGTGTGTGTGTGTGTGTATACTTAAGAAATGTTAATGCCTATTTGTACCAGGATCCATGGCCTACTTGAATGTAAGGCCAAGGATGCTGGTAGGGTGGAGTATTATGGCAATCAAAATAGAATATTTTGCTGTTTATGTTTTAGTATAATAAAGCTCTTCTGATTTAATCTTGCCTTTTTCATCAAGGGACTTTACAAGGAGTAAAGTAGAGAAAGAGTTTCTAGAACTAGAAATAACACACATATCTAGATAGATAGATACATAGACATATATATATGCATAGTTAATTATTTTAGTATGATAAAAGATCTTCCCACCATTAATGGGTCAGCCCATTAAGGGAAGTTTGGTTAGGGACAATTTGTGGAAAGCTCCAAACCTTTTGTTAATGAGGTACTGTTCTCAAGGGTTGTGATGCCCTCTGGCTCTAAAAATGGCATAAATACTCTGAGTTGAGGTTTGACTTTGGGACTCAATCTTTTTTTTTTTTTTAATATAAATTTAATTATTTAACATTTTGCATTCATATTCAGAAAATTTTGGGTTCCAACTTTTTTCCCCATTTGTCCCCATCCCCACCCCAATACACCGAGCATTCTAATTTCCCCTATCACCAATTTGCCCTCTCTTCTATCATCCCTCCCTTCTCTTCTCCCCATCTTCTCTTTTGTCCTGTAGGGGCAGATAACTTTCTATTCCCCATTAACTGTATTTCTTATTTCCTACTAGGAAGAACAATACTCGACAATTGTTCCTAAAACTTTGAGTTCCAAATTCTCCCCATCTCTCCCTCCCCACTCATTCCCTTTGGGAAGGCAGACAATTCAATACAGGCCATATCTGTGTAGTTTTGCAAATGACTTCGATAATAGTCATGTTGTGTAAGACTAACTATATTTCCCTCCATCCTATCCTGCCCCATTGTTTCTATTCTCTCTTTTGATCCTGTACCTCCCCAAGGGTTGACTTCAAATTGCTTCCTCTTCCCATTGACCTCCCTTCCATCATCCCCCCAACCCTGCTTATCTCCTTCTCCCCCACTTTCCTGTACTGTAAGATAGGTTTTGTGTGCATTTTATTCCTTCCTTTAGTCGATTGTGATGAGAGTAAACTTCATGTTCTTTTCTTAGTTTTCCTCTTTTTCCCTGTACTAAAAAGTTCTCTGCTTACCTCTTGAATGGGAGATAATTTACCCCATTCCATTTCATCCTCTCTCCTCCCACTTCATTTCTCTCTCACCATTTACCTTAATTTCTTTTAAGATATGATCCCATCCTATTCAATTCCCTCTGTATTCTCTGTCTCTGTGTGTGCATGCATGTGTGTGTGTGTGTGTGTGTGTGTGTGTGAGTAGTCCCACTAACTACCCAGATATTGAAAAGTTTTAATCGTTACAAATATTGTCCTTCCATGTAGGAATGTAAACAGTTCACCTTTGGTAAGTCCCTTATGACTTCTCTTTCCTGTTTACTTTTTCATACAGGGGGTGGGGCTGCTATTCAGGGTAAGATTAAATTCAGGTTTTCAGGTGGGGGCAGGGCCACCTCCCAGGGTCACTTCCCTCAGGGGGTTTATGCGGAGACCTTCAGTAATGTACCGGAGCTCCCGTCTGCTCTGGGAGCCCCTGGCTTCCGCTGCCTCCCAAGGGGGCCTGACTTATGGAGACACCCTGCTCCTCTCTTGGCCAGCCCAGAAGTCTCTTTCACTGACCTGTAGTGCCTGTGGGTTGAGGGACCTTCGTGGCCGCCAGAGGTTCCATCAATGAAGCCTGCTCGGATCTGCATCTCTCTGGGCCGCACGACCAGGGCTGGGTTGGGCTCAGCTGTCCGGTGCACGATGGACTTTTGGTGCCGGTTTTTCTGGGGACTGTGGAATGGAAATCTCCTCCACTCTGTTGCTGTGTGGCTTCCACTGCTCCAGAATTTGTGGGAAGTTCTTTTTACAGGAAATGTATGGGTTGTGGGTTCGGAGCTAACATATAGGAATCTTTCTACTCCAAATCTTGGCTCCTGTCCCCCAATTTTTTTTTGTAAGAAGTTTTGAGTATCAGATGAGGACTCTGGGAAGCCACCAAGAAGCCCCCACCTTTGAGAACTCAGATATTGTGGTTCTCTCTCTGGTAATTATGGTCAGATAGTTGGGGTCCAATTACCTGTTGAATTCATGCAGAGAAAGCCAGATCTGTTGACTTTTTTTGTTTTTCTGTATTTATTTTTGAAGTTCAGGGTGCTGACTCCCTTGAAATACATGAATGATATACACAGTTTGTTAAAGGTATGATGGGAGTGTTTGATTAAAGTGATCGTTAACCTTTTGAAAATTGTTTTCCTTTAGTGAATGCAGATATCAGAACTTGTGATAACAAGCCACCCTGTGTATGTTGGGATGATTACTGCTACAGAGGTGTGGAGGGGGAAGATTCTATGTATGACAGAGAACGTATTCAAAGTCAGAAAGGCAATATACACAATTTCACTTACCAAAAAGGGAAAGAAGACCAGTTGGGCTAGAAATAAAATCAAATAGGAGAAAATAATGTGAAAACACTCACGAAATAAAAAATGAGTTGCAGCCAGAATATGAAGGAATTTAAATGAAAAACATGGTAATTTGTAGGGTTTGTTTTTTTCTATATCTAGAAAGAAACTGTTGAAGATTCTTGAGGAAAATTAAGACTATCCTAGAACTAGTTTATTCTATCAAAATTAAGTTATAATTTTGAGACAATTATATACGTCATCATATTTTAACACATATAATATTTAAGTGCTTATAATCTCCTTGCATTTATTATCAAATTTGATTCTCATAAATATCCCATGAGGTAAGTTCTTTTCCCTTAACTTACAATTTAGAAAACTTAACCAAAGATTAGCTATATTTTCAAGTTCATTTTTTTGTTATCTGAGAGAGGACTTGAATCCAGGTCATCCTGACTTCAAGGGAAGTATTCCATTTCCTCAGTCATTTGTTTCTTTGTTAAAGCAGCTATTGTATTTGCTTTGTTCATAATAAAGATTGTGTGCCTTTTTAAAGCACTATCACCTAAAGTAAGCTTGATTAGAATTTTCCTTCACTTAGATTTTTGAGAAATCTCCTTTGATCTGGAGAACTTTCACTCTAATGATACATAGAGAAAGTTTTCATTTCTTATGGCAGCATTTCCTGCTAAAGTTGTTTCAAGATAGAAAGCATCACATGTTTGAGATGGGCTATGTGTAGGATGAACTTTATCTCACTTTTGGTCTTGAAAAAGAGACTGATACTGTGATGGCGATTCCTACACTGGGCAGGAGATGGATTAAATGTCACCTAATAATATTTGCATTTTTTAAATTTTATTCTATGCACTTATCAGTTCCATCCATCTACTACTTTTCAAATTTATTTATTTATTTTTAGTTTTCTACATTCATTTCCACAAGATTTTGAATTACAAATTTTCTCCACATCTCCTCTCTCCCAACCTAAGACAGCATGCATTCTGATTACTGCTTCTCCCCAGTCTTCCCTTCCTTTTAACATACCCCCATTCTCATTTCCTGATCCCCTGTATTTCCTTAGTGAGCAAAATAGTTTTCTATACCCCATTGCCTGAATATCTTATTTCACAGTTGCATGTAAAAACAATTCTAACATTCCTTGTTATAACTTCGAGTTCCAACTTCTTGCTCATCCTCCCTCCCCACTCATCCCCATGGAAAAGGCAAGCAATTTGATACATTTTGTACATATGAAGGTATGCAAAAGATATCCATGAAAGTCATGTTGTGGAAGACTAATTATATTTCTCTCCATCCTATCCTGCCCTCCATTTTTTCTATTCTCTTTTTTACCCTATTCCCTCCTAAAAAAATTATTTCTTCTAATTAAGTCCTCCTCTCATATGCCCTCCATTCTATCATACTCCCACTCCCCTTCTTATCCCCTTCTCCCCTACTTTCCTGTAGTGTAAGGTAGATTTTCATAGCAAATAAAGTACTCATGTTATACCCTCCTTAAGCCAAATGTGATGAGAATAAAATTCACTTTTTCCCTCTCAACTCCTCTCTCTTCCCTTTCACTGAAAAAGCTTTTTCTGGTCTTTTTTATGTGAGATATAATTTGGCTCATTCTATTTTTCCCTTTTTCCTCCCAATATATTCCTCTCTCAGCCTTTAATTTTATTTTTTTAGATATCATCCCTTCCTGTTCAACTGAACCTATGCTTTCTGTCTGTATGTATATAAGCCCTCCAACTACCCTAGTACTGAGAAAAGTCTCAAGGGTTGCAAATATTATCTTTCCATGTAGAAATGTAAACAGTTCAATTTCAGTAAGTCATTTATGATTTCTCTTTCCTGTTTTCTTTTTCATATGTCTCTTGATTACTGTATTTGAAAGTCAAATTTTGTTCAATTCTGATCTTTTCATCAAGAATACTTGAAACTTCTCCATTTCTTTGAATGACCATTTTTACCCTGAAGTATTATACTTGGTTTTTGTAGGTAAGTGATTCTTGGTTTTAATCTAGTTACTTTGACTTCTGAAGTAGCATTTTCAAGCCCTACAATCCCTTCATCTACAAGCTACTATATCTTATGTTATCCTGATTGTATTTTCACAGTACTAGATTTTTTTTCTTTCTGGCTACTTGCAATATTTTTTTCCTTGATGTAGGAGCTCTGAAATTTGGCTATAGCATTCCTAGGAGTTTTCCTTTTGGGATCTCTTTCAAGAGGTGATTGGTGGATTCTTTCAATATATTTTTTTAACCCCCTGGTTCTGGTTCTGGAATATCAGGGCAGTTTTTCTTGATAATTTCTTGAAAAATGATTTCTAGGGGATGGGGGAATATACCATGGGCCACTTGATTCCCCCACAATCTGTGGGCTGAGAGCCCCTGAAACAGACTCTTTCTCTGCTCCTGCTGCTGTTGTTGGTGCTGCAGGTTTCTCAGTCCCCTTTCCCTTCTGCTGCCCTAGTTGGGGCCCAGACCACTCCACTCTTCCACCCTCGTCCCACAATTTTTTTTCACTGACCTTCCAATTTGTCATCAGTGTTTTGGGGTCCTGAAGGCTAGAAAGTACCACAGGTGAGAAAGATTCAGTCTCCACAAGGCCTACCGAGTTCTTGTTTGTGCTACCTAAGCCCTCGCTGGACTATACTCTGCACCTGTTCCTTGAGTATCCACATAGACACTTCCCAGCAACGTTTCAGGCTGTCTTGGTGTGAAGCTTTCCTTTGCTCTGTCATACTGTGATTTCTGCAGATCCAGATTTTGTTTAGAGCCATTTTTTTTTTCAGGAATTTGGTTGGGCTTGGGGTCAGCAGTCTAGCAAGTGCTTGTTGTTGCTCAGCTCCTTGGTTCTGACCTCCATACTTCTGTTTTTGTGTTACTACAGTTTAGCAATATATCAGTTGAGAGAGGACATCTCAGTCTTTCTTTGTATTATAGAAAGAATTCAGAGTATTTGAAAATATGTCTATCTGAACTAATTTGGGAAACAATTAAACACTTTTAGGAAAGAATAATTTTGGCCAAAAGGATGCAGTAACTGCCCTGTTGATGTATGTTTAGAAAGGCATAGTTAAATGTGTCAAAGTGAACACTGTAATATAGAAACAACAACCAAAAACAAGACTTAATTTGAATTTTGTGGAAGCTCAAAACATTCTGAGTTTTCTATTGTTTTCCATTTTTGGAGGGGAGGGTAAAAAAGGGGATGAAGGAAAAGAAATTCAGATGTTGATATGGCATATGATAATATAACATTTTAGTTCTGTATCAGTAAGCGCCCCGACATACACAGGGTTCTCCTACCATATATTCTTGGATCTACATTCATAAAAGGAAAGGTTATTTTTGAGGGTTTAACAATCACATAATCAAGCACATATACCGTTTACCTAGTTCAGGGGGGAAAACAGTGAACCCCAAAGAAAATACAGAGAAATCAAAAGCTAACAGGCAAGCTTCCAAAATGTCTGACCAATAACTGTATATATCTTTACCAGACAGGAAATATCTGGCTTTTCAAAAGGTGAGGAGAGGCCCCTTGGCTGCTTCCAGAGTCCTAGTCTGGAGAAGAAAACACTTCCAGTCAGTAGGTCCCAAAGTAAATCCTCACTGTCTGAGTAGTTATACACGTTTTTGAGCCAGATGGCATAATTCTCTCCAAGTGCCTCAATAAAAGAAAAAAGCACTTGGTACCCTACTAAAAAACAACTCCCCTAATAAAACCTCCCATTATGGGCTAAGCCCATCAATGAATGAGAAAGATCCTCCTTAGTCACACTGAAATAGAGGCATTATACTTTTTGATTATACTAAAACAAAAACAGCCAAAAGATGTTATTTCACATTCCAATACAAGGTCTAACATTATTTTAGTTTTTCCTATGATTGTTCAGATTCAATGTGAAAAGGTGGTAAAATGACAATAAACGTTACTTTTATCTGCTTTTACAATGTTAGCCTTTTGGTTTTTAGAATATGGGGTAAACCTGAATAAGAAATATATGTATAGGGCGGAGCCAAGATGGCGGAGTAGAAGGACTCACGTTTACGAGCTCCGAAACCAAAAGCCCATAGAATTAATGTAAAAAGAGTCCCCCATAACTTCTGGGTCAATACAAGGTGTGCAGAAGCAGAGTGGAAGAGATTTCAGTTCCAGGGAGCCCTGGAGACCCATCCCCAGAGGCCGGTACGCCCCAGAAAGTGGACCCCACCCCCAACGCTGCCTTGGCCGTGGACCCAGAGAAGCTGATCTGAGCAGGCTTCAGAGACGGAAGCTCCGGCAGCTGGGAAAGTCCTTCCGCCCACAGAAGCTACAGGTCAGTGAGAGAGGCCGGGCTGGAGGAGAGGGGAAGCAGGGCATCTCCATGACTAGGGCCCCCTCGGTAGGAAGCGGCGGCGGCAGAGACGGGGGTAGGAAGCCATGGAGGCAGAGGTGTGAGCGGCAGCTGAGGTGGCAGCGGACCGGGACCCAGGAATCCCCCAGCGGCAGGCAGGATCTTCATTACGGAAGATTCCTGCATAGGACCTGATGGAGTTGAGCCTGGGAGACGGCCCTGCCCCCACCCCGCTCTGTTACTGAAGGCTTCTGCTTAAAGCCCCCAAGGGAGTGGGGTTTAGGAGGCGGGCCCCCTACCCCGCCCCCACCTGCTCCATTCCTGAAAGTCTCTGCATAAAGCCCCTGAGGGATCAGAGTCTCGGAGGTGGCCCTGGCCCAACCCCAGCACCTGAACTAAAGCTCACTGATTGACAGCCAGCAGGAGGAAAGCCCATTTAAATCTCAGAGGCCAAGCACTAGCTGGGCGGATCCAGGCGGGGGTGGAAAGGAATCTCAGAAGTCAAGTAACTGGCTGGGAAAATGCCTAGAAAAGGGAAGAAAAATAAGACTTTAGAGAGTTTTTTCCAACAAATGCAAATGATCCCGACCTTCGGATCTGATGATGAGGACGTATCCTTGCCATCAGGGAAAGACGTGGAGGGCGGGGCCTCAGTACCCCAGACACCCCAGGGGGGTGGTGGGTGGGCTCAGGCCCTGGAAGAGCTCATAAAGGATTTTGAAAAGCAAGTTAGACAGGTGGAGGAAAAACTGGGAAGAGAAATGTCAGAGATGCAACAAAAGTATGAAAACCGGGTCAATACCTTGGTAAAGGAGACCCAAAAAAATGCTGAGGAAATTAACATCTTGAAAAATAGGCTCACCCAATTGGCAAAGGAGGTTCAAAAAGCCAATGAGGAGAAGAATGCTTTCAAAAGCAGAATGAGCCAAATGGAAAAAGAGGCTCAAAAGCTCACTGAACTTAATAGTTCTCTCAAAATTAGAATGGAACAGATGGAGGCTAATGACTTGCTGAGAAACCAAGAAAACACAAAACAAAACCAAAAGAATAAAAACAATGGAAGATAATGTGAAATATCTCATTGGAAAAACAACTGACCTGGAAAGAGTCAGGAGAGAGAGTTTAAAAATTATGGGACTCTCTGAAAGCCATGACCAAAAAAAGAGGCTAGGCATCATCTTTCATGAAATTATCAGGGAAAACTGCCCTGATATTCTAGAACCAGAGGGCAAAATAAGTATTCAAGGAATCCACTGATCACCGCCTAAAAGAGATCCAAAAAGAGAAACTCCTAGGAACATTGTGGCCAAATTCAAGAATTCCCAGGTCAAGGAGAAAATATTGCAAGCAGCTAGAAATTAACAATTCAAGTATTGTGGAAATACATTCAGGATAATGCAAGATCTAGCAGCTTTTACATTAAGGGATTGAAGGGTGTGGAATAGGATTTTCCAGAAGTCAAAGGAACTAGGACTAAAACCTGGAATCACCTACCCAGCAAAACTGAGTATAATACTTCAGGGGAAAAAATGGTCTTTCAATGAAATAGAGGACTTTCAAGCACTCTTGATGAAAAGACCAGAGCTGAAAAGAAAACTTGATTTTCAAACTCAAGAATGAAAAAAACCATGAAAAGGTAAACAGTAAAGAAGAAGGGGCTTACTAAAGTTGAACTGTTTACATTCCTACATGGAAAGACAATATTTGTAACTCTTGAAACTTTTCAGTGTCTGGGTAGTTGATAGGATTTTACCCACACACACACACACACATACACACACACACGTGTGTGTGCATACACACACACATACACCCATGCATGCACACAGACAGAGAGTAGAGAGAGAATTGAAAAGGATGGGATAATATCTTTAAAAAATGAAGGTAAAGGGTGAAAGAGAAATGTATTGGAAGGAGAGAGGGTGAAATGGAATGGGGCAAATTATCTCTCATAGAAGAGTCAGGCAGGAGAATTTTTAGTAGAAGGAAAAAGAGGAGAGCTGAGAGAAAAACATGTAGTTTACTCTCATCGCATTCGACTAAAGGAAGGAATAAAATACACACTCATTTTGGTATGAAAACTTATCTTAAAATACAGGAAAGTGGGGGAGAAGGGGATAAGTATGGAAGGGAGGGCAATGGGAGGAGGGAGCAGTTCGAAGTCAACACTCAGGGAGGGACAGGATAAAAAAAGAGAATTGAAGCAATGGGGGGCAGGATAGGATGGAGGGAAATATAGTCAGTCTTATACAACACGACTATTATGGAAGTCATTTACAAAACTACACAGATATGGCCTTTATTGAATTGCCTTCCTTCCCAAAGGGAATTGGTGTGGTGGGAGGGATGGGGAGAAGTTGGAACTCGAAGTTTTAGGAACAACTGTTGAGTATTATTCTTGCTACTAGGAAATAAGAAGTACGGGTCATGGGGAATATAAAGTTATCTGGCCCTACAGGACAAAAAAGAAGATGGGGGCAAGGGAAGGTGAGGATGATAGAAGAGAGGCCAGATTGGTGATAGGGGAAATTACAATGCTTGGTTTATTGGGGTGGGGGTAGGGGACAAGTGGGGAGAAAATTTGGAATCCAATATTTTGTGAAAATGAATGCAAAAAGTTAAATAAATAAATTTATTTAAAAATGAAAAATTCGTTTAAACCATTATAAGGAATTATGCTTACTTTTAATGAGAGTCTGTTTGTTATTTTTCAAATATTAAAATTTTGTCTTATGTAATTTGCCCAAAAGTGCCCCAGTACTTCCACCTATCCATTGCACCAGGGAAAAACTTCTGAAAATAATATTCCATTTCCAGAGAAAAGGTCGTTATGTTACTGAAATAGTGTTGACAAATCTATAAAGTACTACTATTTCATGTCAAGCAAATTATATAAACTCAGGTTTGCATTGTTTTCTGGTTGATCTAAATTTGGTTCCTTTCTACACTATTCCCAAGCGAAATTTACTTCTTAAAAATATATAAAGATATATAAAATTTAAGTCATTGTCAAAATTTTCATATGGAACTTCAACTTAACTATTCCTTGCTCTTTTTCCTTTATGTCTCTTTTCCATATTGACTGGATTCCAGGTACTTCCCTTAGCACTTGTCTTTGTCCTGTACAGCCTTTTGTGGAATTACGTTCATTTTTTTTCCCATCAGACTTGTGCAGAGCTTCCTCTACTAATATAGATAAGTATCTTTCTGCAATTTATAACTTTAGAGAGTTGACTGGCATATTAGTGCCACAGAGACATTCCATAACTTGCCCAGGATCAAATTGCAAGTGTTATGTTAAATATCAATATTGAACCCAGACCTTCTTTTTCCTCCAGAGTCAACTCTGATTTCCTACTCCATTGACTCCTCTGCTAGTACAGATAGATTGATAAAAATATATGCTTCCCCCAAATATAAGCCATGTCCCTGAAATAAAATTTCTTGAAGGGAAAAAATAGGAAAACCACAAAAATGTATAAAATTTAAAAAATTAATGGACACAACTTTGAAGGTTGACAAAAGCTTAGGAGTGAAATTTATACCTCATTCATTTTCCACCATTATTCTCTACTTTAAATTTTTTCCCTTTTGTTACAATTGCCAGTCATGTAATTATTGGTAATTCTGCTTTTTGAATGTTACATTTGAGAGGAAAATGTAAGCTCAGTACAGTAGTTTATCTTTCATATTTTAATCTAATTTGCCAATCTGTATAGCTACCGCAGTCCTAAATAGATTCTAAAGACACTGAACACTGAGGCTCCAGGAAATGGCTCACATCAGTGAGGCTACTGATACCCAAGTAACTTTGTACAAGCATTCAAGATAGCACTGAATTCTTCTAACTACTTGTCCTACCTTTGATATATGACCAGAGAAACTTAACCTCCACTCTAGGGTCCATAAACTATGGTTAGTTAACTTCAAAATGAGAGCTTGTTCTCAGTTAATCAATGTTATTTCATCTATCTTATTTGTTCACTGTAGGTGCTTTCTATGTATATCTTAATTAGAGAAAAATTTTCAGAATTCTCACTGGTGCTGACATGTCAGATCAAATAGTCCGTGCCTAGCACAGTTTCATCATGATAGAATGTGATGGCAGATAGAGACATTGTGGACAAATTGTGATTTTTCAAGGCTGTTCTTTCATGGTGTTAGCTGACCTACTTGCTACAGGCAGTCCTGTTCACTTGACTGCAGGACTAGAATCGTTTTTACAAAATCTGCTAGTTAGGAGTCTGTATTTTTGACCCATGCTAGTACCTTGTCTATTCTTTTGAAAGACTCCTCAGTCAATAGTCTATTGGCTTCTGGCTCTCAATAACAAGTTGTTAAATTGTCAGCGTAAGTACTCAAATTTTAGAAATTGAGGATGCTATAAATCAAAACTTACTCTGATATTTTGTTTATCTTTCTTTAATAAAGTGATGGAAAATATTTATAATGCAAATTAAATTTAAAGGGGTGTGGAGCGACGATGGGGAAATAAAAGCAGGGACTTGTTTGAGTTCTCCCCAAACTCCTCCAAATACTTGTAAAAATGACTGTACATAAATTGTAGAGCAGGAGGACCCACAAAATGACAGAGTAAAATACATTTCCATCCAAAGACAGCCTGGAAGGTAAACAGGAAAGATCTGTGGCTCTAGCGTGGAATAGGAGCAGGCTGCACTGGCACAGACAGAGCCTGAGCAGGTCTCAGAGGACAACCCCAAAACATCAAGGACAACTTGAAAGGTCAGTAGAAAAAACCAGTCAGACCTATGTGAGAGAGGAGTGTGGTCTCGTTGAGCTGTTGGAGGAGGTGGAGCAGGAGGAGGCAATCATAAGAGCAGTGGCTGTTTCTGGAGCTCTCCAACCGACAGATGGTCGGGGGATTGAGTAGCTGATCAGAAGAGGATTGCAAGGATCTCTCTGAGGGATTCTGAGGTGGGATTCTCTTGCTTTGCTGTGCTTGGATTTGAATCGAAATCCTGGGTTGTAGTCCTGAGGTAAGAAGGAGTACTAGTGTGGTGAAGCTTGTGGCAACAGTGGAGAGGGAATCCTTCTCAAAGTTTCAGGATAGGAAGGAGTGCTCTAGGTCATTTGCAGACAAGAGCACAGACCAGGACAGGAGTAAACAGCTCTCCTTGGATCACACAACCTTGGACGAGCTGAAAACTTACATGTGCCTAGAAGTATCTCTGAAAACAGCTTTGCAAAATCCCTGAAGTTTGAGACAGTAGAGGAAACTCATCTCCTACACCTCATTCCTACCTCCACCCTGGAAGCAGAGAACTACCTTGACAAGGAGCTAAAAAGTTAAGTAAATGCCTGGGGAAATGAGCAAACAGTGAAAACAAAAAGACAAAAAACCCGAACAGACTAAAGATTTTTACGTTGGTGACAAGGGAGATCAAAACATACTAACAGAAGAAAATAAAGGCAAAGCTACTACATCCAAAACCTTCAAGAAAAAAATATGAATTGATTAAACTTAAAGTGTGTAAGGGGTACATTTTTTTCAGAACAACTTGTAAAAACATTTCCCAGAACATCATTAAGTTTCTTCTTCCTAAACTCTAAGGAGTGCATTATTTATATCCCTTGAGCATTAGTGGGGATCAGCAATGTATGGTTCTACAGCCAGAGGGGTAAGAATATAGCCATATTATAATACACTGAAAATAACATTATTATATGCAATCCACAAAATTATCTTTTATCTTTTCATTAGAAAAGGTATGTAAGTATCCCTAAACACTGCTCAACAGCTTGTTTTACCTCTGGCTGTTAAAAACTGAGATTGACTTTTGAAAATTTCAGCTGAATGAAGAGTATCGTATGGGGGAACTATTTAGGACAAAAGATATAGGTATCTTCATTTTTTCTGCCCTGCCTAAGAAGACAGAAATGAGATATATGATATATAGCATAAGCCTTTTCATAGCACTTACTGTGTCCCAGGCATTGTGCTACTAAGAACGTTTTCTTTTTTTACAATATTGTATCAATATGATCTCATTTGGACTTCACAACTGCTCTACAAAGTAGAGACCATTATGATCACTATTTTACAATTGAGTCAACAGAGATTAAATGACTTGCATAAGGCCATGTGGAAATAAACTCAGGTCTCCCTGAAACAAGGTTCATATTGATGAAAGAAAGCAAACAGACATATAAAAAAGAAAGGGTGGATATTAAGAGACAAGGTTATAGTTCAAGCTTTGACCTTAGACAAGTCACTTCAATTCTGTGGAATCTCTATACTAGCTTGGTCTTCTACATTATGTAATTAGGCTAAACGACTTCTCACATCTCTCCCACCCCTAAAATACAGTCTGCTTCAAACTGACTTTTCAAGTGTCTGTTAAATTCAAGACCACGGATCTAAAAATATTTTAGGATGGATGGAGGTGGAGTTAAGGTGACAGAAGCTGAACCCTTCCCCAAATCCTCCAAATATCTTTGAATTCTAAGCCAACAAACTGTGAAGTGGCAGAACATGCAAAATTGTAACAATATTCCAGCCTAAGATAATTTAGAAGGCTGTCAGGAAAGGTCTGTTGCATCAGGGTGAGAGAGGAGCATATTCCTGCACAGGCCATGCCAATACATCCCTGGCTCCAACAAAAAGGAGCCACCCTAGGAATTGAACGAATTAATAGCTTCAGTGGCTGCTTCCTAAGTTCCCATCTCACAGACAGTAAGTGGGTCAAAAAACTCATCAGAAGGAGATTAAAGGGATCTGTTGGCTAGCACTGGGGAAAAAACTGTTGCCATATTCCCATTTGGGTTACAGTCATAGGTTGAGGAGGAGCATGAGTACGCCAGAGTTTGTGATCACAGTGATTGTGGGATGTGGTCCTCACAGTTCCAAGGCAGAAAAGAATGCTTATGATTACTCACAGATATAAGAATGGATCAGGAGAGTAGTAAATGCATCAATCCTTAGACCATATCACCTAGGAAGAACTGGAAACTTAACAGATTCCTAGAAGTATCTTGAAAAATATCTGTAAAGAATCTCTGAGGCTTGGTAAAAGGCTCACTCTACCCTGACAGCCCTACTATAAGAATTAATTAAAAGTCAAGTAATAAGCTAGGAATATTAGCAAACAACAGAAATAAATTCTGACCATAGAAATTTACTTTTGACAAGGAAGATCAAAATGTGTACCAAGAAGAAGATAACAAAGTCAAAGCCCTTTTATGCCAACCCCCCCAAAAAAAACAACAAAATATAAACTGGTTTATAGTCATAAAAGAGCTCAAAAAGTATTTTGTAAGTCAGCTAAGAAAGGTAGAGGAAAAATTGGGAATAAAAATGTCAGTGAAGCAAAAATATCATGGAAAATGAGTCAACTGTTGGTAAAGAAGCAACAAACAAAGGGGGATAGTGCCAAGATGGTGGAGTAGAAGGACGGACCTGTAAAAACTCTCCCCCATAACCCATAAAATGTCTGCAAAAATGATTGTAAAGACATTCAAGAGCAACAGAAGCCAAAAACAACAACAGAGTGAAAGAGATTTCCAGTGGAAGATAGCCTGGAAAGCTGACAGGAAAGGTCTATCACACAGGGCTCAGAGTGAAGTGCAGCCTACATAGCACAGTACAGCCTCCACTCTAAGGCTCAGCAGGGACAGGATCAGAGCAGGTTTAAGGGCATAGAATCAGGGCAGCAGCTGTGGTTCCCAAATTACTTAACACTCAAACGCTAAAGGCAGCTTCAAAGGTCAATGAAAAAGCATTGAAAGAAAGGTGAAAACCTGTGTTAGAGGAAACACAGTCTGGCCCCAGTGGCCCCAGGGGATCAGCAGCTGTAGCACAGCTTCCATTTTAGGAGGCCTCTGTCTTAAGACCCTGGGGGAATCATCCACTGACCTGGATCTCAGCCCTGAGTGGCATCCCTGGGTTAAGGAGGAACTCTGACTTTGTGTAGCTGGTTGTTAAGAGGGAATTCTACTCTCAGATGCTGGGAAGAAAAGTTTGTTGTTGTTCCTAGGCCAGATCGCAGGTCAGAAGAGGAGTAAACACCTCTCCTTTGATTATACCACCTTGGAGAAACTGAAAACTTACAGGTTCCTAGAATATACTCTACACTGGACAAGGGACTCAAAAGTCAAGTAACAGATGGGGAAAATGCCTCCAAAAGGGAAAAAAAATGAAATGATGGAATGATACTTTCTTGGTGAACAGGTATGTTTCCCATCCTTTTGAATGAGAAAGAACATTGTATACAATCAGAGGAAGATATAAGAGTCAAGGCTTCTGCATCAAAACCTCCAAAAGAAATATGCAATGCTATCTGGTCATCAAAGAACTCCAAAAGGAATTGGAACATCAAGTAAGAGCAGTGGAGGAAAAATTGGAAAGAGAAATGAGATGGAAGAAAATCATGGAATGCAAGTCAACAGCATGCTGAAGAAGACCTCAAAAAATGCTGAAGAAAATAATACTTTTAAAAATAGACTAACATAATTGGCAAAGAGTTTCAAAAAGTCAAAGAGGAGAAGAATGCTTTAAAAATCAGAATTATGTAAAGGGAAAAGGAGGTTCAAAAGCTCACTGAAGAAAATAGTTCTTTAAAAATTAGAATGGAGGGGGCAGAACCAAGATGGCAGAGTGAGAGCAACTACTGATGTAAGCTCTTAGAAAAACTCCTTCAGATACCTCTAAAAATAGAAACAGATGAGATTTTCGAGGTATGGGATACAACAGGAGACAGACTGAGGCAGATTTACAGCCCAGGTGAGATTGAAAAGTTGAAGGGAAGGATCCATTCAAGAGGGTTGGAGAAGCACCCAAAGCACAGTCCACAGGCTGTACCAGCATGTCCCCATCCCTGCCGCGACAGTACTGAGAAGGAATCCCTGGGCAGTCTGAGACAGAAGCTGCACAGGGGAACCATATCATCCCAGGACTGGAGTCCAATGGTACCAAGTGTGTGAGATCTGCAGAGCCCTAGGTATATGCAGTAGCTGCTCCTAAGACTAATGTCTGTTAGTCACCTACTTGAGCTTCAGGGAGACAAAATGGTAGAGTGATTGTTAAAAGCTCTTTCCCCCTTCCCTCATTGACCTTGAAGTAGCCATAAAATATTTCCCCAGAAAAATCCGGGAACAGTCATACCAATAGAAGGGGCAAACAGTCTCTTAGCATATGAGGCCCAGAAAATTGCTAAGGAGGGCCCCTCTTGCTGTGATAGAAATAGATCACTGCAGGACCAGGACTATCTCAGACAGTCCCACCTCAGGACGTAGGGAGGCGATCCAGAGCCCCAGGGGGATGGAGTCCACAACTGCCAACACCAGGACCACAGGCCTAGCTCAGCATCCCAGGGGAATCAGGAAGACACTAGGGCAGCCAAGATTACCAAATTCTGAGCTTTCCTATGCTCTAGTTCAATAGAGGAGACTTCCTGTGGCCAGACCACTCCTCCCCCACCTTGAACAAGCTAGCTCCAGGGTAAATCTGGGGAGATATAAAAAGACTTCACCTACCCTCTGCTTTCTCACACCAGCCAGCTCAGCACCAGGTAAATTGCAGCACTTTAGCTTTTAGCTGAAAGAAGAAGAGACTACAAAACCCAAATCCTCAAGTTCAAGGTACAAGAACAGTGGAACAGAGCCCCTTGTGCCCTAGAAGCAGAGATCTACTTTAGTTTTTTGTGTTTTATTATTTTATTTGTTTTCAGTGTTCTACAATCACTACCATATAACTTAGATTTCCCCCCTCCATTTCCTTCTTCCCTTTCTTCCCCATCCCTCCTTGAGATAGTATACAATTTTATATAGTTTCTACACATACACTTTTATATAGGTTCTACACATACATTCCTATTAAATGTATTTTCACCTTATGTTGCATAGACAAATTTAAATAAATGAGACAACTCATAAAACAAAAGAAAACATAATACAAAAGAAAAGATCTGCTACATTCTGCAATCAAATTCCATAGCTCTTTTTATGGATATGAAAGGCATTTTGCCTTAAGGGACCATTGGGAACTTTTTAAGTCCTTGAATTGCAATGAATTACTAAATCTGCCAGAAAAAATCCTTGCTAGATCTCCAACCCCCACAAGGAAATCCTAAAATCATCCTATATAAATCTGGTCCTTTTCTTATACTATTGTCTTTGTTTAGTTCCTTGCCAAATCTAATGTATGCAAAAAATAGAGGGCCTTTCCATTGTGAGTAAGATGGACAGACCTTCGAGGGCCTCAGGGTGCAGCATAAAAAGGACCACAGCTGAGTATGTCTTAGCAGAATATATTGTGCTTCATCTGATGTAAAAAAGGAAAGATAGCAATGCTAATTTCTGAGAAATCAAAAGCAGAAATAGATCTAATCAAAAGAGATAAGGAAGGAAACTATATCGTGCTAAAAGTCACCATGGAAAATGAAGAAATATCATTACTAAATATGTGTGTTCTAAGTGGAATAGTAACCAAATTCTAGGAGAAGTTAAGGTAGTTGCAGGAAAAAATCGACAGTAAAACTATGCTAGAGGGGGACTGCAACCTCTGCCTCTCTGAACTTGGCAAATATAACCTCAAAATAAGCAAAAAAGACGTTAAGGTGGTGAATAAAACTCTGAATAAGGTAGATATCATAGATGATTGGAGAAAATTGAATGAGGATGGAAAAGAATACACCTTTTTCTCAGTGGTAAATGGCACATATACAAAAATTGACCATTTACTAGGCTGTAACAACCTCACAATCCAGTGGAGAAAGACAGAGATAGCAAATGCATCCTTCTCAGATCATAATGCAATATAATTTATATGGAATAAAAGGCCATGGAAACTAGAGTATCTAATCCTAAAGAATGAGTGACTTAAACAACAAATCATGGAATCAAGCAACAACTTCATTGAAGAGAATGACAATGAAACAAACTACCAAAATCTTAGGGGATGCTGCAAAAGCAGTACTTAGGGGAAGCTTTATTTCTTTGAAGGCCTTCATGAATAAAATATAGAAAGAGGAAAACAATGAATTGGACATTCAGCTGAAAAAACTAGAAAGAGAACAAATTGAAAATCCTCAAGTAAATAGCAAATCAGAAAAACTGAAAACCAAAGGAGAGACTAATAATTTTAAAATTAATAAAATATTTAAGTAATAAATAAAACTAAGAATTGATTTTACGAAAAAAACAATAAAATTGATAAACCTTTGGTCAATTTGATTGAAAAAAGAAGAAAACCAATATGAAAAATGAAAATGGTGAACTCAATTTCAATTGGGAGGAAATTAAAACAATAATTAGAGATTACTTTACCAAACTTTATGCCTGTAAGTTCTGCAATCTAAATGAGATGGGTGAGTGTTTTAAAAAATATAAATTGCCCAGATTAACAGAAGAGGAAGTTGAGTGCTTAAATAACACCACCTAAGGAAAAAAAAAAGTTGAAGAAATCATAAATGAAATCCCTAGGAAAAAATTGCCAGAGCCAGATTAATTTGGAAGTGAATTCTGTCACATACTTAAAGAACAATTAATTCCAATACTATATAGACTAATAGGGAAAATTGAAGGAGTCCTCCCAAATTGTTTTTATGTTATAAATATCATTTTGATACCTAAACAAGGAAGAGCAAAAACAGAGAAAGTTATAGATCAATTTCTTTAATGAATATGGATAAAAATACTTTTTCCTTTTTGTATAAATCTTTTTTAATTTATTTCTTTTACGCTTTCAATATTTCTTTCTACAAAATTTTGAGTTTCAAATTTTCTCCTCATCACTCCACTACACCCACCACAAAATGCCATTTTGATTGCCCATTCCACCAATTTACCCTTGCTTATAACATCTCTCCTTTTCCTTATCCCCATCTTCTCTCTTTTCCTGTAAGGCAAGATAAATTTCTATACACCTTTTCCTTTATTTCTCATTTCCCAGTTGTATGCAAAAAAAAGCAAGCAAACAAAAAAAAAATTCTCAGCATTTGCTTCTAAAATTTTGAGTTCCAACTTCTCTTTCTTGCTTCCTTCCTCCCTCCCCACCCATCAACACTGAGAATCTAATGCCATACCTATAAAAATATCAGATAATTATTTTGTAAAACTAGAAAATACAATATCAAAATTCATCTGAAAGAATTAATGGTCCAGAATATGAAGGTAATGAAAAGAAATGCTAAAGAACATGGCCTCCTCTACGAGATGTCAAATTGTATTATAAATCAGCAATGATCAAAATCATTTGGTACTGGCTAAGAAACAAAAAGGTAAACCAGTGGAATATGATAGGTGCCTAAGACACAGAAGTCAATGAGTCAATCTATTGTTTGATAAAACCAAAGACCCTAGCTTCTGGGATAAAGACTCACTGTTTGACAAAGATCACTGGGAAAGATAGATTACAGTGTGGCAGAAACTAGGCACAGACCAATGCCTGACACCGTACACAAGAATTAATTTCAAATGGGTACATTGCATAGATATACAGATTTATACTATAAACAAATTAGTGGTGCAATGAATAATATATTTATCAGATTATAAGATTTATGGAGAAGGGAGGAATTTTTGACCAAACAACGGATAGAAAACATTACGAAGTTCAAAATAGATAATTTTGATTATATGAAATTGAAAAGCTTTTGCATAATCAAACCAATGCAAGCAAGATTATAAGGGAAGCAGAAAAGTAGGAAAGAATATTTACAACTAGTATCTGTGATAAAAGCCTCATTTCTAAAATTTAGATAGAACTGAGTCAAAAGTACAAGAATACAAGTCATTCTTCCATGAAAAATGGTGAAAGGATATTAACCGGCAGTTGTCAGAGGAAGAAATTAAAGCTACATATAGTCATATGAAAAAAATGCTCTAAATCAGTATTGATTAGAGATATGTAGATCAAAACAACTCTTACATTACACATTACATCTATTAGAGTGACTAACATGACAAAACATAAAGATGATAAATGTTGGAGAAGATGTGGGGGAGTTGGGACTCTAATTCGTTGTTGGTGGAGTTGTGAGCTCATTCAACCATTCTGGAGAGGAATCTGGAACTAAGCCCGAAAGGCTACAATAATGTGTATACCCTTTGACTCAGCAGTACCACTTCTAGGACTATATCCACAAGAGATCTTAAAAATGGGGAAGGGTCCACCACATACAAAAATATTTATAGCAACTGTCTTTGTGGGGGCCAAATGCTGGAAATCAAGGGGATGCCCAACAGCTGAAGAATGCCTGAGTAAATTGCTGTATATGAATGCAATGGAATACTATTGTGATATAAGAAATGTTGAACAGGAAGGCTTCAGAGAAGCCTCAAAAAACTTATATGAACTGATGCTGAATGAAAGGAGCAGAAGCAGGAGAGCTTTGTACACAGCAACAACCACAGTGTGCCACAAAATTTTCCGGTATACTTAGTAATTCATTGCAATGAAAGGACTTAAAAATTCCTAATGGTCACTTAAGGCAAAATGCCTTCCACATCCAGAGAAAGAACGAGGGATTTCAGTCACAAAATGAAGTAGATCATTTTGATTTGTATTATGTATTGGTTTGCTTAGCGATTTCTCCTATTCATTTTAATTCTGTGCAACATGACTAAGGTGAAAATATATTTAATAGAAATGTATATGTAGAGCCTATATAAAATTATATGTCATTGAAAGGAGGGAGTGAGGATGTAGGGGTGAAGGAGGGGGAGTGAGGAGGAAAAAAATCTAAGACATATGGAAATGATTGTAGAACACTAAAAAAAATACAATAATACAAAAAAAAATTAGAGAATATGTTAGCACAAAAAAAAATTAAAATGGAGCAGATGTAAGCTAATGACTTTATGAGAAAGTAATAAATTACAAAACCAAAAAAAAAATGAAAAAATAGAAGACAATGTGAAATATCTCACTGGAGAAAACAACTTACCTGTCAAGTAGATCCACGACAGACAACTTAAAAAGTATGGGGCTACCAAAAAGCCATGATAAAAAAAAAACCTTAGACATCATCTTTCACGAAATTATCAGGAAAAACTGCACTGATATTCTAGAACCAGAAGGGTAAAGTAAATATTAAAGAATCCACAGATCACCTCCTGAAAAAAATCCCAAGAGGAAAACTTATAGGGATCTTCTAGCCAAATTCCATACCTCTCAGGTCAAGGAGAAAATATTTCAAGCACTCAGAAAGAAACAATTGAAGTATTGTGGAAATATGATCAGGATGAAACAGGATCTGACAGCTTCTACATTAAAGGATAGAGGGGTGTGGAATATGATATTCCAGAAATCAAAGGAACTAGGATTAAAACAAGAATCACCTACCCAGCAAAACTGAGTATAATACTTCAGGGGAAAATATGGTCTTTCAATGAAACAGAGGACTTTCAAGAATTCTTGATGAAAAGACCAGAGCTGAAAAGAAAATTTGACTTCCAAACACAAGAATGAGAAGAAGCATGAAAAAGTAAACAGCAAAGAGAAGTATTAAGGGACTTACCATCAGTGAACTGTTTACATTCCTACATGGAAAGACAATATTTGTAACTCTTAAAACTTTTCAGTATCTGGGTAGTTGGTGGGACCACACACACACATATACACACATGCATGCACACACACATGCACACACATACAGAGAAAGAAAGCACAGATTGAATTGAATCAGATGGGACCATATCTTAAAAGAAATTAAGGTAAATGGTGAGAGAGAAATGTAGTGGGAGGAAAGAGGGTGAAATGGAATGGGGAAATTATATGTCATTTAAGAGGCAAGTAGGAGACTTTTTAGTGGAGGGAAAAAGAGGAGAGCTGAAAAACAAACAAACAAACAAAAAAAAAAACCAAGAAGTTTACCCTCATCACATTTGACTAAAGGAAGGAATAAAATGCGCACTCATTTTGGTATGAAAACCTATCTTTCAGTATAGGAAAGTGGGGGAGAAGGAGATAAGCAAGGAGATGGGAGGGAGGGCAAAGGGGGGAGGGAGCAATTTGAAGTCAACACCTGGGGAGGGACAGGATCAAAAGACAGAAGAGAAACAATGACGGGCAGATTAGGATGGTGGGTAATTCAGTCAGTCTTACACAACACGATTATCAGGGAAGTCATTTGCAAAACTACAGAGATATGGCCTATATTGAATTGCCTGCCTTCCCAAAGGGAATGGGTGGGGAGGGAGGGATGGGGAGAATTTGGAACTCAAAGTTTTAGGAACAACTGTTTAGTATTGTTGTTGCTACTAGGAAAGAAGACATACAGTTAATGAGGAATAGAAAGTCATCTGGCCCTACAGGAGAAAAGAGAAAAGGGAGACAAGAGAAGGGAGGGATGAAAGAAGAGAGGGCAGATTGGAGAGAGGGGAAAATTAGATTGCTTGGGGTATTGGGGTGGGGGGAGGGGACAAAAGGGGAGAAAATTTGGAACCCAAAATTTTGTGAAAATGAGTGTAAAAAGTTAAATAAATAAATAAAATTTAAAAAATTCTTTTTTTTCCTATTGTAAATGCTTTAAAAAGAAGTATCACCTGACCAAAGTTTGAATTGCTTTATCTGTTGTAAACTGTGTTAAAAATAAAAAAAAGAATAGAATAAACACAGAGTAGAATAGGGTATTAGAAAATATTCGTCTTTCACAACATGCCTATTATGGATGTGTTTTGCACGACTACACGTGTATAAACTATATCAAACTGCTTGCTTTCTCAATGATGGTGGATGGGGAGGGCAAAAGGGAGAGAATTTGGAACTCCAAGTTTTAAAAACCAATATTAAAAATTGTTTTTGCATGCTGCTGGGAAATAAGATACACATGAAATGGGTGTAGAAATTTCTTTCCCTAAAGGAAAATAGAGGGGGAAGGAGATAAGAGAAGGGAGGGGTGTGACAGAAGGACGGGCACCTTATGAGTATGTGTAATCAAAAGCAAAAATTTTTGAGGAGAGACAGAGTGACAGGAGAGAAGAGAATAAATGTGCATAGGGGGAATAGAACAGAGGGAAATAGAAATAGTAAGTGTGAGGGTGAAAAATGAAGAAAATTTCACTGATAGAGGCTTCATTTCTCTAATATATAGAAGACTATGTCAAATTGATAAACGTAAGAGCCATTCCCTAATCAACAAATGATCAAAAGACATAATCAGTTTTCTGATGGTCATATGGGGAAAAAAAGTATTCTAACATTATTGATTGGAGAAATGCAAGTTAAACCAAAAAAAAAAAAAAAAAAAAAGGAAGCAGCATTTGAAAAGTACCTCATTTTATATTCACTGCAATGCTTGGAGATAGGAACTGTTATTATCCTCCTTTTGTCAATGAACACACACTGATTAAGTGACTTTACCAGCTAGGAAATATACTACAGTTTGAACTCATAGTTTCACATATCCAGGTCCACAACTCTGTCTATCTGTCTTTCATATCATTCTCATTCTCTCTTTTATTCTTTCTTGAGTTCACACTATTAACATTTTTTGCCTTCTCAAATTTCTTTTTCAACATATCATTTCAGTTGCTAAATATTTCTTCCTTGAAAACATCTTTGATGATAGCTGTGCTTTCTTTCTTGACACAATCACTACTTTTCTCACAACTCATCTGGACATCTGTATTAACATGCTATTTGGTGTCACTTCCATAAATCTGTCCCCACCACAATCAATTAATACTCTGTGCATCTGCCAAAGTAATTTCCTAAGTATACTTATGAACCTGTCACTTCCTCACTCCATAAACGCCAGTGGCTTACTATTAATGTAAAGCAATAATCAAGTCTTTTTTGATTTTTGCCTATTTGATATTTAAAGTTGTAATAATCTGGCCCATATGCTTTCTAGTTTCATATATTATTTTAACTTTCATACTCTATGATCTAGCAAGGAAGATCTTATTGTGTCTCACACAATACTTTCTATATCCCATCGTTGAAGTCCCTAAATTGGTAGTCCTTCTTACTCCTAATTCTTTCCTTCATCATCTGTGGCTCTTAGAATGTCCTGTTTCATTCAAGCTTCAGCTCAAGCACCACTATTTAAGTGAAGTCATCCCTTATCCTAGAACTTATAGTGGCTGATTCCCAAAATGAATTTTTATTTACTTTATGTTTGTCTTGCATATACTAATTTATTTATGTATATCTTATTTTTCTCAGTAGAATGAAGTCTCAAGATAAAGGAATATTTCACTTTTGTCTTTTTATGCCCATTTTCTAGCACATTGCCTGCCCTGTTACTGATTGAAAGATGGATAGCTAGAAGATAGAGAGATATGCATACACACATGTGTGTGTATGTGTGTTTATCCACATACACTTATATACACAATATTAATATATACACATATGCATGAATACATAGATATACATAGAAAATATGAAATAATTACTAAATTATTGATTAAACAGTCAGATGCTCCCACTTTTCTTAGTGTAATTAACTGATGGTCTAGAGACCATATCGCTCTGTGTATTTGTGCACGAAATGACTGATAAAAGATTTCTTTGTGTGTTTTATAAAATTTTATTCCTAGTGTTGGGCTATATAAAAGAACAAAAATGACAGTTTTGGGGATGGCTGAAGATTAACAAGGACTCAAATTACTCACTGATAGAGCTGCAATTGTAATTTTGGTTCGAAACTTAATTTTCTCCTTCAAATTCATTAAATATATAAGAAAAAAAAAGAACTGTGGAAAAAGAGAGATTTCCAGATATGGTAATGATAAGAGTAATAGTAGTAATACCTATCACCATGTCAATATTTACTAATTAGTTTAATGAATTGAGAAAACAACTCTAAACAGAAGAATAAACTTATTACTGTTAGATTTTTCAAATAAGAAACTCTTCAGAAGGATGGAGTGTTGTTTTGTTTTGTTTTTTTTTAATCACAACTAATGCAGAGAGAAAGAGTAGAAAGAAAAAAAAACTTCTGTGAACAGGCTTATTATTCTAAATATCACAACATCATTCCCTAAAATCATAGTCTCTTCTTGGAGCTAATTTTCTGTTTAGGCTACACATATGTGAAATTGTTTTAAACAAAATGTTATGTGGGATGTACATAAAAGAGGTGTGAACATAGTAATTTGTCTTCCAGGAGTGAGGGTAAGGACACTGAAGATTTTATTGAGGGGATTGTTTTTTAGGTGGATCTTAAAAGCTAAGTTGAATTTCAATGGGTAAAAATCAATGGATAAATACCAGATGGAGTAGCATGGCAGAAGGAATAAAAGAGTTTATAAATGCAACGGTGTCATGAATTGATGGGAAGTTAATTTTACTTAGAGTATAATGAATGTAGAAGAGTGGTAGAAAGAAGTTTGAGTGTCAAAAGATCAAAACTAGTACCCCTCTTCTGTTACTTTTTTCCTTAAACACATCACTTAAAATACTTGAACCAGCATTTTTTGATCTAGAAATTAGTATTGGATTGAACAGCCTCTAATAATCATCTTTTTATCTCAAATTACCCAAAAAAACCCTCTAAAAACTTTTTTATAATTCTCTCTCTCTCTCTCTCTGTCCCCTGTATGTGTGTGTATATACACACTTCGTTTTGCTTTTCATAATCCTACACCATGATTGAGATGAACGTGAAAACTATATTTGTGTGAGATAATGGACAGCTTTGAATATCAAGACAATGAATTGCAATCAAGTTCACTATGCAATTAGGAGTCGTAAAAGGGTTTTGAGTAGAGGATTGCTGGAACTATATCTATGAATAAGGGTAATCGATTTCATAGGAGTTACAAGAATGAAGGAGGAAAATGCTGTAGAAAGTGAGACCAGTTAGGTAGCTCTTGTAATTATCTAGGCAATGAGACCAGAACCAGAACTAATTTAATAGAGGTAAATGCACACCATCACTGCTTCTTAGTTCTTGTTTCCTGTAAGACTTGCCTAAAATGTTATTTCCAGTGTGAAGGCTTTCTAGGTTTTATCTAACTGCTCATGATGTTTTCATTTTATTTTATTTTGTACATGTATTGCATATACGGCATTTAAATAGGATTTTTAGCACTTAGAGCACACACTCTTTGAGGGCAAGGACTGGTTTACATTTGTCTTTATATCCAATTCAAGTAAAAAAGTACCTGACATATGTTTGGTACTTCATGAAAACACTTGTATTATAATTGATTGTCTCCATAAGTAACATTCTTGTTTTCTTGGAATCTTCCAAACTAGATAATCATTTATACAAGAATTTAAAGAGGCAATTCCTATTCAAATACAAGTTTGCCTATACTGCCTCATAACAATAATGTTTCATGAATCCAGTCATGATCAGAAATGCCAGCGAGAGGAAGATTCTGTTGGAAGAAAATGTCATCAGGTGATGTCATCGGATCATTATATTCAAGAATGATGGAACCGTTACATCCAAAATAGTGACAGAATGCAGGTTAACTAGATCACAGGATGAATTAAGTAAAAAAGTAGTTCAATTCCCTGGCTATACCTCGAGGAAAGAAATGCTTTAATGTAATCAAGTAACTAATTACATGATTTATTCTCAAAACCACTTATTTTTTTTGCAGTTATATTCAGTACTTTGATGGAACAATCTATTTATTAAGAAAAAAAAAAATCCATGTACATTTGCATCCCTACTGAGAGATTCAAGAATTAACCTGTTTCTAATCTAGAAACTTTCTTTTACAAAAATGAAAGCAGTTTATCTTCTGGTCTGCCTAAAATATTTGTATAGATATCCAGTTTTCCAGAGTAGCCTGCAGCATAGTAGGAGAAAAGCTTCGCTCTTCTCTGTAAGAAGCATTTTTTTTTGGTGAAAATATTCTGAGTTATCCAGATTGAAATTTATTTGGGTAAAAGCTGAGGAATTGCCCCTACCTAGTTTGGTTCATATTGTTCCCTCTATGTTAAATGTGTTCTTCCCTTGAATTGATATTTAGAAGGAATTTAGAGCCACCTTTGCCCTAGCCTACTTCAGGAATCCACTTTGCAGCATTCATGGAAGGTGGTCATAACTCAACCGCACAAAATAACCTATTCCATTTTTTTTTGAATGGTGCTAATTGAAACTCATTTAATTTGAGCATAAATCTTTACCTATTAAGTTATTTTTTCATCTTTTTAACTAAACTGCATCCATATATGTATTCTTTCCTAAATTCATTTGTTATGATAGCATATTCCATGTCTTCCAAATGTTTTTGATATAATATGTATCTAAGTGGTCTCTTCATTCTGATCCCTCTTCTTATCTCATACTACAGTTTGGCAAAGTCTGCCTGTAAGTGAGGCAGTCATAACTAAACCCAGTCATAGTGCCATCAGAACATAGTACAATGCCTTGCAATCCGGATTCTTGAAGGCATACTTCTATTAAAAATAATATTGGTGTTTTGGACAGGCATTGAACACTGCTGGATAATAATGAGCTTCTAATCAACTAAGATCTCTCTTTTTTCACATACAAGTCTTCCTGATCACATGTTTTCAAGTTTGATGAAAAATATGTGCAACATTAATTTTATCTATTTTGTCATATTTGTTCAGCCTATAATTTATGCCTATCATAATTTTTGGTGCTGATTCCACCATACAATCAACTATCTCACTTAACTTTATATCATGGGCAAATAAACTTACTATTTAAAAGTAAATCACATAAGCTGAAAGTAGATAATTCATAAGTATAATTTTTCAAACAGTCAGTCACTTCACTCCCATAAGTGCTGATATATTGCCAGGACTATTACATTACCTCTAATTTGATGTAACTTCCTTGTCCATTCAACTCTCAAGTGTTTTGTTTTGTTTTTTTCACTTAAGTACATGTCTGAACATTTCCCATAACTGACTCCATAAACTCTAATGTTCCCTGATTATCTATAGGCTTAAATTTAAACTCCTTTGTTTTGTGGTTAAAGTACATCACAGTGTGATTCAGTTTAACCTTTCAAATCTATTATTATATATTTCTCCCCTCCACCTGGTCTTCATTTCAACCAGACTGAATTTATTCCTCACAGGTAACCTCATTTCACATCTCTTCGCAATATGTCCCTCATACTTTTTTTCTTCACCTCTGCCCCAAAGGTTCCTCAATTATTTTCAAAGAACAATACACACTTACATATACATACACATATATACACACATACACATACATATATGTATATGTATACACAAATGTATGTATTATGTGCATGTACATATATTTGTGTGTATATATGCATGCATATATATATATACACAAACACAAACACACACACATATATATATATATATATAAATGTACTTCTATATTTTGATTTAATATATTCCATAGAATATAGTTTCTTTGAATATCGCGATTATTTAAATGTTTTCTTTGTATTGCTGGTACCAGGCACTAAGTCTTCATGAATAAAAAAATGAAAAAGGAACAAAAATCTCAATACAATTTAAAAACTCATTTCTGATATTATATATACATAAAAAATTGTAGTCAAAGTTGTAGGCTGAATTAGGGAAGTGGTAGGTGATAATGAGATCTCAATCAGTAGCAGAAGGGAGTAGAGGGGACATAAGGTTAGTTTTGGAGTTAAGGAGGAAGTAACATTAGGAGATCTAGTTCCAAAGAAGTAATATAGTGATAGGCCAAGGACTCTTCAAGGCCAGCTAGATGAGGGGACACCAAGGGAGTCAATGAGGCATCAAATTAATTTATGTTTCCAAGAGTAGGATAAAGCTTTTCCCATTCTTTGAATCTATCATTTCAGGTTATTGGAAAGAAAACTCAAAGAAAAAAGATACATACTGCAAGAGAGTTTGTGACATGATTGACTTTGTCCTAAAAGGGAATTAAAGTAACTCTTAAGGTTAATAGGGAAAGGGGCAACATATTTTTACATGTGGACATTGTTTTGTCGCTTAATAAAAGGCAGTTGATTCATTGAATCATTCTCTGTTGTGAGGCTACTGGTCTTATAGGCCTGCAATATATGAGTTATCCTATATATAATTTTATAGCTAATTTATGCTATAATGTCAGAAGCTGTACACAGGAGAATTTAGTTTCAGATTGTTCTCAAATGAAGACAGGAAAAAAAGGCAAAGGAGAGAATTCTTTCCTGGATGTGTCATTTTCTTGTTTTAAAATCATTAGCATTATCATCACCTCCTTGACACCACGGTCCTGTTCTAGAATGAACAAACAGCAACCTCTTCAGATGAGAAAGAGCTGCCCATTTGACACATAACTATGATTGAGAAAGAGCTTCTCACTTGGGACAAAATTGTCGGGTGGTCAACACAGCTTTCTCTCTTTCTTTTTTTCTGTCTCTCTCTCCCTCCCTTCCTTCCTCCCTCCCTCCGTTCCTTCCTTCCTTCCTTCCTTCCTTCCTTCCTTCCTTCCTTCCTTCCTTCCTTCCTTCCTTCCTTCCTTCCTTCCTTCCTTCCTTCCTTCCTTTTATTTTCTCTCTTTCTTCTCCAGATAGGGGATCACAGCCTTACGTACTGGCCATATGCCAAAAGACAATGCAAATTTTAATCTCTGAAACATTTCAATCTGTTTTGTTTTGTTCTATTTCTCTCAAAAAGTAACCCTAACCCCAAATCATTCTGTCCCAGTCCAAGTCCTACTTGGTCACTCTTTTGGCCCTGATTGTTTTAGACTGAATCCAAGTAACAACTATTTATGTTTTGGCAAGAATTCCTGAGGACCTTCCATCACCTTTGGCATCTACATTTTTAAAGAGGTCATTCTTTGCCTCATTTAAAAAATATGAATTCATTTATTTATTTATTTTTAGTTTTCAACATTCATTTTCATAAGATTTTGAGCCCTAACTCCTCCCCTTCCACCTTCCTGTCTCTTTTGGATGGCGTACAATCTGAGGAAAGCTCTACTCATGAAACATTTTCACATTAGTTATGTTGTAAGAAAGTAGGAGAGAGAGACAGAGAGAGACAGAGAAAGAGAGACAGAGACAGAGACAGAGAGACAGAGACAGAGAGACAGACAGATAGAGAGAGAGAGAGAAAGAGAGATGGAGAGAGACAGAGAGACAGAGACAGAGACAGGGACAGAGAATAGTATGGTAAAATTTGTATTTAAATTCTATAATTCTTTTTTGGTAGATGTGAATGGCACTTTCCATCATGAGTGTTTGGGGATGCTTTTAGCATCCTGACATTGCTGAGAAAGTCTAAGTCTATCAAAGTTTGCTGTCACATACTGTAACTGTTATTGTGTACGATGTTCTCTTGGCTCGACTCACTTCACTCAACATCATTTCATGTAAATCTTTCCACGTGTTTTTTGAGGTATTCCTGCTTATGGAAAAAGAGTATTTCATTGTTTTTATAAACCACCACTTGTTCTGCCATTCCCCAATTGATGGGCATCCCCCCAATTTCCAATTATTGGTTGTCATAGAAAGAGCTGCTATATATGATTTTGTACAAGTGGATTCTTTCCCCTTTTTTATAATCCTAGAATTTTATAATCCTAGAATTTTTTAGAATCCTAGAAGTAGTATTTCTGGTCCAAGGGTATGCACCGTTTCATAGACTATTGATCACAGTTTCAATTTGATCTACAGAATGGTGGGATCATTTCACAATTCCACCAACAATGCATTTGTGTTCCAATATTACCTCATCTTTTTCAACATTTATCAGCATGCTCTTTTGTCATATTAGCCAGTTTGATGTGTGATGTGTTACCTCAGAGTTGTTTTATTTGCTTTTCTCTAATCAAGACTGATTTAGAACATTATTATATGACTATAGATTTAATTTCTTCCTCTGAAAACTACCTCTTCATATTCATTGACCATTTATGAACTGGAGAATGACTTATATTCTGATAAATGTGACTAATTTCTATTTAAGTTTATTAAATTTATTTACTAAGTTTTAAGTTTATTTTAGAAATGTGACTTTTATTAGAGACACTGATTTTAAAAATCCTTTCCCAATTTTCTAATTCCCTCCTGAGGTTGCTTGAATTGGCTTTATCTGTGCAAAAAACTTTTCAAACTAATGCAATAAATTTTATCCATTTTCCATTTCATTATGCTCTCTGTTTCTTGTTTCATCATAAATTATTCCCTTCTCCATAAATTGGACAGTTGCACTATTATTTGCTCTTCACATTTGCTTATGGAATTAGTCTTTATATGTAAATCATGGATTTATTTTGACTTTAACTTAGTATGCAGTCTAAGACGTTCATCTGTGACTAATTTCTGCCATTCTTCTTTCACTTTTTTGCAGTAGTTTTCATTGAATAGTGAGCTCTCATTCCAGAAGCTGGAGTCTTTGGGTTTACCAAAAAAGATATTGCTACAGATTTTAGTCTCTTTCCTAGTCCTTTTTTACATGGAATTTTTTATTGCATCACGATCAGAAAAGCATGCATTTAATACTTGTGCCTTTTTGCATTATATTGCATGGTTTTTATGCTCTCATGCATCGTCAGTTTTTGTGAGAGATATTCCTTTCTATCCCCACTCAGTTTTCTCCAGATTTCTACTATTTCTAGCTTTTCTAAAATTTTATTCACCACCTTAACTTCTTTTGTATTTATTTTGTACTTAAATTTATCTAGTTTGGAGAGAGAAATGTTGAGTACCCCTCTATTATAGGCTTCCTGCCTTCATCTCCTATAACTCCTTTAATTTCTCCTCTAAGAATTTGGATGCTATAACACTTGGTGCACATATGTTTAGCAATGATATTACTTTACTGTCCATGGTAACTTTTAGCAGGATGAAGTTTCTCTCTCCATATTAGATCTATTTATTTATTTGCTTTTCCTTTGAGATCAGGATTACTACCTCTGCTTTTATATAATTTTAACTGATGCACAATATATTCTACTTCAGATGTTTATCTTTCCTCTGTGTATATCACTCTGTTTCAAATGTTTTTTATTCTTGTGAACATTATAGTATAACAACATGTTTTTTTTTTTTAAATTCATTATTTGTTTCCTTTGTTGGGGAATGTCGATTTCATTCACATTCGCAGTTTTGATTACTGTCTGCGTTTTTCCATCATATCCTCACTCCCACATTAATGCTTTACTCTCTCTTTTCTCTCTTTCCCTCCTCATTAGAGATTTGCTTTTGAACACTACCTTCCTCAGTCTGACCTCCCTTCTATCAGCCCCCTCCCTCTCTTTCAGCTTTCTCCTCCTACATCCTCTGGTCGTTAGATTTCTATACCTAACTGACTTGTTGCTGTGAAGTGTGTGTGTGGGGGGGGTCTCGTGTCTAGATGTGTCCTTCTCCCTCAGGGTTGCCCCACAGCACTGAGTAAGGTGCTGATAGATGCTTTTCCATGGTGCAACTGCAAGTTCTTTATGCTGATGTCTGCCAAATCCCCTGGCTCTGTGAAGGCACGTGGGGCATACTGAGGTAGGTGTTTGCCAGCTCCACCAATATAGGTCTCAGGAATTCCTGCTGGTGTGCAGACGTAGGGTTTGCTGCTGTCTTGCATGGACTTCTCTTATCTTGTACTGGCGCTTGTCAGCCACAGTAAAAGGGACGTTTCCTGTTAACCCCTCTAGTCCACAAGTGAAAAACAAATGAACAAAAAAGAAAGAAACCTGCCCCACTGCTTCTTTCTGCCGCATTTACTGTTCCAGGAATTTTCCTGGGGCAATATTTTCTATTTTTTCAAGGTCAGTAAAGAAAAGTGAGAGTGAATTATGGTTTACTCCACCTTCTTGGCTCCCAGAAGTGTCCCAACTGAGGTTTGTTTTTTCTTTTTTTTATGATTTGTTTTTTACATAAATTTTTGTCCTTTTACCAAGGTATTAACGCTGATTTTTACCTCGCATTCTTGCTTCCCCACCAATTTTTCTTATTTGACTTTTAAAATTCTCCTTAAACTCTTTCAAGAATGCTTTTTACTTCTGGAGACCAGTTCATATTGGAGACCAGACACAGCTTCAAAAGTCAGTGAGAGGAGGAGCCAAGATGGTGGAGTAGAAAGACTCACGTATGCTAGCTCCGAATCCACAGCCCATAAATTTCCTGTAAATAGAACTCCCCACAAATTCTGGATCACTGCAAGGGACACAGAAACACAGTGGAAGAGATTTCCGTTCCAGAGAGCCCTGGAGAGCCGTTCCCAGGGGTCCATTGTGCCCCGGAAAGCGGGACCCACCCCTGAGCTGCCCTGGCCACACGGCCTGAAAGGAGCTGATCCGAGCAGGTTTCACGGATGGAATCTCCAGCAGTCGGGATGGTCCCTCCACCCACAGACGCTACAGGTCAGTGAGAGAGACTTCTGGGCTGGCTGAGAGGGGGCAGAGTGTCTCTGTGACTCGGGCTCCCCTGGGAGGCAGCAGCAGAGGGAGCAGCAGAGGCAGTGGTGGCCGGGACTCCTCAAGCAGATGGGAGCTCCATTACCGAGGGTCTCTGCATAAACCCCTGAGGGAACTGAGCCTAGGAGACGGCCTTGCCCCCACCTGCTCCATTACTGAAGGTCACCGCATAAAGCCCCTGAGGGAACTGACCCTAGGAGGCAGCCCTGCCCCCAACCCAGCACCAGAACCTGAGACTGGGAAGCAGCATTTGAATCTCAGACCCCATGCACTAGCTGGGCATATCTAGGAAGGGGTGGAGAGGAATCTTAGAAGTCAAGAAACTGGATAGGAAAATGCCCAGAAAAAGGAAACAAAATAAGACCATAGAGAGCTGCTTTCTTGCTTTCTTCCTCCTTTCATTAATGATGACGAAGTACAATGCTTGCCATCAGGGAAAGACGTGGAGGTCGGGGCCTCTCTATCACAGACATCTGAGGTGGATGTCTGGTGGGCTCAGGCCATGGAAGAGCTCAAAAAGGATTTTGAAAATCAAATTAGACAAGTGGAGGAAAAACTGGGAAGAGAAATGAGAGAGATACAAGAAAAGCATGAAAAACAGTTCAATACCTTGGTAAAGGAGGCCCAAACAAATGCTGAAGAAAATAACACCTTGAAAAATAGGCTAACTCAATTGGCAAAAGAGGTTCAAGAAGCCAATGAGGAGAAGAATGGTTTCCAAAGCAAAATTAGCTAAATGGAAAAAGAGATTCAAAAGCTCACTGAAGACAATAGTTCTCTCAAGATTAGAATGGAATAGATGGAGTCTAATGACTTTCTGAGAAACCAAGAAATCCTAAAACAAAACCAAAAGAATGAAAAAATGTAAGAGAATGTGAAATATCTCATTGGAAAAACACCTGACCTGGAAAATAGATCCAGGAGAGACAATTTAAAAATTATAGCATGATCAAAAGCCTGAAAGCCATGATCAAAAAAAGAGCCCAGACATCATCTTTCATGAAATGATCAAGGAAAACTGACCTGAGATTCCAGAACCAGAGGGCAAAATAAGTATTGAAGGAATCCACCGATCACTGCCTGAAAGAGATCCAAAAAGAGAAACTCCTAGGAACATTGTGGCCAAATTCCAGAATTCCCAGGTCAAAGACAAAATATTGCAAGCAGCTAGAAAGAAAAAAAATTCCAGTATACAATCAAAATAATTCAAGATCTAGCAGCTTCTACATTAAGGGATCAAAGGGCGTGGAATATTCCAGAAGTCAAAGGAACTAGGACTCAAGCCAAGAATCACTTACCCAGGAAAACTGAGTATAATACTTCAGAAGAAAATATGGTCTTTCAATGAAACAGAGGACTTTCAAGCATTCTTGATTAAAAGACCAGAGCTGAAAAGAAAATTTGACTTTCAAACACAAGAATGAGAAGAAGTGTGAAAATGCACACAGCAAAGAGAAGTCATAAGGGACTTACCAAAGGTGAACTGTTTACATTCCTAAATGGAAAGACAATACTCGTAACTCTTAAAACGTTTCAGTATCTGTGTAGTTGGTGGGACCACATACGCAAAAACATACACACACATGTACACACATGCACGCATGCACACATGCACACATGCATGCACATACAGAGACAGAGAGCACAGAGTGAATTCAATAGGATGGGATCATATCTTAAAAGAAATTAAAGCAAATGGTGAGAGAGAAATGTATTGGGAGGACAGAGGGTTAAATGGAATGGAGTAAATTATGTCTCATTCAAGAGGCAAGCAGGAGACTTTTTAGTGGAGGGAAAAAAAGGAGAGTTGAGGAAAAAAAAACATGAAGTGTACCCTCATCACCTCCGACTAAAGGAAGGAATGAAATGCACACTCATTTTGGTATGAAAACCTGTCTTACAGTACAGAAAAACGGGGAAGAAGGAGATAAGTAGGGAGGGAGGGATTATGGAAGGGAGGGCAATGGAAGAAGGCAGCAATTTGAAGTCAACACTCTTGGGGAGGGACAGGATCAAAAGACAGAATAGAAACAATGAGGAGCAGAATAGGATGGAGGGAAATACAGTTAGTCTTATACAACACAACTGTTATCGAAGTCATTTGCAAAACTACACAGACATGGCCTATATTGAATTGCCTGCCTTCCCAAACAGAACGGGTGAGGAGGGAGGGATGGGGAAAATTTGGAACTCCAAGTTTTAGGAACAACTGTTGAGTATTGTTCTTGCTACTAGGAAATAAGTAATACAGTTAATGGGGAATAGAAAGTCGTCTGACCCTACAGGACAAAAGAGAAGGTGGGGACAAGAGAAGGGAGGGATGATAGAAGAGAGGGCAGATTGGTGATAGGGAAAATTAGAATGCTTGGTGTATTGGGGTGTGGGGAGGGGATAAATGGGGAGAAAATTTGGAACCCAAAATTTTGTGAAAATGAATGTAAAAAGTTAAATAAATTTATATTTCAAAAAAAATAAAAATAGGCTTACTCAATTGGTAAAAGAGGTTCAAAAAGCCAATGAGCAGAAGAATGCTTTCAAATTCCTAATTAGTTAGAAGGAAAGGGAGGTTCAAAAGCTCACTGAAGAACATAAATCTTTAAAAATTACAACGAAACATATGGAGGCTGATGACTTTATGACAAACCAAGAAATCACACAACAAAGCCAAAAGAATGAAAAAATGGAACAGTATGTGAAATATCTCATTGGAAAAACAACTGACCTGGAAAAGAGATCCAGGAGAGACAATTTAAAAATTATGGGACTTCGTGAAAGCCATGATCAAAAAAAGAGCCTAGACATCATCTTTCATGAAATTATCAAGGAAAACTGTCCTGATATTCTAGAACCAGAGGGCAAAGTAAGCTTTCAAGGAATTCACTGATCCCCTCCTGAAAGAGATCCAGAAAGAGAAATTCCTAGGAACATTGTGGCCAAATTCCAAACTTCCGAGGTCAAGGAGAAAATATTGCAAGCAGCTAGAAAGAAAAAATTCGAGTATTGTTTAAATACAATCAGGATAACACAAGATCTAGCAACTACTGCTTTAAGGAATCAAAGAACATGAAATATGATATTCCAGAAGTCAAAGGAAATAGGAATAAAACTAAGAATCATCTACTCAGCAAAACTGAATAAAATACTTCAGAAGAAAATAGTCTTTCAATGAAATAGAGGACTTTCAAGCATTCTGGATGAAAAGACCAGAGCCGAAAAGAAAATTTCACTTTCAAACACAAGAATGAAGAAAGGCATGAAAAGGTAAACAGGAAAGGAAAATCATTAGGGACTTACTAAAGTTGAAAAGTTCACATTCCTACATGGAAAGAAAATATTTGTAACTCTTGAAACATTTTTCAATGTCTAGGTAGCTGGTGGGATTTCTCACAAGCACACACACACACAGAGAGAGAGAGAGAGAGAGAGAGAGAGAGAGAGAGAGAGAGAGAGAGAGAGAGAGAGGAAGGGAGGGAGAGAGAGAGAGAGAAAGGAAAGACAAAGAGACAGAGAACACAAGGTGAGTTCAATATCTAAAGCATCATATCTAAAAAATGAGCATCATATCTAAAAAATGAAATGAAGGGGTGAGAGAGGAATATATTGGCTGGAGAAAGGGAGAAATGGAATGGGGAAAATAATCTCTCATAAAAGAGGCAAGTTAAAGACTTTACAGTGGAGGGCAAAAGGGGAAAGGTGGGAGAGAAAATATGAAGCTTACTCTCCTCACATTCGACTCAAGCAAAGAATAAAATGCACACTCATTTTTGTATGAAAACCTTTCTTACAATACAGGAAAATAGGGTAGAAGGGCATAAGCACAGTGGCGGGGGGGATGATGGAAGGGAGGGCAATGGGAGAAGGGACCAGTTAGAAGTCAACACTCTTGGGGAGGGACAAGATGAAAAGAGAGAACAGAAGTAATGGGGGGCAGGATAGGATGGAGGGAAGCATAGTCTTACCCAGCACGGCTATTATGGAAGTCATTTGCAAAACTACACAGATATGGCCTATATTACATAGCTTGTCTTTCCAATGGGGAAGAGAGGGGAGTTAGGGAACAAGAGAAGTTGGAATTCAAAGTTTTAGGAACAGCTGTTGAATAGTGTTCTTGCAACTAGGAAATAAGAAATACAGGAAAGAGGGTTGAGACATTTATCTTGCCCCACAGGACAAAAGGGAGCATGGGGATAAGGGAAGGGAGGGATGTTAGAAGGGGAGATAGATTGGTGAAAGGGGTAATTAGAATGCTTGGTGTTTTGGGCTGGGGGGAGGGGAGAAAGGGGAAGAAAATTTTGAACTCAAAATTTTGTGGAAATGTTTATAACTTAAATATATTAATTTTAAAAAATAGAAAATAAGCATAAAAATGGAAGAAAGTTGAAGAGGAAAGAGAAGTCATAAATGGTTCAATAATACTATGTTCTTTACAAAGAAACAAACTTTCTCATCATTAGGGCAGGTAGAGGGAATATACATAGAGTCAGCTCATGGATTTCAGTTGAATGCGATCATTTAATTATCTAAAAAAAAATGAAATGAAAGGGAGAGAAAGAGAATGCACTGGGTGGAAGAGAAAAGGAGGAGTAGATTGGAGTAAATATCTGACATAAAAGAGGCCTGAAAGAGATTTTACAGAGGAAGAGAAAGTGGGAAAAGTTTGTGTGAGGGAATACTTACCCCTTATTGTCATTGGAATTGACTTAAGGAGGAAATAATTTGTACATATTCAGTGAAGATTAAAAATCCATCTCACCATAAAGGAAAGTGGGAGAGGAAAGGGATAAGAGAAGGAATGGTGTGGTTATAGAAATTAAAATGGAGGGCAGAAAGGTGGACATAAATGGAAATGGTAAAAGGAGAAGGAAAATAGGATAAACAGGTGGATAATAAAATAGAGGGACATAAAAATTTACAGTTAGTTCCTCTGTTAAAGGGCTGATTTCTCAAATACTGAGAAAACTGAGTCAAATACAAAGAAATAAGAACGCTGCCTTTATCCATAAATAGGCAGTTTTCAAAGTAATCAATGCTATCTATGATCATATAAAAATGCTATAAATCACCATTAATTAGAGAAACATAAATCAAAAAAACTCTGAGCTACCATGACACACCTATCAGAGGTGAGGATGTGGGAAAATTAAATCACAAATATACTATTGTTGAATTAGTATAGTGATTCAACCATGCTTGGAGAGTAATTGGAAACTATACTCAAAGGGCTATAAAACTATATCCTTAAGTCAACAATAACACTACTAGGTCTGTATCCCAAAGAGAATTTTTTTAAAAAAATGAAATATTTATAGAAAATCTTTTTGTGGTTGTCAGGATTTCAAAGTTAAAGGGATGTCCATCAACTGGAAAATGGATAAACAAGTTGTTGTATATGATTGTGACATTATACTATTGTGCTATAAGAAAAGATGAGCAGGTTCCTTTCAGAAAAACCTGGAAAGTATTAAATGAATTGATACGAAGTGAAATGAGCAGAACCAGGAGAACACTGCATATAGTAACAACAATCTTGTATGATGATCTGCTGTAAATAACTTAACTCTTCTCAGCCATACAGGAGTCCAAGAAATTCTGAAGACCTTATGATGAAAACTGCTGTCCATCTCCAGAGAAAGAACTGGTGGAGCCTGATTGTAGATACAAAATACTTTTTCTTTGCATTCAATTTTTTGGGAGTTATTTGTAATTTCTTTCAATGCATTACTTACATGGAAGTGTTTTGCATAACTACATATGTGAAACATGCTCAGTTGCTTGCTTTATCAATGCGGATTGAGGATAGGGAGAGAGAATTTGGAACTCAACATTTGAAAAAAAGAGTCTAAAATTCTTTTTATATATGCAATGCGTGGGGATAAAGTCTTTAAAAAAAATGAAAGCCTCCTTTAATCCCTCTGTTTTCTAGTGTTATGTCATAGGAATAGAAGCTTTATTTTTTCTAAGGCTTTTTTCTGCATCAAATAACAAAATCATGCTTTTGTTGTTATTGATATGTTATTGATATGATCAATTATCCTGATAGTTTTAATAATATTTTCCTGTTCTATACTTCTTGTATGAATTCGATCTAGACCTCCTATATGATTTTTATAACATATTACTGCAATCGTCTTGAAAATATTTTATTTTTAAAAAATTGTCTCTATATTTATAAGGAAATGATTCTATATTTTCTTTCTCTGCTTTTGTTCTCCCTGGTTTAGGTATTAAAACCATGTTGCATTCATAGAAGCAATTTGACAACAATCCTCTTTACCTATGTTTTAAAATAGTTTATATAATATTAGGATTAATTAATCCCAAACTGATCAACTTTAGAGTACATCTAGTTTATCTAGTCATCAAGATTTTTTCTTAGTCATTGATGTCTTGTTTAATTTCTTTTCCTAAAAGATTATCAAATTTTCTGTTTCCTCTTTTATTAATATGCATAATATATATTTTTGTAAATAGTCCTCCATTTCATTTAGATTGCCAGTTTCACTTGCATGCAAGTGAATCCTAATAACTGTTTTAATTTCCACTTCATAGGTGGTGTATTTAACCTTTTCGTTCTTGATACAAGAAATTTCATTTTATTCCTTTTTAGTTATATTACTCAATGATATAATTTTTCACTCTTTCATAAACCAGCTGCTAATTTTATTTCTAGTTCAATTTTGTTTTTACTTTCAATTTTATTAAACTCTGATTTTATTTTTAAGTTTTCCATTTTGATGTTTATTTTTTTTTAATGTTTACTTTTTCTAGGGTTACTTTTAGTTGCATGCCCAAGTTATTGTCCTGCCGTTTCTCTTTTTTCTTGTTGTAAGTAATTATATATTTATATATAATATGTGTGTATGCATATATACACACATACATGTATGCAACACATATATATGCAATACACATACATATATACACATGCGTGTATACATATATGTACAAATACATGTATACATATATACACGCACTTATATAACCGTGTATATACATACATTCTCACCTTTGTATTGTTGTAACTCCATCCCACACATTTTGAAGTGTCTCAATGTGGTAATGCTTTTTAAGGAAATTATGTGTTTTTGCTAAGATTTGTTCTTTGATGTACTCAGTTTTTGGGATTATATTATTTAGTTTCCAATTAACTTTGAATCTGCTTCCATGTCCTTTCATTAAATTTAATTTATTGCACTATTATCTGAAAAGGATGTATTTAATACTTCTTTTCTGCATTTGTTTGTGAGGTTGTTATTCCCTAGTGGATAGCCAATTTTTGTAAGTTGCTATATATAGCTGAGAAAAACCTATATTCCTTTCTGTTTTCATTTTTTTGACAGAGTTTTGTTTACTCTAATATGTCCAAAATTCGGTTCATCTCCTTAATTTCTTTATTATTTATTTCATTCTAAGGTGTATTAAGTTCTCGGAGGATAAAGTTGAGATGCCCCACTAATATAGTTTTACGGTCTCTTTTAAACTTGTAATTCACTTAACTTTTCCTTAAAAATTTGTATGCTATGTCACTTACTGCGTCTGTGCATATACATACATACATATGTGTGTATGTATGTATGTATTGTGTAGCACCTCTTAGAGAAATGTAGCTTCCCTGCTTATCTCTTTAGATAGGTCGTTTGTTTTAGCTTTATCTGAAGTCATGATTGACACTCCTTTTATAACTTCAGGCAAAGCATAATAGATTCTATTCAAGTTACTTATTTTAAATTCTCTGTGTGTATCTCTGTTTCAAATATGTTCCTTGTATATAAGATGTTATGGAAATGAAGTTTCTAATCCATTTAACTATCCACTTCCATTTTATGGATAAGTTCTTCCCATTCACATTTATAAATAATGTTATTAAATACACATTTCCTTTCATCCTATTTTATTCTGTTTCTCCTTCCCTCTCTTTGTGTCCTGCCCCTCCTCTAAAGTTTGTTTTGCTTCTGATCAATGCCTTCTTTTATCTACACTCTCCTTTTTCAGGCCTCCTTTATTTTATTTGCCTCCCCTTCTAATTCTTTGTTGGATTTCATGAGTTTCCATTACTAATTGACTGTACATACTCCCACACATGAATTTTTCCTTCTTTAACCAATTAAAATGTAAATGAGATTCAATAGTTGTCTACCTTATCACTTGCCTGCCACACCATAAAAAACAAAACAAAACAAAAAAAACCGTTATTGCACAAGTCTATTATATGAGATAATTTCCTCTAATTTTTTCTCTTCTTTTTTCTTTTTCTCAGGTCCTCTCTTCTTCCTTATTCATTTTTTACATCATCTCACCATAGTTAGCTCACTCCCACATGTTTCTATTTATAATGTTTCTAAGTGTTCTAATAAACACAAAGTTCTCACAATACATTTGCATTATTTTCTCAAAAAGAGAAAGAGTTCAGCACTATTGAGTCCCTTATGATTTATCTTTCATGTTTAACTTTTTGTAATTCTCTTCAGTATTGTATTTGACAATTTTTTTATTTAGCTTTGACATTTTCATGAGTAATGTTTGAAAGTCTTCCATTTTAGTAAACATTCAATATTCTCTTGAAGCACAATACTCAGTTTTTGAAATTATTATTATTTACTTTTAACACAATTTATAACAGATGAAGCAATTCCAACTTTCGATCAGGTGATATTTCTTCTTAAGGCATTTATACTATGGACCACAAAAGAATTATTTTTAAACATTAACCATCTGAGACAGAAATACTATTTATGTTGCTAACTTCACAAGCTTTTGATCGAATTGTCTCCACAGTATTACTAAGAATCAATGGACCCTACCTTACTGTTGTTGGTTTAAAGTCCCATGCTTAATAGCTTAATTTTAGACAACCTTTGATATTTGCCTACCCATAATCTATAACTGAATAGATCTGGTATTAAGCTTACAAATCTTTTGACTCTAGGAAATTTGTTTCTATTGTTTTAAAATGAATTGCTTTTACCTCACTTTGCAACATGTCCAATTTTTCTCCCCATCACTCCCCCCCCCCTGCTTCCTAATACCTTGCATTCTGATTACTCTTTCCCTCAGTGTACCCTCTCCTCTCCTATCCCCATCTTCTCTCTTTTCTTGCCGGGCAAGACACATTTCCATATCCCTATCCCTGTAGCTTTTATTTCTCGATTATATGCAATAAAAATTCTCAACATTCATTTCTAATACTTTGAATTCCAACTTCTCTCCCTCCCTGCCCCCTCCCCAGCCCTACTGGGAAGACAAGCAATTCAATACAGACTAAATATGTGTTGTTTTGCAAAAGACTTCCATAGTAATCATGTTGTGTAATACTAATTATATTGCCCTCTGACCTACCCTATTCCCCCTTATTTTCCCCCCCTACAACTGACCTTGTCCCTTCTCGAAAGTGTTTATTTCTAGTGACTCCCTTCTCTCATTTGCCCTCCCTTCTAACATCACTCTTGCTCCATTTGTTACCTCCTCTCCTACTTTGCTGTGATGTATATAAGTTTTCATATCAAATTTAGTGAGCATGTTATTCCCTCCTTCAGCCACACGAGGAGAAAGTAGCTTTATTTTTCCCCCCTCTTGCATTCTTCCTTATCTTCTCCATTGAATAAGATTTTCCTTATCTTTTTTTATGAGTAATAGCCTGTACCATTCTATTACTTCCTTTCTTCTCCCGGAATTTTCCTCCTTCACCCTTTAATTTTTGTTTTATTTTATTTGTGTGTGTGTGTGTGTGTGTGTGTGTGTGTGTGTGTGTGTGGATATCAGTTCCGATATAACACACCCTATATTCTCTATCTATGTGTATGTGTGTGTATGTACAATCTCTCCAACTATCCAAATACTGAGAAAAGATTCGAGTTAAAAATATTTTCTTTCCATGTATGTATGTAAAGCAGTTCAGCTCTAGAGAGTCTTTTATGATTTTTCTTTTCTGTTTACTGAATATCACTGAATGATCATTTTTTTCCTTGACGTATTATATTCAGATTTGCTGGATAGGTGATTCTTGGCTTCAATCCCAGTTCTTTTGACTTCTGAAATATCCCACTACGAGCTCTTAATGTTGAAGCTGTCAGATCCTATGTTATCCTGATTGTATTTCCACAGTACTCAAATTGTTTCTTTCTAGCTGCTTGCCGTATTTTCTCCTTGATCTGGGAACTCTGAAATTTGGCCACAATATTCCTAGGAGTTTGTGTTTTGGGGTTTCTTTCAGGAGGTGAACGATGAATTCTTTCAATATCCATTTTATCTTCTGATTCTATAACATCAGGGCAGTTTTCCTTGATAATTTCATGGATGATAATGTCTAGGCTCTTTTTTGATCATGGCTCTCAGGTAGTCCAATAATTTTTAAATTATTTCTTCTGGATTTCTTTTCCAGGAGAGTTTTTTTTTTTTTTCCAAATTAGTTGATTCACCTTATCTTTTATATTTTTTTCAAATTTTTGGTTTTATTTACTGACTTCTTGGTTTAACTCATTGTCATTCATTTCCCTGAACTCAATTCTCTCTTTCAACCAATTACTTTGTTCAGTGAGCTTTTGAAACTTCTCCTCCATTTGGCTAATTCTGCTTTTTAAAACTTCCTTCTCCTCATTGGCTTTTTGGACCTCTTTTTCCAATCGAGTTAGCCTCTATTTAAAGCTGTTATTTTCCTCAGCATTATTTTTTTTTTTGTTCTGCTTTAGTAAGATGCTAACTTGCTTTTTAAGGTCTTCTATTGTCTGAGCCCATTTTAAGATCCCTTTGTGGGCAAAGGCCTTGACTTCCTCTGATAGTATGCCTTGTTCTTCCTCATCTGAAAGAATTGGGGGAGACACCTGTTCCCCAAGAGGGTAACCTTCTACGGCCTTATTTTTTCCCCTTTTTGGGGCATTTTCCAACCAGTTACTTGACTTCTGAGTTTCCTCTCCAGAACCACTTCGCCTCAAGTTCAGCCCAGCCAGCACTTGGGGGATGATTCAAATGCCCCTAGCCTTAGGGGTTTTAGGTCGGGGGGGAGGTAGCTGCTATTCAGTGTGACATTAAGTTCAGCTGTTCAGGTAGTGGCAGGGCTACCACAATGGGTTCACTTCCCTCAGGGGTACTACAAGAAGACCTTCAATTATGGATGCGGGCCACTGACTGCTTTGGGAACCCATGTCTGCTGCTGCCTCCTGAGGGGGCCTGAGTTATGTGGACAACCTTCTCCTCTCTCTTGGCCAGCCAAAAAGACCCTCTCACTGACCTTTGGTGACTGTGGGTTGAGGGATCTGCACCGCCACTGGAGATTTCATCCCTGAAGCCTGCTCGGATCTGCTCCTCCCAGTGCCACATGTTCAAGGCAGGGTTGGGCTCTGCTCCGGGTCCAGTGCTTGACCCACGTTTCCTGTTGGTTTTTTAGATCTCTCTGGAACAGAAATCTCCTCCAATCCATTGTTCTGTAGCTTCTGTTGCTCTAGAATTTGTTGAGAGTTCTACTTTGCACATATTTTATGGGCTGTGGGGTAAGAGCTAAGCGTATATGTCTATACTCAGTTTTGATTGGTAGTTACTCTTGTTTGCAATCCTTGCTTCTTTGCCTTCAGGAATGTGATATTGCAATTCTTCTGCTCCTTTATTTCGGTAGTTGTTAAATCTTGTGTGATTCTGTCTGTGGCACCACTGAATTCAAATGATTTCTTTCTTGCTATTTGAAGCACTTTCTTTTTGACCTGGGGGCTTTGGAATTCGACTTTAATATTCTTGAGAATTGTATTTTTGAGATCTTATTCAGGGGACAATTTGTGCATTGTTTTTTAATTGCTATTTTACATTTTGGTTCTAGAATATTGGAGCAGTTCTATTTTGTTTTATTTTTTCCTCATGAGACATTTCACAGAGTCCTATATCTTGATCCATTCTTTTGACTTGGTTTAATTGTTTCTTTAAATCTCCTGAAGTTATTAGCTTTCATTTCCCTAGTTCTTATGTTTAATGAATTATTTTTTCAGTGAATTTTTGTTCCTCTTTTTCCATTGGGCTAATTCTGTTGTTGTTTTTTTAAGTAGTTATTTTAATTTGTTAATGTCTCCCATTTGGTCAATGAAATTTTCAAAGGGTTTTCTTATTCTGTACTTTTCATGTTTTATTTACCAAGCTGATGGCTCTTTAAAAATATAATTTTCTCCCTTCATTTTCATTTATTTATATAATTTTCTCTCTATCATTCTGCTTTTGTAAATATATTTTAACTTTTCCAGTAATTCTTGTGATTGCATTCTATTCAATTTTTTTTTTCTTCTGACATTTTATTTGTGGTTGTTTTGACTTCAAAAGCTTTTTATAAGATTGTGTCTTGATCTTCTCTATATCTATAATAGCTTTTTTATGTCAGGTTTTTTGTATGTTTTGTTTGTTCATTTATGCTCCTTTTGTTCTTGATTTTGAATGTTATGTTTTTGTTGGGCTTTAGTACAAGTGTGAAAAGTGGAGGGGCCCTGTCTCAAGGTTTATGCTCCTTTTGTTCTTGATTTTGAATGTTATGTTTTTGTTGGGCTTTAGTACAAGTGTGAAAAGTGGAGGGGCCCTGTCTCAGGGTGCACATTTTTCTGTCCTACTGTTTCGGAATCTAATTTTGGGTTATTGAAAGTTTTGAATGTTTTAAATTGGTGTGATGTTATTAGGGGTGTACTCACTCTTCTCTTGGTGAACTCTGGTTATTTTCCCTGATAGGCCTCTGATCCCTTGGAAATATAATGATACTGTTTCTCAGTGTCCCTCCTCCCACAGGATGGAAAACAATATTGATCTTATGATTTCAGGATCCCAGAGGACCAAAAGGGATACTGCCCCTCAGGGATTTCTCTTTTGAAAGTATTTCTCTCCATCCTGTGAACGAGAAATGGGTATCAGCATATCATGGCAGGAAAAAAACCTAACTTGTAAAATAAAAGAGAGATAATTTAAAATATTTAGTGTCCCTGAAAGCGAGGATAAAAAAAGAGCCTATATCTTGTATTTCAAAAATTTATCAAGAAAAATTGAACTGATATTTTAGAACTAAAGTGCAAGATATAAATTGAAATCTAAATCATTAGATCCGGTGTCCAGTGTGACATAGATGCTCTCTCTAATCTCTCATTTCCCAGGTCTCCTTACCCACCTCTGCCTCAGGAGATCCTGAAGCTGCTCTTGATTTGGTCTACATCATCTAGTCACCCCACTGGTATTTCTTCATGTGGACTCCATGTCATCCTCTTCCCCCTGTGTCATAAATCTCTCTTTTCAACCTTCTGTGTTGACATGTGGTGGAAGAATGTCTCATTCTGACTTTTTATTGGCTCTGTTACTCCAAAATTTTATTTGAGAAACTATTTTAAAGTTGCTTTTTGGTGATATTGGGATAGCTCAGCTTTTTCTATTCTGTGACTTTGACCCTCTCCCTAGAAGTGAAATAACATTTTAAAAATCGATGAAAGTCCAAATACAGCCAAAACTTATGAAGGGATATGCTGCAATTTGTTTTGCCATCTTCAATTAATGAACATCTATTTTATTTTCAGTACTTTATTTGCATAAACTGCAGTGTCTATTACCACTCAGACAATTCCTCCCAGCTATGTTCCCAGTAAGTATAGCCTTGACTAGCAATTGCTAGTTGTTGCCACTATTTGACAGTAAATGACTCCCCTTATTCCATTTCCTGCAGACTAAGAACAGAAAATATAATGCTCCTCCATGGATATTAAAGGGGGGAAAGAAATGCAGATTTAATATTATGGCCACAAACACCATGTAAGCACCATATTTTCTGTCCTGACATATTTTGTGCCAAGTTGGATCAATCTACCTTACTGCAAGAGTCTTGGCCCCTTTCTTTTTGAAATAGATTTCTTTTTGATTCCTCCATATTTTTTTATCTCCATGTGGTTTCTTACAGTTTCTATTTTCCTTCCTCATTGTGCCTTTCTACACTTTTCAACTTCATCTGTCACATGTTCATCTAATTTAGAAAGGACATTCCTCTTCAAGTATGCCTCCAGAACTCAATCAATTGATGTAAATACCACTGTGATTTTACTTATTCTTCTTTACCTGATCAAAATGCACCCTTTCACTGATAGGTGGAACTTGCATCTCATCAAGTTATGACTGTGATGTATCTCTTGATAATTATTATTTTGAAAATTTATTTACTTATATTTTCAACATTCACTTCCACAAAATTTTGAATTTCATATGTTCTCCCCATCTTCTCCCTCCTCACACCACAGAACAGCATGTATTTTGATTACTTTTTTCTCCACTCTGCACTCTCTTCAATTACCACACCCTTATCTACTTCCATTCTCTTCTCCTGTAAGGCAAGAGAGATGTCTACACTCCATTGCCAATATATCTCATTTCCTAGTTACATGTAAAAACAATTTTTAACCTTCATTGTCAAAACCTTGAGTTCCACATTCTCACTCTTCCTCCCTCCTCCCCCAACCGCATTCAGAAGGCAAGCATTTCTATATAGGTTATACATGCGTAGTCATGAAAATACTTCCATAAAAAGCATGTTGTGAAAAACTAGCTACGTTTCCTGAAATCCTGTCCCACCCTCCATTTATTCTATTCTCTTCTTTGTTCTGTCCCTCTACCAACGTGTTTCTTCCACTACTCCTTCCCCCAATTTGCAATTCCCACTATTATTCCCCCTCTTTTATCCCATTTCTCCTTGCTTTCCTGTAGGGTAGGTTAAATTCCATACCCAATTGAGTGTGCATAGTATTCCATCCTGAAACCAAATTCAATGAAAGTAAGGATCACTTATTCCTTCTCACCTTCCCCATCTTCCCATCCATTGCAAAAGCTTTTTCTTCCCTCATTAATTTAAGGTGATTTATTATATCCTACCTTTCGCTATCTCTCTTTCTCCTAGTAAAATCCTTTCAACACTTAATTTTCCTTTTTAGATATTATCCCTTTCATATTCAACTCACCCTGGGAACTTTCTCTCTCTGTCCTCTCCCACCCCCCCGTCTCTGTCTGTCCCTCTGTCTCTCTGTCTCTCTCTGTCTCTCTCTGTATGTATGTATATATACATGTATATATACATGTATATATATATATATATACATGTATATATATATATATATATATATATATATATATATATATATATATATATTCTATGAAACTATCCAGATACTGAGAAAGGTATCATGAGTTACAAATATCATCTTTCCATGTAGGAATGTAAACAGTTCAACTTTAGTAACTCCCTTATGATTTCCCATTTCCATTTACGGTTTCATAATTCTCCTGGTTCTTCAATTTGAAAGTCAAATTTTCTTCTTCTCTCTGTTTTTTCTCAATAAAAAATATTTGGGAGTCCTCTATTTCATTGAAATTCCACTTTTTCTGCTGAAATATTATATTTAGTGGGAGGAGCCAAGGTGGCAGAGTAGAAAGATTCACATATGCTAGCTCCAAACCCACAACCCATAAATTTCCTGTAAAAAGAACTCCCTACAAATTCTGGGGCAGTGGAAGCCATACAGTTACGCAGTGGAGGAGATTTCCATTCCAGGGAGCCCTGAAAAACCGTCGTCAAAGGTCTGTCACACACCAGACCAGAGCAGAGACCAGCCCTACCCTGGCCATGTGGCCCCGAGAGGAGCAGATCTGAGGATGGTTCAGGGACGGAACCTCTGGTGGCCGGGAAGGTCCCTCCACCCACAGGCGCTACAGGTCAGTGAGAGAGACTTCTGGGCTTGCCTAGAGGGCAATGGGGTGTCTCCATAATTCAGGCCCCCTCAGGAGGCTGCGGCAGAGGCAGAGGCGGTCAGGTGCTCCCACAACAGACAGCTTCAGCATTACTGAAGGTCTCCGCCTGAGGAAACAGAGCCTGGAGGTGGCTCTGCCCCGACCTGAGCACCAGACCTTAAACTCACATAGAATAGCAGCCCTGCCCACTACGGAAAGCCCTGAGGCTGGGGAGTAGCATTTGAATCTCAGGCCCCAAGCACTAGCTAGGCAGATCTAGGCAGGGGTGGAGAGGAATCTCAGAAGTCAAGTAACTGGCTGTGAAAATGCCCAGAAAAGGGAAGAAAAAGTTCCCACCTTTCATTTATGATGACGAGGAACAATGCTTACCATCAGGGAAAGATATGGAGGTCAGGGCTTCTGTATCCCAGACACCCGAGGTGGATGTCCAGTGGCCTCAGGCCAAGGAAGAGCTCAAAAAGGATTTTGAAAATCAAGTTAGACAGGTGGAGGAAAAACTGAGAAGAGAAATGAGAGAGATACAAGAAAAGCATGAAAAGCAGGTCAACACCTTGCTAAAGGAGACCCAGAAAAATGCTGAAGAAAATAACACCTTGAAAAATAGGCTAACTCAATTGGCAAAAGAGATTCAAAAAGCCAATGAGGAGAAAAATGCTTTCAAAAGCAGAATTAGTCAAATGGAAAAAGAGGTTCAAAAGCTCACTGAAGAAAATAGGTCTCTCAAAATTAGAATGGAACAGATGGAGGCTAATGACTTCATGAGAAACCAAGAAATCACCAAATAAAACCAAAAGAATGAAAAAATGGAAGAGACTGTGAAATATCTCATTGGAAAAACAACTGACCTGAAAAATTGATCCAGGAGAGACAACTTAAAAATTATGGGACTACCTGAAAGCCATGATCAAAAAAAGAGCCTAGAAATCATCTTTCATGAAATTATCAAGGAAAACTGCCCTGAGATTCTAGAACCAGAGGGAATAATAAGTATTCAAGGAATCCATCGATCACCACCTAAAAGAGATCCAAAAAGTGAAACCCCTAGGAACATTGTGGCCAAATTCCAGAATTTTCAGGTCAAGGAGAAAATATTACAAGCGAAACAATTCCAATATTTTGGAAATAACATCCAGATAACATAAGATCTAACAGCTTCTACATTAAGGGATTGAAGGTTGTGGAATAGGATACTCCAGAAGTCAAAGGAATTAGGACTCAAACCAAGAATCACTTATCCTGCAAAACTGAGTATAATTCTTCAGGGAAAAATATGGTCTTTCAATGAAATACAGGACTTGCAAGCATTCTTGATGAAAAGATGAGAGCTGAAAAGAAAATTTGACTTTCATACACAAGAATGAGAAGAAGTGTGAAAATGCAAGCAGCAAAGAGAAGTCATAAGGGACTTACCAAAGGTGAACTCTTTACATTCCTACATGAAAAGACAATATTTGTAACGCTTGGAACTTTTCAGTATCTGGGTAGTTGGTGGGACTACGCACACATGTACACACACACGCACACATACATGTACACATGTGTGCATGCACACACATATACCCATATGCACGAACACAGAGAGACAGAGAGCACAGAGTGAATTGAATAGGATGGCATCATATGTTGAACTATTGTACTTAATTTTGCTCAAGAGATGATATTCGGTTTTTTGGATTTTTTTTTAATTATCTTTTCCCGTAGTCCAATAAGTTTAAATTATCTCTCCTGGATCCACTTTCTAGATCAATTCTTTTTTTTATGAGATACCTCACATTGTCTTCCAATTTTTATTCTTTTCTCTTTCTTTTAAAATTTCTTGATATCTTCAGCAGGTTTTTGGGTATCATTTTGGGAGCTATTGACTCATTTTTCATTATTTTCTTGCATTACTCTCATTTCTCCTCCCAATATTTCCTCCACTTCTCTTAATTTAAAAAAAAACAACTTTTCTTAACTTTCATATTTTTCTTTTTCAGTGCAGGAGTTTTGAATTTCTTGGCTTCTTTTGGTTGTATGTTTTGAGCTTCCTAATCACCAATGATGTAAGAAAGTATCTCTTTACTGAGAAAGTAAGAATATGTAATCTGCTTCTTTTCCCCTTGTTTACTGATTTCCCCAGCCATTTATTTGACTTTTGAGTTCTTTATTACGTCTAAGCCTCCTTAAACAGCCTCTGTTTCAGCAGTGGCTGTCAATATATTTGGGCTGGTGCTGGGTCTGGGTCTGTTTCTGGCTCTGGGATAAGACAATGCTCCCCTCTCCACCAGATGAGAGACCCTTTCCACTGTCCTTTGAGGGTTTATTTGGTGTTTGTGTGTTGAGAAGTCTGCAAACTGCAGCAAGTTCCAGTGATTTACTTTCCTAAAGCCTGCTCCAGCTCTGTCTTCACCAGAATGGCCCAAACTGTGTTTCCCTCTCAGCCTGAAGTGACACACCCTGCCTATCGACCTTCCAGAGTGCCTTAGGTTGGAAATTTGTCGTTTTGTCATTTCAGTTTTTCATTTTGTGGCTTCTACTGTGCTAGAATTTGTTTACAGTTATTTTTACAGGTTTTTTGAGGGGTTTGGTGGAGAGAACTACAGCAGATCCCTGCTTCTACTTCACCATCTTCACACCCCCAAACATTCTTCAAATTGGTTTTAACCTTGATTGCGTATATCTACTTTATGAGTCTACTGCTCAGATGATTTATTTACATGAGTTAACTCCTTTAAAATGATGATATAACTCTGGTTGTTATATTTTTCATTTTCAACTTTTCATTTTGGATTATTTTAGGATTCAGTTAATGTAACACCTTTTTGCATGTAGATTTTTTCTCTGTGATTACTTCAGGACTTCCAAGGTTTATTGCTTCCTTACAATATTTAAGGAAATTTGGCAATCTTGTTTCCATTTTTCAACTTTTTATTACACTTCCTATACTTTAATCCACTGATGCTATTGGGACAATGTGAACAAATTAAACTCTTATCAACTATTACATAATTTTATTTTTTCTCTCAAATAAATTTTATTTTCACTAGTTGATATTAATATGAAAGAAAAAAAGACAAAACAAAACCCCCCAAAAACCAAAAAAAAGAAACAATCGTATTCTTTGGTCTTCACTCAAACTCCAAGAATTCTTTCTCTGAAGATGAATAGCTTTTTTTTTTTCATAATGAGTCCTTTGGAATTGTCTTGAAATATTAAATTGCTAAAAATGGTTAAGTCATTCTCAGTTGATCATCGTTATTTTGATGTTAGTAGTCAATATGTCCTCTAATTATGTTGTAAATTGCAATGGGATTTCATCATCAATAGACACATGTACAAAATAAAACCTCCTTTTTAGGGGGCATTTCATTTAACAGAGCCTGGATCAAGCCTTCTTTCCCAGATTTATTGACCATTCTTTCCCCTGATAGGATCAGTGGAAGAGACAAACTGATCTACTTTTCATTCCTCATTAGTATACATTTAATTTCCATCTTCTTTGTCTTAATAGTCTGTCACAACATTACCTGAGATTTTATCCCTCTGTATTTCACCTCATGGAATCCCTATATGCCTTTCAAGTTCTTTTGAAATTGCTGCCTCCTACATGTGATTTCTTAAACTAGAACCTCTAGCTTTCCGTCTTTATTTTTTAAAATGTACTTTACATTATTTATCCAAGAGTGTAAGCTTTTTGAGGATGGGGCTATTGCATTTTTGTTTTATGATGCCAGAACCTTGCACAGATACTGATAGAGAGTGTGTGTTTAATTAATGCTGGCTTATTGGTCAAGTCCTCAGTCATATGGAAAGAAGAAGATTAAAACAAAACAGAGACAAATATCAAGTATAAACAAACCCCAGAAAGGAGATCTACATATAAGCAAAATGTTTCAAAAATGGATTTTTATGGTGTAAATGATCCCTTACAAACACATGTATGCAATACGGTTTTTAAGAACATTGCACTAGATTTTTTGGATCATCATCTCAGCTCTTGCCAGACGTGGCTCATCAGAGTAAAGGATCTAATTGTTTCCAACAACTGAAAAGTGTTGATGGCAATTTATTCTTTGGCAACAAATGCATTTGTTCAGATATCTATCTGTTGTGGCTGGAGGTGACATAATCTAATTACTGTCACCAGGAATGCTTTGAGATTTAAATCATTCTCTTTTACCTTTCATCTGGTTTCAAGGTATCATCTGTACTCAGTTCTTTAAAGCTTTGGGTAGAGGCTGACAGGTTTGTAGCTGTTGTTGCTTTCCTTTTTCTGTTTCATGAACGGAATTACTTCCTTTCTCCCTTTGTTTCATCTTCTCTCTTGCAACACAGAAATTCTTTCATAGTTTATGTACTTTAATTAATATAGTAATTTATCTTGATGTTCTCACATTAAGTCAGTATATAATAATCAGGTTCTCTCTGTAATAAAAGAATTCTGCCAGATGTAAGGACAGGAAGGACAAAACAAAAGGAAAAATGGTAAAGACTCTAATGAGATTTCCCAAAATAAGCCTTTCCTGGAGGAATAAAAGGCATTCCTCTTGTAAATCATAAACTCTTGGAAAGTTAAAGAATTTGAGACGGTCCTGGGGAGATAAAGGATATTGAAATTTCATTTGGAGTGATGGCAGGAACTCTTTACCACATTCAGAAGGTTTTATTTAATAAATAATTGGGCACTAATATGCAGTATACATGGGGATGCCATTATGTGACTGATATTAACATTACACTGATTCAGAATCCCAACAAGTTTTGAATACTTTCGAGTCTTGATTATGTATATACATACACACACACACACACACACACACATATGTGTGTGTGTATACACATATATAAAAGTTAAAAGAAGCAATTTCTTTCGAAAGATCTAACTTGTTTTCTTATATTTGGGAAGTGACTCTAAAATGTGAGAATAACATAACAACAAATTCCTTTCAGTAAATGCAGTACATATATATATATATATATATATATACATATACATATACATACATATATATGTATGTATATGTATATGTATATGTATATGTATATGTGTGTGTGTGTATCAGGATTTGAGCTTTCATTTACTATCTCCAAATTAAGCATTGTATTCAGTGAACTGACTAGAAAACTTGACAAATTGAAAGCTGTCAGAGATGTACACAGATATGTTACTTTTGTTCTGCTTGTTTCCATGTTCTTAATTGTTTAAAATTCTAATTTATATCATGTTAAATAAATAAGTATTTGGGAAGCAAATGCTTTGTGTATGTCACCATGTTAAACACTCTCAATACAATGTAAAGGGAAAAACTAACAAAAATAAGAATGTGTCTTTTCAAGGAGCACTAATTTCCCAAGATGTTAGCTATCTCCCCTCATTTCAGTGTTTTGTTTTTTTTTTAAAGTTTGTTTCTTTTTATTACTAAAGAAAATTTTAAATATTTGAATGCAGTGAAGAATTTCATTACTCAAGTTAAATCAGAAAGAAATTATCAAGTACTTACTATTTTCACTTTTAAATTTGATCTTTATCATTTTTTATTTGTTTATTATTATTTATTATTCTCCATCATTTTCTTACATTTAGACCAGGGATAAGAAAACTGCGACTCTGAGGCCACATGTGGCCCTCTAGGACCCTGGGTGTAGCCCTTTGATCAAGTCCATGTTTCATGGACCAAATCCTTTTATTATGGGGATTTGTTCTGTGAAGTCTGAGTCCATTCAAAGGCCCACATGACTTTCAAGCATTTGTAATGTAAGTTAATGAAGATAAATAAAAGTGCTAAGTGAGATATACCATGGTCCTCGTGATGTAATTGTTTTCTTTTCCATTTCCTTTCAGATTGAATAGAGTAAAAATGAAGAAAGGATAGAACTTGCTATTTTTAATAGACTACATGAAAACAGAAGCATGAAGGAAGGAATGAGAGAAGCATAAGATGTATCTTATAGTTATCTGAAATAAAAAGGAAGGTTGAGTAGACAGAGTTTGTCACAGAAATAGTGTTAAATACATAGGCAAACAAGTGGTATGGTAGATTGGTTGGATCAGAGGAAGCAGGTTAAAGAAAGCAGACAATCACAGTCAAACGAAACTTTGTGATCCTGATCAGGATACTAAAGATACTAAATACTAAATACTCGATACTAAATAATAAATACTAGATACTAGATACTAAAGGGAAATAAAAACAATGAAAAAAATTTAAGGAAATATGTTTGATTGCATCATTTTAATAAAATATATTTTATTGTTTCATTTATATTTGATGACCATTTGGCAATATTATTTTAAGTATCTTTTTGCGACCTTAATTTCCCTTGATATCCTTCTCAAGGATATTTGAAGACATTCTCAAAGATATTCTAAAGAAGAAAAATAAATTAATTCATTTAAAAGCTTGTGAATATGTTTGTACAAAACTTGTGAACCTCTAACCTTCACAAAGAAATAAGCAATGAGTGACTTCTCAAATTTCTTCATTTTAGCCATCATTGCCCTTTATAATTTTGCAACATTTCTAGCTCATTGCTCTTTCAGTCACATAGCTGAAGTTACTAAATGTACACATTTCTTTGTCTGTCTCTCTGTCTATCTATCTATCTATCTATCTATCTATCTATCTATCTATCTATCTATCTATCTATCTATCTATCTATCATCGATCATCTATGGTTCTGGTTCTTCTTATACTACTCGATGCATATTTATATACTTTTCTCTGTGCTTCTCTGAATTCATGTTTTTATAACAAAGTGAAATTCTAATTGCATTTCTGTACTTTGTTTAGTTATTCCTTAAAGATTTTTTCCTTTGGTTCAAACGTTTTCTGTCATTAAAAACTTTGCTATAAATATTTTGAAATATAAGAAGACTATTTTCTTCTCAGCAATGTCCTTAATATTGTGTTTACTTAAGCAATCTCTGTAACAAAAGCCCTAGACATTTTATTCACTTTACGTAATTCCAAATTACTGTCCAAAATGGTTGTAATGATTCATATCTCGACAAACAATGGTGATTCTATGTTTCTACTTTTTCTCAAAAATTGTCTATTTAAATTTTCTGACATTTTTGTCAATTTTGTGGTTTGAGGATAAGTCCTGTCGGGGTTGTTTTGATTTGTAGTTCTTTTATTATTAATGATTTGTAGCATTATATTTTATGGTTGGTAAGAATTTGCAGTTCTTTTAAATCTTATTAGGCCAAATCAGCATGGCTGGAGATGACCCAGGATGCCCTGGGAGACATAGGGCCCTTTAGTCCAAAGTTTTTGCAGGTACTCACTTAGGGTGAGGTAACACGCATTCATTGAATAAGATTGTTTATGCAGTAGCCAAGGCACGTCCTCTTTTATGAGGTCAAGAAAATGAAGACATCAAACTGGGAGGGAAACAGCAACAATTATTATTGATAGTCACTCTAAAGCTATGAGGGCCCAGAAGAGCCCTTAGGCAGTGACCCCTTGGCATCTCAACTTCAGACTGCAGTAGGTTTAAGGTATTGGGAAAGGAAAGGAAAGGGAAGGGAAGGAAAAATGAAGGAATCTAACCAGTAAAACTCAATTTAACTGGGCATTTTTTGGCCATCCAAATGTATGCCTACCTTATTCCAGGTCAAGTGTTCTATCCATTCTGGAATATACCAGATTGTTGTTATTTTGTCATTTGTGTTTTGTTTTTCTATTGTTGCTGTTGCATGAGATAGCATGGATACAAGAAAAACAGAATGAAAAGAAAAACGATTTCAACTTTTTACTTTCCTTTGTGTAGCCATGGGAAATATACGATATTTTTTTTATTTAACTTTTTACATTCATTTTCACAAAATTTTGGGTTCCAAATTTTCTCCCCTTTTATCCCCTACCCCTACCCCAATACCCCAAGCAATCTAATTTTCCCTATCTCCAATCTGACCTCTCTTCTGTCATCCCTCCCTTCTCTTGTCTCCATCTTCTCTTTTCTCCTGTAGGGCCAGATGACTTTCTATTCCTCATTAACTGTATGTCTTCTTTCCTAGTAGCAACAGCAATACTAAACAGTTGTTCCTAAAACTATGAGTTCCAAATTCTCCCCATCCCTCCCACCCCACCCATTCCCTTTGGGAAGGCAGGCAACTCAATATAGGCCATAGCTGTGCAATTTTGCAAATGTCTTCCCTGATAGTCGTGTTGTGTAAGACTAACTTAATTACCCTCCATACTACCCTGCCCCTCATTGCTTCTCTTCTGTCTTTTGATCCTGTCCCTCCGCAAGGGTTGACTTCAAATTACTCCCTCCTCCCTTTCCCCTCCCTTCCATCATCCCCGCCCTTGCTTATCTCCTTCTCCCCCACTTTCCTGTATTGTAAGATACGTTCTCTTACCAAAATAAGTGTGCATTTTATTCCTTCCTTTAGTCGAATGTGATGAGGGTAAACTTCTTGATTTTTTCTCAGCTCTCCTCCTTTTCCCTCCACTAAAAAGTCTTCTGCTTGCCTCTTGAATGAGGTATAATTTACCCCATTCCATTTCCCCCTCTTTCCTCCCACTACATTTCTCTCTCACCATTTACCATAATTTCTTTTAAGATATGGTCCCATCCTATTCAATTCACTCTGTGCTCTCTGTCTCTGTATGTGCGTGCACGTGTGTATGCGAGTATGCGTGCATGCATGTATGTGTGTGTGTGTATGTGAGTGTGTGGTCCCACCAACTACCCAGATACTGAAAAGTTTTAAGAGTTACAAATATTGTCTTTCCATGTAGGAATGTAAACAGTTCACTTTTGGTAAGTCCCTTATGACTTCTCTTTGCTGTTTACTTTTTCATGCTTCTTCTCATTCTTGTGTTTGAAAGTGAAACTCTCTTTTCAGCTCTGGTCTTTTCATCCAGAATGATTGAAAGTCCCCTGTTTCATTGAAAGACCATATTTTCCCCTGAAGTATTATACCCGTTTTGCTGGGTAGGTGATTCTTGGTTTGAGTCCCAGTTTCTTTGATTTCTGGAATATCCTATTCCACACCCTTCGATCCCTTAATGTAGAAGCTGCTAGATCTTGAGTTATCCTGACTGTATTTCCACAATACTGGAATTGTTTCTTTCCAGCTGCTTGCAATATTTTATCCTTGACCTGGGAATTCTGGAATTTGGCCACAATGTGGCCTCCTAGGATTTGGATCTCTTTCAGGTGGTGATCAATGGATTCCATCAATACTTATTTTGCCCTCTGGTTGTAGAATATCAGGGAAGTTTTCCTCTATAATTTCATGGAAGATGATGTCTAGGCTCTTTTTTTGATCACAACTTTCAGGTAGTCCCATAATTTTTAAATTGTCTCTCCTGGATCTATTTCCCAGGTCAGTTGTTTTTCTAGTGAGATACTTCACATTCTCTTCCATTTTTTTCATTCTTTTGGTTTTGTTTTGTGATTTCTTGGTTTCTCAGAAAGTCATTAGACTCCATCCATTCGATTCTAATTTTGAGAGAACTATTGTCTTCAGTGAGCTTGTGAACCTCTTTTTCCATTTGGCTAATTCTGCTTTTGAAAACATTCTTCTCCTCATTGGCTTTTTGAACCTCTTTTGCCAATTGAGTGAGCCTATTTTTCAAGGTGTTATTTTCTTCAGCATTTTTTCGGGTCTCCTTTAGTAAGTTATTGACACGTTTTTCAGGCTTTTCTTGCATCTCTCTCATTTGTCTTCCCAGTTTTTCCTCCACCTGTCTAACTTGATTTTCAAAATCCTTTTTGAGCTCTCCCATGACCTGAGCCCACCGGACATCCACCTGGGATGTCTGGGATACAGAGGCCCCGACCTCTACGTCTTTCCCTGATGGTAAGAATAGTTCCTCGTCATCAGAATTGAAAGGTGGGAACATTTGTACCCCATCAAATTAGCTTTCTATAGTTTTATTTTTCTTCCCTTTTCTGGGCATTTTCCCAGCCAGTTACTTGACTTCTGAGATTCCTCTGCACCCCCGCCTAGATCCGTCCAGCTAGTGCTTGGAGTCTGAGATTCAAATGGGCTTTCCGTGGCAGGCGCAGCTGCTATTCAATGTGACCTTAAGTTCTGGTGGTCAGGTGAGGGCAGGGCCGCCTCCCAGGCTCAGTTCCCTCAGGGGGTTTATGCAGAGGTCTTCGGTAATGGCCCTGAGCTTTTGACTGCTGCTCTGGAAGTCCCGGGCCGCTGCTGCTGCCTCTCCCTCTGCCTCTACCGCTGCCTCCCGAGGGGGCCTAAGTCATGGAGACACCCCGTTCACCTCTCGGCCAGCCCAGAACTCTCTCTCACTGACCTGTAGCGTTTGTGAGTGCAGTGACCTTCACGGCTGCTGGAGATTCCTTCCCTGAAGCCTGCTCAGATCTGCTTTTCTGGGGCCACACGGCCAGGGCAGCACACGGGTGGACTGCGCTGTCTGGGTCACGATGGACCCCTGGGGACGGCTCTCCAGGGCTCTCTGGAACGGAAATCTTTTCGACTGTGTTTCTGCGTTCCTTGCAGTGCTCCAGAATTTATGGGGAGTTCTTCTTGCAGTAAGTATATCGGCTGTGGGTTCGGAGCTAGCATACTTGAGTCTTTCTACTCCGCCATCTTGGCTCCACCCCTGTCATATCCTAAATAAACCAAGATAAAGCAGTTTTAGAAATGTTTCTGTCTTCTTCTAGTTATCAGGAAGAATGCCATGCTCCTTGAAAATATAGAGCTTCAAAATTTAATAAAAGAAAAGAAGGTATGGGCACAATATATGACATTCCTAATGGGATCCCTAACCTATGCCAGCATATTAGGGAGTGGAAAATTGTAGTGGAAAATAAAAAGTAGAAAAAGTACCATTGAATATTTACAGATACATTTGTCTGTCTGGATATGTATGCATATATATATATGTACACATATATATGTATATATACATATATTCATATACATATGTATATAATAGACATACTTATACATACATGGGTATATTACATGCATTGATCACAGAAAAGCAAATTACAACAGCTCTGACCTACCACTCTATACCTATCTAATTGGCTAATATAACAAAAAAAAAAAGAAAACAACAAATGTTAGAGGGATTGTGAAATAAGGGGACACTAATGCAGCACCATGGAGTTGTGAAGTGATTCAATCATTTTGGAAAATCAACTCAGAATTATCAGAAATACAATGTTCCAAGACAATTCTGAAAATCTTGTGAAAAAGTTCTAGATGCTTCCAGAAAAAAGTAATTGATTGAGTACAAATAAGAACACATATATTCTTACTCCATTTTTCTTGCATTTTGTTTATTTCCTTTTCTTGAAACATGATCATTATGGAAATGTTTTCCCCCACTGATCATTTATGCACTGTATAAATTTGTTTACCTTCTAAAGGAGGGAGCAGAAGAAAAAGTTTCAAAATGCATTTTTCTACTAATGAATGAGAAATTTTATCTATATGTAACGAAGAAGAGTTAAATAAATATGTGATATAATATATAAACAAAAACCTATAAAAATAAAATAACAATTAAAAAACACACATGTATACTCATACACAAGTGTATGTGTATGCATATGTGTATATGCATATACACACATTCAATATACATCTACCTATATATAAATACATATGTATACACACAAGTATATTACATTTTGTGTGTATTCACATATGTGTATTTCATATATCTATAAATATGTTTAATGTAAATGTATGATATTTCATATGTGTCTATAACAGAGATAGAAAAATAGATGATAGATAGATAGATAGATAGATGATAGATAGATGTGTGTTTGTGATTGTCTGTGTACTATCAGAGGAGGGTCTACAAATAATTATTTTTTAAATGTAGTGGTTAAGAATTAGTAAGCAAGGGATATCAATCTATTTGGTTATGACTAAAGAGCTTATGGCATATGATTATAATTAAATAATTTTTGTAAGAAAAAAAGAAAATGATTATTTCAGAGAAAACAGGACTTGAATGAACTGATGCAGTGGGAAAAGAGCAAAACCAGCAGAACAATTTATGCAATAAACAAAAATGTTGTCTTTTTAAAAGAACTTGAAAACACTGAGATCTTTTCAAATCAATGCAATATCCAAATATAATTTCAAAGGATCAGTGATCAAAACTGTTACTTGTTCAATCAGACAGATGTAATAGAGGAGAAAGAAGGAAAATTTTTTGGCATGGTTAAAGCAGGGCCTTGTTTTGTTTGATTACATATAGGTTTTACAGTGGTATTGTTTATTGTGCTTGTTCTCAATTGGGGAAGAGAGAAAATATATGCTTGTTCAAAAAACACCTTTTAAAATCCTGAAAAATAAATACCAGAAGATATTTCATTTTTGCAAATGGAAACTGAACTCCAGAGAAGTAGTCTTTTGAGTATGAATCATACAGTTAGATGAACTGTTCAAACCAAAACTGCAAATCCAGTCACAGTTTCTGATCTGCAGCTCAATTCTCTTTCTAGACCACAGTTCTTCTGGCTGAGTACTATAGTATTCCAGAATCAGTGTGGAATAAAATTATGCCTACTCCTTAATGTGCTATAAACTTCTTCAGAATTCATTATTAAAACAATTCTGTTAGCAGAAAAGTAAAAATGATTTTTACTTTCTCAGGTTACTTAATGGTAACAGTAAACCCTCAATGAAAATACAACTTTTTTCACACACACAATCTTTTACATAGTACTTTAAAAAAAAATAAAACAGTAGAACATTTTTCATCACAGAAGATCATTAAATTACCATGGAAGAGTATTACATTCTCTTATTTCTAGTAACTAAGACCATACTAATCACATACATGAGTCCAAAAGGAGTAAAGTCCCAAATATAATACTGGAGTTCTTTGCGTGACTTTTCTAAAGTTGTTTGTCTTTCTGTCAAAATTTAGAAGCTTTTTGAGGTGTACATTCAATTATTTGCTACTGAAACAGAACCGCATTTGAAGTTCTTTCCAATTAGAATTTCAGCATATTTTAGTTCTGATTTTGGATATATCATTTTAGGATTACATTGAATACTATTAGACTTAGTAACACTCTTGCATTAAATTTTTTTCTTATAGTAAAGTATAACTTCTGCTTGATTAGTTTAAACATGAAAAATGGATATTTAAGGTCATGTATATCCTCAGAGACCAATGTCTGTGAAGCTTAACTCATCCAATATTAGATCTCACTGCCTAAGGTTCATATTGTCCTTAGCAATGAATTCATGAACACAAATTAACAGGAGTAGACAGCACAATATATCCAGCTGACTCTAAGCATACTTGACATTCCACCTTGGCCATCTTTTGGATGACTTTCCTTCCCAGGTACATACTCACTCATTCCACCTCTTACTCTAGGTATGTTAACCAAAAGCATTGTTACTAGAGAAACATCTTAATCAACTACTAAGACTTCCAAAATCCAAAAACCTTTGCCTAAATATATTTTGTAAGTAGTAAGCAGATAACAATTACTTTTAATTGATCTATTCATGCTTTTACTCATTCATGTTTTCACTAATTAATTTGTTAATTTATTTTTTAATCAATTCATTCATTCCTTGGTTTCCAAAATTTAAAAAAAAGATATTTCCTGGAGGCCAGTTACTGTCTCACTTATCTCTTTGTACCCTTGGTGCTGCAAACATGTGTGTGTGTGTGTGTGTGTGTGTGTGTGTGTATTATATTGCTTTATACACACAGCAGTAAAGCACAATGATTTATGATCATTTGGGAAAAATTATCTTTCAATGTCTTCCTTACTAAGATTACATAAGCATAAAATAAATTCAACAATTCACTTGAATAAAAATCATGATCCTTTCTCAAAACCATAATTTTCCTCATAATTTATAATCCAAAGGGGGAAAAGTATAATTCAGAGAGCAAGGAAAATGGAAAACATTGATAAATTGAATATAATAAAATAGATATTTCATTTCAAAGTCACTTGGTATCATTTGGAATAATCTCTAGAAACTGTGTAGGACTCAAATTTTGGGCCTTAATGTAATGTGGGTGGGTTTGGGAATAAAAAAGAAATGATAAGATGGGATATTTTTCCTTAACACATAAGGGATTTAGAAAATAATAGAAGGGGAAAAAAAGTTGAGAAAATTGGTCAGCCTCCCAAATTCTTTTAATTTAGTTATTCAAAATGGCTCATTGTTTGACTTGATTTCAAGTGAATTTCAAAATTAATATAGCCCATATATATATTTTTATGTGCATGTGCACTCATACACAAATTCAAATCACAAAACTAATGCCTTTCCAAATAAAAACCATAATTTTATTATATGCAACTTGGATTACATGTACACAAGATCATTAGTGCATATGCATGAGAAGTTGAAGGATAACAAGCCTGTTTCTGTTATTAGATAATTACATTAGGTAATAATGATTCTAAACTCTAAAAGTTGATTGTTTCTCTTCTATTTCTTTTTGTAGTCTTTGTTGATTGAAGAATAACTCTGAAATTTCTTATATATCTGTTCAATCATATTTATGAGTTTCTTGTTCAGGTAGCTATATACACAAATGTGCCCACATCAGTATTTTTTTCCTAAAAAGTCACAATGAAATTCATGATAAATGTATCAAATGTGATGTGTGTGTTACATTTAATACTACTCTTTTTCTCATCAGCTTCTGCACTTGGGTTAGCCTTCAGGGAATAATATGCCCTCATTTCCCACCCAGAATAAGTAGATCTTCTGAAATGTCATTATCCCTAAGAATGACTCATGTTTGAAAGTCTATACATTCTGAAATTATCTTAAGTTCCCCCCCACACACACTGCTAGAAGGCTGCAGGTTCGAACACTAAACACCTCCCAAAGCTTTACTTCTAGATGACTCGAAACTTTGTTGATGAGTCCATTTTCTATGAGCTGCTGTGCTTGGCCTCTACTCCAAGGCACAATATTACCTCTCCTTGGCCAGACTCTTGACCCAAACCAGATAACCTAGGTGCCATTTTTTGCTTCTCAGCATCCTTTTGTGAGTTGTATTTTCCCATAACATTTTTTTTTTTTTTGAGGGAAGGATATGTCTCTTCTTTATAGGTATTCCCAGTGCTTAAGCAGTGCCTGACACATAATAAGCACTTTATGAATATTTATTGAACTGAATTGAGTCTAATATTATTATTTTATGCCCAAAGATTACAGTGGGGGAGAATATGAATAGTTAGTTTTGGGAAAACTTTAATAAATCAGCACATTTTAAAAGCAAATTGACAAAATATTTAATCAATAGTCCAAGAAATTATATTTGTTTTTCTGTTCACCAAGAAAGTAACCTTCTATGGTCTTATTTTTTTTCCCTTTTTCTGGGCATTTTCCCAGTCCCAGTCAGTTACTTGACTTCTGAGATTCATCTCCACCCCACCTCATCAGTGCTTGGGGTCTGAGATTCAAATGCTGCTCCCCAGCCTCAGGGCTTTCAGCGGGGAGAGGGGCTTCTATTCAGCGAGAGATTAAGTACTGTTGCTCAGGTCGGGGCAGGGCCATCTCCCAGGCTCAGTTCCCTCAGGGGGTTTATGCAGAGACCTTCAGTAATGGCCCTGAGGTCCTGTCTGCTCCGGGAACTCCTGTCTGCTGCCTCCCCCACCGCTTCCTCCCAAGGAGGCCTGAGCCACGGAGACACCCCACTCCCCTCTCGGCCAGTCCAGAAGACTGTCTCACTGACCTGTAGCGCCTGTGGGTTGAGGGACTTTCAAGGCCACCAGAGGTTCCGTCCCTGAAGCCTGCTCAGATCTGCTCCTCTGGGGCCGCACGGCCAGGGCAGGGTCTCCGCTGTCTGGTGCATGACGAACCTTTGGGGTCGGTTTTTCAGGGCTCTCTGAAACAGAAATCTCCTCCACTCTGCTGCTGCATGGCTTCTACTGCTCCAGAACCAGTTGGGAGGTCTTTCCATGGGTAATTTATGGGCTGAGGGTTCGGAGCTCACACATGTGAGTCTTTCTACTCTGCCATCTTGGCTCCTCCCCCTATATTTGTTTTTCTGTATCACGTTTATCCAATTTGCTTTATAAGATAACTTGTAGTAAGAAATCTTTCCTTAAAATGCTTATAAATTGATGAGTTAAGGATGGGTCTGAGGAAGGTAATGTATGTTTAAAACACAAATTATATTAATGGAGAATGGAGAAATCACAAGTGTTTTATTCTTTGTTCTTACTGTAACAGCTGGTATATACATAGTGATATAAATGTTTGTGATATGGTTTATGTATGATGCTTTTTCAGTCCCATACAAGAACTTTTCAAAGTTTCGTTGGCCTCATTCAGGGGGAGAAAAAAAAATAAGGCTGAATGACTTACCTAGGGTGACACAGTTTAAGTGTCTAAGGTATTCCTTGTACTCAGATATTGCTGACTCCAAATCAAACACCTAAATGATACAGTTGCAATAGATTTTGCTTTGTTGTGCTACGTGAATATTTTATCTATTCTTTTTTAAATAGCACAAGGAGGAATTTGTCATGGTCATAAACCAAGAAAGTGTCATCTATGGAAAGATTCACATTACTCTTTGTTCCCAGGACCATCATCTGACTTTTATACCTTGAGAGATGTTGGTAAATATTTCTATGAAGGTGAATGCATTTGTACTTAATTGAGAGTGATTTTCTGTGTAATTTTGCAGAACATTAAACGATAATATCTTCGTAATGAATTCAATTCACTAGACATAGTTTCTGGAGCTTAACAAAAGCCACAAAAATTGTATGTATAGAGGCATTAAATGACAGTTCTAGAAGGGACATTCAAAGTAAATCATCTAGTCTAACCTCTTAGGCTTAAAGATAAAAAAACCAAAAAACCAAAAACTGAGGCTTAAAGAGGTTGTGATGAGCCTGAGTTCACATAAATAGTAAGTGATAGAACTTGAACTAGGCATCAGGTTCCCCATGTCTCTTGACAGTGATTTTCCATCCTCTCTACAATATATCATATTAAAGGGAAGGAAATAGAACACAAGACAGTCTATAATGGTAGTCTATGTATGCATGCTCCAACCAAAATAACAATGCAGACTCTGCTAATGAATTTGGTCGAAGTCATTTCGTCTGTATTTAAATGTATGTGTTTCTCTGGGTGTAAAGAGGTAGGCAATAGACTGTTCATTTAATTGGTAAAGAGAACTCCTGGAGAAGAAAACCCTGATGATCATTTCAGGTTAGTGTCTCTGCGATTAACATTCTTAGTGTTTCTGGTGCTTTCCCAGGATCACACAGACAGCATTAAAGACAGGATATGAACTCTGTTTTAGGCTAGCTCTCTCTTAACCATACCAGGCTTACTTTCATGGGTTGTGATGTGGAAATAAAATGTCTTAAGACAGATGGACTGTTTTAGTTTCAAGAATATTTTAAATTATTTTATGTAAAAATAAGGAAATGCAGATAGATATCTCTGATTTTCTTTATATATGATCATCACCATTTTTCCTCTGTTTTAATTTTATAGAAATATTTTGCTCTTTTACGATATTCACTTAAAAATACTTTTTTTCTACCCTTCTGTACTTGGTAAGCTTTGCCTGTTCACATTTTTAGAGAGAGAGAGAGAAAGAGAGAGAGAGAGAGAGAGAGAGAGAGAGAGAGAGAGAGAGAGAGAGAGAGAGAGAGAGATGGAGAGAGAATTTAAGGGGAGAAAAGTTACCAACAAACAAGTAAACTTTGACTACAGTGTTCAGTATTAGACAAGCAAAACGCTCTACTGCACAAAGAAATGGAGAAGGTGAATCACCACCACTCTTTTCTTGGAGTCAAATAGTCATTAAATTTCACATTGTCTACTTACTCAATAATAAATTCTTAAACCTGATTACTTTTCCTGCCACACATATTTCTACCTTAGTTTTCAAACCATGAGTATTCAGGAAATATACTAGCATAATTTGGTCATTAGTTCAAATCTGAAATTATGAAGCAGGCAAATCTTTTGTAAACAAAATAATATAATAGTAATTTCTGCTTCTGGCTTGTTTACACTCCTCCCGTTGATGCTGACTTATAAACGTCTATAATTCATTTCTTACTACCTGTAGTTAGGGATTTATAATGAAAGATGTATGACCAGATGAACATAACAGTACAGAGTCAATCACTACTTCTCGTTATGACATTTTACTTTATTATACAGCTTTCAAGAATAAAAGGAATTGAGAAAGCACAACCACCTGTAATATATTCTGAAGTCAAATAGTATTGATTTTAAAAAACATATGATGTTCTCTTTTCGGTTCTTTTGCAATAATCACTGTCTTTGTAGAGATAAATTTATTTTGATAAGATGGAAATTAAAATGACACCGTTGATTTTTCACTCACACAGATATTTTTTGTTGTATTTGTTCATGAAAATGAAATATTTTATTAATTATTATTCACAGTGGCTAATTTTGCAAAACAAATCAACTGATAGTCAAAATGGTGGAACTGGTGTCATCTTTTATCACAAGCTATGACTTTTTGACTACTACAAGGTTGGCCCAAAGTGAGTGTCTCTAACTCATGTAATAGTCATATCAAGGATGTCCAAAATCCAGAGTTGAAAGTCTGGAATATTAATCAACAATGAAGAGAGAATGAAAAGAAAGAGGAGTTAATGAATAGGATTCACAGTTTTTCATATGACCACACAAAAGACTGCTACTACTTGCACTGGAACTTTGGGAGCTATTTGTCAATGCTATATCAAATGGACATGCAAATAAGCAAGTGCGATCATATTGTGATATAAAAAAAAAAAAAATCTAAGGAAAACCCAAGTATGAGATTCACTCTGATTCTTACAGATACAGATTCCTTGGAGTGAAAAGGGGGTCAGGATGTGGGGAAGTTTCTCACACCATCAATTAGTGATAGGAATTCAGAATCTGAGTTCTAATAGATAATATTATTTTTTTCTTGTGTTGAAGAGACTGTGCATTTCTTCTGATTTCATCATAAGTGCAGCACAAATTATAATAGATATCCTTGTAAAAATGATGAATGATTCAGAGAAATTATTCTCTTTAGGTAAAGAGCAAAAAGGACTTGTTATTTGAAATATTGCCAGAAATAATTACATAGGAAAAAAAGTTCTCTATAGGCATAGAATTCAACCAAAATGTTCCAGAAGTTTTGGAGGCATGTAAAATATAATATGACACAGAGAAAGAAAAAAGGAATGGAATTAATTTGGGAGCTAAGTTATTGGTGTGGAACTGACTTTAATGAGTTGAATTAGTGAGTAGAATTGAATTTGACCTCCAAGAAATGATGATGAAGCTCATCAGGTGCCCCTAGGATAGTGGACATCCAGTAAGAGTTCACAGAAAAAAAGAGAAAATTTATAGTTTTTGGTGGTGATGGTTGTGGGGAAGCAAGTTTGCCGTGGTCATCTGATATGAACCAGAAGTATACTTTTTTTTTGGAGTAACTCTCCTGGATGTAGAAAATCTCCAGTAACTTGTCAAATCTGAAAACACCTATCCACTTCTGACTATTTGTATAGAGTCAGTATCACTATTGGGAGGAATTGAAACGGTATTGCTAGAGATTATAAAATCGTGTCAAAAAATAAAGAGGGTAAAAGTATTGGTAGAATATCAGTCATTGTTTTTGATAAAATAGGAGTGTCCACTGATTTGTAAAGTAGAGAGCCAATTTAAAGGAAGATATCTAAAAATACAATTTCAATTTCAGCGCACCAATATAAGTTTTGAAAGTGTTGGACTCTTGAACGGCCATAGAGTACATTTGAACAGGTTCACTAAGATATGTATTTGTCAAGAGATCCATGAATCTCATTTAAAAAATGATTTTAAATAGAAAATGCAAAAGGAGGGAAAAACACTTAATTTGCATTTGCAAAACTATGTATCCTAAATAGAAATATAAGTGACAGGAGTGGATTAGTGATTCCTTAGAGATGATACTCCAGGAGAGACTATATTTATTCACTGAAGTAAAGTAGAAATTAATACATGGAGGTAAATTTCATACCACAAACATTGAAGTCATTACTGAATTTCATGTCTAGAAAGGAAAGAGAAAGATAGAGGAAAGACACAGATAGAAGAATTTGATTGCATCTCAAGAACACATATTCTAATGAAGAAACACATTATCCAGAGAGAAGATGTTCAGGAGGACATGGTCGATAACATTTGGAAGTAGTTTAGTGGTAGACAAAAATGAAGAAATAATGTTGTGTAGGTACATTACAAATCACTTGGAGAGAAAGGGAAAAAAGGGTAAAAAATTAAGGAAACATCACAAATCTCAGAAGCGGAAAGGACATACTTAATGTTGGTCCTCCTATTTAAGCATATGCATCATCTTTCATTATTGTTTTTTGTCTGTTAAAAGAGAATAATTGGTAAATCCTTGATTTTCATACACTAAATGTCATTCTCTATTAGGTTGAAGAATCAGTGAACCTGATTCTAATGAGTAAAAACCTGATTGTCAAAGTAGAAATGATGGAACTGACCCCTCCATTTTAGATGTCAGAACAAGTAATGGGGAAATGTCATGTATAGTCTTTCATTTTCTTTGGAAATGCCAGTTATCTACTTTGTAAATGAATGAATGATTATGAATATCATGTATAGAGATAGGTAAAAAGTAATTTAAGAAAAAATGTGACATAATAGAAAAAACGGTACTTAAGATAAAGACTTCAGTTTGAATATCGCCTTTAAAACATTAACTCTATAAATAGTAGCACGTTACCCTCGTTGAGCCATAGTTTGTCAAATGGGTGCGGTAATAACAATTATACTTTATTTACAATGTTGTTTTGAGATGGGGCTTAAGAAAGATAATGAATGTCATCACTCGGTAAATCCTAAACTGCTATGTAATTATTAAAACACTTATTTCTGAAAACAAAATCATTAAGCTTTGAAAAGCACTTCATTTTTAAAAACAGTATTTTATTTTTGCCAATTCATATCACAAAAAATAGCATTTCTTTTTACAAGATTTTGAGTTCCAAATTTGTCTTTTCCCCTCCCTTTCCTCCCTGCTTCTGAAAATTGTACACAGTTTGATATATTTTATATGTGTACTATCATGTAAATAAATGATATTAGTCACAATTGTGGAAGAAAAAGCAGATTAAAATGAAATAAAAATACAAGAACGAATAAAGTGAAAAAATATGTTTTGATCTGAATTATGAATCCCTCAGTTCTTTATATGAATAGGGATAGCATTTTCCTTTGTGAGTGCTTTGTACTTGTTTTGGAACATTGTGTTGCTAAGAAGATCAGTCTTAATTCGTAGTTGAACATTACACAATGTTGCCAGTACCTTGTAAAATATTTTTTTTTCTGCTTTTGCTCATTTTACTTCGCTTCAGCTTGTGTAAGTTTTTCCAGGTTTTTCTGAAATCTTCCTGTTCATCATTTCTTATTGCGAAATAGTATAACACTACATTCAGATTTTATGACTTGTTCAGTTATTTTCAAATTGATGAACATATTCTCAATTTCCAACATTTTGCCACAACAAGAAGGGCTCCAATGATTACATTAGCACATGTAGGTCCTCACCTTCCCTTTAAAATGATCTCTCGGGAATACAGAAATAGTAGTGGTATTTTTGAAACAAAGGGTATATACACAATTTGGTTGCCTTTTGGGAATATTTTCAGATTGCACCCCATAGTGGATAGATTGGTTCTTTCCCACATTCTCTCCAAAATTTGCCACTTTTCTCTTTTTTTTGTCATGTTAAACAATCTGATTGGTTTGAGGTGGTATTTCAGAGTTTCAATTTGTATTCCCCTAATCAGAAATGATTTAGAAAATTTCTTCATATGTCTATAAATATATTGGATTTTTCCATCTGAAAACTGCTTGCTCATTTTCCTTGATCATTTATTATTTGGGGAATGCCTGGATTATCATAAATTTGACTCAGTTTTCTATATATTTGAGAAATCAGGTCTTTGTTGGAGATACTTGCTTTAAAGATTGTTACCCCAGCTTTCCACTTTCCTTCTAATATTGGTTGCATTGGTTTTGTCTGTACAATGTTTTTCAATTAAATATGATTTACAAATCTCTTCAATCAAATATGATTAAAATTATTCATTTCACATTGTGTGATGCTCTCTGTCTCCTTTTTTGGGCATGAATTCTTCCAGTCTTCATAGATCTGACAGGTAGACGTTTTGTTGCTCTTCTAATTTGATTACTTCGTTGTCTATTGTAGTTTCCTTCTTTATCTCTTTTAATATAATTTTTTCTTGCTTTTACTTTATCCAAATTCAGGATTACTAATGCTGCTTTTCTTAACTTCAGTTGAAGCAAACAAGATTCTGCTCCAGCCACGTACCTTTATTCCATGTGTATCTCTCTAATTCAAGTATGTTTCTTGTAAGCAACATATTGTAAGATTCTTGTTTTTCCTCTTCTCTACTATTGAATTCTATTTTATGGAAAAATTAATCCCATTTACATTCACAGTTGTGAATACTACTTGTGTATTTCCCTCTATCCTATTATTTTTGGTGTTTGTTCTCTCCTTTCACCCTTTCCCATTCACAGTGTTTTACTTCTGTCTCCCCAATTCCCCTAAGTCTCCCTCCCCTATGTCACCCCTTCCCCCTTTACTTAATCTCCTTTCATACTACTTCCCTTTCAAGTAAGATAAATTTCTATGTTCTACTGATTGTATATATCACTCTTTGAACCAATACTGAAGAGAGTAAAGTATAAGCTATGCTCATAACTCACCCTCCCATCATCCCCTACATTATAACAGGTCTTTCTCATGTCTTCAAGTCAGATATTTTACCCTATTTTACTTCTCACATCTTTCTGCACTCCTCTTTCTCATCCCTTAATTATTTTTCATCATTCCCTCAAATTCACCTCAAATTCATATCCTCCATGTATATTCCACCTGTGATTGGATGTGAACAATTTAGTTCTTTGAAATCCCTTGTGTTTTCTTTTCCATTTTCAACCTGTTTATGACTCTCTTGGATTTTATATTGGAGGTAGCATTTTGGATTTAGTTTGGGTCTTCATTTTTTGATGGTTTGAAATCCTTCTATTTTGTTAAATGACCAATTTTTCCTTTGGGAATTAATTTTTTTCAGGCAAGTGATTCTTTGTTGTAATTCTAGCTCCTCTTACCTCTAGAATATCATGTTTCTTTTCCCCAATCCTTTAATTAATTAATTAATGTTATTAATATAATGTGATTAGTTAATTAACTACAGCTTCCAGATTCTGTGTGATACTGATTGTGGATCCCCAATATTTAAATTGTTTATTTCTGGCCTCTGATTATCCTTGACCTAATAGTTCTGTAATTTGGCTATGATGTTTGCAATTTTATTTTGGGATTTCTTCACTGAAGTGATGGGTCGACTCTTTCTTTTAACTTTTCTGCTCTCTGGTTCCAGGACATGAGGAAAGTTTTTCTTGATAATTTCTTGAAAGATACTATCCAGAGCCTACTTTTGATTATGGCTTTCAAGTAGTCCAGTCATTCTGATCTTGTCTTTCCTGTGTCTATTTTCCAGGTTAGAGGTGTTGTCCTTTTAGGTATTTTAGTCTTTTTCATTCTTTTGAATTTATGGGATTGATTTTTGATGTCTCGTAGAGGCATTAGCTTCCACTTGGCCAGTTTTATCTTTTAAGATTTTGTTTTCTTCAATTAGCCTTTGCACCTTTTTTTTTTTTCCATTTGGCCAATTGTTCTCTTTAAGGAGTTGTTTTCCTCAGTGTATTTTTCTATTTCCTTCTTCCTTTGGCCAATTCTACTTTTTAAGAAGGTTTTCAGGTTGTTGACACTGTTTTCATCATAATTTTGAAACAATGTCATTTATTTTCCCAATTTTCATTCTAGCTTTCTTTTATGATTTTAAGCTCCTTTCTGAGATACTCCATGAGACCTTTCTGGGCTTAAGACCACTTCCTATTTTTCTCTTGAGTTTACCGAATAAATGTTTTCACTTTGCTGTCTTCTTCTGAGTTTATGCCTTGTTCTTTCCTGTCATCATAAGGTTTTTTTTTTTTTTTTTGCTCAGATTCTTAATTTAATTTTTTTTTTCATTTTGAGTTGTGCTTCCAATATGAAAGGGGCATTTTCTCTGGATTATTGTTCTAGTGAATGCTTTTACCTGGTGCTGCACTGATGTTGTCCTGAGGCCCATTGAGGAGTCTCATGATTAGTACTATACCGTGGGAGTTTGGTGTGGGTTGACTGATGTTGTTTGAAGTTTTAGGGGTCTAGAAGCTTTCCTGGTGCTGGGTTAGTGTCCTATTAGTATCTGGAATATACTGAGGCCTAATGAGGTATATTTTGTGTTTCCCTGTGGCTGCACTGAAGCACGTGTAGTCAGGTTTCTGGAGGTTGCCTGTTTGCCCTTAGTTATGGTAAAGCATGGCAAGCCTAGTGCTTGCTGGCATCTTTCTCTTTGTGTAGGGACCTTTTATGTGGCTTCTCCCTCTTTGTCCATTTCTATGCTGAGGCACATAGTTGTAGCCATTAGAGGTGGTCTGTTTGCCCAGGGTGACACTGAAGAACATGGTGGTTCCCTGGGATAGAATTTTTGGTCGCCCCAAGCTGTGCTAAAGTATTTGGGGCTTTTTGGTGTTGGCATTTGCCTTCCCCACCATACTAGAGTTCACAATATGCCACTGGTTTGCTAAGGTGAAGTTTGCTACTGACTTGCTGGGATAATTCCCTTCCTGGGATATACTGCCCCTTCACCTGAGTAAGATGGAACTTTCTTGCACATCCTTCCAGATTCTTGGGTTAAAATATTGTCTTACCCTATCTTTTTGCTGGTTCTACTGTGCCAGGATTTCTTTGGGACCTGTATTTTATGATTGTTTGGAGGTAAATAGGCGAGAATAAAATTGGTTTACTGATTACTTCATCTTGGAGACCAGAAGTGACCATAAAACACTTCACAAATGTTAACGCATTTGATCTTCACAGAGCTCTGATGGAATCAAGATATTTTTACATTAATTTTACCAAAGAGGAAAGTGAGGATGAGAAGATCAATGACTGACCTGATTTCATACAAGTAGTAAGTTTATGAGGCAGCATTTGAATTCAGGTCTTATTGACTGCATATCTAATATTTTCTCTATTGCTCCATCTAACTGACAGTAACTGTTTTGATTTTTTTTATCATTGTACTGTTATAGAGAAAAAAATACTTTGCAATATGTTGGAGGAGAACTGGTAGAAAAGACTTTAATGATTTATAATTCCAACACTTAAATTTCATAATGAATAAATAAGAACAAATTCTTAGTGGAAGGAGAAGTAACACACATAATATATATTTTGCAAAAAAAAAAGTTAATCTAAGGTGATCATAGTGTAAAACCAAATTTTAAGTACCTCCGAAAATTTAAAATTCCTACAACTGGATAACATAAAGCAGCATGCAAAATGTGATCATGAAAAATATTTTAGGACTCTTCTATGGAAACTATACTTTAAAAACTAGTCATGTAATTATTACCTAGATATGTTTTTTACTATGTAGCTTAAACTCAGTCTGTCTTGACTGAATTAGATGATAATGATTGTAAAACCAGTATATAAATTTCAAACCATGAACATCATACTACTCCAAATATATTTTGTGATAGCCTTGAAAAGTTTGTATTTTTTGTTATTTTGTTTCTCCTCATTTCTTACATATTTTCTTAATCATATTGTCTTTTCCATAACATATGCTGTTCTGCAGGGATTGGAATTAATAGGTATTTAAATGCAGAAGATTATTCATAACTATAAAAATAGTTCATAGTATGTTCTCCTAATGTATTAAATTCTGAGTTTATTCTATCTATGAAAAGCAAAGTCAATTAAACTAGGTCTCTCTCATTAGAGTTTTCCTTTCTCGATTCCTTGAATGTACATTCTTCAAATTCAAGGTTCTTAGAATATCCAGTTTCTAGTGAAGCTCTCTCCAAATGCTATATTCCACAGGAGGCCATTCCTGAGTCTTCCTTCCAATGTTCCTCTCTATGAATGCATATACACACACACACACACACAGACACCAGTTGTTTCCCACTAAAATCTGACTATATTGAAATATACTATTCATGGATTGATTGGCATGTGTTCTCTTCCCCTTTAAAATACAAAACCATTTAGTCCATCTCCTTAACTGATACATAAAGACATAGAAGCCTACAAAGATGAAGTGATTTGTTGATGGTCAATTTGTATCTAACAGAGGGAGTTCAGTTGTGCAGTGGATAAAAAACTGGATTCAGAATCTAGATATCCTGATTTAGAAGACTCCTTCAGACACTTGCTGGCTACGTTACCCACATCAAGAAACTTGACCTCCTTCAAACTTGGTGTCCTCGTGTGTTAAATGGGGATAACATCAGTCCCTACTTTACAAAGCTGAAATGAAAATCAAATGAAATAATTCATTTAAAGTTCTCTGAAAACTTTAAAATGCTATAAAATTGTTAACTATTATAATTATCACCATCCTGAAAATAATATAATTTTAATTGAAAATAATAATTGTTATCATCAATTTGGGGATCAGATTTAAGTCTGATTCTATATTTACTGTTTTTTTCTACCTATTAAATACACTTTTACCTCAGTCATGTTGGATAGAAGAAATAAAATGAATGGAAGAAACCATAAAACAAAACATAATACAAAGGAAAGTGGTCAACTTCGTTCTGTGATCTAATTCCATAGTTCTTTCTCTGGAAGTGGAAGGAGTTTTGTCCCAAGGATCTGTTGACAATTTTTAATTTTTTTAATTTAAATTTTTAAATTTAAAAAAAAATTTCATTGCAATAAAATACTAAGTGTACAAGGAAAATTCCTCACACACTGTGATAGTTCATCTGTGCAAAGTTCTGGTTTTTCTCCTTTCACTCAGTATCAGTTCATATACTTCTTTCCAGGCCACTCTGAAGTTTTCCTGTTCATCACTTCTTATAACACAGTGGTATTCCATTACATTCATACACCACAACTTCTTCAACCATTCCCCAGTTGATGGACATCCACTTGATGTCCAGTTTTTGGCCACCACAGAAAGAGCTACTGTAAATATTTTTTTCTGTATGTTGTACCCTTTCCCATTTCTAAGATCTCTTTGGGATAGAGTCCCAGAAGAAATATTGCTGAGTCAAAGTCTATTTACATTTTTGTAGCCCTTTGGGCATAGTTCCAATTGCTCTCCAGAATGGATGGATCAGCTCACAGCTCCACCAACAATTAATTAGTGTACCACCTCTCTGACATCTTCTCCAACATTTATCATCTTTCTGTTTCATCATGTTAGTCAATCTGATAGATGTGATATGCTATGTCAGAGTTTGTTTTTTTTTTAATTTTCATCTCTCTAGTCAATAGTGATTTAGAGCACTTTTTTTCATATGACTATAGACAGCTTTAGTTTCTTCCTCTGAAAACTGCCTGTTCATGATAAATATTGGAGAGGATGTGGGAGAGTTGGAACACTAATTCATTGTTGGTGGAGCTGTGAGTTCATCCAACCATTATGGAGAGCGGTTTGGAACTATACCCAAAGGACTACGCAAATATGCATACCTTTTGACCCAGCAATATTGCTACTAGGACAAAAATGGAAAGGGTACCACATGTATAAAATCATTTCTAGCAGCACTCTTTCTAGTTGCCAAAAACTGGAAATCAAAGGGATGCTCATCAATTGGGGAATGTTTGAATAAATTATGGTATATGAACGTAATGGAGTACTATTGCGCCATAAGAAATGATGAACAAGAAGACTTCAGCGAGGCCTGAAAGGACTTCCGTTGTCTAAAGCTGAGCAAAAGGAGTGGACCCAGGAGAACTGGGTGCACAGCAACGACCACAGGGTGCGAGAGTTTTTTCTGGTGCTCCTGGAAGTTGGTAATAATGCAAGAACTTAAAAAAAAAAATTTCCCGTGGTTTTCTAAGGCAAAATGCCTTCCACACTCAGAGAAAGAACTATGGAATTCGTTTACAGAATGTAGCAGATCATGTGTGTGTGTGTGTGTGTATGCATGCATTATGTTTTGATTTATTATATGATTTCTTCCATTTATTTTAGTAAGTTTACATAGCATGACTATAGTGAAAACGTATTCAATAGGAAAGTATATGTAGATCCTATATAGAATTGTATGCTGTCTTCGGGAGGGAGGAGGTGGTGGGGGATGGTGGGAGGTAGGTGGGGGCGGGGATAAAAGCCTAAGTCTTATGGTAGTAATTGTAGAACATTAAAAAAAATAAATAATAATAAACTAAAATGAAAAAATTAAAAAATCAACCTTTATAAAAGAAAAAAGAAAACTGTTGACCATTTATCAATTGGGGAATGACTTGTATTCTTAAATATTTGGTTGAGTTCTCTATATATTTTAAAAATTAGGCCTTTATCACAGACACTAGTTGCAAAAATTCTCTCCCAATTTTCTGTTTCCCTCCTAATCTTGGTTGCGTTGAGTTTGTGCAAAAAACTTTTCAATTAAATGTAATCGTTCTTATCTATTGTGCACTTCATAATGTTCTCTATCTCTTGTTTGGTCAAAAATTTGTCCATTCTTCATAGATCTGACAAAAATACTATTTCTTACTCCTCGAACTCATTTATTGTATAAATCTTTATAGCTAAATCATGTATCCCTTAGGACTGTATAGTTATGTATAGAATCAGGCATTAGTCTATGTCCAGTTTCTGCCACAGTTACTCAGTTTTTCCAGCAAGTTTTGTCAAGCAATGAGATCTTATCCCAGAACCTGGGGTCCTTGGGTTTATGAAACAGGAGATTGCTATATTTATTGACTACTGTGTCTTGAGTACATAACCTATTCCATTACCCTATCCCTCTGTTTCTTAGCCAGTACCAAATGGTTTTGATGATTGCCTCTTTATAGTAAAATTTGAGATCTAGTAAGGCTAGGTCACCTTCTCTACCATATTTTTCATTAGTTCCCTTGATATTCTGGAACTTTTGTTCTTTCACATGAATCTTCATACTATTTTTTCTAGATATAGAGAAGAATTACCTAATTTGATAGATATGTCACTGAATAAGTAAATTATTTTAGGTAGAACTGTCATTTTTTTTTTTAATATTACCTTGGCCTACCCACAAGCAACTGATGCTTTTCCATTTACTTAGATCTAATTTTATTTGTGCAAAAAAGTGTTTTGTAATAGTGTTCATATAGTCCCTGGGTTTGTTTTGGCAGGTAGTATCCCAGTTATTTAACGCGGTGTACCATAGCTTTAAATGGGATTTTTGCATCTCTTGCTCTTGGGATTTATTAGTAATATATAGAAATGAAGATTATTTATGTGGGTTTATTTTGCAACTGCAGTTTTGGCCATGTTGTTTATTGTTGCAAGTAGTTTTTTTTCTTTTTTTTACTTGATTCTGTGGGAGTCTCTAAGTATATCACCATATCATATGGAAAGAGTGATAACTTAGCTTCTTCTTACTATTCTAATTACTTCAATTTGTTGGTCTTCTCTTATTACCACAGCTAGTATTTCTAACACCATATTGAATAACAGTGGTGATAATGGATAATCTTGTTTCACCCGTGATCTTATTGGAAATGCATCTAGTTCATCCTTTTTGAATATAATGCTTGCTGATAGTTTTAGGTAGTTAATGACTGTTATTTTATGAAATGTTCATTTTATTGCTGTGCTCTCCAGTGTTTGCAATACGAAGGGATATTTTCAAAGTTTTTTTTTTTTTTTTTTTTGCATCTTTTGAGATAACCATGTGGTTTCTCTTAATTTTGTTGTTGACATGGTTAATAATGCTGATAGCTTTCTTAATATTGAACAAGTCCTGCATTCCTGATATAAATCTTACTTGGTCATAATGTATTATTCTAGTGGTACGTTCTTGTATTCTCTTTGCTTATATCTTATTTAAAATTTTTGCATTTATATGCATTAGATAAATTGTAGTATAACTTTCTTTCTCTGTGTTGGCTCTTCCTGGTTTATATATCAGGACAATATTTGGATGACAAAAAGAATTTAGCAGGACTCCTTCTTCCCAAATTTTCCCAAATAGTCTCCATAGTACTAGAATTAAATACTCTTCAAATGTTTGATGAAATTCACTTGTAAATCCATCAGGTACTGGACATACTTTCCTAGGAGTTCATTGATGGCTTGGTCAATTTTTGTTTCTGAGATGGCATTATTTAAGTATTCAACTTCCTCTTTTGTTAATCTGGTCAATTTATATTTCTGAAAATAATCGTCCTTCTCATTTAGATTGTCAAATTTATGGGCATACAGGTGGGCAAAGTAATTTTTAATTAATGTCTTAATTTCCTTCTCATCAGTAGTTAGTTGACCCTTTTCATTTTTGATACTGGCAACTTGTTTTCCTTCTTTCTTTTTTAAATCAAATTGAGAAAAGTTTTATCAATTTTTTTCATAGAACCAACACTTAGTTTTATTTATTTGTTCAAAAGTTTTATCAATTTCAATTACATTAATCTCTGTTTTGACTTTCAGTATTTCTAATTTGATATTTACTTGGGGATTTGCAATTAGTTATTTTTTCTAGATTTTTCATCTCCATGCCCAATTCATTGATCTCTTTGTTCTCTATTTTATTCATATAGTCATTCAAATATATAAAACTTTAAGTACTGCTTTTGCAGCATTGCATAACACTTGGTAGTTTTCTCATTATTGTCATTCTCTTGAATGAAGTTGTTGATTGTTTCCATGAGTTGTTCTTTACCCCATTCATTCTTCAAGATTAGATTATTTAGTTTCCAATTAATTTTTGTCTCTCCATGGCTTTAAATTGCATATAAATCTTACTGTTTTATGATCTGAGAAGGGTGCCTTGACTATCTCTGCATTTCTCCACGGTGTTGTAAGGACCTTGTGTTATGTTACGTGGTCAATTTTTTATATGTGCCATGTACTGCTGAGGAAAAATGTATATTCCTTTCCATCCCCATTCAGTTTTCGCCAGAGATTTATCATGCCTATCTTATGCAGAGTTTTATTCTCCTCTTTAACTTTTTTCTTATTTATTTTAAGGTTTCATTAATCAAGTACATAGAGGAGGAGTTTGAGGTCCCCCACTAGTATAGATTTGACGTCTATTTCTTCCTGTAACTCCCTTAACTTCTCCTCTAAGGATACTCATGCCCTGCTACTTGGAGCATATATACTTAGAACTGAATTTACTTAGTTGTCTATGGTGTCTTTTAGCAAGATAAATTTTCCCTTCTTATCTCTTTTTATTGGATCTATTTCTGCTTTTGCTTTGTCTGAGATTAGGATTGCTTCTCCTGCTTTTTTTACATCAGCTGAAGCACAATATATTCTGTTCCAACCTATTACCTTTACACTGTGTTTTGCCCCATTTCAAATATGTTTCTTGTGGAAAAAAACATATTGTTGGATTATGTTATGTAATCCATTTGCTATCCATCTCCCTTTTATGGGAGAGAGTTCATCCCATTCACATATTTTAATCTCTGTGTCTTTCCCTCTATCCCCTTTCCCCCATTTAAGCTTTTAGATCTCCCTTCTCCCTTCCCCTCCACAACAGAGTTTTAATTTTTGACTACATACTTCCCTCAGTCTTCTCTCCCTTCTTTCAGCTCCCATCTCTTTTACACCCCTTTTCCCTTACTACTGCTTCCCTCACTTTTAGCTTCCCCTCCTTTTTCTTTCCTCCTTATCCCCCTACTTCCAATAGAACAAGTTAGATTTCTATCCTTAACTGATTTTGCTTTTTCCTCCCTTGAACCAAATCAGATGAGAGTATCTCTCAAATAGTGTTCTTCTCCCTCACCTCTTTCCCCCTACTGTAATATGTTTTTGTGCCTCTTCCTGTGATGGAATTTACCTTTTCTTCATCCTACTTTCCACATTTACCATTACCATCCCTTCACATACCTTAAATGACATTTTTTTCATGATATCATTTACTTTATACCCGCTCCCTCTACATATATATATATATATATATATATCTCCCTTTCATATATCATTATTAATGTACAATTCTCAAGATTAACAAGTATCATTTTCCCTTACAAGGATGCACACACTTTACCCATATTGGATAACAAGATTTTTCCCCTTTTCACTTCGTTGTCTCTCTTGAGACCTCTGTTTGAAGAACAAATTTTCTATTGAACTCTTGCCTTTTCCAGGAAAACCTGGAAATCCTTTATTTCATTAAATGTCCATCTCCTTGCCTGAAATACTATGCTCATCTTTGCTGGTTAAGTAATCCTTGTTTGTAGTCCCATCTCCTTTTCCATCTGTTCAGTTTTTCTTTTAAATTCTTCCGTGATTTATTTTTTTTCATATTTTTTAAAATCATTGGCCAGTTTTTCTTCTATTTCTCTAATTCGACTTTAAAAATCCTTCCTAACCTCTTCCAAGAATGATATTTGTGCTTCAGTTCAGTAATATTCCCTCTTGAAGTTTCAGATGGGAATACAGTCTCAATGCTGACCTCTTTGCTATTCTTGCTTTGGTCCTTGTCCCCATAGAATGGTTTTATGTTTTTTTTTTTCTTTTCTCCTTTGCATCTTACTCATGATGATCATCCTTTTTCTTGGCCTTTGAAATAGATCTCTGCTTTTTGGGCAAAGGGGGCTCTGTCCCACAATTTTTGTGCCTAGAATTTGAATCTTTGTGTGCTGTGGATTCTGGTTCTTTCATCTAGAAGCCAAAATGCTTGAGTTTACTTGGTGCAGAGTTGGGTGGTGCTAGAAAGCAGAGGGCTGGTGAAGTTTTTCTGGGTTTCCCAGAATTTACCCTGGAGCTAACTGCGTTAACTGTGGGGTATCCGTGATCTGGCCACTGGAAGTGTCCTCTGCTGAGCTAGAGCATAGACAAGCTCAGGGGTTGGTGATCCTGTCTGTGCTAGTGTCTTCTCAATTCCCTTGGAATGCTAAGGCACTCCTGGTGTCCTGAAGTTGACAGCTGTAGGTTTCACTCCTGTGGGGCTCGGGATCTTCTTATGATTTTCTGAGATCAGGCTGTCTGGGTCAACTCTGGTCCTGCACTGTTACCCTTCAGCCACAGCAAGAGGGACCCTAATTAGTGACTTTCCTTGACTCATTGGCAAAAAGACTTTTTACCTTTTCGGGATGTTCTCACTGTTCAACAATTTTTCCTGGGGAAATATTTCATAGGTCTTTCAAGGTCAAGAAGTGGAGGGAAATAGCAATTACTGATTGTTCCAGCATCTTGGCTCTCAGAAGTTTAAGTAAGTGACTTACAGACATTTAATCTGCTGGCTAATATTCTCTCTCTCTTTTTTTTTCTGTTTTTTCAAGGTGTTATTTTGTTCCGCATTTTTTTGGGTCTCCTTTGCCAAGGTATTCACCCATTTTTCATGCTTTTCTTTCATCTCTCTCATTTCTCTTCCCAGTTTTTCCTCCACTTGTCTAACTTGATTTTCAAAATCCTTTCTGAGCTCTTCCATGGCCTGAGTTCATTGGATATCTATTTCGGATGTTTGGAGTATGGAGGCCTTGACTTCTATGTCTTTCTCTGAATTTAAGCATTGTTCTTCCTCATCCGAAAGAAAGGAGGAAACATCTATTCACCAAGAAAGTAGCCTTCTATGGTCTTATTTTTCTTCCCTTTTCTGGGCATTTTCCTAGCCAGTTACTTGACTTCTGAGATTCCTCTCCACCCTCCCCCCCCCAGATCCACCCAGCTAGTGCTTTGGGGCTGAGATTCAAATGCTGCTTCCCAGCCTCAGGGCTTTCTGTGGTGGGAGTGGCTGCTATTCAATGTGAGCTTAAGTTCAGGTGCTCAGGTTGGGGCAGGGCCGCCTCCCAGGCTCAATTCCCTGAGGAGGTTTATGCAGAGACCTTCGGTAATGGAGTGGAGCTCCTGCCTGCTTGGGGAACCCGCGTCTGCTGCTGTCCCTGTGTCCCACTGCTGCCTCGCGAGGAGCCCTGAGTTATCGAGACATCCTGCTCCCCTCTGGGCCAGCCCAGAAGTATCTCTCACTGACCTGTAGTGCTTGTGGGTGGAGGGACCTTCGTGGCCACCAGAGATTCCCTCCCTGAAGCCTGCTTGGATCTGCTCCTCTCAGGGCTGCACAGCCAGAGCAGGGGCTCTGCTCTGTGTCTGCTGCGTGATGGACCTTTGGTGTTGGTTTTTCAAGGCTCTGTGGAACGGAAATCTCCTTCACAGTGTTGCTGTGCCGCTTCCACCGCTCCAGAGTTTGTGGGGAGTTCTTTTTACAGGAAATTTATGGGCTGTGGTTTTGGAGGTAGCATATGTGAGTCTTTCTACTCTGCCATCTTGGCTCCTCTACCTCTGGCTGATATTCTCAGGAGCAACTGATGCAATTATCTGGGGTTTTGCAGTTCTCTCTTTCTCACTTCCAGTGGACTCCTTTCCTAAGCTGATATGTTTGAGAATCTGAAGCACATCTGCCGCTTCAGAGCACCTGGGACTTCATGCTGAGGGCACTGCACTGGTTCCTTTAGTATGAATTACGTTGAAGTATGATGCTATTTCAGATCAGTCAATACTTCCCCTTTGATTTCAACCAAATCTTAGTTTACATCCTTTAGACTTCCTGGAATTATACCCAGAATCTCCAGAGCAATCTTCACTTCGTTTTGTTGTATGGTTCTATTCTTTTTGTCATGTCAAGTTCTTCATGACTTCATTGAGGTTTTCTTGGCATGGATGCTGGTGTGGTTTAATATTTCCTTCCTTCTTGAACTCATTTTGCACATGTGGAGACTGGGATAAGTGGTTTTGGGTGCCTTGCTAAGGGTCACACGGTTGGTGGGTCTTGTCCTGAATTTGAACTCATATCTTCATTAAACCACCTAATTCCCCATGATGACCACTCTCTATTTCAACGTTTCTTTTAGCTATTGAGCCTTTAGTCACCCAACATAAACTTTTCTAGATATCCACCATTTGTTATGAAATCATCACAATTTCTAATTAGTTTTGTCAATTTCTATTCCTAGTCACCAGCAACTAGAAATGTCAATTAGTCATGCCACTATCATACTTGCAGTCTCCCATTCTATTTCATTATCTTCTCAAGAGTTGACAAGGGAACAGAGGTGAGGAGCAGACGGGAAAGCTGGAGCTATTATTTCATCAGTGCAAAAAGATTACCGAAACACATTGAATAAAAAATTAGAATTCTTATATAAAATAAGTTCACCCTAATTGATATGAGGACCAGGAACTGAAATGCAGGCCCGTGAGAATGTAACCGCTCTGTGAACTTTGTGACTTGGCTCAAGCTAACAGACCTGGATAGTAATTCCAGGAACTAGCCCCTCCTGGAATTGTTTATGCGAGGGGATCTGGCTACTCCCCTCCTGCATACGCTTGTTAAAACATCAAAGAACAGTCTGTTTCTTGTTCCAAGCCATAACACTCCACTCAAATAGTTGATCAATTGACTTATTTTCCATTTTAAGTCACGTATGTGCCCCGTGTGCAGAATCCTATTGCCAGGACTAGTTGGCTGAGTGCCTTCTTTGTTTAAAGACCTATATCAGCTAGCAAGCCTCAGAGCCTCTTTGAAATCTCACCCGTGGAGATGACAATCTGCCTGGGACCTTCCCGTTCTGGACTCAGAGGCTGCTGAACCGGGATTCCCCAGCCATGACTGTTAGAGTTGGTGCTCCCCCGAATCGGTGATGTTTTCTTTACCTATTTCTATTATTCTTCTTATATTGTGTATACTTCTTGTTATTTGTGGTATTTGGTGTTTTTGTAAGCAACCTATTCCTTGTATAAAAATGTAACTCATACCTTAAATGATTGTATCGATACTGATAAAGGTGCAGTTTGTGGGATGATGACCAGGCAGATGGAGCCCTGCCTTCTCTCGCATTCTTCTAAGCTTTGTATTTTAACTTTGTAGCCTTTGAATAATTTCTCTATCTTTTATGAAGTATCTTCCCAATATATATGTATTACTTCTAATAATAATACAGACTTAGCTTCTGTTTCATAAGTTCCTCCTTTTTCTGGTTGTTTAACTAATATTTCCTTTTTACACTGTCAGGGTGATGACTTTTATTTTTCCCTTGATACAGATGTTATTCAGAATTTAGCATGGGTACCCAGAATGTTATCTCTCCCTCAGATTTCTCTATCTTTACAACCTTTAATCGATATTCTCAATCAATCTCATGTCCTGAAAAGAATGTTAGAGTCTAATCAGCATGCCTCAAACGAACATCGAATTCAGACTCACATAGTTGCAAATCAACTTCTCGAGGCCTCACATTTAGTTACTTCTGATACTAACCATCATTGGTATGATTTTCTATTTAAATCTCAAAGTGCTACTTGTTATTTTAATAGTTTAGCTATTCCCATATTATTATTATCCATTTTCTTAGTATTATATAATTGTGCATGATTAAATTTTACTTTCACTTTTAACCTCTGTGTCCGAGTGTCATTTACAGGAGCGAATCCGAACCATAATAAATTCTCAAAACACACATGAACCACTTTCAGCATCTTAAAGATGCAGAGAATTGTGTGGGTTGCTTAAATTCTAAGTCCTTTGACTGGGGTCACACAACTACCATGTGTCACATTAGAATTAGCTAACATACTTTCTTGTTTGTGAAGTTATCTCTGTATCACTTACATCAAAGGTGTCAAAAACACATGAGTGGAAGTATTCCCAAGTACTCCAAAGTAGATTGAACTATAAATAGTAATATTTAACAAAATAAATAAAAATATAATTTTAAAACATTTAATGTTATGTGATTTTCTAAGTAAATTTTCTTGATGCAGGAATGCTGGACCTAGAGTTAGGAAGACTTGAGTTCAGGTGTGATCTTGCATCCTTGTTGTATATGGGGCTCTGGGTAGGTCAATTGCCCCTGCTTGCCTCATCTGTGAATTTGCCTGGAGAAGGAAGTGGTGGATCACTACAGTATCTTTTCTGGAGGATCCCAAGTGGGGTTACTGGGATTTGGACATGACTGTAATGACTGAATCATACAAACAATAAGTAAGTTTTCAGCCTACAGGGATCATTACGTATGATTCACTGGCCTCCATTTGACCTTCCTGCATTACACTGTGTTGCCTTTCATGAAGGAGTGAAAAAGTATATATGTGAGAAGAGCAAATATTTTGACTAAAAGGAAGAGGTCTTTTCTTATTTACTTATTTATTTATTTTCAGTTTTCAACAATCACTTCCATATGTTTTAAATTGCTTTCCTAAGATGGCATGCCATCTTATATGGGTTTTACAAATGCATTCTTATTAAACACGTATTCATATTTGTCACATTGTATACAAAAATTAAAATAATTTGGAGAAACCATGAGACAATAAAACAAAACAAAACACAACTCCAACTCTATAGTTCTTTCTCTGGAGGTGATGTCCCTGTGCATCAAGGATCCTTTGGAAATGTTTTTGGTCCTTGGATTTCTGTGAATGGCTAAGTTTATCAGAAGCAGTCTCCTATACTGTGGCTCTTACTATATATATAATGTTCTCATGGTTCTGCACATTTAACTCAACATCATTTCATATAAATCTTCACAGGTTTTTCTTAAGTCCATCTGTTCATCATTTCTTATTGCACAATAGGATTCCATTACATTCATGTACCACAACTTGTTCAGTCATTCCCCAATTGATGGGTATTCCCTCAAATTCCCATTCTTCACCACCATAAAAAGAGAAGCTATAAATATTTTTGCATGTGTCTGTCCTTTTCCCAATTTTATAATATCTTTTGGATTCAGCCCTGGAAAGGTATTACAGGGTCAAAAGATATGCACATTTTTATGGCCCTTTGGGTATAGTTACAAATTGCTCTCCAAAATTCTTAGGTCAGCTCACAGATCCACCAGCAATGAATTAGTGTTCCAACTCTCCCAGATCTTCTGCAACATTTATCATTTTCCTATTTTGTCATGTAAGAAAATCTGATAGGTGTGATGTGTTACTCCAGGGCTGTTTTGATTTGTATCTAACTAATAGTGTTTAAGAACATATATGAATATAAATATCCTTAATTTCGTCCTCTGAAAATTGTCCGTTCATATCCTTTGACCTATTGATCTATCTATCCAATTGATCAATTGGAGAGTGACTTGTATTCTTGTAACTTTAACTTGGTTCTCTATATATTTTAGAAATGAGGCCTTTCTAAAAGATACTAGTTGCAAAAATTCTTTCCCAGTTTTCTGCTTTCCTCTCAATCTTGGTTGCATTGACTCTGTGCAAATTTTTTTTCAATTTAATGTAATCAATATTATCAATTTTGCATTTCATAATGTTCTCTAACTCTTGTTTGGTCATGAATTTCTCCATTCTCCATAAATCTGACAAATAATCTCTTCCTTTCTTCCCTAATTTTTTCTGTACAATATCATCATTTACTTGGATTACATACCCATTTGGACTTTTTTCTGGTATATGGTGTCAGGCACTATTTTCCAGTTTTCAGAGCTGTTTTTGTCAAAAAGTGAATCAAGAGGCCTTTTCTACAAGATAATTTCTGTAAGATGGGAGACTCAGTGGTTTAATGAACCGATGTCCACTTTCTACTTCTGCCCTTAGGTCTCTTGTTCATTTCATCTCCTTTGGCCTCAGTTATCTCACCTATAAAAATAGAAGCTTGAAATAGATGGCCTCTACTGCTTCTCTTTTTTCCTCTTTCAATTGCACATCAATAATGCCATGCTCTTATGATTGCTCAAAATTTATTCATTGTTGACTTACATGTAATCATTACAAAATCTAAGTTACTTAGAAAATTACTACCCTAATGTGTGTATAACATATTTTTCAAATAAATATAGTTATGTCAGTACTGAAATTTCTATTTTTTTCTTACTACAAATATCTAACCTTGAAACTCTATCAGATTCACCTAAAATAAAGTTGAATTGCCAGAGGGGCAAAATAAGATGTATGCTTCTTAAGGGTAAGAATTGTTTCATTTTAATCCCAATATTTCTAGCATGGAAAATAATTTGCTTTGCAAATACATGTTGATTAATAAAAGGTAATTGACTGCTTTGAGGCAATTGCTTGACACAAGAGCCAGAGGGTTGTACCTGAAATAAGGAAGACTCATCTCCCTAAGTTCAAATATGGCCTCATATGCTTACTAGCTACATGATCCTGGGAAAGTCATTTAACCCTGTGTGCCTCAGTCCTATATGTAAAATTAACTAAAGAAGGAAATGGCAATTCTGGGTTAATTAAGGAAGGACTTTCAAACAATTTGAATTGTCACAAAAGAGAGTTGTATACCGAAAATGCATTACATTCTTTGTTAGTAATGGGTATATTTATTTTAGGATCTCAAATGAAGCAATTAGAAGCAAAATGACATAGCAGATAGAGTCACCTTTAAAGCCAGAAATACGAGAACTCAAGGTTCGCATCTGACATAGTACCATTCTTAATTCTGATATTCAAATGCTGCTTCCCAGCCTTAGGGCTATCAGTGGTAGGTGGGGCTACTATTTAGTGGGATTCAGTTCAGGTGCTCAGGTGGGGGCAGGGCCCCTGCCCAGGCTCTGTTCCCTCAGGGGGTTTATGTGGAGACCTTCAACAATGTCCTCGTGCCCCTGCTCTGAAAGCCCCTGTCCACTCCTTCCCCCGCTGCTTCCTTCTGAGGGGGCCTGAGTTATGGAGACACCCCGCTCACCTCTCAGCCAGCCAGATAGGGTCTCTCACTAACTTGTAATGCCTGTAGGTTGAGGGATCTTTGTGGCCACTGGAGATTCTGTCCCTGAAGCCTTCTCGGATCTGTTCCTCTCGGGGCCATGCGGCCAAGGCAGGGTTGGGCTCTGCTCCGGGTCTGGTGTGCGATGGACTTTTGGGGTCAGTTTTTCAGGGCTTTCTGGAACAGAAATCTTCTCCACTCCATTGCTGCGTGACTTCCACTGTTTCAGAATTTGTTGGGAGTTCCTCTTTTCAGGTAATTTATGGGCTGTGGGTTCAGAGCTAGCCTATGTGAATCTTTCTACTCTGCCATCTTTTCCCAATTTAAAACACAATTAAGTTGAAAGTCGATAAAAATCTAAAACATAATTATGAGCTACTATTTTTAATCATATTGCTAAATAAAAGACCTATGTTATAATATTCTTCTCTCAGTTAGCTTTTCTCTGGGAATGGCCATAAGTATGTAAATTGTGCACACATATTAAGATGAAATAAGCATTTTAAGAATACATTTTCAATATTATTTTCTGACAATTTTCCATAAATTAAAGACTTTCTAATTTATATAACACAAATGCAGTAGAAATATCCTCGGTTTAGTTCATTATTTTCATTTACTATTACAAAAGTAGTTTCAGTTTATCATTTAGATCATTACTGTGAATTGTGATACTGAATCAGGAAATGATTGATTTTTAATAACACTAAAATGAAATTTTATTTAACTTAAAAAAATATGGAACCAGCAGGGTGTATTCCAGTTGCTTTTTTTTAATTTAGTTAAAAGGTCTCATTTTTAATAATAAATTATGTATTTCAATTCTTATTACATATTTTCATTGAGGTGGAATGAGAGACTGTAATTTAGAAATTATAACATTTAAAAATGTGAATTCAATAATATGAACAATTCAACTGATCAAAAATTTTCACTATTTTAGGATCTAGAGGCATTTTTAAAATATATTTCTTTGTGCAGTCATATGATGGTTATGAAGACAAGCTTCATTTATTCAATTTGCATTTATCTTGTTGATAGTATTTTCTTATGGTTCTTCACAACCTACAGGTTTATTTTTACAAATTATCCTTATTAATTGACCATTTGCTAATTAGAGAATGACACTTCATTTTCTGTAATACCCCGATTACATATATATCTAGAATCTATCTATTCTAGACTATATCTAGAATTATATCTTTTCATAAACATACTATATAAGGTCTCTTCAAGGTATAAATTGATAATCCAATATTTGAGATTTCCCACTTTGGTATGCCCTTTATTATACTTTATTATACTGACTTCATTTATTTATATTTTGAAAATATATGTCATTTTCTATAACTGAAAAGATCTCTTTTTTGTCATTGACACTCTATTTTATTTGGATATTGTCATAAATGTACAAAGCAACTATTATCCCCCCTTTTAAAAATATTTATCCATTTTTAGTTTTCAAAATTCATTTACACAATATATTAATTCCAGTTCTCTCCCCAATTTCTCTCTTCCCTCCACCTTCAGACAACATATGATTATTCCTTTCCCCATTCTTCCCTCGCTTCTATCACATCCCTCACATCCCCCAATCTTCCCACTTTTCTTGTAGGGAAATACAGATTTCTATATTCCACTACCCTTATTTCTTATTTCCCAGTTGTATGCAAAACAGTTCTCAAAATGTGTAACTAAAACTTTGAGTTCCACCTTCTCTCCCTCCTTCCCTCCCCACCCATCACCAATGAGAAGGCAAGCAATTCAATAGAGGCTGTAAATTTTTAGTTTTGCAAAAGACTTTCATAATAGTCATGTTGTATAAGACTAACTATATTTCCCCTTCCTCCCTCCCCATCCATCCCCACTGAGAAGGCAAGGAATTCTTTATAGGCTATACGTGCGAAGTTATGGAGAAGACTTCCATAATAGTCATGTTGTGAAAGACTGACTCTGCCTCCATTGTATCCTATCCTCATTTATTCCATTCTCTTTTTTGACCTTGTCCTCCCTCAAAAGTGTTTACTTATAATTAATCCCTGCTTGTGTTTGCCCTCCTTTCTATCATGCCCCCTGACCCTACTTTTTCTTTTCTCACCTACTTTGCTTTAGTGTAAGACAGATTTTCACACCAAACTGAGTGTGCATGTTACTCTGTCCTTAAGTCAATTGTGATAAGAGTAAGATTCACTTTTTCCCTCTCAAATTCCCTTTTCTCTTCCCTTGGAAAAGCTTTATCTTGCCTTTTTGATGAGAGGTAATTTGCCCCATTCCATTTCTCCCTTTCTCCTCCCAATATATTCTGTCACCCTTTAATTTTATTTTTTTAGATATGATCCCTTCCTATTCAATTCACACTGTGCTCTCTGGTTATACGTGTGTGTGTGTGTGTGTGTGTGTGTGTGTGTGTGTGTGTATAATTCCACCAACTACCCAAATACTGAGATAAGTTTCAAGAGTTACAAATATTATATTTCCATGTAGGATTCTAAACCGTTCAAATTTAGTAAGTCCCTTATAATTTTTTAAATTTCTGTTTATCTTTTCATGCTTCTCTTGATTCAGGTGTTTGAAAATCAGATTTTATATTCAGCTCAGGTCTTTTCACCAAGAAGTCTTGAAAGTGCTCTATTTCAATGAATAGCCATTTTCCGCCTAAAGTATTATGCTGTTTGACTGTGTAGATGACTCTTGCTTTTCATCCTACTTATTTTGAGTTCTGGAACATCATATTCCAAACTCTTTGATCTCTTAATGTAGAAGATGATAAATACTGTGTTATCCTTATTGTATTGCCACAATATAAGAATTCTTTCTTTCTGACTACTTGTAATATATTCTCCTTGACCTATGACCTCTGGAATTTGACTGCAATATCTCTAAGAGTTCTTCTTTTCAGATCTCTTTCAGGAGGTGATTGGTGGGGTTTTTTCAATATTTATTTTACCCTCTGCTTTTAGAATATCAGTAATGTTTTCCTTGATAATTTCATGAAAGGTGATGTCTAGGCTGTTTTATAGATCGCGGATTTCAGGTAGTTCTGTAATTTTTCAATTGTTTCTCCTAGAGCTATTTTTCAGATCAGTTATTTTTCTAATGAGATATTTCACATTTTCTTCTTTTTAATTTTTTTTTATTTTGTTTTGTTATTTTTTGGTTTTCTCATAAAGTCATTAGCTTACATTTGCTCCATTCTAATTTTTAAAGAACTATTTTCTTCAGTGAGCTTGTGAACCTCCTTTCCATTTGGCAAATTCTGCTTTTTAAAGCTTTCTTCTCCTCACTGTCTTTTTGGACCTCATTTGTCATTTGGATTAGTCTCTTTAAAGGTGTTATTTTCTTCAACATTTTTTGAGTCTCCTTTTGTAAAGTGTTCACTCACTTTTCATGATTATCTTCATCACTCTCATTTCTCTTCCCAATTTTTCCTCCACCTCTCTTATTTGATTTTCAAAACTCATTTTGAGTTCTTCCATGGCCTGAGACCATTGTATGTTTTTTGGATGTTTTGGATGCAGAAACCTTGACTTTCATGTCTTCCGATGATTGTATGCTTTGTTCTTCCTCACCTGAAATGCTGGAAGGAAATACATATTCACCAAGAAAACAGCCTTTTATAGTCTTGTTTTTTTTTCCCCTTTTTGGAGGCATTTCCCCAGACTTTTATTCATCTTTTGAGTTCTTTTTCCAGCGGAGCGTAAACTTAGGGATATGTAAATTTTCAGTTCCTCCAAGGTGACACAATGAAGGGAAAAGGGGTTTACTCCACTCTTGGCCTGTGCTCTGGTCTGAAAGGAAACACAGAGTTTTCTGCCTAACATTTGCTAGTAGAATTCCCTCTCCAAATCCTCACCAACTCCACCAGGCCAGTCATTGCTCCTTTTCATCTCAGGATTCTCACTCAGGACTGAGACCCAGTTTGTTTGCCCAATTCCCCCAGGGCCTTTATGCCAAGGACTTCAAAAGTGGATGCTGTACCTCCAGGTCAGTCAGCGCTCCTTTTCATCTCAGGATCCTCACTCAAGACTGAGACCGAATTTGGTTGCCCAATTCCCCCAAGGTCATTTGTTACAGGTATTTTATGGATCTACCCAAATATTCAATAAGGTATTTTCTAAGAAACATCCCTACCAATTTCTTTTACACTGGAAGTTATCATAAATGATTACATTGAGATAAGAGTTGATCCAAGGTAACAGATTAAAGGCATTCTCTCCACATTGTTTACAAACAGCTTTAACACCTCAAAACATATTTTTTATCAATACAATCAATATATTTTACCAGACTAAGAAAACTTACAAACTTGGCAAGAAATATTTGTAGCTGTGGGGTGAAATCTTGAAAAAAAATAAATAAAAAGGAAAATAAAAATAAAATTTAAAAAATTAAAAAGAGTTAAAAAAGAGAATAGTGGTAGAGAGAAAAAATGGGGGCAAATGAGATGCAAGAAAAATATGAAAAGAGAATTATCAGCTTTGTAAAAGAGATATAAAATACTGAAGAAAATACCTTAGAAACTAATTTTTCCTAGTGGTAAAAGTGGCCCAAAAATCACTGAAAAAAGAAATACTTTAAAAAGCTGACAATAACTGAACAGAGAAAATGACATAGAATCTCATTAAAGAAAATAATTTCTTCAACATTAGAAAATGATAAATGGAAACTAATTAGTCCATGCAACATCAAGTAACAATAAAACAAAATAAAAAGAATAAAAAAAAAAAAACAGAAGAAAATGTGGAAAACCTACTGACCTGAAAATTATATCAAGAATGGGTGACTTAGAAATTATTGAATTACCTGAACATTATGATCAAAGAAACAACCTAGAAATCATATTTAAGAAATTATCAAGGAAACAGTGTTCTTGATTTATTATATCCATAGGGTAAAATATGAAAAGTATCCATCAATTACCTTCTGAAAGATGTCCCAAAATGAAAACTCCCAAAAGTATTGTATCCAAATTCAGGCTCTCCCATATCAAGGAGAAAAATATTGGAAGCAACCAAAATAATATCATGGAGCTATAAAATAGTACAAGATATGGTAGCCTCCATATTAAATGACTGGATGACTTTATATGTGACATTTCAGAAGGTAAAGGAACTAGGATTACAATCATGAATAACCTACTCTGCAAAATTGAGTGTATTCCTCCAGGAAGTAAAATGAATATTTAATTAAATAGAGGATTTTCAAACATTCCTGATAAAAAGGTCAGAGAAGAACTGAAAGTTTGATATTCAAGAACAATACTCAAGAGATTTATAAATCATGAAGATTAATCATAGTTTCTCAACAAATTCAGTTTTGTGTTACTATTTGGGAAGGTTATACATATAACTCCTATAACTTCTAAGAATTTTATGATTTCATTGCAGAAAACAAGAAGTTTACATAAAGAGAGGGCATGAGTGTAATTTGATTATTTTGGAATGATTTCCAAAGGAAAGGAAAGGTGAAAAGCAAGGGAATAGGATAAGTGGACAGGGAGAGGCAGAATGGGGAAAATTTTATCACCTAAAAGAGGCATGGAAGAAAGAGCTGTTACAGTGAATAGGAGCATGCTGTAGTAGGCAAAGACTGAACCTCAATCTTATCAACTGGTTCAAAGTTCAAAATTGGTTTAAAGAGGGAAGAATGCACACACACATACACATACACACTCACACACACACACACACACACACACAAATGATCAGTTGCATATGGCAATGTAACTTAACCAATAGGAGAGGAAGGGGATAAGAAAAAGGGTTGAAATAATAAAAGGACAAATGAAGAGAGATAGTGGTTAGAATAAAAAAGTACTTTTGTGCAGAATCAGATTAAAAGAGAGAGAGAAGAAAATGAGATGGAGAGAAATGACACAGTTATTGTAATTTCAAATGTGAATGGGATGAGATCACCCATAAAATGGAAGCAGATAACAGAATGGATTAAAAACAATAATATGTTGTTTACAAGAAACACAACTGAAAGAGAGAGAGAGAGAGGGAGAGAAAGGAAGAGAGAGTTAAAATGCATGACTAGAGTAGAATCTATTTTAATTCAGCTAAACTTAAAAAAAAAAGGCAGAGCTAGAAACCACTATCTCAGACCAACAAAATTTAAAATTGGATCCAGTTAAAAGAGATAATTAGAGAAACTACACTTTGCTTAAAGGTACCATAGATAAGAGGCAGTATGATGGATAAAGTGCTGGGCTTAAATTTAGAAGGATTCATCTTCCTGAGTTCAAATGTGGCCTCGGATATTTACTCACTACATAACACTGCAGAAGTCACTTAATGCTGTTTGCCTCAGTTGTAAAATATTCCAGAGAAGGAAATGAAAAATACTGTAGTAACTTTGGCAAGGAAACCCCAAATGAGGTCATGAATAGTCGGGCATAACTGAAGAAAAAAGTGACTGAACAATTAAAATAAAAATCATATATTGTTAGATTATAGATTGTAAAGGAATATCCAAAATTTTATAAGAATTTTCTATGACATAGGCCTCATTTTTCAAATATATATTGAGTATATGACTGAATCAAATTTATAACAATAAGAACTATTTCCTAATTGATAAATTTTCAAAGGACATAAACTAGAAGTTTTCAAAAGAAGAAATCAAAATTTTCTGAGTCATATGAAAAAAATTCTCTAAATCACTATTAATTACAGCAACTGTAACTACAACCAAGCAATGATCATTCAGTAAAACAGTTCTGAGGTATCATTTCATACCTATCAGAAATAACAAATCCTGGTGGTAAAGAGAGAAAAATGGTACATTAAAGAATTTCTAGTGGAATTAGTCCAACCATTCTGGTGAAGAATGTGGAATTATGCCCAAAGCAATACAGAACTCTGCAGACCCTTTGACCAAACCATAGATCCCATACTAGGTCTATATCCCAAAGAGATCAAAGAAAAAGTAAAAGGACCTATGCATAGAAAAATATTTATTACACCTCTTCTGCTTGTGCTGAAAAATTCGAAAAGAGCAGATACTCATCAGTTAGGATGTATCTGAGTAATTTCTAGCATATAATTGTGATGGAGAACTATTCTACTATAAGATGAGGTGCTTGCAGAAAAAAAAAAATCATATATATTGAACTGAGGCACAATGAAGTGAGAACCTGAAGATCAGTACAGACAGTGACAGCAAGGTTGTAATGATAATGAACTGTGAAAGACTTGGCTACTCTAAAGAACACCGTAACACCAGACAATTCCCAAGTACTCATGACGAAAAAATGCAGTCCGGCTCCAGAGAAAGATTTTGTGGCAGTCTGAGATTTTTTTCTTGATCTTTGAAATATGGGTAATATAGTATTATATTTTACATGATTTTACACATATAATTGATATTATATCCCTTGTCTTCTCAGTGGGTGGAAGAAAGTGAGGGAAGAAATGAGAGAATTTGTTACTTAGAATTTTTAGAAGAAAATATTCAAATTAAATATTTTTTAAAAGAAGCTCTCAAATATCTGTCTAAATCATCAGAAAGTCAGAACTGGTGATTCAGCTGCCTCAGTTTTGAAGGCAGATTTATTATTCATCTCCTCCATGACAGGCGTTATACTAAGGGCTCAAGAGAAACATAAAAATAGAAATTGCCTTCAAGGCTATATGATGGTGAAAGACTGTTTACAAAATGAAGTTGAAAAAGTGAAATTACAAAGGAAAAAATGCACCAGACCGAAGGGCATGCAGAAGCCTTGGGAATCTGCATGGGTGCCGGAAGTTTCCTTCTTGAATTTTACCTTCTTAAAAATATTACCGTTTAAATAAATATTTTGTTATTTGCTATGAAACCATTATTTTATTAATGTGACTAACAGTAAGGAATTGCCCTCTACCATTTCAAATATTCACTGACTTAGCTCCTCTGAGATTCTAGTTTGTATTTTGAAAGGATGTAAGGGATAATTTTAGCAATAGGAGGTTAAACAACAACTTGCCTGGGATGATACAGCTGGTTATATATTAGTGGGAAGACTTGATCTGACCTAATCCTGACTCTGAAAGCAGTTCTGCATCTACTACTGCATTGTTTCAGACAATCAATCCACAATCAAACATCAAGCAATCATTAAGTTTTTTTAAGTGTTAAGCACTAGGTATTCAAAGTAAAAGTGAAAACAGTTCATGCCTTCAAGGAATTTACATTCAAAGAGGAGTGAAAACCAGAAATAGAAAAGTTTGCACAAAATACATACAAAGTGGGTACAATGTAGTTATCCAAAGGGAGGTTATCTTTTGCTTTAGGCATTATTAGACCCTTTTTGCTGAAGTAACTGAGGTTTAGAGAATGAAATGATTCAGCAGTGATCCCCCTACTATTAAGCATCAGAGGAAGGAGAGAACATGCCAAGTTTTTCTTGACTGTAATTGCAATAGTTTCCCTCATCATATGTAGGTACTGAGGTACAACAGAAGGCTGAATTGGATTTCCTGGATATGTCAATTATTGGCTGAATGACCTTGGGGAAGTTGCTGAGCTTTCATACCTCTCAGGTTCTTCATTAGTAATTTGGAAATATTAGACTGATTGGGGTCTAAGTTCCATACATATTCTAGAATAAAGAGTAAACATTATAGTTAAAGGAACAACTAAAAAAGAGCTTAATTTCTCCACATTTTAAATGGATTGATATACAAGAATCAGTTTTTGAGGTAGAGTAAATCTTGTAGGCCATCCAAACAATGTTTTTATTTTTACAAATTAGGAAAATGAGGCTTGGAAAGGTTTAAAAGATTTTTCCCAGGGCACACTGATAGTGACTAGTTAAGATGGGATTCAAACAATAGTTCCTCTAGTTGCCATGAAGCTGGAGCTAGCCAAGCAGTCTCCTTGGAGAAAGAGATCTCTCATCAAAGAGTAAATTCTGAGCTGAAAACTCCTTAGAATTTACCTACTGTAGACAAATCCACTCTCTGTACAGATTAAGAAACTGAAGAAATGAAACGATTAATCCAAAGTCACAAAATTATTATATAACACTTAAAAGTTTTTCATGACAGAGCCAAGACAAGAGAGTAAAAGCAGAGACTTGACCAGAATTCTCCATCCAAACCTGGATAAATAATTGTAAAAAAATGACTCTAAACAAATTCTTCAGGTGCAGCATCCACAGAATAATGGAGCAAAGAAAATGTCCAGCCTAAGACAGCCCAGAAGATCCTCAGGCACTGATCTCGGTACATGGTGCAATCTAGTGTGGGCCACGCCAGCACAGAGTGAACCTGAGTAATCCTCACGAGAATTGATTCTTTGACACCTGTGACATTTTCCAGATTTAACAATCCCAATACCCTAAGGACAAATTGGAAGGTCAGTGGAAAATATCTGTTTGACCTGTGTGAGAAACTAGAATATTCTGGCACTGACGCAAGGGCAGTGGAGGGAGTAAAGGATCCCACAGCAGCCACAGCAACAGCAGGGCCAGAAGCAGAGGATTTTTCTAGATCTCTAGATCTACAGGTTGTGGAGGGATAGCATGACTGACTATACCACCACCCCCCACTGGAAACAGAGAACCTTAATAAAGAGCTCAAAAGTCAAGTAATTGGCTTGGAAAATGAGCAACAACTGAAAAAAAGAATAAGACTATAGATTCCCAGTTTCCTGACATGGAATATCAAAAGATACAAACAGAAGAAGACAACAAAGTGAAAGTTCCTACTACCAAAGCCTCCAAGAAAAATATGAATTTGTCTCAAGACAGGGAAGAAGTCACAAAGGATTTTGGAAAAACAAGTAAGAGAAGTAGAGCAAAAATTGGGAAGACAAATTAGAGTGATACAAAAAAATCATGAAAAATGAGTCAACTCTTTCCTAAAGGAGATGCAAAAAAAAAAAAAATGATGAGGAAAATACCACTGTATTAAATAGACTAAGCCAAATAGTCAAAGAGATCCAAAGAGGCAATGAGGGGGAAAATGCCTCAAAAAGGTACATTTGTCAGATGGAAAAGGAGGTCCAAATTCTCACTAAAGAAAATAATTCCTTAAAGATTAGGTGGAAGCTAATGACATCAAATCAAGAAATTACAAAACATAAACAAAGGAATGAAAAAAATAGTAATGTTAATCTCATTGGAAAAACAACTGACCTTGAAAATAGTTCCAGGAGAAACATTTTAAAAAATTATTGGATTACATGAAAGTCGTGATCAAAAGAAAAGATCCTATACACCATATTAAAATAAATTATCAAGGAAAGTGGCCCTGATATTCTAGAAGCAGGAGATAAAATAGACTTTGAAAGAATCTAACAATCACCTCTTTGAAGAGATTCCAAAATGAAAACCTCTAGGAATATTGTAGCCGAATTCCAGAGCTTCCAGGTCAAGGAGAAAATATTGTAAGCAGTCAGAAAGAAACAATTAGAGTATTGGGCAGCATAAGCAGGATTAGAAAAGATCTAGCAGCTTCTACACTAAAGGATCAGAGGGCTTGAGATATTATATTCCAGAAGTCAAAGGAGATAGGATTAAAATCAGAAATCATCTTTCTAAAGGAGATGCAAAAAATGCCGAGGAAGATACCACTTTAAAAAATCTATCTTGCTCTACCGGAAAGCAGAGAGGATGAAGATAAGAGAAGGGAGAGGTGTGATAGAAGAGAGGTCAGACAGACTCAAAAGGGACAAAAGAATAAATGGAGAATAGGAGGTCAGGATAGGAAGGAGAGAAATATAATTAGTATTTCCCAAGATGACTATTTGGAAGTATTCTACAAGACTATGCATGTATAACCCATATTGAATTGCTTCTCATTGCGGATGGGTGGGGAGGGAAGAAATTTTGAAAGTTTTCAAAATGAATGTTCAAAACTGTTTTTACAAGCAAACTGGGAAATAGGACCTACAGTAATGGGGTGTAGAAAACTATCTTGCCCCACCAGAATATAGAAGATGGAGATAAGAGAAGGGAGAGGTGTGATACAAAGAAGGTCACATTGGGAGAAGGGATAATCAGAACACATTCTGTCTTGGGGCAGATGGAGGGGAGAAATGTGGAGAAAAATTTGGAACTCAAAATCTTGTGGAAGTGAATGTTGGTACTAGAAATAAATCACTCAATTTAAAAAAGAACTCTTGTCATCCAAAGGTAAATTAACTTCACTTACTTTTTGATATGTGCAATGATTTCGCCTTACTCTGTAAACTACACCAATATCAGGCTTCTCATTTCTCTCAATCGTTTCTTGCTTAAGGGACCAGCATGACGTTTGGAGTATTAGGAAGCAGAGGAGGAAAAGCTTAGTCATATTCTTCTTTTTCTTCTGTCAACATTCCAGGACCTTCTTTAGGTGTAGTTCTATCGAATATTACCTAGAGAAATGTCTGTGAGCAAATGGTGTCCTTGAGTGCCTCCAGTCCAATTCTATTCAATAATAATTAAATAAATAAAAAAGAAGAAATACAAAAAAAATTTAATAAATAAATATATTGGAATTAGGTCTACATTCATTAATGCACAAAACACTTTTGATTAACAAAGAGAAAATGATGTATTAATAAATAAAATCTCATATTTTCATGATTTATAAGAAAAAGTAATTGTAATAAGTATTGATATCATTTAATTTCACACACATAAATACATACATATGATTGCTTATCTCCATGATACATGATGGTGGTGTAACAAGAAAATTTAAAGTTCTTATGAATTATTTATAATCCTTAAAAGGGCAAGTTCCAACTTAAATCTCTTTGTGTTTGAAAATCAAATCCTTAAAAGGACATGTTCCAGGTGATATCTCTTTGTGATCTTCCACAATCACTACCAAAATTCCAGTCAGTAAACACTTATTGAGTGGTTTAAAAGTTCTCTTTGGCAGTTGCAGTTTAAAGCAACTCATGATACATGGAAAATTTTGGGCGTGACTAAAAAAGTTCTTCTGACAATATATTTTAATGCATCAATGATCACATCAATGTAGTAATCCCCAAATTAATACAAACTACTATCCATTCTGGACAGCTTGTCTAGATTCATCCTTATGTCAACCTCTGGATATTTAGTCAATATATTGGAATCTTCTTCCTAAACCTCATTATGCTCTACTTAATCGCTATCATTCTCTTTATAAGAGTAAACTTTTTTTCATGTTTATTAATGCATTTTTAGTTTTTAACATTCATTTCCAAAAAAAATTTGAGTTCCAAATTTTCTCCCAAACTCTCCCCTCCCCACACCCCAAAACACCATGCATTGTGATAATATTTTCTCTCAATCTGCCCTCCCTTGTATCACACCTCTCCTTTTTCTTTTATCCACCTTCTTTCTTGTCTTGTAGGGCAAGATAGATTTCTATATTCCATTACCTGGATTTCTTATTTCTCAGTTCTATGCAAAAATAATTCTAAATATGCGTGACTAAAACTTTGACTTCCAACTTCCTCCCTCTCTCTCTCCTCAGCCATCCCCACTGAGAAGGCAAGCAATTCAATAGACTATAAATTTTTAGTTTTGCAAGAGACATTCATAATCGTCATGTTGTGTAAGAATAATTATATTTCTGCCCATCATATTCTGCCCTCCATTTATAATGCTCTCTCTTTTTACCTTGTCCCTCCTCAAAAGTGTTTACTTTTAATTACTCCCTGCTCTCATTTGTCCTCCCAACTATCACCCCCCCAACCAATTTATTCCCTTCTCCCTTACTTTTCTGTAGTGTAAGATTGATTTTCATACCAAATTGAGTGAGCACCTTATTCCCTCCATACACTAAATATGATGAGAGTAAGGTTCATTTTTTCCCTCTTACCTGCCCCCTTTCCTTCTCCATTGAAAAAGTTTTTTCTTGTCTCCTTTATGAGAGATGATTTCCCCCATTCCATTTCTCCCTTTCTCCTCCATATATATTTCCATATATATTTGCACATATACATATATATACACACACACGTGTGTGTATGTGCATATGGACGTGTGTCTGTCTGCAGTGTGTGTGTGTGTGTGTGTGTGTGTGTGTGTGTGTTTATAACCCCTTCAACTACCCAAATACTGAGGAAAAGTTTTGAGACTTTTTAATATTATCTTTCCATGTGGGAATGGAAACAGTTCAACTTTAGAAAGTCCCTTATGATTTCTCTTTCCTGTTTACCTTTACATGCTTCTCTTGATTTTTGTTTTTGAAGTCACATTTTCTATTCAACTCTGGTCTTTTCATCAAGAATGTTTGAAAATCCTCTATTTCATTGAATGACCATTTTCCCCTGAAGTATTATACTCAGTATTGCTGGATAGGTTATTCTTGGTTTTAATCCTAGTTCCTATGATTTCTGGAATATCACATTCAAAGTTCTTCAGTCCCTTAATGTAGAAGCTGCTAAATCTTGTGTTATCCTGACTGTATTTCCATAATACTCAAATGGTTTCTTTCTAGTTGATTGTAATACTTTCTCCCTGACCTGGGAACTCTGGAATTTGGCTACAATATTCCTAGGAGTTTCTCTTTTCCGATATCTTTCAGGAGACTTTTTCTCATTTTTTGCCTCTGTTTTGTAATTTCTTGGTTTCTCATAAAATCATTTGCTTCCATTTGCTCCATTCTAATTTTTAAAGAGCTATTTTCTTCAGTGAGTTTCTGAATCCCCCTTTCTACTGGACCTTCTTTTGCTGTGGTTGGGAGCTTCTATATGTCAGTCTTTCTACTCCACCATCCTGGCTCTGCCCTGCGAATCTTGTGGGTAAACTTTTTGAACTCTTACATTGGCATTAGCTTTTACAAGTTCCTAAGCATGATTTAATAAATAATAATAGTATGACCAACACAAAATAAGCAAAAACAAAAACAAACAAAATTGGAAACCTGTTATAAATTGTAGATATACTTTAATATTTCAATCATTCTGATTCTAGGCAGAACTATAGTACAGTAAAACAATAGGAGATATGTTTCGGCTTTCTTGGTTTCAAATGTTTATTTTCATTGCTTAATTTTAATACAAAAACAAACACTGTATTCTAGAATTAAGATTAAATCATGAACTAAAAAAATTAAAATTGAATCTATTGAAGAATAAATTGAAGTAATAATCAAATTTAGCTCAATCACTAAATACTAATGGGTAGGCTTTCAAAAAATTTTCAGTTGGTTGAAAAATAGAAATGTTAAAACTCATGAGAAATATTGAAATGTGGATTTAAGAAGTATTTAAATAAGACCATTTCTATAGATTTTGTTACTATTGTAATTATTTTATATTTATTAAAATAGCTGCCTTAATTCTTTATCTAGGACCCAAAGAAACTTTATCAGAGTGAGCATGATGCCCATAGACTTAGACTATTCAAGTTTTTTAAAAATATTTTTACATGTTTTTCACATATTCTCTACTAGGAGTAAATGTTTTTTTTTTTTTTTTTTTTTTTGCCTCTTGCTATGAAAAGCTGATTAGTGTGCTACCTTGTTATACTCCCAGAGGAGCTTGCAGGGGCTATGGTATCCCTTAATCCTATCATATTTGAGGGACACAGACAAGAACTGCTAAAAAGGAATAGGAAAGTAATATCTTTAAAGGAGCTGTAGATTAATTCATATTCAGCCTTATGGTTTTTTATCAAGTTGTGGTTAATGATTCCTCACTATAATTTTATAATAATATCAAGAGCAAGTTAAAGAGAAAGTGATTTACCTTCCCATGTTCATACATATCTAAATTAGATATAAAACCAATCATTCTAATCTTTCCATTTTTGGTGTGTCTGGAACTACATTTTATACAAAGGAGAGAGTATTTACATAATGGTGTAAATATATTAAACTTTTTCATCAATGTATTTTTTAAATCTGTCACTGATTTTACATTTTAAAAATGTTGATATTTGTGACTCCTGATGTGTTAACTGCTTAAATTTTCAGATTTAATAAAAAGGAAATATTCCAGAGCTTCCAAACAACAATATTTAACAAAGCACTCATTTCCAAATGCTTAGGTATAACTGGGTTTATTTATCATTGATCCTTGAGTCCGAGAATAATAATAAAGGGCTCAGGAGAGAAAGATAGAAGAGCCAGAACTGTAGAAAGCAGTTAGTAGGTACAATAACTGGGATTTTATTCTCACCTGATAATTAATAGAGGCAATTATCCCTCAATTATACAGAAATCCTCTGACAATAGTGATTTTACCTTTCACCTAACTGTTCAGTGAAATTCTGTAGATAAGCATCTCATTAATATTCCGACCTAATAATCCACAGCCTTCCCTCACTCAAATCAAAGTCAATTGCAGGTCCTATTATCACCTCCCTGATGGTCCTTTTTGAGGGCAAACTGCAACCTGTGAGTAGTCTGAGCTACCTGAATGGGGACCAGATCAGCTCATCCTCTCCTGTCCTCTCCTCTTCTGCTTTTGTCCTCTCCTCTTACCTGAGGGTGTTCCGACCAAACAAAGGGAAATTTTGATGACTGAAAGTTATCTAATTAATTTGACTTTACACGGTTTCTTTCTCAAAGACCAAGCCTTTAACCCAATTCACTCTGGATCTTAAGGACTGGACAAGAATAGGTCTCTGAAAAAGCAACACTTGGTTATTTGGGGGCTCTCCTGGCTCAGAGTTAGATTAAACAGCAGCTATTCCTCTTTTGGCCAGTCATAAAGAATCTACAAGATTGAATGACTGAAGAGGAATAAGAATAATAACAGCAAATAGCACCTACTGGACAAGAAGGTGCTATTGAGCAGATGTGCTGATAGTGGGGGTGGAGGGTATGCTCCAAAATGCCCTTCTGAAAATGTAGTTTTTATACCAAGGTTTTGGATAACCTCCTTATAACTGGCCAAATTATATATCAGGGGTCAGAGGAAAATATTATTTTGTGAGATTCTTCAATCAGAGAGCCAACAAGCTGGTGCTAGACATTATTTGGGGACACAGCTGTAACCACCTTTGAAAAATATTATTGTCAGTGTTTTTCCAAGAGTGTGATCTGCAAGCTTACAGCATCCCTTAAGGGGAGAAAATTAGGGCTAATCTTGTAATAAGGGATAATAATAATCTTGTAATTCCCCTTAAGGGAAAATTGGCACAGTGATTTCAAGACCATCATACCTGGTATTATGACACCTTATTACGTTTATGTTTTCATAAACTTTAGGAAATTTGTCTAAATCTCAGAAATACAAATAATTGCACTCAGAATATTTCTACCTTTGTAGTACTTTCCAGAGCTATCAAAATCTTCAACCTTCCAAGGCCAACCTTCATACCAAGAATAAGTATCTAAAAAAACATTATTATTATCTCATTCTTGCAATGTTGTAGGCCCTGAGAAGATAACTAGATAAATAAGGGAAATGAGAAAAATGAGTAGAAAGAATGGAGGGTGGTATCTTAAGAGAGATAAAAACAATGTGTTCTGAAAATTCATGGAAGGGAGATATTTCTCCTAGCCAAAAGTGTATATGTTGGGGAGAGGATAGGATTTAGGTATGACTTTCTGCAGGAGGTGGTGGTAAAATAAAAAAGAAAGGCAAAGGAGATGAAGATTTGGAGTGAGAGGATCTGTATTCAGACTGAGCTCTCCTACTTATTTACATGATTTTTGGGAAAAATTGAGCTAATCTGTCTGAGTCTGACTTTTCTTAGCCATAAAATTAGAAATTTAGTCTAGATGTTTTCTGTAGTCTGTATCATCTCTGAGTCTCTGATCCCATGGTTTTATGAACAGGATCACTTACCGGATTAGATGAAATTGGATGAAATTGATCTCATACCCATGTAAATGAAATCATGATGAGAAAACATCAGATTCTCAAGTGAGATGTACATGATTAAGGAAAAAAATTATTGAGCAAAATTTTATGCAATAAAATCATGAATGCTTTAATTGCCTTCTGTCTCTTGCATACACTAATTATCACATCCTTATATATTCACATGGAATTTCTGTAACACATAAAACAGTTAAAAACCTTAAAAAGACTATTTTATTTATCTATCAGAGTTCTCATGAACAGATCTTGGTTGGATATTTGTAGACCTTGCAATTCACACAGTGAAGGCCATATATTATCAAATTGAAGAGTTTTTAATTTTGGAAACAATAAGAAATCAGTGGTGCTTCCTGAGGGACCAGTAAGGGGTGATGGTTCTAACTTACTTTAAGAAGATTCTTCTGGAAACTGTGTGGAGGAAACATTGGTGAGGGGAGAAGATCAAAGTGAGGAGGCTCATCAGTCTAAGTGAAAGTGATGAAACTCTGACAAGGTGGGTGTTATGTTTTTATTGGAGGAGAGGTGATGAGTGGAAAGATATAGTGGAAATGAAATTAATCACATTTGACAATTGTTTTTTAATGCGAGATAATAAAGATTTATAAAAGATAACAAGGAGTCTGAGTACAAGAACCTTAGTGACAGGAAGTATATTTTTGTACTTAACATAAATTGTGATGTTATGAAGAGATCTGAAGCTTTCTCAATTAAAATAAAATAAGTAATTGTTCTTAATAAAATACACACATTCATATCATTGCCACTTTACTCTCAAACACATCTGATGCAAAATGAAATTACCTATGCTTTAAACAAAATGTAATGTTTTAGCAAATTGAATACTTCTTGACAAAGTTGCATTTTTAAAGAGCAAAGAAAAATTTTTAAAGGCAGATTTAGTGGGTAACCTTAATTCCCCTAGTTTCATTTTTTACCAATCTGGCAGCATAACTTTACAGAAAACAACAAGTCAAGTACCTCAACCACTGCCATTCAAAATGCCATTCCAACAAAAATAAGTGCATTTTTCTTAAATAACTTATGACCTAGTCACTATGTGTCTCTTTGTAACCTATTTCCCCATGTACTACAGTATCATTCTTTATTAATATTGTTTCTACATTCACATGATGAAGAGTAGTTGTCAAAGTCCTTTCATCTATTAGCAGCTCCATCGATCAAGCCACAATATTTAAACTACTTTTGAAATTAGTTCAAGGTGTTTTTAAAAGTTTCATGGTGAGTACCATCTTGGGTCAAAGTTTTCACTTCTTCTGGAGTCTCATTTTCAAAAATTCTTCAATCTGGGATTTGTAGACAATGACTTCCACACCTACAGCAATCTGAATAATCACTGTCAGAAGCCATTTGCTGAACAATCAGAGCAGCAGGCAACAAGTATCTTTCGTAGCACCACAGAATCCTAGGTAACCAAAGACCATAATAATGACGCCCACAGTTTTCAAGAGATTTACCACTATATATATGTTGAGTCCAGCTGCTTCTCCACTGATGAACTGTTGTTTATATTTGCTGACTTATGCATATATTGATACTCCTAGGATGATGCAGCCACATACACAGAATATGAAGTTGAAGATAAACACAAAACATTTTATAAATCCACATATAGCTTCCATTTTGTTGTCATTTGGGGCAAATCACTTCAACTTCCCTAGCTCTTGATTTTCTGCAAAGTGAAGGAGTTGAAGTAGAGTAGCCTCTGACATCTCTTTCAGCCCTATTTCCATTATGCTAAGTAACTTCAACAGGATTTAAGAATGTGATCTTTCTATGTTAACTTCCTGTGCTTTTGTAATATATTCCTAAGGAGCTTCCTTAGCCCAAATATCAGTTCTACTGGGATCTAAGTTTTAAGAGAAAACATCATGAACTCAATTTTTTATGATAAGCTTTAGATGCTAATGGGAAATCTAGATATGTATCTGTAGTTGTCAGTTGGTGATTTAAGACTGGAATTCAGGAGAGAAATGATGGCTCAATATATGGATGTGGGACTTTTATGAGAGAAAATGATAACTGAAACTTTGGCAATTGATGAACTTACCTAATAGAAATGCACAGAAAGAGAAGTCTCTGGGGTAAATAACTTGAGGGGAAACCTACATTAAATGTGTGAGATTTCATCCTTGATGCAGCAAGGAAGACTACAAAGCAGTAGGCCAGGTAGAAGATTAACCAAGAAAATGTAATGTCATGAAAGTCGAATGAGGAGACATTCCTCAGAAGTTGAAGACTAAAGAGAATTAAAAACAAATACTTTAAGCTTGAGGAAGAGCAGAAAAGCATTCAAAAGAACAGGGAAATGAAGGGAAGAAAATGAAAATGAAGTTCTTTTTTTCTGTCCCTTCTCCCTTTAATTTATCTGTGGAAAAGATAAGATTTAATAACTGTTAGAATTTTTTAATAGTTTTATTTATTTAGTTTTAGATTCTGACATTCATTTCCACAAAATTTTGAGTTTCAATTTTTCTTCCCATCTCTCTTCTCCCCCAACCTGATAACACCTTGCATTCTGATTGCCCCTTCCTTCAATGTGCCCTCCATTCTATCACACCCCATCCTTCCCTTATCCCCATGTTCTCTCTTTTTGTGTAGGGCAAAATAAATTTCTATACCCCATTACTTGTATTTCTTATTTCACAGTTATATGCAATAACAATTCTCAGCATTTGTTTCTAATACTTTGAATTCCAAAAAAACTTCCATAATAGCCATGTTGTATAAGACTCACTATATTGCTCTCCATCCTCCCCTGTGTCCCATTTTTTCCTATTCTCTCATTTGACCTTGTCCCTTTCCAAAAGTGTTTACTTCTGGTTACTCCCTTCTCCCCTTTGCGCTCCTTACTATCATCCCCATCACCCCACTTGTCCACTTCTCCCCTACTTTCCTGAAGTGTAAGATACATTTTCATAACAAATTGAGTGAGTCTGTTATTCCCTCCTTAAGCCATATGTGAGGAGAATAAGCTTCACTTTCCCCCTCTCACCTCCTCCCTTTCCTTCTCCATTGAAAAATATTTCTCTTATCTTTTTTACGAGTGATAGCCTGCCCCATTCCATTAATCCCTTTCTCCTGCCAATATTTTACTATCTCAGCCCTAATTTGATTTTATTTTTTGTAGATATCATCTCTTCTGAGTAAACTTAACCTGCACTCTCTGTCTATGTGTGTGTGTGTGTGTGTGTGTGTGTGTGTGTGTGATCCCACCACCTGCCCAAATACTGAGAAAAGTTTCTACATTTACAAATATTATCTTTCCATGTAGAAATGTAAACACTTCAACTTTAGAAGTCCTTTATGCTCTCTCAAATTTTCTATTCAGTTCTGGTCTTTTCATCAAGAATGCTTGAAAATCCTCTATCATTGAATGACCATTTTTCCTTTGATGTATTATATTCAGTTTTGCTGGGTAGGTGGTTCTTGGTTTTATTCCAAGTTCCTATGACTTCTGGAATAATCTATTCCAAGTCCTTTGATTTCTTAAGTAGAAACATATCTTGTGTTATCATGATTGTATTTCCACAATATTCAAATTGTATTTTCTCCTTGACCTGGGGACTCTGAAATTTGGCCACAATATTCCTAGGAGTTTCTCTTTGGGGTCTCTTTCAGGAGGAAATTGGTGGATTCTATCAATCTTTATTATTTATTTTGTCCTCTGGTTCTAGAATATTAGGGAAGTTTTCCTTGATAATTTCATGAACGATAATGTCTGAGCTCTTTTTTTCACCATGGCTATCCGGTAGTCCCAGAATTTTTAAATTGTTTCTACTGGATCTATTTTTCAGATCAATTTTTTTTTTTTTGCCAATGACATATTTCACATTATCTTCTGTTTTGTTTTGTAAGTTGTTAGTTTACCAGATAGTCATTAGCTTTCCTGAACTCCATTCACATTTTTAAAGAACAATTTTGTTCAGTGAGCTTTTGAACCTCCTTTTCCATTTGGATAATTCTGCTTTTCAATGCCTTCTTCTCCCATTGGCTTTTTCAACCTCTTTCTCCAATTGAGTTAGCCTATTTTTAAATGTGTAATTTCTCTTAGCATTTTTAAGTCTCCTTTAGCAAACTTGTGACTCACTTTTAAAGCTCTTCTATAGCCTGAGCCCATTTCATATTCATTTTGGAGGTACTGGAAGCAGAAGCTTTGACTTCCTCTGACAGTATGGATTGTTCTTCCTCATCTGAAAGGATTGAAGGTGATACCTGTTCACCAAGAAAATAACCTTCTATGGTATTATTTTTTCCCTTTCTTTTGGGCATTTTCCCAACCAGTTACTTGACTTCTGGATCCCTTGTCAAGAGGAGAGTCCTAGTGCTCCTTCCCTCACCCCATAACCATGCTCAGGACTGGGATTCACATCAGCTGCTTAATTTCCCCAGGAGCTTTAAGCTGGAGTCACTTGCACAATGGACACAGACTGCCACCTCAGCCACTGTAGCCTCACTCTGCTCAATACTGCTGCTGCCTCTGCTGCTACCTGGGGCCAGTGCTGGGGGAACCCAGCTCCCTTGATGCCCATCTGGGAAAGATCTCCCACGCTGACCTTTGAAACTTTCTTTGTTGCTTGTGTTTTGAGGGATCTGGCACCCTCCCTGATGGTGCTGCTGTACCTTAGACCTGTTCCAGTCCTGTGTCTCCCCATGCTACGTGGCTAGGGCTGTGCTCTACTCTGCTCAGTATCCCCTGGGATAGACCTTTCCTGTCGTCCTTCCAGGTTACCTTTGGCTAGAAATCTCTTTCACTCTGTCGTTCTGTGGCTTCTGCTGCTTTAGAATTTGTTGGAAGTCATTTTTAACAGGTATTTTATGGGCTGTGGGGGAAATGCTAGGGTATATAAGTCTGCTCTGTCATTTTGGCTCTGCCCTAACTGTTAGTATTTATATGATCTTTAAAGGTTACAAACTCTGTCAAGTAGTTGCTACTATTATCCTCATTTTACAGTGAAAAAACCAAAACAGCAAGAGGTAAATGACTTTTCTAGATTCATGTACCTAGTAACATTCTGGTGCTGGATTTGAACTCATCTTCCTGGCTCCATGTCCTAATATGTATCCTTTTCACTATGCAACCAACATGAAGGAATATTGCCTTCAAATGCCTTCAAGGAACCTGAAGGAATTCCAAGGTCACTTATTGATCTTTTTTTTAAAGGAAACACCAAGCAGGAATCATTAGGCAAGGTTAGGAATAATTAATGATAATTAATGAGGTGGAAAGAGGAATGTCACAAGACTTAAACAGCAGAAAAAAGGACATAGATAATGGTTTTGGTTTTTAAATGAAAGAAATAACCTTTACTTCAGGAACTGAAGCAATAGGGATGTGAATAGAAGATAGAGGGATTTTGAGGTAAAAGAAATGAGAAAAGGTGGCTTGGCGTAAATATCTTTGGCAGTTTAGACAACATAGGAGAGACTTTCTGCTTCAAAGATAGCAAGCAAAAATTCATGTTTTTATTTTTTCACAGAATGATTTTTAATATAAAAGAGTTTTGCGATGCTATTGTAATCTAATCCGTCAGTTGTTTGTTCAATAAAGATTTTCTTTACACTCTGCATTACCAAACTTTTGTCTGAAAAAGTAAACAAGCTATCTCCAACCCTTAAATTAATTCATATTCTAGCATATACAACAAGTGTGAGGAAGAACTTATTAACACTCCTTCAATACAGTTTGTTTTTAGAAAGTTCTAATTGATAGACTATTTTTCCTCACACCAAACATAACTTGTGTTTTTTGAAGGCTCCAACTTTTGTTCTTCCTTGGAAACAAGTAGAATAAATACATTCTTTTACGATCTGAGAGACATTTAAAAACCTAAACATGGTTAAATCATATCCCCCGACCTTTCACTCAAGCTAAACATCTCAAGGTCCCTTAGCCCATCCTTTTATGTTGCGGTACTCATATCCCTTCTCAATATTGGATGTCTTATTCTGAACACTATCTAATTTCCTTTAGTGTAGTTTTCATAATTAAAAAAGATGTCCTAGGAATGTTATAACCAAGTTACAGAGTTCCCAGGTCAAACAGAAGATATTGCAAACCATCAGAAATCAGCATTTTAAGTACTGCAGTGTCACATTCAGGATAACCCAAGATTTATCAGCTTCCACATTAAAGGATCAAGAAGATTGGAATATGATATTTAAGAGGGCAAAAGAGCTACAACCAAGAATTTCCTACCCTGAAAAACTTAGTATAATCCTTCAGGGGGAAACATGAACATTCACCACAATAAAGCCCAGAACTGAATAGAAAATTTGACTGTCAAATAAAGAATGAAGAGAAGCATAAAAAGTTAAACAGGAAAGGGAAATCATGAAGGACTTAATACGATTAAATTATTTGCATTTCTACATGGGAACAAGGTTACTATACCTGATAATAACTTTCTCACTGTTAAAGCAGTTAAAAGGAGTATATGTAAAGAGAGAGAGCTCAAATGTGAGATGTATATGAGGGAATGATACACTAAAAAATAAAATTAAGGGATGAGACATGAATAAATTGGGAGAAAGGGAAAGGAAGAGTTAGAATAGGGTAAATTATCTCGCATAAAAGGGGCAAGAAAAACCTTTAAGAGTGAAGAGGAAGATGGGGGAGGTGAGAGACAAGTGAATGAACCTTACTTTCATTAGAATTGACTGAAAAAGAAAATATATTCAATGCAATTCTGTATAGAAATCTATCTTACATGACAGGAAAGTCAGAATTGAAGGGGATAAGAGAAGGGGGTGTGTGAGAGAAGGAAGAGATTGGGGAGGGATATCCAGAAACAAGTTACTTTTGAGGGTGGACAGCATGAAAAGACAGAGGAAAGAATAAATTTGAGAGTAAAATGGAGGGGAATACATTTGTCCATAATGACTGTGCGAAAAAGTTGAAGAGCATGTTCCTCTAATAAAGGCCTTATTTCTCAAACATATAGAGGACTGAGTCAAATTTTACAAAAAAAAAGTCCTTCCACAATCGAGAAATTATCAAGCTATCTAAACAGTTTTCAGATGAAGTAATCAAATTTCTCATGGTCTAATGAAAAAGGGCTCTAACTCACTATTGACTGGAAAAATATAAAATAAAACAATTCTGATGTACTTCCTCATACCCATTAGATTGGTTAATAGGACAGTAAAATCAAATGACAAATGCTGGAGGAGATGTGGGTAAAGTGGGACTCATATAATATTCGTGGAATTGTGAACTGATTGAAGCATTCTGTTGAGCAATTTGGAACTATGCCCAAAGGATTATAAAACCATGCACATGCTTTGACCCAGTAATGCCTTGTAGATCAGTATCCCAAAAGAGATAAAGAAGAAAAAGGAAAAGAAACTATTCATACAAAACTTATTTATTGCACCTCCTTTCTGTTGGCAAAAAATTGGAAGTTGAAGGGATGCCTCTAAATTGAGGAATGGTTAAACAAGTTACGGTATGTGATTAATATAGAAAAGCATATTCTATAAGGAAAAAGCAGGAACATGCTGTCAGAAAAATCTAGAAAAGTTAACATGAACTGAAGCAAAGTGCAATGTACTGTATCCAAAGTAAGAACAATATTGTGAGATGATCTTCCATGAATAACTTAGCTATTTTCTGAATGCAGTGATCTAAGAAAGCTGTTAAGAAATTATCATTAAAAAATAGTATCTATCCCCAGGAAAGAATCGATGGTGTCTAAATACAGATTGAAGCATCCTTTTAAATAAATACTTCATTTTTCTTACGGTGTTATGTATATTTTGTCTATGTTTTCTTTCACAAGATGATTATTACAGAAATGGTTTGCATGACTACACATGTATAACTATATCCAATTGTTTGCTTTCTCAAAGAGGCAGTCAGGCAGGGAGGAAGGGAGAGAATTTGGAACTCGAAGTTTTCAAAATGAGGATTCAAATGTTTTACATGTAACTGGAGGAAAATAAAATTGTAAATTTTCTTTTTAAAGCAGAAAAATCTTTTCTGTTCTTTTGAAAAATAAAGGCTAATAGTGAGAATAAGTGCAGGAATAAGACACAGAACAGGGATTAAATTGAGAAAATGTTTTGTAAGACAGAAAGTTCTATGAGCAATTACAGAAAGTAATGATTTCTTCCACTTGCATGGATTCAGGAGATTCCAAGTTAAAGTAAATTTTAAGATAGACTTTGATGTGTAAGAGTTGCAATAAATGGGAGAACTGCAAATATATTGAATGGAATGAATGAAAACATAGAAGAGGGGAAGCACTGAAAACATATGAGAAACAGTGTAGTGAAACTTATAAAGTCCAGTTAAGTAAAATAAAATTGGATAGATGTATTAAAGTTGAGGTGGATTAAAGTGAATAATTTTGAGAGAAAACAAGGGGAGAGAACAATCTTGGGCATGTTCCTACTATATGTTGGAGCTATGTCACACCCTTTACACATGTTATCTCATTTGATGATGTGATGGCAAGCAAAATAGTATCTTCTGCTTTTTTTTAGTGTAATCAAATTGAATATTGCCTTTATCAATCAATAGTCTTTACTAGGAGTGAAGTACAGAAACAAGCGTTTCCTTAAATAGAAACAGTATATGTGTATGTATTGTTAATTATTTTAGTTTGATTAAAGCTCTTCCCCGACCAATTAATGGACCTATCCCTTAAGGGGAGTTTGATTAGGGAAAATTTGTGGGAAGGCCCATGCATTTTGTTATCAATGCACTGGTTTTTAAGGCTTGTGATGCCTTCTGGGTCTATAAAAGGTATAAGTACTCTGAGTTGAGGTTTTACTTTGGGGTTAGTGACTGAATGTGTTTATTTGGTCCGATAAGGATTCTGAGAAGCCGCTAAAGGAGACCCCAGCTTTGAAAACCCAGATGTCCAAGCTTTCCTTTCTGGTAACTATGGTCAGACGACCTATCTTTTGAATTCAGACAAAGGAAGCCATGTCTGTTGATCTTTAATTTCTCTGTATTTTCTTTGAAGTTTTGGGTGCTAACTCCCCTGAATTAGCTGAATGATATATGTGTTTGGTTAAAGGAATGATGTATGTGCTTGATTAAAGTGATTGTTAATCCCCTGAAAGTTGCTTTCCTTTTGTGAATGCAAATGTAAGAACTTGTGGTAGCCGGCCCTTCTTTGTATGTTGGGATGCTTACTGATACAGAGGGGCAGCATGATGTCATGGATTTAGAGACAGGTGAGATGCAGGTCCAATTGTCACCATCTAAACTTGTTAGTTGTGTGACTAATCAATCCATTCAATCTCCCTAAACTTCAGGTTTTATCTTTTAAGAGATACCAATTAATTTAGTATTTATAAAATTTATATGAAGTATTATACAAATGACAGTCATTATTATTGATATTATTGTTATCATCATCATCACTATTACTTTGTTAGTAACTAAGATATTTGAACTGTATTTGATAATATAAAGTAAGCACCAAGAGTTTCTTAACACCACATTAAGAAAAAGGATATATTCAAAGCTCTTCATTATAAAGATTTCAATGTGACTAGTGTAGAAGAGGTACTGGAGTGAGAAAATGCTTTGAAAATAATTGCAACAATTTAAGTTCACAACCTATTCTACAGCCTATGGTAGGATAATGGCAATGGGAGCAAAGCAATGAAATGTATCATTACAAAAATAGAAATATATGGTTAAAATAAAGTTACCATAATTTGATGACTGCATGTTGAGAAAAGTGGAGGGAAAGGGCAAAGATGACAGACATTTTGAGTTCAACTGACTGGAAAACTAGAGGCAAAGTCAGAAAAGAGTCTGTCCCATGAATATCTGATGATATGCATATAAGACATGATTTTCTGAACACTACATATTTTTGTTTCATTAATAAATATTTTCTCTTACAATTATTTTGTGGTTAAAATGTGTTTCTATGTGATCCCCATTATTTAAATGCCATTGTTCAAATGAAATTTTAGAAAGAACATTTTGTAAATTACTTTAAAAGTCTATTTTTTTAAAAAAAAACATAGTCATCAAAGCTCAGTAAACAGGGTTAGAATACAGAATAGAGTTGGTCAGAGCCACAGTAAGAAAAATAATTTTGTTTTCTGAAAAATTTTGATTATACTTAAAACACGTGTGTGTTCTTTCTGATGACCTTCAGATACTTTCTTTTTTCCATCTGTAAGTTTCACTGTTGACAAAATGTGTTGAATATGAAAAGATAAAAATTTCATGAAAAATTACATGAGATGGAAGAAAGAAATGAAAGGAGAGAATGATCAAGTGAAGAAAGGGAGTAAGGAAAGGAAGAAGGAAAGCATAAAAGAGATATAACTAGCCTCAGAGTCAGAATGTTATTCAAGTATAACTTTTGATATATACTAGCTTTGTGATCCTACTTACAGTGTGTTACTTAAAATTTCATTAGTTATTTGCATTAGTCAAAGGATTTTCCTTTTCTGGAACTCCTTATATAAATGACATTGAAAAAACAAAAAGAAATAGAACTTTACTGGCAATATTAATGTGGAGTTTTTGAGAATTGTCACATCAGATTGCACCCTCAATTGAAGATGATACTAGCAATTTCAAAGGTCACTTCCCAATGCTGCTTTAAGAGTCTTGTTGGGCAATATGCCTAAGCTGAAATATCAATAGCCTATCAGACTTTGTTCAAACTTGTGCATAATAGAAGCTTTTACTCTTCAGTGAGCAATCATCAAACATTTATAGAGTATTAGTACTTGCCAGATAACATGTAAGGTACTAAAATTTGGTTGACTTCATTCTGGAAACCAGAAATCCCTAAGTTTCATCACCCTCTCATCCTCCCAAATTTCAGGGGAAAAAGACTTTGAAGATAACATATAAGAATTAGACCATTAAAAACATACTACAATAGAGAAGCCAAATCCAAAGGTATCACTGCTTTATTTGCAAAGACTTGGAAGTTCATGATTGATTTAAGGATATGAAGACTTGCCACTGAGCGAGGAGAAATTTTAGAGGTAACTGAGTTCATTGGATTATACAGTTGATGGAGGAGAATAAGATTTAAGAAAACTAGAAATGTAAGATGAGTTCAATTAGGCTGTATTTACCAAATTTCTACATTGAAATTATTGGCAAGAACATTTTAATATGAATAAGATTTTTGGTGGGAAGTCTAATATACAAACTAATCTTAATGATAAAAATGAGGACACCATTGATGGTTTTAGCTTGGGAGTGTATCTGACAAGGCTTTTTCACATATCAGGCAAATAAATATTCCATAGCACTGAGCAAAATGTATTAGGTAAATCTTGCTAATATCAAGATTAGATTGCTAACCATATCAACCCTAATCTTCATGATACTATGTGTTTTTTCTTAATAAATTAAATAATGGTTTTTGAATCTAACTGTAAATCACTTTGAATATTAATATATAATTTTTAAAGTTTCTGACTTTAATGAATTGATACATTAACGAAGTAAATAAAATACAAACTAATAAACTTCATATATTAAACTGAATAGTTTTCTAAATCAGTATGAATTCTGGAGGAGTAATTATGACAGTTCTCTATATACTCTAGAAATGAGGTCTTTATCCCTGAGCTTAGCCGTAAAAATTCTTTCCCAATTTACTACATCCCTCCGATTTTTGGTTGCATTGGATTTGGTTGTGCAAAACTTTTCAGTTTAATGTAATCAAAATAATCCATTTTGCATTTCATAATGCTTTCTATCTCTTCTTTAGAAAAAAAAAATCTTCCCTTCTCCATAAATCTGATAAATACACTATCCCTTGCTCCTCCAGTTTATCCATGGTATCAATCTTTGTACCTAAATCATGTACCCATTTGGACTTTATTCTTGGGTATGGTGTCAGGCATGGGTCTATGCCTAGTTTCCACCACACTGTTATGCAGTTTTCTCAGCAATTTTTGTCTAACAGTGAGTTCTTATCCCAGAAACTGGGGTCCTTGGGTGTATCAAACAGGAGGTTGCTATATTCCTTGCTTACTGAGTCTTGAGTGGCAAGTATATTCCACTTCTCTACCCCTCTGTTTCTTAGCCAATACCAAGTGGTTTTGATAACTGCTGCTTTCTAGGACAATTTGAGGTCTGGTAGCCCTAGGCCACCTGCCCAATCATTGCTTTTCATTAGTCCCTTTGATATTCTTGACCTTTTGTTCTTACAAATGAATTTTGATATTATTTTATCCAGCTCTAGAAAATATTTATCTGATAGTTCAATTAGTATGGCACTAAACAAGTAAATTAATTTAGGCAGAATTGTCATTTTTATTATATTAGCTCGACCTACCCATGAACAACAGATGTTTTTCCACTTACTTAAATCTGACTTTATTTGTGCAAAAAGTGTCTTGTAATTGTGTTCATATAATCCCTGGGTTTGTTTTGGCTGGTAAACTTGTAAGTATTTTATAGTGTCTACCCTAGCTTTAAATGGGATTCCTCTTTCTATCTCTTGCTGATGGACTTTGTTGCTAATATATTGGAATGCAGAAGATTTGTGCGGGTTTCTTTTGTAACCTGCAACTTTGCCAAAGTTGTTTATTATTTCAAGTAGTTTGTTACTCGAACATCTGGGATTCTGTATGTACATCATCATATCATCTGCAAAGAGTGATAACTTAGTTTCTTCTTTGGCTATTGTTATCTCTTCAATTTCTTTATCTTGTATAATTGCTACAGCTAACATTTCTAGGACCATACTGAATAATATTGAATAATAGTGGTGATAATGGACATCCTTGTTTCACCACTGATCTTATTGCAAATGCATCTAGCTTATCCCCATTGCCTATAATGCTTGTTGAAGGTTTCAGGTACATACTGCTTATTATTTTATGGGAGGCTACCTTGATTCCTATGTTCTCCAGTGTTTTTTAATAGGGAATATGTGTTGTATTTTGTCGAAAGCTTTTTCTGCATCTATTGAGATAATCATGTGGTTTTTGTTAGTCTTATTGTTGATATGATCAATAATGCTAATAGGTTTCCTAATACTGAACCAGCCCTGGATTTCTGACATGAATCCTACCTGATCACCTGATCATAATGTATTATTCTCGTGATAAGATTCTGTATTCATTTTGCTAAAATCTTATTTAAATTTTTGCATCTATATTCATTAGAGAAATTGGTCTATAATTTCTTTCTCTGTTCTGTCTCTTCTTGGTTTGGATATCAAAACCATATTTGTATCATAGAAAGAATGTGGAAGGACTCTGTCTTCCCCAATTTTCAAAAATAGTCTATATAGTATTGGAATTAACTGTTCATTAAATGTTTGATAGAATTCACTTGTGAATCCATCTTGCCTGGAGATTGCTTCCTAGGGAGTTCATTGATAGCTTGTTCAATTTCTTTTTCTGAGATGGGGTCGTTTAATTATTCAACTTCCTCTTCTGTTAATCTGGGTAATTTGTATTTTTAAAATACTCATCCATCTCGTTTACATTATCGAATTTTGGGGCATAAAGTTGGGCAAAGCGATTTCTAATTATTCTTTTAATTTCCTCCTCGTTTGAGGTGAGTTCACCCTTTCATTTTTATTTTCTTCTTTCTTTTATGTGACCAAATTCACCAAAGTTTTATCAATTTTACTAGTTTTTCCATAAAACCAACTACTGGTTTTATTTATTAATTCAATAGTTTTCTTAATTTCAATTTTATTAATCTCTCCTTTGGTTTTCAGTATTTCTAATTTAGTATTTACCTGGGGATTTTGAATTTCTTCTTTTTCTAGCTTTTCTGCTGCATGCCCAAGTCATTGATCTCCTCTTTCTCTATTTTATTTATGTAGGCATGCAAAGATATAAAACTTTCCCTAAGAACTTCTTTTACAATATCCCATAAGATTTCGTACGTTATCCGATTATTGTCATTCTCTTGAATGAAGTTGTTGATTGTTTCTATCATTTCTTCTTTAACCCACTCCTTCTTTAGGATTAGATTATTTAGTTTCCAATTGATTTTTGGTTTATCTTTCCATGGCCTTTTATTACATATAATTTTTACTGCATTATGATCTGAGCAGGATGTGTTCATTATCTCTGCCTTTCTACACTAGATTGTGAGGTTTTTATGTCCTAGCACATGGTTAATTTTTGTAAATATTGATGTACATCTGAGAAGGGATATATTCCTTTCTATTCTCATTCAGTTTTCTCCAATGGTCTATCATATCTATTTTATCCAGAATTTAATTTACCTCCTTAACCTCTTTCTTCTTTATTTTGAAGTTAGATTTATCAAGTTCAGAAACGGGGAGGTTCAGGTCCCCAACTAGTATAGTTTTGCTGTCAATTTCGTCCTTCAACTCCCCCAAACTTAACCAATAACTCTTGAATTTTCTTTCCTATGTCTATTTTCTACGGCACTTGCTTTTCCAATTGGGTATTTTACATTTTCTTCTGTCTTTTCATTCTTTAGATATTGTTTGACTGATTCTTGCTGTCTCATTGAGTCATTCGTTTCTACTTGCCCGATTCTAATCTTTATCAAATTGTTTTCTTCAGTTAACTTTTGCATCTCCTTTTCTATATGCCCAATTTTTCCTTTTAAGGAGCTATTTTCTCCAGTTAATTTTTGTATTTCTTTTTCCATTCAATCAATTTTCGCAGTTAGGTTTTGTGCTTCCTTTTCCATTTGAACAATTTTTCCCAATTAGGTTTTGGGTTTCCTTTTCCATTTCATCAACTGTTCATTTTAGGGAGTTATTTTCTCCAGTTAATTTTTGAACTTCCTTTTCCATTTGTTCAATTTTCCTTTTCAAAGAGGTGTTCTCATCAGTGATTTTTTTTTATAATTTTAAAATCATTGTCCAGTTTTTCTTGTATTTCCTTCTTCAGCTAGTCCAAGAGAGCTGCTTGTGCTTGCAAGCAGTTCATAGTCCCTTCTGAAGTTTCAGGTGGAAGTACTGTCTCAGCTCTGACTTCTTTAGTGTTTGTGGTTTGGTCCTTATCCCCATAGAAAGATTCAATGTTTTTTTCTCCCTTCTGCTTTTTCTTGTTCATGATATTGATTGAGTGTTGTGGCTTCTGGTTCTTTCAGTCAGAAGCTGCAGAACTTTGTGTTGAGCTGATGTGTGAAAAAGCAAAAAGCAGGTTTTTATTTTGTGTTTCCTTGATCAACCCTGGGGTTAGCTTGTTAAGTGTGGGAGAGGAGTGGTCTGGTCACAGGAGATCTCCTCAGCTGAACTGAGGCAAAAGCAAGCTCAAGGGATGGTGATCCCAGCTGCCCTACTGTCTTACCATTTCCCCTGGAATGCTGAGGCACATCTGGATGCTAATGCGTGTTCCGAACCCTTCATGGGCTCCTCTCCTGGCGCTGAGGCTTGCCTGGGTGCTACTGAGAGTTTTCTCTGCCCTGGGTCCTCTGTCCTTCAGGTTTGCCTCCAGCACAGCAGGAGTTATTCCCCCTTAACTATCTTCCTAGTCTCAGGTGTTATGAGACTATTGGCACCCTATTGCTGTCTCCGCTGATCCAGGATTTTTCTGGGGAAATACTTTAGGGTTCTTTCAAGAGGGCATATACTGATCACTCCACAATTCTGGCTCCTGAAACTTCAAATAGGTAACTTACCGAAGTTTAATCTTCGGGCTGAAGGTCTCAGAAACTACAGTGCTGATATCTGGCGCTCAAGGGCTCTCACTGGCTCCATTCGACTTGTCTCTCATCCTCGGTTCCACCTGCTGGTTCCCGCCTGCTGGTTCCGCCCACTGGTGCTGCCCTCCACTCTCAGGTTTCTCTGGTCCCTTCCACTCTGCTGAGCTGGCCGGCTGTGCTGGGCACTGGGGGCTCACCCCCGTGGAACAGACCCTTCCCCTGGACCTTCCAGTCTAACCTGGGCTCCAAATCCATCACAGTCTGTCTCCCACTGGATTCCGAACCTCCAAAATTGCAGCTTTTCCTTTCAGAGGTATCCGAAGGAATTTGTCCAAGAGCTTAGGTGAGTCATTGCTGTCACTCCACCATCTTGGCTCTGTCCCATGTGGTTATTGTTTGTACAAAGTTCTGCTGGTTGTACTCCTTTCTCTCAGCACCAGTTCATACAAGATTTTCTGGGTATTTCTGAAGTCTTCGTGTTAATCATTCCTTATCAAATAATGGTATTCTATTATATTCATATACCACAGATTATTCAGTCATTTCTCAATTGATGGGTATTCCTTTGATTTTCCATTTTTGGCCACCACAAAGGGAGCTGCTATAAACATTTTTTGTGCATGTCAGACCCTTTCCTATTTTTGTGATCTCTTGAAGATACAGTCCTAGAAGCGGTATTGCTTCCTCAAAGGGTATGTATATTTTTGTAGCCATTTGGGCATACTTCCAAAGTGCTCTCCAGAATAGTTGAATCAGCTCAGAACACCACCAACAATAAATTAGTGTTTCAAAGTTCCCACATCTTCTCTAACATTTATCATCTTCCTGTTAGTCATATTAATCAATCTCATAGGTGTGATGTGGTATCTCAGAGTTGCTTTGATTTGCATATCTCTAATCAATAGAGGTTTAGAATATTTTTTTATCTGACTGTAGATCGTTTTAATTTCTTCTTCTAACAAATGCCTGTTCATATCCTTAGATACTTTATCAATTGGGGAGTGACTTGCATTCTTGTATAGTTGAATCAATTCTCTAAATATTTTAGAAATGAAGCCTTTATCACAGACACTAGTTGCAAAAATTCTTTCTCAATTTCCTGCTTCCCTCCTAGTCTTGGTTGTATTGTGTTTGGTTGTGCAAAAACTTTCAATTTAGGGGGGAGGAGCCAAGATGGTAGAGTAGAAAGACTCACGTATGCTAGCTCTGAACCCACAGCCCATATATTTCCTGAAAAAATTACTCCCCACAAATTCTGGAGCCCTGCAAGGCACAGAGAAATACAGTGGAAAAGATTTCTGTTCCAGAGAGCCCTGGAGAGCCGTCCCCAGGGGTCTGTCATGCTCCAGACAATGGACCCCATCCTTGTGCTGCCCTGGTCATGCGGCCCCAGAGGAGCAGATCCGAGCAGGCTTCAGGGACGGAGTCTCTGGCGGCCGGGATGGAATCTCTGGTGGCCTGGAAGGAACCTCCACAAAGAGATGCTCCAGGTCAGTGAGAGAGATGTATGGGCGGGCCAAGAGGGGAGCATGGTGTGTATGTGACTCAGGCCCCCTCAGGAGGCAGCGGCAGAGGCAGCGGCAGAGGCAGTGGCAGCAACCCGGTACTCTCAGGGCAGCAGGCAGAAATTCAGGGACATTAAAAAAGGTCTCTGCAGAAACCCCCTGAGGGAGCTGAGACTGGGAGACTGCCCTGCCCCCACCCGTTCCATTACTGAAGGTCTCTGCATAAAGCCCCTGAGGGAACTGAGCCTGGGAGGAAGCCCTGCCCCCACCCGAGCACCAGAACTTAAGCTCACAATGAATAGCAGCCGTGCCTGCCAAGGAAAACCCATTTGAACCTCAGACCCCAAGCACTAGCTGGGCGGATCTAGGCAGGGCTGGACAGGAATCTCAGAAGTCAAGTAACTGGCTGAGAAAATGCCCAGAAAAGGGAAGAAAAATAAGACTATACGAAGCTACTTTGATGGGGTACAGATGTTCCCACCTTTCAATTCTGATGATGAGGAACAATTCTTACATCAGGGAAAGACATGGAGGCCAGGGCCTCTGTATCCCAGACATCACAGGTGGATGTCCGGTGGGCTCAGGCCATGGAAGAGCTCAAAAAGGATTTTGAAAATCAAGTTAGACAGGTAGAGGAAAAACTGTGAAGAGAAATGAGAGAGATGCAAGAAAAGCATGAAAAACGGGTCAATACCTTGCTAAAGGAGACCCAAAAAATGCTGAAGAAAATAACACCTTGAAAAATAGGCTCACTCAATTGGCAAAAGAGGTTCAAAAAGTCAATGAGGAGAAGAATGCTTTCAAAAGCAGAATTAGCCAAATGGAAAAAGAGGTTCAAAAGCTCACTGAAGATAATAGTTGTCTCAAAATTAGAATGGAACAGATGGAGTCTAATGCCTTTCTGAGAAACCAAGAAATCACCAAACAAAACCAAAAGAATGAAAAAATGGAAGAGAATGTGAAATATCTCATGGGAAAAACAACTGACCTGGAAAATAGATCCAGGAGAGACAATTTAAAAATTATGGGACTACCTGAAAGTCATGATCAAAAAGAGGCTAGACATCATCTTCCATGAAATTATCAAGGAAAACTGCCCTGATATTCTACAACCAGAGGGCAAAATAATTATTGAAGGAATCCATCGATCACCGCCTGAAAGAGATCCAAAAAGAGAAACTCCTACGAACATTGTGGCCAAATTCCAGAATTCCCAGGTCAAGGAGAAAATACTGCAAGCAGCTAGAAAGAAACAATTCCAGTATTGTGGAAATACAATTAGGATAACTCAAGATCTAGCAGCTTCCACATTAAGGGACCGAAGGGCGTGAAATAGGATTTTGCAGAAGTCAAAGGAACTAGGACTCAAACCAAGGATCACCTACCCAGCAAAACTGAGTATAATACTTCAGGGGACAATATGGTCTTTCAATGAAACAGAGGACTTTCAATCGTTCTTGATGAAAAGACCAGAGCTGAAAAGAAAATTTGACTTTCAAACACAAGAATGAGAAGAAGCATGAAAAAGTAAACAGCAAAGAGAAGTCATAAGGGACTTACTAAAAGTGAACTGTTTGCATTCCTACATGGAAAGACAATATTTGTAACTCTTAAAACTTTTCAGTATCTCAGGAGTTGGTGGGACCACACACAGACGTACACACACACACATGCACACACACATGTACATGCATGCACTCACACACACACACATGCATGCACATACAGAGACAGAGAGCTCAGAGTGAATTGAATAGGATGGGACCATATCTTAAAAGAAATTAAGGTAAATGGTGAGAGAGAAATTTAGGGGGAGGAAAGAGGGTGAAATGGAATGGGGTAAATTATATCACATTCAAGAGGCAAGCAAGAGACTTTTTAGGTGAGAGAAAAAGAGGAGAGCTGAGAAAAAAACCAAGAAGTTTACCCTCATCACATTTGACTAAAGGAAGGAATAAAATGCACACTTATTTTGGTAAGAGAACGTATTTTACAATACAGGAAAGTGGGGGAGAAGGAGATAAGCAGGGTGGGGGGGATGATGGAAGGGAGGGCAATGAGAGGAGGGAGCAATTTGTAGTCAACACGCTTCGGGAGGGACAGGATCCAAAGACAGAATAGAAACAATTGGGGGCGGAATAGAATGGAGGGAAATACAGTTAGTCTTATACAACACGACTGTTATCGATGTCATTTGCAAAACTACACAGATAGGGCCTATATTGAATTGCCTGCCTTCCCAAAGGGAATGGGTGGGGAGGAGGGATGGGGAGAATTTGGAATTCAAAGTATTAGGAACAACTGTTGAGTATTGTTCTTGCTACTAGGAAATAAGAAATACAGTTAATGGAGACTAGAAAGTCATCTGGCCCTACAGGACAAAAGAGAAGATGGGGACAAGAGAAGAGGGATGATAGAAAAGGGGGCAGATTGGTGATAGGGAAAATTAGATTGCTCAGTGTATTGGGGTGGAGGGAGGGGAGAAAAGGGGAGAAAATTTGGAACCTAAAATTTTGTGGAAATGAATATAAAAAGTTAAATAAATAAATTTATATTAAAAAAACTTTTCAATTTAGTGGAATCCAAAGTATCTCTTCTGCAATTCACAACTTTTTCTATCTCTTGTTTAGTCTAAAATTGTTCCCGTCTCCATAAATCTTGCAAATTCAGTATTCCTTACTTCACTATTTTTATGGTATCAATTTTATAACTAGATCATGTATCCATTTGGACATAATTCTTGCGTACGGTGTCAGTCATTTGTCTATGTCTATGTCTACACCACAGTTACCCAGTTTTCCCAGCAATTATTTTTCAAACAGTTAGTTCTTATATCAGAAGCTGGGGTCCTTAAGTTTATCAAACAATAGATTTCTATATTCATTAACTACTGTATCCTGAGTAGCTAGCATATTCCTCTGGTCTGCTTTTCTGTTTCATAGTCAGTATGAAGTTGCTTTGATAATTTGTCATCCAATTAGAAATCTGGGGGAGTTAGGCCACCTTCCCTAGCTTTTCTTTTCATTAGTTCCCTTGATAGTCTTGATCTTTTGTTCTTCCAGATGAATTTTGGTATTATTTTTTTTTAGCTCGACAAAATAATTACCTGATAGGTTGATTGGTATGGCACTGAATAAGTAAATTCCTTTATGTGAAATTCTCATGTTTATTGCATTGGCTCGGCCCTCCCATGAGCAACTGATATTTTTTCATTTACTTAGATCTGTTATTGTTCGTGTGAAAAGTGTTTTTTAAATTGTGTTCACATAGACCCAGGATTTGTTTTGACAGGTATACTCCTAAATATTATATAGTGACCACCCTAGTTTTAAATGGCATTTCTCTTTCTATCTCTTGCTGTTGTACTTTCTAAATAATATATAGAAATGCAGATTTGTGAGGGTTTATTTTTTAACCTGTAAGGTTGTCAAAGTTGTTTATTATTTCAAATATTTTTTTTTTTACTAGATTCGCTGGGATTCTGTAAGCAGAAGTGACGACTTCATTATGGCTTTGCCTATTCTAATTCCTTCAATTTCTTTTTCTTCTCTTATTGCTACAGTTAACAATTCTAGTACCATATTTAAAAAGTAATGGTGCAAATTGATATTCTTGATTCACCTCTGTTCTTATTGGAAATACATCAGACTTATCTCCATTGTATATAATGTTTGATGAAAGTTTTAAGGAGATAATGCTTAATATTTTAAGGAAAGCTCCATTTCTTCCTCTACTCTACAGTGTTTTTAATAAGATTTGGTGATGTATTTTGTCAGAAGTTTTTCTACATCTATTAAGATAATCTTGTGTTTTCTGTTAGGTTTGTTGCTTATGTGATGAATACTTCTTATAAGTTTCCTAATATTGGACCAGCCCTGCATTCGTGGTATGAATCATACCTGATCGTAATGTATTATTCTCATGGTAAGTTGCTGTATTCTTTTTTGCTAAAATCTTATTATAAATCTTACAACTGTATGCATTAAAGTGATTTCTCTATAATTCTGTTTTTTTTTTGTTTTGGCTCTTCCTGGTTTAGGTATCAAAATCATGTTTGTATTATAAAAAGAATTTGGGAGCACTCATTCTCTTGAAATTTTCCAAAATACAATTCACTTCTAAATTCATCAGGCCCTGGAGATTTTTTCCTAGGGAGTTCATTGATGGTGTGTTCAATTACTTTTTCTGAGATGGGGTTATTTAGGTATGCAACTCCCTCTTCTGTTTACCTGGGCAATTAATATATATATATATATATATATATATATATATATATATATATATATATATATATATAGTCATCCATCTCATTTAGATTGTCGAATTAATGATCATAAAGCTGGGCAAAGTAATTTCTACTTATAGTTTTAATTTCCTCTCCATTTGAGTTGAGTTCACCGCTTTCATTTTTGATATTGGTTATTTGGTTTTCTTCTCTCTCTTTTTAATTAAATTGATCAAAGTTTATGAATTTTCTTGTTTTTTTTCATAAAACCAACTCTTAGTTTTATTTATTAGTTCAATAGTGTTCTTAATTTAAATTTTATGAATCTCTCTTTTGCTTTTCAGTACTATTCGTTTTTTATTTAGTTGGGGATTTTCAATTCTTTTCTTTCGAGCTTTTTCAGCTGCATGCCCAATTCATTTATTTCCTCTTTCTCTATTTTATTCATGTAAGCATTCAAAGATATAAAACTTCCCTAAGAACTGCTTTTGCAGTAACCTATAAGATTTGGTAGGCTGCCTCATTGTTATCATTCTCTTCACTGAAGTTGTTGATTGTTTGGATGATTTGTTGTTTAACCCAGTCATTCTTTAGGATTACATTGTTTACTTTCCAATTAATTTTTGGCCTGTCTTTCAATGGGCTTTCGATCACATTTAATTATTATTGCATCATGATATGAGAAGAATTCACTGACTGTCTCTCCCTTTCTACACTGAATTGTGAGGTTTTTTTGCCCTAGTACATGGTCAATTTTTGTATATGTGCCATATATCGCTGAGAAAAAAAATATTCCTGTCTATCCCCATTCAGTCTTCTCCAGAGATCTGTCATATCTGCCTTATCAAAAGTTTTATTTGGCTCCTTAACTTCTTTCTTGCTTATTTTGAGGTTAGATTTTTCAAGTTCAGAGAGGAGAAGGTTGAAGTGCCCCACTGGAGTTTTGCTCTCTATTTCTCCCTGTAACTCCCTTAACTTCCCTAAGAATATGGATGCTATATCATTTGGAGCATAAATGTTTATAATGATATTGCTTCACTGTCTATGATGCATTTTAGCAGGATATAGTATCCTTCCACATCTCTTTTGATTAGATCTATTTCTGCTTTTTAATTTTCTGAGGTTAAGATTGCTACATCTGCTTTCTGACATCAGGTGAAACACAATATATTCTGCTCCAACCTTTTACCTTTATCCTGTGTGTATCACCCCTGTTTAAATGTGTTTGTTGTAAACAACATATTGTTGGATTATGCTTTTTAATCCATTCTTCTGTCCATTCACTTTTTATGGGAGAGTTCTTCCCATTCCCATTCACAGCTTTGATTACATTCTGTGTCTTTCCCTTCATTTGTGCTTTTAGTTCTCCCTTCTCCCTTCCCCTCCACAACAGTTTTTATTTTTGACCACCACCTCCCCAGTCTTTGCTTCCTTCTTTCAGCTCTCCTCCCTTTTACTCGCTTTAAGTTTTACTACTTCTTCCCTCCCTTTTATCTTCACCTCCCCTTTCTTTCCCCCTTCCCCTCTACTGTCTATAGAATTGATTGATTTATATGCTTAATTAATTTTGTTGTTCCCACCTTGAAGCAAATCAGATGAGAGAAAATATCAAACAATGCTCATCTCCCTCCCTTCTTTCCCTCGACTTTAATGTAATTTTGTACTTCTTCCTTTATCTACCATTTTATTTGTTTATCTATCTACCTATCTATCTATTTGCCATTTTCTGCCTCCTCCTTTTCACATTTCTGTTACAATCCCTTCGCAAATTAAGATCACATTTTTATCATTACATCATTTACTTTGTAGCCTCTCCCTCTATCTGTGTATATTCCCTTTCTATTTCATATAAATATACAATTCTCAAGATTGACAAGTGTTATCTTCCCTTATAGGGATGTAAACAGTTTGGCCATACTGGGTAGCAGTTTTTGTTATTTATTTCCCCCTGTTTACCTTTTCATGCGTCTCTTGAGACCTGAATTAAGATTGAATTTTGTATTAAGTTCTGGCATTTTTATCAGGAAGTATTGGAAATCTCTCATTTCATTAAAAGTCCATCTATTTGCCTGAAATATTATGCTCAACCTTACAGGGTAATTCAATCCTTTGTTGTATTCCCAACTCCTTTACCTTATGGAATATCATATTCCAATTCCTTTGATCTTTTAATATAGAACTTGCAAGGTCCTGTGTGATCCTGAAATTATCTCCTCAATATTGGAATGGTTTCTTTCTAACTGCCTGTAATATATTCTCTTTCACTTGATAGTTCAGGAATTTGACAACAATATTCCTTGGTGGTTTTACTTTGGAATCCCTTTCAGGAGTTGAACAATGGATTATTTTGATGACTGTTTCACCCTCTGGATCTAGGACGTCTGGGCAATTTTACTTGATGATTCCTTGGAAGATATTTTCCAGGTTCCTTTTTATCTTGACTTTCAGGTAGGCCAGTAATGCTTAGATTTTCTCTCCTTGATCTATTTTCCAGGTGAGTTCTTTTACCAATGAGATATTTTACATTTTCTACTGTCTTTTCATTCTTTAGTTTCTCTTTGACTGATTCCTGACGTCTCATAGAGTCATTACCTTCTACTTGCCCATTATAATTTTTATCAATTTGTTATCTTTGGTTAAGTTTTGCTTCTCCTTTTCTATCTGTCCAGCTATTCCTTTTAAGAATTTATTTGCTCCAGTAGTTTTTTTGTACTTCCTTTCCATTTTTCTAATTTTGTCACTTAAGTTTTTTTCTTCCTTTCCTATTTGTCCAGTTTTCCTTTTTAAATGAATGTTCTCTTCAATCAATTGTTTTTTCATACTTTTCTTCTGCTCTTCCAAGAGTGCTCTTTGTGCTTGTGACCAGTTCATAGTCCCTTCTGAAATTTCCGATGTGAGTACAGTCTCAATGCTGACTTCTTTGGTATTTGTGTGTTGTTCGTTTGCCCCATAGAAAGATTCTCTGGTATTTTCTTTCCAGGTTTGCTTCTTAATCATGGTGATGAGGCTTTGTGTGTTGTGACCTCTGGTTCTTTCATCTAGAAACTAAAGTGCTTCAGCTTACCTGGTGCTGAGGTGAGAGGTGTGAGATAGCAGAGGCCAGGTGAAGTTTTTAGTGTTTCCTTGGATTTACCCTGGAGTGAGCTTGATAAGTGTGGGGGAGGGATGGTCTCCCCACAGGAGGTTTCCTCTGCTGAGCTAGAGTATAGGTAATCTCAGTGGCTGGTGGTCCTGGCTGCCCTACTGTCTTCCCAATTCCCTTGCGGTGCTGAGTCATGCCTAGTGTGCTGGTGTTGTTGGTTGCGGGGCTCCAGCCACGTGGGGCTTCAGATCTCCTCCCAGTTTGCTAAGGTGGGGAAGTCTAGAACAGCTCTGGTCCTGCACTGGTCACCTTCTCCCACAGGAAGAGGGATTCTCCTTTGTGGTTTTCCTAGCCTCACATGCTATGATACTGTTTGATCTTTGTGCTGACCCTAATGTTCCAGGATTTTTTCTGGGGAAATACTTTATGGTTCTTTCAAAGTCTTCAAGGGGAGGGGTAGAGACATTTTCTGATCACTCTACAATTTTTGAACCTGGAAGTTCAAGTAAGTGACTTACAGATATTTATTCTGTGGGTTGATAGTCCCAGGAGCAGCTGCTGCAGATACCTGGGGCTCCATGGCTCTCAGTTTCTCGGTTCTGCTAGACTCCCATCCTGGGATGATATGCCCAAGTTTCCTCAGTGCACCAGCTTCCTCAGACCACTCAGGGATTCCTGCTCAGCTCTGCTGCATTGGGAACACACTGATACAACCTGTGTGCTGTGCATTGTGTGCTCCTCCACCCCCATGGAACATAACCTTCCCTTTGACCGTCCAGTCTTCCTAAGCTGTGAATCTGCCAGTCTATCTGCTCCTCCAATACTGGGTTAGATTCTCTTTTTAGAGGTATCTGAAGGGGTTTGTCTAAGAGTTTAGGTGAGTAGTTGCTCCCAATTACTGAATCTTAATAAATCTATATCGTTGCATAATCTCCCCCCTCTAGTTGCTCACAAATTTGAAATGTTACAGTTTGTAATAATCTTTTTTCTCTAACAGTTTCTCACTGTTAGAAAGATTACTCTTTCTTCACCCAGAGACATATTTCTTGTCAGAAATTTCTTTTTTTCATACACACACACACACACACACACATACACACACACACACACACAAGCTTGTCTGTGTTTGTATGATGTATATTCACATGTATCCCACTTTTGTACGACTTTTGTACAAGTGAATGTTGGTGATACACTGAAAAACATTCACACCCGCTATGGTTACTTCCATTCCCATTGGGTGACTAATAATGCCAATCTGTTGGACACTAAGTTTTGAAAAATAACTTGCATCATAATGACTGAAAAGTAAACACCATATAGTGATACTTAAAAAGAATCAAATGAGTCAACCAAGCTAAAAGAGGAAAACCTAAAAGTAGATTATTTTTTTTTATCTCTACCATAGCTTTTGAACATAGAATTTTCATTTGAAAGTGGTGGAGGTTCAGTATTAAGTAGTATGAACTTAATCTTTCAGAGTTCAAATCTGTTCTCAGGTATTTATTAGATGTGTGATCCTTTACAAGTCACTAAACAGGTTTGCCTCAGGTTTCTGATATGTAAATCATCATATACACAAAATTATCTGGAAAGGATATGATAAACCACTTCAGTATATTTGCTTATTTATTTTTGGATTACCACATTCATTTTCATAAAATTTTGAGTTCCAATTTTTCTACCATCTCTCCCCTCCCCCCACCATATAACACCTTGCATTATGATTACCCTTTCCCACAATGTACCCTTGCTTCTATCATACCTCACCCTTACATTATCCTCATCTTTTTTCTCTCTTTTTTTGTAGGGCAAGATTGACTTCTATAATCCATTATCTGTATTTACTATTTTCTGGTTATATGCAATAACAATTCTCAATATTTATTTCTACCACTTTGAATTTCCATTTCTCTCCCTTCTTCCCTCCCCACTCATCTTCAGTGAGTAGGCAAGCAATTCAATATAGGCTATATATGTGTCATTTTGCAAAAGACTTCCATGAAACTCATGTTGTGTAAGACTAACTATGTGTCCCTCCATCCTACCCTGTCCCACCTTTTTTAATTTTATCATTTGAGAGAATACTTTCCCCAAAGTGTTTACTTCTGGTTACTCCCTTCCCCCATTTATCCCCCTTGCTATTATCCCACACATCCCACTTGTCCCCTTCTTCCCTACTTTCCTGTACTGTAAGATATATTTTCATTTCAAATTGAATGAGCATTTTATTCCCTCCTTAAGTCATATGTGAAGAGGGTAAGTTTCACTTTTCCCCTCACCTCCTCCCTTTTTATCCTTCAGCAAAAACAATCTTTATTACATCTTTTATGAGTGATAATTTGTCCAATTCCATTTCTCCTTTCCTCCTCTCAATATATTCCTCTCTCAGCCCTTAGTTTTACTTTTTTATAAATATCATCCCTTCTGATTCAACTCAACTTGTGCTGTCTATGTGTGTGCATTTGTGTGTGTGTAATCCCTCCACCTTCCCAAATACTGAAAAAAGTCTCAAGAGTTACAAATAATATCTTTGCCTCTAGGAATGTAAATAGTTCACCTTTAGAAAGTCCTTTATGATTTCTCTTACTTGTTTACCTTTACATGCTACTTTGATTCTTGTGTTTGAAAGTCAAATTTTCTCTTCAGTTCTGGTCTTTTCATCAAGAATGCTTGAAAGTCCTCTATATCATTGAATGACCATTTTTTTCCCTTAAAATAATATTCTCAGTTTTGCTGGGTAGGTGATTCTTGGTTTTAACCCCAGTTCCTTTGACTTCTGGAATATCCTATTCTAAGCCCTTCAATTCCTTAATGTAGGAACTGCCAGATTGTGTGTTATCCTGATTGTATTTCCACAATACTCAAATTGTTTCTATCTAGCTCCTTGACCTGGGAACTCTAAAATTTGTCCACAATATTCCTCAGAGTTTCCATTTTTGGGACCTTTTCAGAAGGTGATGAGTGAATTCTGCCAATATTTATTTTGCCCTCTGGTTCTAGAATATTAGGGCAGTTTTCTTTGATAATTTCATGAATGATAATGTGTAGGCTCTTTCTGTGATCATAGCTTTCAGGTAGTCTCATAATTTTAAAATTATCTCTCCTGGATCTATTTTCCAGGTCAATTGTTCTTCAGATGAGATATTTCACACTGTCCTCTAATTTTTTTTTTATTCTTTTGGTTTTGTTTTGTTATTTCTTGGTTTATCACATAGTCATTACCTTCCCTCAGCTCATTCTCATTTTTAAAGAACGATTTTCTTCAGTGACTTTTTGAATCTCCTTTTCCATTTGACTGATTCTGCTTTTTAAAGCTTTCTTCTCCTCATTGACTTTTTGGACCTCCTTTTCCAATTGAGTTAGCCTACTTTTAGAGGTGTTATTTTCTTCAGCATTTTTGTGTCTCCTTTAGCAAGCTGTGGACTTGCTCTTCAAGCTATTCCACGGTATGAGCCCACTGCATATTCATTATGGTGGTATTGGATGCAGAAGCCTTGACTTTCTCTGACAGTGGGCATTGTTATTTCTCCTCTGAAAGAACAGAAGAAATTACCTCTTCACCAAGAAAGTAAACTTCTATGGTCTTATTTTTTTTCCCTTTTTTGGACATTCTCCCAGCCAGGTACTTGACTTCTTAATCCTTTGTCAAGAGGAGTGTCTTAGTATTCCTCCTTCCCCTGCCCAGGACCATGCTTAGGGCTGAGATTTAGATCAGTTGCTCAATTCCCCCAGGGGCTTTAAGCTGAGTCACTACCACAATGGAAGCTGCTGCCTGACTCCACCACTGCCAGTCAGCACTGCTGCCCTACTGCTCCTCCTGCCGTTATTGCCTGGGGCCCATGCTGGAGAGTGCCATGCTCAACTCTTGTCAAGTGGGGAAAGTCAAATTTTGACCTTTGACCAAACATTGACCTTTGAAGCTTTCTTTAGCACTTGTGGGTTGAGGGATCTGAGACCCTCCCTGCTGAGGATTCTGCCCTAGATCTGTTCTGTTCCTGTTCCTCCAGTGGCCGGGTGTCCAGGGCTGGGCTCTACTCAGCTCAGTATCCCCTGGAATAGACCTTTTCTGTTAGCCTCCCAGGTTACCTTTAGCTGAAAATCTCTTTCACTCTCTTGTTCTGTGGTTTCTGCTGCTTTAGACTTTGTTGAGAGACATTTTTACTGGTATTTTATGGGGTGTGGGGGAAGAGCCCATACACGTATGTGCATCTTTCTACTCCACTATCTTGCTCTCGCCCCCTACATTTCGGTATTTTTCACAAGAAAATCTCAAATGCTCTCACAAAGAGGTAGACATTACTGATAATCACAGAGCAACAATAACATATTTTCTGTTGGTACTTGTCTTATCCTTCTGATTCCTTGACCAGAACATTGGATTTTTATCAGCTTTTGTTATTCTATCATCAGTCAATTTCCACAGGAGACTTGTCTTGATGTAAACTCAACCTTTCTTTGATCAGTGTTCAGTGGTACAGAGCTACACTTTCAATTGCAGTTCCATTTATCAATAGGCACATTAAAATTCTGTCCTGCAGAGTTTTGTGTAAATGTCTTATATAAATATAGTTAGTCTTTCAGAACCACATACCACATGTATAATGCTTGAATTTTGCTCAGAATCTTTATTGTATGCCTCTGTGTTTTGGCCATTCTTCTTCTTTCAATTAATGTACGAGTGCCAGTCTCATGTCTGTTTCAATTTATGATTTAATTCAGCATTCCTACCTTCTTCATCCTAGATGACACAATATTTTTTTTCTTTAATCCCCCTAACCTTACAAACTCTTCATTTATCTCCTTGCTCTGTTCAGATAGTAAGTAGAATACTTCCTAGTTTACCAAATGTTTCAATTAGATATTTGGTATATAATAGTATATAAGATACTATTTTTAGACTTATTTATATACGTTTCAAATGAAGGATATTTTACTTACTATTTTTTCATAGAATCACTATTTAAAAATTACCGAACAATTTGGACAATAAAGGTTATGTGGGACACATTTTATTATTTGAATAAAATAATCTTCCATGAAGCAAAGCTAAGTAACACATCTTTAAGTCCATAAAATCATACTTTTCTTTTTCCTGTGATGAATGTTTATAATAAATTCCTTTGTAAGAAAATAATATTGAAAGAGATAGGAGGGAAGATAGTGGTGTGATCATTAATTGTTATCTCCCTCATCTTGCCATCTTGCTGACCTTGAAGAGCCTAGAGAATATCTCCCTGGGAAAAATCCTGGAAAAGTGGGAGTAGCAGAAGGGGTTACCTCTCTCTTAAACCAAGAGAATAGGAAAATAGATAAGGAGGGTCCCTCTTGCTGTGCATGAAGGGGATCAGTTCATGACCAGAGTTGTCCATGATAGCTCCACCTCAGTAAACCTGGAGAATATACTGAGACCAAGGGTGGTGAAATCTTCAACCAACAACTCCAAGACCATAGGTATGCCTCATCACTCCTGGGAAATAAGGAAGGCACTTGCTCAGGAGGGATCAAAAATTGCTGAGCTTACCTATGCTCTAGTTTAGCAGAGGAGATCTCCTGTGACCAGACAACCTCTTCCCCACACTCAACACAACTAGCTCTTGGGTAATTCTGGAGAAACCCAAGAGGATTTTATGTGATGTCTGATTTCCAACACCAACCAGCTCAATGCCAGGTAAGCTACAGCATTTTAGCTTCTACTTGAAAGAACCAGAAGTCACAAGATTCAAAGTCTGAAGTTTTAGGCAAAAAAACTGTGAGACATAGCCTGTTGTACCCCACATGCAGAGATCTACTTTAAAAGCCAAGAAAAGGGTGATCAGCATGAGTGTGAAGCAAAGCAGAAAAGAAAGGCTCATACAATATTTGCATGGGGACAAGGACCAAAATACAAATACCAAAGAGGTCACCAATGAGACTGTACTCCCATCTGAAACTTCAGAAGGGAATATGAACTTGTCTCAAGACCAAAGAGTATACTCGGAAGAGAGTAGGAAGTATTTTCAAAGCCAAATTAGAAACATAGAAGAAAAATTGACCAATGATTTTTAAAATATGAAAAAATAATCCAAGAAGAATTTACAAGGAAAATTGGCCAAATGGAAAAGGAAGTAAAAACTTAACAGAAGAAAATAACTCCTTAAGAGGATCAATTGCATAGATGGAAAAGGAGATGAAAATGTTAACCGAAGAAAACACTCTGATAAAAATTAGAATCAGGGAGTAGAGGCTAATGACTTTATGAGACATCAAGGATCAGTCAAACAGAATCTAAAGAATGAAGAGAGAAAATAAAATGTAAACTATCTCAGTGGAAAAACAACTGACATGGAAAATCGATCCAGGAGAGATAATCTAAGAATTACTGGACTGGCTGAAACTCATGACAAAAAAGAGCCTGGAACATATCTTCCAAGAAACCATCAAAGAAAATTGCCCAGAAGTCCTAGATCCAGAGGGCAAAAGAGTCATTGAAAGAATACACTGTTCACCTCCTTAAAGAGATCGCTAACTGAAAACACCAAGGAATATAATTGTCAAATTCCAGAACTATCAAGTAAAGGAGAAAATACTGCAGGCAGCTAGACATAAACCATTCAAATATCGAGAAGCTACATTCAGGATCACACAGGACCTTGTAACTTCTACATTAAAATACTGAAGGAATTGGAATACCATATTCTGTAAGACAAAGGATCTGGGACTACAACCAAGAATCAATTACCCAGAAAAGTTGTGCATAATATTTCAGGCAAGGAGGTGGACATTGAGTGAAATAATTGATTTCCAGACCTTCCTGATGGAAAGGCCAGAGCTCAGTAGAAAATGTGATCTTCAAACATAGGTCTCAAGAGAGGCATAAAAAGGTAAACAGGGGAAAATGCTTATTATTCAATATGGGCATACTGTTTAAATCCCTTTAAGGGAAAATGATACTTGTTAACTTTGTGAATTGTATATTTATTTTTATATATAAAAGGGATATACATAGATAAAGAGAGCCTGTATAAAGTAAATGATGTCATGATAAAAACGTGATTGAAGAGTTTGAAGGGATTGTAATGGAAAATGTGGAAAGGAAGAGTCAGAAAAAGGTAAATTACATTACATCACAGGAAGACACCCAAAAATATATTATGGTGGAGGGAAAGAGGGGAGGGAGATGATCATTGTTTTACAGTTACTCTTACCTGATTAGTTTCAAGAAGGAAACAACAAACTGTATAGAAATACAACTAGCTCTATAGGTATTAGAAGGGGAAGGGGGAAAGAAAAGGGAGGGGAACATAAAAGGGAGAAAAGAAGTAATAAGGAAAAAGGGGAATAAAAGGAAGGAGGGCTGAAATAAGGGTGAAAAAATAAGAGAGGTGGTATTCAAAATGCTCAAAAATTAAAACTATTGAGGGGAAGGGGGTAGGGAGAACTAAAAGCATGAATAGGGGAAAAGGGGATACAGGGACAGACACAGATAGTAAGCCTAACTGTGAATGTGAATGGGATGAACTCACATAAAATGGAGATGAATAACAGGGTGGATTAAAGCCATAATCCAAATTATGTTGTTTACAAGAAACAAATTTGAAATGGGGGGATACACACAGGGTAAAGGTAAAAGGTTGGAGCAAAATATATTGTGATTCAGCTGATGTAAAAAAAGCCGGGCTAGCAATACTCATCTAAGGTGAAGCAAAAGCAGAAATAGATCTAATCAAAAGAAATAAGGGAGGAATGGCTCAGATTCAATCCAGCTCAGACTCTGTCTAGCTGGGATTCTCTCTGGCCTGCTTGTGAATACAAGTGATACAAATGCTTAGGCTCCTTAGGAGGCAACCCAATTAGGCAAATCTCTAATAAACTTTGTTTTCTTTGGCTTTAAGAAGACTTGAGTCGAATTCATTTGAGCACGACCCGGACTGTCGTTATTTGGGGGCCCCTCTTCACCCCTACACCTCTTCATTCATTTATTCTCTGACTGGGAAAGCTGCTAATCTCAAGTTCTTCTGCTCAAACTTGAAGGTATGTAAGCCTTCCCCTCTCTCTATCCCCTACTTGCTCTCCAAGTACCTCGGAGGCGGATTTTCAGACCTGTCTTCAGGTCCCAGTATCAGGCAAAGTCTCTCACCTTTCTGGGCGCTAGAGAATTAGAGACTCAGGTTGTCGGTCCATTGGTTAGGCCGTGGACCTGAGAATTCTTTGCATTTCCTGGGCGCAAGGAAATCGGGGAAAACTCGGTTAATGTGTGCCTAAGTCTCTCAACATTCTGGGCTGTAGAAGGTTTAGAGAAACATCATTTAAGTGGACCCAATTCTCTGGATTTCCATTGAGCAACGAAATCCGGGAAAATTCGGTTATTTTTGTCCTCTTCTTTTTCTCTCTCAAGGCTTATTTCCATGTCCTCCTTTCAGGAGTGAGGGAGACTTTCAGCCCCAAAGAAAAAAAAAAAAGGAAGGAATTCGTCTTTGGGCTGCCTATTACAAAATTGGAAAACAAATTAACTTCTCTAAAGACCTCCAAAAGAAAAAGTTGATATTCTTTTGCAACACACTTTGTCCTCAGTATCACCTGGAGGACAACGAAGTGTGGCCTATATTTGGGACCTTACAATATAATATCTTTTTACAATTACAATTATATTGCCTCCAAAAGAGAAAATGGATACAAATACCTTACATAAGGGCCTTTGTGGAACTCTCTCAGGACCCCATTCTCACAACAGATTATAAGATGCTTGTAGCTAAAGCTGTTCCACAAAAGGAAAATGGGGGTGAATTGGATGTTTTGGATGACCCCCTGTTTATGGCTTCTAGGGTCTCGACCTCACTTCCTCCCTTATCTCTGTTCCCAACCCCCCCTCAGTTCCCAGCCATGGGGCTTGCTGAGGTGCCTCCCTCTGCAGCCCCTCTCGCTGGGGCAACACTCACTCTGCCTGTAACTCACCCCTCCCTGGGGACTCTACCTCAGTCCCCAACTATGGGTCTTGCTGGGGTGCCTCCCTGTGCATCACCTCTTGCTGGGGCAATATTCACTCAGGCCTTAGGCCCTGCTCCCGTGGCATTCTCTGGGGCATCTCCCCCTTTGATCCCTTCTGTTCCTCAGGTACCAGCGGATTTTTCCCCTTGCCAGCCAGATCCCCTTGCCCTGCAGCCTAATCAAGTTCAGCAGGCATTCCCCAGCCCCTCCCTCACAAGAAGTGGGACTTTCTTTCTTCCTCCACAAGCCCCTGTCCCCACTGGGCAGTCAGGGCTGTTTTCCTTGAGAAGTACCTACCCCACCCAGTGGGACAACCAGGATGCATGTTCCACTCTCTTTTATGGATCTCATTCAGATTAAAGAGAAACTGGGGAAATGCTTGGAAGACCCCACTATGTTTACTGAGGGTTTTAGGGACATATCCCTACAATTTGAACTTTCTTGGAAGGGTTTGCATATTCTTTTCTCTGTCTGTTGTACCGTTGAGGAGAAGGGGGAGAATTTGGGAACATGCCCAAAAGTTTGGGGATCATATGGCTAGCAATAATCCCATAAAATATCCCTCAGGAACAGCTACTGTTCCCACGAGTGACCCCAGATGGGACTATCAAAAGAATGAGGACAGGGAAAAGAGAGACTTTATGGTAATTTGCCTGTCAGAAAGCCTAAAAATTGCATTTCAAAAACAAGTAAATTTTCAAAAAATTAGGGAAACTACTCAGGGAGAAAAGGAAAACCCTGCCCTTTTTCAAAACTAGCTAGTAGAAGCTATTAAAAAGCATACAAATTTGGATCCTGACTCCATAGAAGGGGCAGCAATCCTTAGCATGTATTTTATTAATCAGTCTGCCCCAGATATCAGGAGGAAACTACATAAACAGGCAATAGGACCTCAGACACCTCAGGTCCAGTTACTGGAGATGGCCTTTGGAGTCTTTAACAACAGAGACCTCGTTGCAGCAGAGGAAAAGAACGAAGGAGAAGGGAGAGGGCCAGGGAGCATGCTCAATTCTTGACTGCTGCCTTGGCCAAGAAAGGGAGCACTCCTCCAAGGTGCCACCTTTGAGGAAGGCTGGCTACTTGGGCAGTGGGAAAACCTGCTTTCGATGTCACAAGGAGGATCATTGGTCCAAGGAGTGCCTCTTCAGGGCACCCCCAGAGGGCCCTAGGAACCAATGCCTGTGGAACCATGCCCATGTGACCAGGAAGGACATTGGAGGAAAGATTGTCCCTCAGGACGGAAAAGTCATGGAGCCTCCCCCAAGTACCCTGTCCTCCAGTCTTCTCAAGACTTGGAACAACGGGAAAACCTGGGTGCTGGTAGTGCTCCCACTTTCTCCACCCCTCTCACCAAGCCTGGGGGAAAAACGAAGGCTGAAGGTAAGGTAACCCACTTTAGCATGGCTAAATTCTCTGCTTTGACAAGTCTCTCTGACCCTATCCATCCCCTGACCCCTTGGCATTGAAGGGGAAACTAAGGAATGTCTCCAGACATACCCCTTCCCCATCCTACTTGAGAATCTGTTGTTTAAACACTCCTTCCTTATGCCCTCCTCTGGACCTGATGGTGAAATTGGGGAGCCAATTTTCTCTAGTTAAACCTCCCATCTCCCTTTTGCTTCTGTTCACTACATCTTTCCCGGTTCGCTTGAGAGTGTGGGAGACAGTCAGGCCAAATATTTGAGACACTGGAATTCCAGAGAGAGCAACTTCTGCCACCCAGCTGTTGTTAGTCTCTCAGACCCTAAGTACTCCCCCATTTCAGCCAGTATCTGATTAAGCCTGAGACCTGGGAAGGACTACAACCTTTAATTGAAAAATTCCTTAAGTATAAAATTCTTGTCCCTTGTTTAAGTCCATGCAACACTGCAATGCTTCCCGCAATAAGGCCTAATGGAGAATACTCACAATTTATTTTTGCTTTTGAATGTACTTTTCCTGGGGAATCAAGTCCATATCAGTTAACTCGGACAGCTTTGCCCCAAAGCTTTCCAGATAACCCTCATTTATTTGGCCCAGCTTTGGGAAGGGATTTAAGGCACCTGAAACTAGCAGGCTGTTGCTTAATTCAGTATGTGCATGATATTCTTATTTGTAGCCCCACCCAGGAGGCTTCTCTGGCTGCTGTCACAAAAGCCCTTAATTTCTTAGATATTTGAGGCTATAGGGTCTCTTGGAACAAAGCCCACATAGCATGCCAGTCCATAAAGTATCTGGACCATGAACTCAAGCCCACCTCTCGCTCCTTAACCCCTGAGAGAAAAAGGACAATCATGTCTATCCCTGTTCCAGCTACTAAGAAAAAAGTTTGAGTGTTTTTAGGCATAACTGGATTTTGTAGACTCTGGATTCCTAATTTTGATTTTATGGCTAAACTCCTTTATTACCCTACTCAGTGCTCTGACTCAGACCAGGCTAAAGTTTTTGAGACTCTGAAAACTAATTTGACCACCACCACCCCATCACTAGACCTACCCAATTTGGGAAAACCTTTCACTTTGTATGTTGATGAAAGGAGAAGACAGGCTTTGGGAGTCTTAACCCATTCCTTAGAACCTGACCCTAGGCCAGTTGATGTTTTTATTTACTCAAAATATGCTTTCCTTGTTCTACATACCCATGGAGCAATCCGGAAAGAAAGGGGATATCTGACAGCAAAAAACTCCCCTATCAAACATGTCCTTCTATGTTTTGGCCTTGCCACAGTCATCTTTAATTTTCTCCAGAGAAATTATCTTTTATGTCAGGGAAATTGTCTTTTCTTTGTACTCCTTTTATGCCTGTTTGGTGTGTGTGTGCCTAACCTCCTTGCCAGGTTTGTCTTTTCCAGAGAGCAAGCTATCAACTTCCAGACGACAGCCCAGGCTATATACCAAACTCTGTCTGAATCCAAGGTCTCCACTCCAGCCCACTGGATCTGGCACCACCTAGGTTCTAAACCCTTGAACAGGACCCATCAAGTCAGGGACAGCTCTATGCCCCTTGCCAGTAGGAAGAAGTTTCAGAAGCTGAGACCTTCGCCCTTTACCCCAAAAGAATTTGGGTTCAATCTGTTTGAGGGAGGAATTATGGGGTTCAGACTCTGGGAGCCTCCTTGAGCTCCCCTTGAATCTTCCCACTTAATCTGGCCTTTCTTACTCAAATCTAATCTTCCCATTTGTTCCGGCAGTCTCAGGAAGCCCATGGGCTTTTCATTATCATTTCAGGTCTATGTTACACTCCCCATCCTTGATCCCATGAAAACCCCATTCCCATACTGCCCCTATCAGGATCTCTGGATTGCCTCACCTGCTTCCCACCCAAATCCTCCATTGTCTGATATCTCCAGATAGCCTCCAGCTGTTTCCAGCCTTTTACCCTCCTTGGATTCCCTCCTTGGACTTCTCCTCAAGACCCTTCCTAAACCCCTCCTCCCATCACCCTGGACTATCAGACCCCCCACTCCCACCCCTTCTATACTCTTCTCTGCATTTAAGTTCCATCTTGCTTCCATGAAGGCACTCAGATTCAATCCAGCTCAGATTCTGTCTAACTGGGATTCTATCTGGCCCGCTTGTGAATATAAGTGTTACAGATGCTTAGGCTCCTTAAGAGGCAACCCAATTAGGTGAATCTCTAATAAACTTTGTTTTCTTTGGCTTTAAAAAATATGAGGGGAGAAACTATATTCTGCTAAAAGGAACCATAGACAAGGAAGTAATTTCATTACTAAACATATATGCTCCAATTGGTATAGCACCGCAATACTTACATGAGAAGTTGAGTGAGGTACAGAAAGAAAGAGAGAGTAAAACTATTCTAGTAGAGAACCTCAAACTCCCCTTCTCTTAACTTGATAAACTTAACCTACAAAGAAAGAAGGAAGAAGTTAACAGGTGAATAAAACTTCATAAGGTTGATATGATAGATCTCTGGAGAAAATTTAATAAGGATAGAAAGTAATATATACCTTTTTCTCAGTGTTATATAGCATATATACAAAAATTGACCATGAGGCCATAAAAATCTCAGTATTTGGTGCCAAAAGGCAGAGATAGTCAATACAGTCTTTTCATATCATAATGCAATAAAAATTATATGTAGTCAAAAGACATGGAAATATAATCGAAAAATTAATTGGAAATAAATAATCTAATCTTAAAGATCATGTGCAAATTATGCAAGCAATCAATAACTTCATTCAAGAGAATGACAATAATGAGACAATCTACCAAACATTTTGGGATACTGCAAAAGCAGTTCTTAGAGGAAGTGTTATATGTTTGAATATCTATATGAATAAAATAGAGAAAAATAAATTGGGCATATAGGTGAAAGAGCTAACAAAAGAATAAATTGAAAATCCCCAAGCAAATACCAAATGAAAAATATTGAAAACCAAAGGAGAGATTGAAAAAAACAGAAATTAACAAACTAATTGAACTAATAAGTAAAACTAAGAGTTGATTTTATGAAAAAACAATAAAATTGATAAACCTTAGGTCAACCCAGTTTTAAAAAGGAAAAGATAAAATCAAATTACCAATATCAAAAATGAAAATGGTGATGAGCAGGATATTAAAACAGTAATTAGAACTTGCTTTGCACAACTGTGTGCTCAGAAATTTGACAATGTAAATTATATGGATGCTTATTTAAAAATATATATATATATTTAAGTTGCCCTCATTAAGAGAAGAGGAAGTTGAATTCTTAAATAACCCCATCTCAGAAAAATAAATTCAACAAGCCATCAATGTAATCCCTTAGAAAACATTTCCAGGGTCTGTTTGATTTAAAAGTGAATTTTATCAAATATTTAAAGAACAGTTAATTCCAGTATTATATTGACTATTTGGGAAAATTACCGAAGAAGGAGTCCTACTAAATTCTTTTTATGATACCAATATGGTTCTTATTCCTAATCAGGATGAGCCAAAACTGAGAAAGAAAATTATAGACCGAATTCTCTAATGAATATAGATGCAAAAATTTTAAATAATATATAAGTAAAAAGAATACAGCATCTTATCAGGAGAATTATATATTATGATCAGGTAGGATTTATACCAGGAATGCAGGACTGGTTCAATATTAGACTCATAGGTAGCATTATTGGTCATATCAACACAAAAACTAACAGGAACCACATGACTATCTTAACACATGCAGTAAAACCGTTAGAAAAAATAAAACACTCATTAATACTGAAAACACTTGAAAGCATAGGAATAAATGGAACATTCTATGACACAATAAAGAGTATCTGCCTGAAACTATCAGCAAACATTTTGTGCAATGGAGACACATTAGCTGCTATTCCAGTAAATCAGGAACAAAACAAGGATGTCCATTATCACCACCGTTATTTAATATGGAAGTAGAAATTTCAGCTTTCGCAATTAGAGAAAATGAAATTGAAAGAATTAGAATAGGCAAAGAAACAACTATGTTCGTACTTTTTGCAGATGATATTATGGTATAATTGGAGAATCCCAGAGAATCAAGCAAAAAAATCTACATGAAATAATAAACGATTTTGGCTAAGTTGCAGTTTACAAAATAAACCCAGATAAATTATCAGCATTTCTGTATATCAGTAGTAAAGTCCAACAATAAGAGATAGAAAGAGAAATCCCATTTAAAGCTATGGTAGACACCATAAAATATATTGGAGTCTACTTGCCAGAACAAACCCAGGGACTATATGAACAAAATCACAAAACACTTTTCAAAGAAGTAAAGTCAGATCTAAGTAAGTGGAAAAACACCAGTTGCTCCTGTGTAGTCATAGCCAATAAAATAAAAATGACAATTCTACCAAAGTTAATTTGCCTGTTCAGTGCCATGCCAATCAAACTACCACATAATTATTTTCTAGCGATAGAAAAAATACTATCAAAATTTATCTGGAAGAAAAAAAGTTTCAGAATATCAAGGAAACTAACAAAAATAAGTGGTAGAGAATGTGGTCTAGCCCTAATAGACATCAAATTTCATTATAAAGTTGTAATCATCACAAAATCACTTTGTACTGGGTAAGAAACTGAGAAGTAGACCAGTGGAATACATTAGGGACTCAAGGCATAGTACCGAATGAATATAGAAAACTACTTTTTGATAAACTCAAGGATACCAACATCTGGGATAAGAATTCACTGACAAAATTTACTGGAAAAACTGGATAAGAGTGTGGCAGAAACTGGATATAGAACTGCCAGCAAATGGTGAATAGGAGGGGCAGTGGTTATAGAAAAGAAAGAGATAACAGCAGCAGGGGTTAGGCGAGCTTGTACCATCTGTACATGACTGGTACATGACTGATTTATTGATTTGAGGGTCAAGTTTTATATATTCTCTTAATCAAGTAAACAAAGTTATTTCCATGAGAACTTTTTTAGTTTACATCTTTTACTTCCATATCTTAGTTCCTTCTGCGTAGTAACCTCAGGGTACACAGTCAGGTTCAGGACGAATTCATCTTTACCTATCAGGAGTGGGGTGGTGTGGCTATCCTGAGAACATCAGTCTTTATGCTAGTAAAAGTCTCAAGTAAAACCTGGACAGTATCTCACATTCCAGACTCCATCAGTAGTGGCTTTCTATATCTCCCCCTTTTTTCTTTGCAAATAATTTGAGTCTGCGTATGTCTGTGCCAATTTTGACAAGAAATTGATGTAGGTTGAAAAGGTTTTTAAAGAGAAATGCGATTTTACAATTGGAACTAGGGCCCAAGGTCATGCACCCAGGCACCCCATCATTCCCCCCTTTAACAGATGGGGTCCAAGATACTTTGGGGTAAGGGAAGAAAGTCTCAGCTTCTGAAGTTGATTTCTGCTGAGATTGGATGTAGAGCTCTCCCTGCCTTTAGAGGTCCCATTCAGGGGGTAGAGTCTTCAGTCAGTATCAGGAACGTGGTCCAGATGTGATGTGTAATGGTCCTAGACAGAGGGTGATATACATTCAGAACAGTCATCTACAAGTGTATTGCACTAAACCTGGAGGAGACAAATCTGGCAAGGAGATTAAGCAAGCAAAGGCCCAAAAAATTTCCAGAAGGGGTTAAATAAAGGTTGGTATCCTTTAAGTAGGGCCATCTCAAATTTGATTGGGCTATTAATTATCACATTAAGTTACATCAATTTTCTTCCTTCTCAAAATACTTCCTTACACTCTCTCAACATGCTTAAACTATCTGAGACTGGTACAAAGGTATGCAGAGCAACTATCTGGGAATAGGAGGGGCTTGGATGACCTCCAGTTGTCCCCAACCTTTTTATTTGCTTTCCATATTTTTGACCAAGCTTTTGTTTATCTTTTCAAATCTCTTGAACACATTATTCAAACTACTTCATTTTCCTTTATATTTCTACCAAGGACAAGATAGCTCACAAGTTATTACTCTTCACTAGCATAGCTGTATTGCCTTAAAAAAAGAGATTTCTAACTTGAACCTCACAACTGAATAGATGTTCATCATTGTTTCACAGGTGTGTTTATCCTTTTCTGATTATATTAACTGTGGAGAGAAACTTTAGTAATTAAGATTAGTAAGTTGAAACACTAATTTAACTTTTACTTAGACTATGGAATGACCATAAATTCATATTAAAACAGAAAAAATCTTTCTTTTCACTACAAAACAAAAATAAAACTTTTAAAAGTAAAATTTATTAAAACTTAGTTGGTTTTAAAATGTCCTTAAGTAATATGAATTCTCAAAGTGTTACAAACTAAATTCTTAGTTATTGCAGAATTCTTAGATATCACAAACAGATTGGTAACAGTAAGTGACTGATTATGGAACAAACACTACTCCTTTTAAAATCCTTTTCTACAATGGGGACGTTTTAAGGTGAGTCTTTAGTAGTTTACATAAATTTCTGAACATGTTCACATTTCAGATAAAAATAATATTAGATTCTATAGTAAGATTACACAAAAAGGCTCACATGTTCTGCCCATCACTTGCTATTGACCATAGAAATTTCCTATAGGAGGTAAAAGTAGGAACATATGACATACCAAATAGACAGGATAAAACATCCTTGACTCTGTTTGCATTCAGAAAAGAGTGAAATTCTCCACTCATACGGTATCTGTTTTATAGCCAGACTGAGGAATAGTCAGGTGGGAAACATTCTTTTTTAAAGGAACACAACTGGAAAACTGACAAGGAGGATCCCATTCCAGACTGAGTCTACAATTGTACCATCACTGTTTCCTTTCCAGATACAAACTTCACCTGTTAACAGTACAGGATCACATTTCCTCTAAGTAGCTTATGGCATTTCTCTCACATACTGATTTGATGCAAACAACTATATCCAAATTCAAATTCACAACAAAATAGTTATGGTCTCAAACGCCTTTTGCCTTAAACAGCAAATTTCACTAATCACAGCTTAGAGCCAGATACAGTTATTTCCATTCTCATGGAGCTGTAATAAGCAAAAAGATTTACCAGGACTTACATGCATAAGGGATTCCATTTAACCTTTTTCCTTCTCAAATTTAAAATTTATCCTGATGTAAAAGCTAATGGTTAAAAATCCTTTCTTTCTATTACAACTTTTGAGCAAGTCATCTTCATTGCTCATATAAGCCAAACAAGTTTCTTTCCTAGGGCTGATGATCTTGCCCACATGGATGCTTTCCAGGGGCCTTAGTAGTTTTACGAAATAAAAGGAATTGGCATGGACCCCATGTCTGCTGACCTCCAAATATACAAGAGGACTGTTCTGAATGGTCAGATCCAGTATAAATATAAGTTTTCACTCAATTCCTTTCTTTCCACGCACAGTAATCAATTAACAATTTTAGATTTAGCTTTAAAAGAGTAACTTCAAATAACTTAGTTAACAATTCTACAATTTTTTTAAATTATAGACAAATTGTTTTAGCTGTAACTTTTGTAACAAGCAGAAATGAAAATACCTCTTTTTCTAAATGGCAACTACAAAATATTATAAGACAAGGTTAACAGGACTGATAAATTTTAACATAACATGATGGGTTTTACACAAATTTCCCAACATATTTTAGTTCTAATAAGTTCAGATTAAAAATTGCTTACTTTAATACCTTTTTTAGATTACAGTAGTCACTCAATTTTTTACAATACAAGTCAATTTTACTATAATTTAGAAGCACAATAATAACACAAATAGTGTACTTTAAGTGCCATTAATTACATTTACAAACCATCACATATAAAAATTATTAATAGAAGACTGGGTTTCCTAAATGTAGATGCTGGTTGGCTTGTGATCTCATACTGCCATACCCTACACTTGGGTAGCATAACTTAAATTCTATACTATTCTTTAGCACTCTCTTCCCTTGATCTAATCTGGTAAGAGAGGTGTTAACAGAATCTGCTCAAATGTTTTTAGCTGTCCTAATTATTCACTGCAGCCCTAACTCGGTGGACAGAGCCAGGACTACAGTGTAAAAAGATCTTAATGGTTCTAACTTTTACTCAAATAAACTTCAGTTCTGTATCCAGTCCTTAAAAACTTCTTCAAAACTTTATCTCCGAGGTGTCTTTTTTCATTTTCAAATCTAGGCATTTTTTCCAATTTGCCTTAGTGCCAAATAATATAACAAATTCTGACCTGTCTTAAACATCCAATTAGGAGTGGCATGTTCCACTAAAAATACAACCAGGGAGCCTGGTTATTCACCAAAATCCCCCAGATTTTCCAAATTCTGTGTACAGGATCAATCGGGCCCACTGCTCCACTTTCGATTCATATCCCTGTTTGGGCACAGCAGTTGATAGAAAAGAAGGCGATAACAGCTAGGTGAGACTGTACCATCTGTACATGACCAGTATATGACTGATTTATTGATCTGAGGGTCAAGTTTTATATACTCTTATATAACTTATATAAGTTATATAATATAACTTATATAAGTTATATAATATAACTTATATATACTCTTATATACTTATATAAGCAAGCAAGCAAGGTTATTTCCATGAAAAAGTTTTTAGTTTACATCTTTTACTTCCATATCTTATTTTCTGCTGCCTAATAACCTCGGGGTGCCCAATCAGAGTCATTTTTACTTATCAGGAGTGGGAAGGTGCGTCAATCCTGAGAACTTCAGTCTTTATACTAGGACAAGTCTCAAGTAAAACCTGGACAGTAGCTCACATTCTGGACTCCATCAGTACAGGCCCTCTACATAGATCAATGTCTGATATCACACACAAGAAAAAAGTACAAATGAATAAATCGTGTAGTTATGAAGATTGGTAGTATAAAGAAATTAGGGGGGAAAGGAATAGTGTATTTGTTAGATTTATGGAGAATGGATAAGTTTATGACCCAACAAGAGATAGAGATTATTATGAACTGCAAAATGGATGATTTTGATTACTTTAAATTGAAAAGTTTTTGCACAAACAAACAAATAAACCCAATGCAATGAAGATTAGGAGGGAAGTAGAAAACTTGGAAAAAAATTTTGTAACTAGTGTCTGTTATAAAGTCTTCATTTCTTTTTTTTTTCAATTACAGACCAATTTCAAGAATGAATACGGATGCAAAAATCCTAAATAAAAAAAAATAGCTAAAAAATTACAATGCTATATTACAAAGACTATACATTGTGATCATATAAGATTTATACCAGGAATGTAGGGATGGTTTAACGAAAAGAAAACTATTAATCAAATTGATTATATCAATAATAAAATTCAAAAACCACATGATTATATAAATGAGTGCAGACAATTCTTTTTTTAATGTTTATGTGTTTAAAGTTTTCAACATTCATTTCATCAAAATTTTGAGTTCCAAATTTTCTCCATATCTCTCCCCTCCCCCCATCCCATAAAGCCTTATATCCTGATTACCACTTCCCTCAATATGCTTTCCCTTCTATCTCATACCTCCCTTCTGTAATCCCTATCTTCTCTCTTTTCTTTTAGGGCAAAATAGACTTCTACACCCCATTACCTGTATTTCTTACTTCCCAGGTGTATGCAAAACCAATTCTCATTATTTATTCCTTAAACTTTGAGTTTCAACTTCTCTCCCTTCCTCCATTCCCGCTCATTCCTACTGAGAAGGCAAGCAACTCAATATAGGCCATATATGTGAAGTTTTCCAATAGACTTCCATAATAGTCATATGTAAGACTAACTATATTTCTCTCCATATTATCCTGTCCTCTTTTTATCCTATTCTCTTTTTTGATCTTGTACCTCCCCAAAAATGTTTACTTCTCATTACTTCTCCTCCCACTTGTTCTCCATTCTATCATCCCCCTAAACCCAACTTGTTGCCTTCTCCCCTACTTTCCTGTAGTGCAAGGTTGATTTTCATATGAAATTGATGGAGCATGTTATTCCCTTCTCAAGCCAAGTGTGAAGAGACTAAGCTTCACTTTCTCCCTGTCACCTCCTCCCTTTTCTCATCCATTGAAAAAACTTTTTCTTGTCTGTTTTATGAGTGATAATTTGTCCCATTCCATTTGTCCTTTTCGCCTCCAAGTATATTCCTCTCTCACCCCTTAATTATTTTTAGATACTATCCCCTCTTTTTCAAGTCACCCTATGCTCTCTGCATATATATACACACATACATGTATGTATATGTATGTATATTTATATATGTATGTATGTTTATATATACATATATATGCATGTGTGTGCATGCATATGTATGTGTGTTTGTATTGCTTGCAACTAACAAAACTGACCCAACAAAAGATACAGATTATTATGAAGTATAAATGGATAATTTTGATTACATTAAATTGAAATGCTTTTGCACAAACAAAAGTCATAAGAGCTACAAATATTATCTTTCTACATAGGAATGTAAACAGTTGAGCTTTAGAAAGTTACTTATGATTTCTCTTTCCTGTTTATCTTTTCATACTTCTCTTGATTCTTGTGTTTGAAGGGCATATTTTCTATTCAGTTATGATCTGTTCATCAAGAATGCAGGGAAGTCCTCCATTTCATTGAATGACCATTGTTTCCCCTGAAGTATTATACTCAGTTTTTCTGGGTAGGTGATTCTTGGTTTTAATCCTAGCTTGCTTCGGGAATATCATATTCCAAGCTCTTTGATCCCTTAATGTAGAAGCTGTCAGATACTGCATTATCCTGATTGTCTTTCCACAGTACTCGAATTGTTCCTTTCTAGATCTTTGCAATATTTTATCCTTTATGTGGGAACTCTGGTATTTGGCTACCATATTCATAGGAATTTCTCTTTTCAGATTTCTTTCAGGTGTTCGATGGATTCTTTCAATATTTATTTTGCTGTCCGGTTCTAGTATATCAGGGAAGTTTTCCTTGAAGTTTTCATGAAAGATGCTGCCTAAGCTATTTGTTTTAGTGGTTTTCAGGTAGTCTCACAATTTTTAAATTGTCTCTCTGCCATCCATTTCCCAGGTGTATTGATTTTTAATAAGATATTTCACATCATCGTCTAATTTTTCATTCTTTTAATTTTGTTTAGTAATTTTCTTGGTGTCTAGTGACACCATTAGCTTCCATTCGTTCCATTCTATTTTTTTTTTATTTTTAATGGATTTATTTCCATTGTCCCACAATCACTACCACTAAACCTAGATTTTTTCTTTCCTTCCTCCCCCTCCCTCTCCCACCCACATTATCCCTCCCTCCCCAAGACCTCATAAAATTTTATATAGGTTCTGCACATACTTCCCTATTAAATACAGTTTCACCATAGTCATGTTGTATAGAAGAATTAAAGTGAATGGGAGTAACCATATAACAAACTAAAACATAATGTAAAAGAAAATGATCTGCTACAATCTGGGATTGAATTCTATAGTTCTTTCTCTGGATATGGAATGCAGTTTGACTTAAAATAATACTGGGAATTTTTCAAGTTCTTGCATTGCAATGAAGTTCTAAGTCTACCAGAAAAAGTCTTTGCAAACTGTGGTGGTTGCTGTATACAAAGTTCTCCTGTTTCTGATCTTCCCACTCAACATCAGATCATATACGTTTTCTATGTCTCTCTGAAGTCTTCCTGTTCATCATTTCTTTTAGGACTATAGTATTCCATTACATTCATATACCATAATTTTTTCAGCCATTCCCCAATTGATGAGAATCCCTTTGACTTCCAGTTTTTATCCTCCACAAAGGAGTTTGTTATAAATATTTTCTTCATGTGAGACCATTTCCTATTTTTATGATCTCTTGGGGATACAGTCTTGGAATCAGTATTGTTTCATCAAAGAGTATGCACAATTTGTAGCCCTTTGGACATAGTTGCAAATTGCTCGCCAGAATAGTTGGATCAACTCACAACTCCACCAACCATGAATTAGTGTTCTGACATGCCCATTGCTTCTCCAAAACTTATCATCTTCCTGTTCTGTCATGTTAGGTAATCTGATAGGTGTGATTTGGTGTTGACTTGCATCTCTCTAATCAGTAGGGATTCAGAGCACTTTTTTCATATGACTCTTCATATCTTTAACTTCTTCCTCTGAAAACTACATGTTCATATCCTTTGACAATTGATAAATTGTGAAATGACCTGTATTCTTGTACATTTACTCAGTTCTCTATATATTTAGGAAAGGAGGCCATTATAACAGACATTAGTTGCAAAAATTCTTTCCCAGTTTTTGCTTCCCTCCTAATCTTGGTTGCACTGGATTTGGTCGTGCAAAATCTTTTCAGTTTAATGTAATCAAAACTATCAATTTTGCACTTCATCATGCTTTCTATCTCCTCTGCAGTCAAAAATTCTTCCCTTATCAACAAATCTGATGAATACACTATTCCTTGCTCCAATAATTTGCTTATAGTATTAAGCATTGTACCTAGATCATGCACCCATTTGGAATTTATTTTTGTGTACGGTGTCAGGCATTGGCTTATGCCTACTTTCCATCATGCTTTTATCAGGTTTTCCCAGCAATTTTTGTCAAAGAATGAGTTCTTATGCCAGAAACTGGGGTTTTTAGGTTTATCAAACAGTAGATTCCTATATACGTTGCCTACTGTATCTTGAGTACCTAGCTTGTTCCACATGTCTACCTTGCTCTTATTTAGCTAGTACCAAGTGATTTTGATAATTGCTGCTTTATAATAAAATTTGAGATGTGGTAGAGTTAGGCCATCTTCTCCAGCATTCCTTTCCATTAGTTCCATTGCTATTCTGGACCATTTGTTCTTCCAGATGAATTTTGATATTATTTTTTTCCAGCACTAGAATAAAATTATCAGAGAGTTCTATTGGTATGGCACTAACTTGCTAATTAATTTAGGTACAATTTTCATTTTTATCCTATTTGCTCAGGCCACCCATGGGCAACTGATATTTTTCCACTTACTTATATCTGACTTTATTTGTGTGAATAGTGTCTTGTAATTTTCTTCGTATAGTCCCTGGATTTGTTTTGTCAGGTAGACTGATAAGGATTTTATATTGTTTATGATAGCTTTAAAAGGGAATTCTCTTTCTATCTCTTGTTTTGGGGCCTTGTTAATAACATATAGAAATGCTGAGGATTTGTGTGGGTTTATTTTGTAACCTACAACTTTGTCAAAGTTTTTATTATTTCTAGTAATTTTTTCCTTGAATCTCTGGGATTCTCTAAGTATAACATCATAGCATCTGCAAACAGTGATAACATAGTTTCTTCTTAGTCTACTCTAATTCCTTCACTTTCTTTACCTTGTCTAATTACTACAGCTAATAATTCCAATACTATATTGAATAATAGGGGTGATAATAGAGATTCTTGTTTCACCCCTGTTCTTATTGGAAATGCTTCTAGCTTATCTCCACTGCATATAATGTTTGCTGACAGTTTTAGATAGATATTGCTTAGTATTTTATTGAAAGTTCTTGGGGCGGAGCCAAGATGGCGGAGTAGAAGGACGCACATTCACGAGCTCCGAGCCCACAACCCATGGAATTGAGGTAAAACGAGAGCCCCATAAATTCTGAATCTCTGCAGGGGGTGCACAAACGTAGGGGAAGAGATTTCCGTTCCACTGAACCCTGGAGAGCCGTCCCCGGGGTCCATCGCACTCCGGAAAGCGGACCCCACCCACACCCCTGGCCGCGACCCAGAGAAGCTGACCCGAGCAGACTTCAGAGAGGAAAGCTCCAGGAGAATCTCCGGCAGCCGGAAAAGTCCCTCTGCCCACAGAAGCTAAAGGTCAGTTAAAAAGAAGCCTGCGCTAGGGGAGGGGAGCGGGCCCCCTCGGGAGGAAGCGGCGGCGGCAGAGACGGGGGCAGGAAGCTGCGGAGGCAGAGGCGTGGGCGGGCGGCTGAGGCGGCAACGGCCCGGGACTCAGGAATCCCCCAGCAGCAGGTAGGATCTTCAATACTGAAGGTCTTTCCAATCTGAGGGAGCCGAGCAGGGGAGACGGCCCTGCCCCCACCCTGCTCTACTGCTGAACGCCTCTGAATAAAACCCCCAAGGGAGCTGAGCACAGCAGGCGGGGCCCCCCACCCCGCCCCCACCGGCTCCGTTCCTGAAAGTCTCTGCGGAAAGCCCCTGAAGGCCCAAGATAGGAAGCAGCCCTGCCCCCACCCTGCGCCAGAACTAAAGCTTGCCACGGGAAAGCGCATTTGAATCTCAGAGGCCAAGTACTAGCTGGGCGGATCCAGGTGGAGGTGGAAAGGAATCTCAGAAGTCAAGTAACTGGCTGGGAAAATGCCTAGAAAGGGAAAGAAAAATAAGACTTTAGAGAGTTTTTTCCAACAAATGCAAATGATTCCGACCATCGGATCTGATGGGGAGGACGAGGACGTATTTTTCCCATCAGGGAAAGATGTGGAGGGCGGGGCCTCAGTACCCCAGACACCCCAGGGGGGTGTTGGGTGGGCTCAGGCCTTGGAAGAGCTTAAAAAGGATTTTGAAAAGCAAGTTAGACAGGTGGAGGAAAGACTGGGAAGAGAAATGACAAAGATGCAAGAAGAGTATGAAAAAAAGGTCAATATCTTGGTAAAGGAGACCCAAAAAAATGCTGAGGAAATTAACACCTTGAAAAATAGGCTCACTCAATTGGCAAAAGAGGTTCAAAAAGCCAATGAGGAGAAGAATGCATTCAAAAGCAGAATGAGCCAAATGGAAAAAGAGGCTCAAAAGCTCACTGAATTTAATAGTTCTCTCAAAATTAGAATGGAACAGATGGAGTCTAATGACTTTATGAGAAACCAAGGAATCACCAAACAAAACCAAAAGAACGATAAAATGGAAGAGAATGTGAAATATCTCATGGGAAAAACAACTGACCTGGAAAATAGATCAAGGAGAGACAACTTAAAAATTATGGGACTACCTGAAAGCCATGATCAAAAAAAGAGCCTAGACATCGTCTTGCATGAAATTATCAAGGAAAACTGCCCTGACATTCTAGGACCAGAGGGCAAAATAAGTATTGAAAGAATCCATCGATCACCACCTGAAAGAGATCCAAAAAGAGAAACTCCTAGGAACATTGTGGCCAAATTCCAGAACTCCCAGCTCAAGGAAAAAATCTTGCAAGCAGCCAGAAACAAACAATTCCAGTACTGTGGAAATACAATCAGGATAACCCAAGATCTAGCAGCTTCTACATTAAGGGATCGAAGGGCGTGGAATAGGATATTCCAGAAGGCAAAGGAACTAGGACTGAAACCAAGAATCACCTACCCAGCTAAACTGAGTATAACACTTCAAGGGAAAATATGGTCTTTCAATGAAACAGAGGACTTTCAATCATTCTTAATGAAAAGACCAGAGCTGAAAAGAAAATTTGACTTTCAAACACAAGAATGAGAGGAAGCATGCAAAAGTAAACAGCAAGGAGAAGTATTAAGGGACTTACCAGAAATGAACTGTTTGCATTCATACAGGGAAGGACAATATTTCTAACTCTTAAATTTCAGTATCTGGGTGGTTGGTGGGATCACACATACACATGTACACGCATGCACACACATACACACATGCATTCACATGCAGAGACAGAGAGCACAGATTGAACTGAATAGGATGGGACCATACCTTAAAAGAAGTTAAGGTAAATGATGAGAGAGAAATGTAGTGAGAGGAAAGAGGGGGAAATGGAAGGGGGTAACTATATGTCATTTAAGAGGCAAGTAGGAGATGTTTTTAGTGGAGGGAAAAAGAGGAGAGCTGAGGGGAAAAAAAAAAAAAAACAAACAAAAGTTTACCCTCATCACATTTGACTAAACGAAGGAGTGAAATGCACACTCATTTTGGTATGAAAACCTATCTTACAGTATAAGAAAGCGGGGGAGAAGGAGATATTGGGGGGGGGATGATGGAAGGGAGGGCAAAGGGAGGAGGGGAGTAATTGAAAGTCAACACTTGGGGAGGGACAGGATCAAAGGACAGAAGAGAAACAATGAGTGGCAGGTTAAGAGGGATGGCAATTCAGTTAGTCTTACACAACACGACTATCAGGAAGGTCACTTGTAAAGCTACACAGATATGGCCTATAATGAATTGCCTGCCGTACCAAAGGGAATGGATGGGGAGGGAGGGATGGGGAGAATTTGGAACTCAAAGTTTTAGGAACAATTGTTTAGTATTGTTGTTGCAACGAGGAAAGAAGACACACAGTTAACGAGGAATAGAAAGTCATCTGGCCCTACAGGAGAAAAGAGAAGATAGAGACAAGGGAAGGGAGGGATGACAGAAGAGAGGACAGATTGAAGATAGGGAAAATTAGATTGCTTGGGGTATTGGGGTGGGGGGAGGGGAGAAAAGGGGAGAAAATTTGGAACCCAAAAATTTGTGAAAATGAATGTAAAAAGCTAAATAAATAAATTAAAAAAAAAAGAAAAGAAAGTTCCCTTTATTTCTATACTCTCCAGTGTTTTTAATATTAATTGGTGTTGTATTTTGTCAAAAGATTTTCTTCATCTATTGAGATAATCATGAAGTTTCGGTTAGTTTTGTGGTTGATATGAACAAGAATGCTAATAGTTTTCCCAATATCGAATCAGCCCTGCACTTCTGGTATGAATCCCACCTGATCATAATGTATTATACTCATGATAAGTTGCTGTATTCTGTTTGCTGCAATCTTCTTTAAAATTTTACCATCTATATTCATTACAGAAATTGGTCTATAATTTTGTTCCTATGTTTTGTCTCTGCCTCCTTTGGGTATCAAACCATATTTGTATCATAAAAAGAACTTGGGAGGACTCCTTCTTCCCCATTTCCCCCAAATATTCTATATAGTATTGGAATTAACTCTTCTTTAGATGTTTGATATAATTCACTTGTAAATCCATCCACCTCTGGACATTTTTCCCCAGTGTGTTCATTGATTGCTTGTTCAACTTCTTTTTCTGAAGTGGTGCTGTTTAAGTATTCAACTTCCTCTACTGCTAGTATGCGCAATTTATATTTTTTAAAATACTCATCCATCTCATTGAGATTATCAAATTTATGGACATAAATTTGGGCAAATTAATTTCTAATTAGTGTTTTAATTTCCTCTTCATTGAGGTGAGTTCACCCCTTTCATTTTTGATTTTGGTAATTTGGTTTTCTTCTTTTTTAAAAAACCAAATTGACCAATGGTTTATCAAGCTGATTTTTTTTTCATAGAAGGAACTCTTTGTTTTATTTATTAATTCAATCATTCTCTTCATTTCAATTTTGTTAATCTCTTCTTTGGTTTTCAATATTTCCAATTCGGTATTTACTTGGAGATTTTCAATTTGTGCTTTTTCAAGATTTTTCAGCTGCATGCTCATGATCTCCTTTTTCTTCCTTTAATTCATGTAGACATTCAAATATATAAAGCTTCCCCTAAGAATCGCTTTTGCAGTATCCCATATGATTTCATAGGTTGCTTCATTATTATCATTCTCTTGAATAAAGTTCTTCATTGTTTCTATGATTTGTTGTTTAACCCACTTCTTTACGATTATATTATTTAGTTTCCAATCAATATTTGATCTATTTTTCATGACCTTTTATTATATAATATTTTTATTGCATTATGATCAGAGAAGGATGCATTTTCTATCTCTACCTTTATGAACGTGACTGTGATGTTTTTTGGCCCTAATACATGGTCAGTTTTAGTATATGTGGCATGTACTACTGCATAAATGGTACGTTCCTTCTATCCCCATTCAATTTTTCTCCAGAGATCTATCATATCTATCTCATCCAGGGTTTTATTAACCTCCCTAACTCCTTTCTTGCTTATTTTAAGGTTAGATTTATCAAGTTCAGAGAGGGGGAGTTTGAGGTCTCCAACGAGTATAGTTTTGCTATCTATTCCTTCCTGTAAATCCCTTAACTTCTCCTCTAAGAATGTGGATGCTATACGACTTAGAGTATATATGTTTAGTAACGATATTGCTTCATTATGGAACCTTTTCACAGAATATAATTTCCTTCCTTATCTCTTTTGATTGTATCTATTTCTGCTATTGCTTTGTCTGAGATTAGGATTGCTAGCCCAACTTTTGTTACTCAATTGAAACACAATATATTCGCTCCTATCTTTACCTTTACCCTGCGTGTATCCACCATTTCAAATGTGTTTTTTGTAAACAATATATTGCTACATTTTGGTTTTTAATCCATTCAACTATCCGTTTCTGTTTTATGGGAGAATTCATCCCATTTACATTCGCAGTTATGATGCTATCTCTATCTTTCCCTCCATCCTCTTTCCCATCTTTTGTGCTTTTAGTTCTCCCTTCTCCTCCACAATAGAATTTTAATTTTTGACCACCATCTCACCCAGTCTTCCCTTCCTTGTTTCAGCCCTCCTTCCTTTTACTGCCCTTTACTCTTACTCCTTCTCTCCCTTATAACCTCACCTCCACTTTCTTTCCCTCTTCCCCTCCTGCTGCCTATAAAGCTAATAGATTTATGTATTTAATTAAGTTTTTCTTGCCTCCTTGAACCAATTCAGATGAGAGTGCCTCTCAAATAATTCTCATCTCCCTCCCCTCCTTCCCTCTACTATAGTAAAATATTTTGCTTCTTCATGTGATGTAATTTACCATTTTCTGCTTCCTCCTTTGCATATCTCCTGTTACAATCTCTTCACATGTTTAAATCATATTTTCAGCATCACATAATTTAATTTATACCATTTCCCTCTGTCTCTGTATAGCTCTTTTACTTTTCATCATTCTCAAAATTAATAAGCATCATTCTCCCTTACAGGGAAGTTAACAGTTTTCCCAAATTGAGTAATAAGTTTTTTTTTTTTTCCCCTGTTTTCCTTTTTCTGCCTCTTTTGAGACCTGCATTTGAAGATCAAATTTTCTATTGAGTTCTGGTCTATTTATCAGGAAACTCTGCAAATGCCTTATTTCATTGGATTTCCATCTCCTTGCCTGAATTATTATGCTGACCTTTGCTGGGTAATTGATCCTTCGTTGTAGTCCCAGCTCCTTTGCCTTCTGCAATATCACATTCGAATTCCTTTGGTCTTTTAATGTAGAAGCTGGAAAATTCTCTGTAATCATGACTGCTGTTCCTCGATATTTGAATGGTTTCTTTCTAACTGCTGGTGATATTTTCTCCCTCACTTGGTAGCTCAGGAATTTGGCCACAATATTTCTTGGTGTTTTTAGTTTGGGATCCCTTTCATAAGGTGAAAGGTGTATTCTTTTGATGACTATTTTCCCCACTGGATCTCGCATTTGGGGGCAATTTTTCTTCTGAATTTCTTGGAAGATATTGTCCAGACTCTTTTTTTTCATCATGGCTTTCTGGTAAGACAATAATTTTTAAATTTTCTCTCCTGGATCTATTTTCCCAGTCAGTTGTTTTTCCAAGTATATGTTTTACATTTTCCTCTATCTTTTCATTCTTTAGATTGCATTTGACTGATTCTTGATGATTCACAGAGTCTTTAGCTTCTACAAGTAGAATTCTAATTTTCATCAAATTGCTTTCTTCAGTTAAGTTCTGCATCTCCTTTTCCATCTGTTCAATTATTCCTTTTAAGGAATTAATTTCTCCAGTAGGTTTTTGTACTTCCTTTTCCATTTGTCCAATTTTTCCAGTTAGGCTTTTTGCTTCCTTTTCTATGTGTTCAATTTTGATTTTTAAAGAGCTGTTCTCTTCAGTGAATTCTTTTTTCACACTTTTAAAATCATTGTCCATTTTTCTTTTATATCCTTCTTCAGCTATTCCAGGAGTGCTCTTTGTGCATGCAAGCAGTTCATAGTCCCTTCTGAAGTTTAAGATGGGGGTATAGTCTCAATACTATCCTCTTTAGTATTCATGTTTTTGTCCTTTCCCCCATAGACATATTCTATGATCTTTTCCCTCTTCCTTTGCTTCTTTCTCAGCAGGGTAAGGCTTTGTATGTTGTGGAATATTTCAACTAGACGCTAAAGAATTGGTGATGAGCTGGCTGGTGTGAGAAAGCAAAGGTGAATTCTGTTTTTCTTTTCCTGGATTAGTCCTGGAGCTACCTTGTTAAGTGTGGAGGAGGGCTGGTCTAGTCACAGGAGATCTCAGCAGGGTTAGAGTGAAGGAAAACTCAGGGCGTGGTGATCCTGGCTGCTCTATTGTCCTCCTCATTTCCCACTGAGACATGCTTGGGTCCCAATGTGAGGCTCCACCCTGCTGGAACTCCAGGTGTCTGAGACAGCTCTGTTCCTCACTACAGTAAGAGGACTATTCTTTAGCAATTTTCCCAACCTCAAGAGCTAAGAGACTGTTTGCTCCTTTTGCTGATTCCACCGATTCATGATTTTTCTAGGGAAATATTTTATGGTTCTTTCAAGGTCAACAAAGGAAGGGGCGGAGACCATTTATGGATCACGCCACCATTTTGGCTCTCAGAAGGTCAAGTAGGTGACTTAACAGTCATTTTATCTGTGGGCTGAAAGTCTCAGGCACAGCTCCTGTAGATGCCTGGGCCTCCTTCCGTGGCTCTCACTCACTCGCTTCCACTTGACTCTCACCCTGAGCTGCTATCCCGCTGTGCTGTCACTTCCACAGACCATCTGGAGCTTTTCTGTTTGGCCTCACCTTGATGCTGTTCTATGCATTGTAAGCTCCTCCACCCTCATGGAACAGATTCTTCCTGTCGATCTTCTAGTCTGTCCTGACTGTGAAACCACCAGTCTGTCTCCTACTGTATTCTTCATCTCGAAAATTTGGTCAGATTCTCTTCTTAGAGATGTCTCAGGGAGTACATCTGAGAGTTTAGGTGAGTAGTTGCTCTCACTCCACCATCTTGGCTCCGCCTCTCTGTTCTAATTTTTGAAGTAGTGTTTTCTTCAGTTGCTTTTGAACCTCCTTTTCCACTTGACTGATTCTGTTTTGTAAAGTGTTCTTCTCCTCATTCGCTTTTTGGACCTCTTTTGTCAATTCAGTTAGCCTATTTTCAAGGTGTTATTTTCTTCAGGATTTTTTAGTTCTCCTTTATCAAGCTGTTGACTCACTTTTCATGATTTTCTTATATCACTTTCAGTTCTCTTCTCAACTTTTCCTCCACCTCTCTTAGTTAATCTTCGAAATCCTTTTTGAGCTCTTCTACAGCCTGCGACCACTGCATATTTGTCATGGAGGCCTCTGATGGTTAGCATTGCTCTTCATCATCAGAAAGAATGAAAGAAAATTCATGTTTACCATGAGATTAGGCATATATAGTCATATATAGTCTTAATTTTCCCTTTCTTGGGCATTTTCCCAGCCAATTACTTGACTTTTGAGTCCTTTGTCAAGAGAACTGTATACTCTAGGGACCTGTAAGTTCTCAGTTCCTCCAAGGTGGCACAATCAAGGGAGTAACCAAAAACTTTTCTACTCAGAATCTGCAGTGCAGTAGAATTACATCTCCACAGCAGCCTCTAGCTCCCCTATGCCATTGTTTCTATTCCACAATCCACGGCCTGACTCAGGGCTGAGATTCAGATTAGATGTTCAATTCCCCCAGGGACTTTAGGCAGAGGGCTCCACAAATGGACACTTTTACTGCAGTGACTGCTTCTGGCAGGGACAGACTGCATTCTCTTCTCACCCAGATGAAAATATTTTCTCAATGACCTTTGAAACAGCCTGTGGCATTTGTGGTTTGAACAATCTGGGAACTGCTGTTGCTGGTGGCTCCCTGAAGGCTGTTCTAGGTCCTGGAGCTGTGGTGCCTAGCTACACCAGACTGTCCTTCACTCTATTCCATTCCCAGTATGATGTATCTTTCCTCTAGGCCTTCCAGGCTGTCTTGGGCTGGAAATCTCTTTCACTTTGTTGTTTTTGGCTTCTGCTGCTCTAGACTTTGTTTAGAGTTATCTTTTCATGTATTTTATGTTCTATGAGGAGGAATTTCTACAGATCCACCTTTTTACTCCACCATCTTGGTTCCATCCCCAATATCCAAATATGTTTCATATAAATAGCATATTGTTGATTATGGTTTATAATCCATTCTGCTATCCATTTCCTTTTTATGGGAGAGTTCATCCCATACACATTCACAGTTATGATAACTGTGTCTTTCCCTCCATCCTCTTTTCCCCATTTGTGCTTTTAGTTCTCACTTCTCCCTTCCACTCCACAATAGAGTTATAATTTTTAACCACCAACTCCTCCAGTCTTCCCTTCCTTCTTTCAGCCATGCTTTCTTTTACTCCCCTTAACCCTTACTATTTCTTCCCTTTCTTTTAGCCTCCCCTCTATTCCCCCCTTCCTTTCCTACTACCTGTAGAGCTAGTTAGATTTATAGACTTAATTAACTTTGTTTTTCCCTCCTTGAGACAAATAAGATGAGATTAAATATGAAACAGTTCATCACTCTCTGCTCTTTTCCTCTACTGAAATATAATTTTGTGCCTCTTCCTGTCATATAACTTACAGTTTCCTGCCTCCTACTTTTCACATCTCCTGTCCCAATCCCTTATCATCAGATCATTTACTTTATACCCACTCCCTCTATCTATGTGTATCCCTTGTATGTATCATGATAAATACACAGTTCTCGAGATTAGTAATTATCATCTTCCTTTATAAGGATGGAAACTGAATGCCCTTATTGAAGAACAAGTTTTTTTTTCCTCTGTTTACTTTCGATGCCTCTCTTGAGACTTGTGTTTGAAAATGAATTTCTATTGAGTTGTATTCTTTTGATCAAGAAGGTCTGGAAAGCCCTTTTTTTTCACTGAATGTCCATCACTTTGCCTGAAATATTATGCTCAGCTTTGCTGGGTAATTGATCCTTGTTTCCAGTCCCAATTCTTTTGACTTATGGAATATCATATTGCAATTCCTTCTATCTTTTCATGTAGAATTTTCAAGGCCCTGTGTGATCCTGACCCTAGCTCCTATATATTTGCATGGCTTTTTTCTAACTGCCCATAGTATTTTCTCCTTCACTTGATATGTCTGGAATTTGGCAACGAAATGCCTTGGTGTTTTTAGTTTGGAATACCTTTCACAAGGTGACTGGTGTATTGTTTCGATGACTAGTTCAGTGTCTGGATGTAGGACTTCTGGGTGGTTTTCTCTGATGATTTCTTGGAAGACATTGTCCAGACTTATTTTTATCATGGCTTTCTGGTAGAGTATAATTCTTAGATTTTTCTCTCCTGGATCTATTTTCCAGATCAGTTCTTTTTTCCATTTAGATACTTTACATTTTTTTCTACTTTTTCATTCTTTAGATTCTGTTTGGCTGATTCTTGATTTATTCTAGAGTCATTATCTCTACTGTCCAATTCTAATTTTTATCAAAATGTTTTCTTCAGTTCAATTATTTTGCATCTTCTTTTCCATATGTCAAATTATTTCTTTTAAGGAGTTATTACCTCTAGTTAGTTTGTGTGTTTCCTTTTCTGTTTATTCAATTTTTCCAGTTAGGTTTTGTGCTTCCTTTTCCATTTGTCCAAATTTCATTTTTTAACGATCTGTTCTCTTCTGTGAATCCTTTTTTCATATTTTTAAAATCATTAGCCAGTTTTTCTTCTATTTCTTTAATTTGACTTTTAAAATCCTTCTTCAGCTTTTCCAAAAGCGCTCCTTGTGCTTGCCACTGGTTCATAATTTCTTCTGAAATTTCAGATGGGAGTACAGTCTCAGTGCTGACCTCTTTGGTATTTGTGTTTTGGGTCTTTTCCCCATAAAAATATTCTATTGTGTTTTATTTTCTGCTTTGCTTCTTTCTCATGACGATGATGATCACCCTTATCCTGGTTCTCAAATTAAGTCTCTACTTCTATGATACGAGGGTCTCTTTCCCACAGTTCTTGTGCCTTGAACTTGAGGCTTTGTGTCTTGTGCCCTCTTGTTCTTTCAACTAGAAGTTAAAATGCTGCAGCTTACTTGGTACTGAGCTTGCTGATGTGGGAAAGCAGAGGCCATATGACGTCTTTGTGGGTTTCCCAGAGTTGTCCTGGAGTTAGCTGCGTGTGAGGGGTGTTCTGGCTACAGCAGGTTTCTTCTGCTGAGCTAAAGCATAGGCAGGCTCAGTGGCTTATGTTCCTGTCTGCTCTGGTGTCTTCCCAATTCCCCTGGGGTACTGAGGCTCCTATCCTGGGCTGATGTGCCTAAGATTCTGCAGTTTAGGCGCCCTGTGTCAGAATTCCAGGCCCTTCCTTCTTGGCCCTTCCACATCGCGGACACACTGGTACATCCTGTGGCCTATGTACTCTTTGCTCCTCCAGTCCCATGCACGGGATTCTTCCTGTTGACCTTCCAGCCTGTCCTGAGCTGTGAATCTGCAATAGTCTATCTTAAATTGGATTCTACTTCTTCAAAATCTGGTCAGATTCTCTTTTTAGAGGTATCTGAGGGAGTTTGTAGAAGAGCTTAGGTGAGTAGTTGCTCTCATTCTGCCATCTTGGTTCTACCTCTTATGCTTTTCTTCAGTTAAGTATTTATAACCTTTATAAAACAGATTAAATTGATGAACTGCAAGTGAAAAAATAAACTAAACTAAAACATGATTTCAAATCCCTCCTCAGACATTAGCTGTGCTTATTACAATGTGAAATTTGCTTAAAAATAATAGTAAGAACAATAATAAAAGAAGATCAATATCACCTTGCCCAAAAGTAGTTATAATTTCTCCTCTACTAGTTTAATTCCTTGTGAGAAAGCATTTCCAAATTCAAAGTGGCTGATGAAATGATTTTCCCAGACTAGGCATAATTGAACAAATATGTATGTACATACATATGCATTCATATATATGGATATATATATATCCATATATATGCCCACATAATACACACACATATATATATATATATATATATATATATATGCATGTATGTATGTATATCTATATAGCATATTTGTGTTTATATATACATATGCATATTTATATATATATATATATATATATATATATATATATATATATCTGCACTTGCTCACACATACATACAAATACAAAAAGTATAATTAGAGAGAAAAGACACAGTTCAATTCTGAGTGTAGTAAAGTGATGAAAAGTCACAAATTACTTGTGGATCTTCCTAATAGAAAAAAAAAACTTGTCTGTCCCATTACACACTACCTATTTCTAGAAACAGACTCAATAGCAGCATACACACATATACCATACACAGGCAGAGGTAGACAGTATCGAAACTGCTGGATGTCTTCATGTTTGAAATGCTCTACCTCTTCATTTCTGCTTCCTAGGTTCCCTGGCTTTCTTCAAGATTCAGCTAAAATTACACCTTCTACAGGAACACTTTCTTGATTCCTCATAATTCTAGTGCCATCTCTCTGTTCATTATTTCCAATTCCTTTGTACATAAATAGTTTATGCTACATAGTTAATTAGATATTCCCTTCCTATTGTCATTCATTTATCTATCTTTTTTTAAAATTTGTCTTTCTTTTGATCTGCATAACTTAGCACAGTGCTTCACCTATAATAGGTCCTTAAAAACTGTTTATTGACAGATAAATTCATGAGGACTAGAACCCATTGATCAGCACAACTGTTATAATGGTAATGGATTGCTTTAAATATCATCAGATACATGATGCCATTGAGTGAGCTCCAGAGCTGTGTTAACATGATGCAATCCCACGATTTCCTTAATATCATTCCAAATATCAGTCGATTCACACAAACATAAATGACCAATGGTATCAAAAAATCTCCACAGGAAGAAAATATCAAGATACTGTGCAAAAACAGATAAATCAAAAAGGAAGATACTAATAGCAGAAGGAAATTTGACCCCCAGGTCCCATATAAGCATTCAATGTTTTCAACTAGAGGAATTACTTTGATATTCAATGATATTTGCAGTAGGAAGGATATTCTGATGGTAGTGTGAAACATGGCTTCAAAAAAAAAAAGAAAATTCTAGGGGCGAGTTTAAAAAACTAGGAAGGTGATTATAATTGTTGAGATTGACATTTTTACATTATAACTGAGTAAAAATGGGGGAAAATGAAATAATTAAAATTTCTCCTGACCACCCTTTTCGGAATGATAACATTGCTTTTTGATAATGAGTATTGTATCATAGACAATTAGCCAAATGGTGAAATGATTTCTTTCCACTTTTATATCTTCAATAAATACTGTGACCTAAGTAAAACATGACAATTAAAATAAGGATGGAAAAAAAAAAAGAAAGTTCAGAGAAGCAGCAGTTATGAAACTGGCTTTGATCCATGTCTCTTACATGCATGATTCTGTTGGTTAACAGTGGTAACAAGAATCATCACTTAGAATTCTCTTCTTTATTTTTAAAACTAGAGCAATGAGCATGACACTATTTTTCTATAGTCTTCTCTGAGACATACATGCTTTTCCTTAGTTCCAAAGTCACAAATATTGCCATTTGCTGTATGCTTTAGGAAACAATGTCGCAGATTTTAGGGAAACATAATTTTACATATATGTGTGTGTGTATATGTTTGTGTATATATATATATATATATATAAATATATATGTGTGTGTATGTATACATACATATGTATATACACGCATAGAGAGATAAAAACAGGTCCCTTCCCAAATTACCAAAACTGAAACAGCCCATAATGAACAATATGTTGGTTTGGAATAAAATTTCACAGGTTAAACAAGACTAGGAAGCATAAGAGATATTGAAGAATGAAAACAAGGACACAAAGGGTGACACATCTAATAAGAAGAAAAAATAAGAATTGTCTGAAGAGGAAAATAAGTATAGAAATAGAAATCATTAACCAGTATAGAATATAGTAGAAAATATACTTTAGATTTAAGAAAGGGGAGGTAAAAGATGATTATAGACATGTGACTTACTATAAGAATGTTATTGGGAATGCTAAAAATATAAAAGAAAATGAAATGTTCAATGACTGCAAAGGATTGGTGCATTTAAATTAAAAGTAGATATTGAAGAAAAGGTAATTATTGCTTGCAGATGGATTGAATTTGAGACATCTATGGCATATACAGTTCAAAATACAAAGTAATCATTTGGGAATACAGGACTAGAACTCAGGAAAAAGCCAGGAACTGGATATTTGAATTTTGGAATCAGATAATTAGAAGTGGCAATTAAACATTTAGGAGCCTATGACGTCACTGATAAAAAAGAGTGGGGGAGGTGGTTGAAAGTATGTGGAATATTCAGCCTCTAGGAAAGAAGGCTGAGACAATAACATTCCATTTGTTTCTAAGTGATTGAAAAGCCCTGAAGTATAAGAAGAATTTGACTTTTGTTTAGCTAGAGGACAGATCTAGGAGCAACAGATAGGAGTGGAAAATAAACAAACTGTATAACTGAATTGTTTTTTGTTGAGTTGTTTCAATTATATCCAACTCTTCATGACCCTACTTTGTTTTTTTGTCTCTTTGTTGTTGTTGTTGTTGCTGTTGTTGTTTTGGCCAAGGGCAATTAGTGGCTTGTCATTACCTTCTCTAGATCATTTTACAGGTGAAAAACTGAGGCAAACTAAATTAAGTGACTTCTCCAAGGTCACATAACTTTTAAGTGTCTGAAGTTGCATTTCAACTCAGGTATATTTTTCTATCTATCTATCTATCTATCTATCTATCTATCTATCTATCTATCTATCTATCTATTTATCTATATATCTATCTACACACATGCATACATATGCATATATATATATACATGCATATATTATATTGTACATCTATGTATCCATAAAGATATATGCATATTTATGTGTGTGTATATACACACATATATATGTGTATATATGAGAAAGAATTCAGTCTTTATCATAGGTGAAACCATTGATAAAACCTAAGTCTCCCAGATGTGGGGATTAGGGTGCCTAATAAAATGAAAGATTTTAGTTCATTTGAGATCAATGAACAATGATCACATGTTTGGTGTTTGTGGTGGAAATTTTTTAAATGGATATGGATTGCATTATATGAATGCTAAAGTCTCCTTGCTCTTAAAAATCTACATTTAATAGTAAAGAAATAATCACATTTTTGTTATATGTTTATTTAGATAAACATGCATAGATAGCTATTGTTCTAGACATTAGGCTCAGTGAACAGAACCCTGGACCTAGAGTTACGAAGACACGAGAGCAAATCCTTCTTCAGAACTTGCTATCTGTGTGGCCCTGGGTAAGTAATCAATTAAGTTCTGTTTGAATTAATGCACTGATGAATAAATTGTTAAACCACTCCAACATCTTTACTAAGAAAAAACCCATGTGGGGTGAAAAATAACAAAATAGGAAGATGTATCTATCTATAGATTTATCTATCAGTCTGTGTGTACACACACACACACACACACACACACACACACACAGATAGACAGAAGAGAGAAAGAGGAGATCAATGATTTGGGCATGCAACTGAAAAAGCTAGGGATAGAACAAACTGAAAATCTCAAATTAAATATCAAATTAGAAATACTGAAAACCAAAGGAGAGATTAATAAAAACAGAAACTTAGAAAACTACTGAATTAATAAATAAAACTATGAGCTGGTTTTATGAAAACACCAATAAAATTGATAAACCTCTGATAAACAAACAGTATACTATTTCACAGAGCTAGAAAAAATAATATCAACAATCATCTAGAAGAACAAGAAGCGCAGAATATCAAGGGAGTTAATGAATAGAAAAGCTAGTGAAGGTCTCCTAGCCATAAAAGATCTTAAATCATATTATAAAACAGCATTCATCAAAACCACTTGATACTGACTAAGAAATACAAGAGCAGAGCAGTAGAATAAGTTAGGTACACAAGACTCAGTAGTCAGTGATTATAGAACTCTATTGTTTGACAAATCCAAGGATCGCAGTTTCTGGGATAAGTACAACTGTTTGAAATAAACTGCTGAAAAATTGGAAAATAATGTGGCAGAAACTGGGCAGAGAGTAATGCCTGAAACCATATACCAGAATAAAGTCCAAATGGATATATGAACTAGGTGTAAAGGTTGAAGATATAAGTAAATTAGGGTAGCAAAGAATAGATTATTTGTTAGATTTATGGAGAGTGGAGCAATTTCTGACAAAACAAAAGATAGAAAATACTATGAAATAAAAAAAAAACTAGATAATTTTTATTATATTAAATTGAAAAGTTTTTGAAGAAACAAAGCCAATGTAACTAAGATTAAGGGGGAAAGAGAAAACTGGAAAATAATCTTTGTAACTAGTGTCTATGCTAAAGCTATCATTTCTAAAATATATAGAGAACTGAGACAAATTTACAAGTATAAAAGTCATTCTTCAATTAATTAACGGCCAAAGGACAGGAAAAGTCCGTTTTCAGAGGAATAAATTAAAGCTATCTACAGTCATATAAAAAAATGCACCAAAACACTATTGATTAGAGAGATGCAAATCAAAACAACTCTATGGTACCGCATCCCACTTATGAGATTGTCTAAGATGACAAAATAGGAAAATGGTAAGTGTTGGAGAAGATGTGGCAGAGTTGGAACACCTACTCATTGCTGGTGGAGTTGTGTACCATTCCATCCATTCTGGAGATCAATTTGGAACCATGCCAAAAGGGCACACAATAACATGTGCATACTCTTTGATCCAGCAGTAAGGCTTCTAAGATTATATCCCAAAGAGATTATAAAAATGGAAAAAGGTTCCACATGGACAAAAATATTTATAGTAGCTCTCTTTGTGGTGGCTAAGAATTGGACATTAACGGGATACCCATTATTTGGGGAATGGCTTTACAAGTTGTGATATATGGATGTAATGGAATACCAATATGCTATAAGAAATGATGAACAGTAAGACTTCAGAGTGACCTGGAAGTACTTATATTAACTGATACTGAGCAAAAGGAGCACAACCAGGAGAACGTTGTATACAATCACTACCAGAGTGTGTGAAGAATTTTTCTAATTGGCTTAGCCCTTCCCAGCAATGCAAGGACATAAACATTCCCACTGGACTCTTGAGGCAAAATTCCATTCAGATGCAGAGAAAGAGCTATGGAATTGAATCATAGAATTAAGCAGAATATTTTCTCTGGCAAAAGTGGTTCCAATAGCCAACGAGAACAAGAATGCCCTAAAAAGCAGAATTGCCCAAATGGACAACGAGTTCCAATGGTCACTAAAGAATATAATTCCTTAAAAAAGGAAACTAATGACTTTATGAGAAATCAAGAAATGATAAAACATAATAAAAAGAAAGAAAAATATAAGATAATTTGAAATATGTCATTGGAAAAATCACTGACCTGGGAAATAGATCCCGGAGAAATAATTTTAAAGTCATTGGTCTACCCGAAAGGCATGATTTAAAGAAATGAGTCTAGACATCACCTTTCAAGAAATTTTCAAGGAAAACTAAGTTGAGATTCTAAAACCAGAGGGTAAAATAGAAATTGAAAGAATCCATCAACTACCTCTTGAAAGAGATCTCAAAGCAAAATCTAGGAATTTTGTAGCCACATTCCAGAGTTCACAGAGCAAGGTGAAAATATTTTAAGCAACCAGGAAGAAACAGTTTGTGTATTGTTGAAATACAATCAGGACAACACAAGATCTTGCAGCTTCTCCATTAAGGAAATGACGGTTTTAGAATATGATATTCTGGAAGTCAGTGGAGCTAGGATTAAAACCAAGCATCACCTATCCAGCAAAACTGAGCAAAATAATTCAGGGGGTGGGGTTGGGGGTGGAGGAGAAATGGACATTCAGTGAAATAGAGGACTTTCAAGCATTCTTTCTGGTGACTCCAGAGGTGAACAGAAAATTTGACTTTGAAATACAAGAATTAAGAGTAGCATGAAAAATTAAATAAGACAGAGATATCATAAGGGACTTACTAAAGTTGAACTGTTTAAATTTCTACATGGAAAACGATATGTGTAACTTATAAGACCTTTCTCAGTACTAGGGTAGTTGAAGGAGGTAGATAAGTAGTCAGACAGACAGACAGACAGACAGATAGATAGATAGATAGATAGATAGATAGATAGATAGATAGATAGATAGATAGATAGATAGATAGATAGATAGATGGATGGATGGATGAGTGGAGAGATGGAGAGATAGACAGACTGACAGAGGGTGAGTTGAATATGAAGGGATGATATCTAAAAGCAAAATTGAGTGGTGAGAGAGGAAGGTGTTGGGAGGAGGAAAAAACATAGAGTGGGGTAGATTATCTCACATAAAAGAGACAAGAAAAAAATGTTCACAGTGGAGGGGAAAAGCGGGGAGGTGAGAAGGAGTGAACATTACTCTCATTAGATTTGGCTTATGGAGGGAATTGCATACGCACTCAATTGGGTATCCTATCCTACAGGAAAGTGAGGGAGAATGGGATAAGGCGAGGGATGATATAAAGGAGGGCAGATTAGAGGAGGGGGTAGTCAGAAGCAGTAAAACCTTTTTAAAAGGGACAGAGTCAAAGGAGAACATGCAATAACTGGGGGCAAGATAGGATGGAGGGAAATTTACTTAGTTTTTCACTACATGATTATTATGGAAGCGTTTTGCATAACTACATATCTATAACTTATATTGAGTTACTTGCTTTCTCAATGTGAGTGGGTGGGGAGGGAAGAAGGGAGAGAATTTGGAACTCAAAGTTTTTGTTTTTTTAAATGTTAAAAATTGTTTTTAGATGCAACTGGGAAATAAGATCTACAGGCAAGGGGTATAGAAATCTATGTTCCCCTACAAGAAATAAGGGGGATGGAGATAATGGAGGAGTGTGATAAAAGTGAAGAGGGATTGGGGGAGGGGGTAATCACAATTCAGGCCATCTCAGGGGGAGGGAGAGGGGACAGATGGGGAGAAAATTTGGAACCAAAATATTGTGGAAATGAATGTTGAAAACTAAAAATTAATTAACAACTGAAACAAGAAATCCTGGATAAGGAAGCCCTCTGTATAAATGGAGCTCAGCAATTACTGCACAACTTATACCTTGAATCTGTGAAGCTACATAGCTTCACCAGCATTGTACAACAAATCTATTAGGGAGAGAGAAGAAAACTAGTACTTATAGAAGTGAGTTTCACATTGTCATGAAGCACTAAAAAAAAAAAATATTTTCTATCTAAAATATACTGTTATCGCTCATTTCTGTTATGTTATATAAATCCATATGAATTCAATGTCATTCATTATGGTATATTATCTAATTAAAAATTTTATGATTTGAAAAAAATAACATTGGTAATCTCAACTGGTGTTCCTGTTATTGATTGCACATTTGGTGTGGGAGTAACATAAAAGACAGATAATAGATTAAGTATTTTCTGTGTCACAGCTCTAGATTTTCTAATCAAAAGAGATCTTAATGTAACATTCAAGGGCAGATGGATTGGGGGTGGATTTTTAGACTTTAGTGAACAAGTCTTTTTTTATTCTTTTTTTTGTGTATAAGTTTATGCTGAAAGTGGGCATATTGTGCGAAAGGATGAGCTAAAAAGCAGATGGGTTGGGGGAAGGGAATAATTGCAGGAACATGGTCAAACTAAGATTGCTTTCTGTTATTTATGTAAAGTGATTAATATAGAAATACACAGTGACCAAAGAAAATATAAAGAAATCAATTAAAATTTCATACTAATATATGCAAGAAAAATTGACATGAACTACTGAATCTGTGCAACCATTTTAAGATATATAATAAATCTGGTTAAGGGAATCATGCCATTTTTTATTTTTAGATTTGGAGCACTTTGGACAGAAAAAAAGTATGTATGTATACCTCATACCTACCTGTCACATTTAAAACTTCAGGGAAATTATCAATCCCCATAGCTCCCCTCACTGTTCCATTAATTGAACGTAGGCAAAACTTAACATTATTTTGAAATGGTAATATGGAATTCCACATACATCAGTAGAATATTTTAAGGAATATACATATGTACATGTGTATATATGTGTGTATACATATATACACATACATATATAATGTGTAAACATATATGTATATAAACATATCTGCACACATATGCATATGTGTGTGAGCATGCATCTATATATGTGCACACATATACAGAGATATGTTACTTTTATGTGTGAATATTGCATGTATCTATGTACATGTGTTATGCAAATGTACATACACATATATTAATTCACATAAATCGCTGCATTCTTTGTAGTGTTGTTAGAAGATAATACAGAATAAAATCCCTTGTCACCTTCCAATGCAACATAAATGCATTTATTTGCCTTAAAAAAAGAAAAAGAAAAAAACGTGGTTCTTCTTAGAAAGTATTGCCTACAGACATTAAAAACTTGTTTCTAAAGGAGTAGGGATAGAATTGTCATATAATCTTATATTAACATTCATATAATGGAAAAATTTCTGTCTTAGAAAATTTTCTCATTTATTTTATTGTCACATAATCTCTTTTTCCCTCACTTTATTTACACAATACATATATGTATATATACACACATGTGCACATGCATTGCACACATGCATGTGTATGTTTGTGTGTGCATGTACACATGTGGGTTAGTATATATATATGTGTGTGTTTGTTTGTATGTATGTACCCCTAGGCCTTTGGGACCTGACAGGAAACAGAGTCTGACCAGAGATCATAAAAATTGTTTATTGTCTAAGAAGAGCTTGCACAGACAGAACACAGAGAGAGATTTCAGTTGATCAAAGGAAAGTGGAGAAAGGATTAGATAATATAATTTCTAGAAACTTTCATTTGGGTGAGTGGGGGTTAAGGGGAGAAGAAACAATAAGTGAAGAAGCAGGATGTTTAGAAAGTTTTAACTAAAGTTTTGGGTTTGCAGCTGCTGCTCAAGGTTGCCCTTGAGTTGCTCAAGGATGATTCTGTGGTTTCTAACAGATGCAGGCATCTTTCAATTCATCTAGAATTCACTTTCAAAGCATCACTGGTACAATAAGCAGCTCTGAGAAGCAACAATTTTTATGACTGGCTAGTCATTGTGTAACTCTCACAGTTTAGTATAGTTATTGGAGAGTCAATGTTAAATATATGTATGTGAATTTGTGTGTGTGTGTGTGTGTGTGTGTGTGTGGATATTTTTTTTAATTTTATTTATTTTTTTAATGTTTTACAATCATTTCCTTAAAGTTAAGATTTTATTCCCCCCCATCCTTCCCCCAATACCCCCCTCCCTCCCCATGACAGCATACAATTCTGTTTAGGTTCTACATATACTTTCCTATTGAGCACATTTTCACTATATTCATGCTATGTAGTTGAACTAAAATAAATGGAAGAAATCATATAACAAATCAACACATATTACACTGAAACCCACACACACACAAACATGATCTGCTACATTCTGCAAGTGGCTTCCACATTTCTTTCTCTGAGTGTGGAAGGCATTTTGCCTTAGAAGACCGACATTAGGATTTTTTTTTTTTCTCAGTAAGTTCTTGTGTTATTATAAAGTTCCAAGTCTACCAGAAAAAACTCTCGCACACTGTGGTCGTTGCTGTGCACAAAGTTCTCCTGGTTCTGCTCCTTTCGCTCAGCATCAGATCATATAAGTCCTTCCAGGCCTCCCTGAAGTCTTCTTGTTCATCATTTCTTATGGCGCAATAGTACTCCATTACATTCATATACCATAATTTATTCAGCCATTCCCCAATTGATGGGCATCCCCTTGACTTCCAGTTTTTGGCTACCACAAAGAGTGCTGCTATAAATATTTTTGTACACGTGGGACCCTTTCCCGTTTTTATAATCTCTTGGGGATACAATCCTAGCAGTGATATTTCTGGGTCAAAGGGTATGCACATTTTTGTAGCCCTTTGGGCATAGTTGCAAACCGTTCTCCAGAAGGGTTGGATGATCTCACAGCTCCACCAACAATGAATTAGTGTTCCAACTCTCCCACATCCTCTCCAGCATTTATCATTTTCTTGTTCTGTCATGTTTGCCAATCTTACAGGTGTGATGTGGTACCGCAGAGTTGTTTTGATTTGCATCTCTCTAATCAATAGTGATTTAGAGCACTTTTTCATATGATTATAGATATTTTTGATTTCTTCCCCTGAAAATTGCTTGTTCATATCCTTTGACCATTTATCAATTGGGGAATGACTTGGATGGTTATATATTTGAGTCAGTTCTCTATATATTCTAGAAATGAGGCCTTTATCCCCGAGCTTAGCTGTAAAAATTTTTTCCCAATTTGCTACATCCCTCCGAATTTTGGTTGCATTGGGTTTGGTTGTGCAAAAACTTTTCAATTTAAAGTAATCAAAATTATCCATCTTGCATTTCATAATGCTTTCTATCGTTTCTTTAGAAAAAAATTCTTCCCCTCTCCATAAATCTGATAAATACACTATACCTTGCTTCTCCAGTTTATTCATGGTATCAATCTTTATACCTAAATCATGTACCCATTTGGACTTTATTCTTGTGTACGGTTTCAGGCACGGGTCTATGCCTAATTTCCATCACACAGTTAACCAGTTTTCCCAGCAATTTTTGTCGAACAATGAGTTCTTATCACAGAAGCTGGTATCTTTGGGTTTGTCAAACAGGAGGTTGCTATATTCCTTGCCAACTGTGTCTTGAGTGCCAAGTCTATTCCACTTGTCTACCCCTCTGTTTCTTAGCCAATACCAAGTGGTTTTGATAATTGCTGCTTTATAATACAATTTGAGGTCTGGTAGCGCTAGGCCACCTTCCCAAGCATTTCTTTTCATTAGTCCCTTTGATATTCTGGACCTTTTGTTTTTCCAAATGAATTTTGATATGATTTTATCCAGCTCTAGAAAATAATTATCTGATAGTTTAATTGGTATGGCACTAAATAAGTAGATTAATTTAGGTAGAATTGTCATTTTTATTGTATTAGCTCGGCCTACCCATGAACAACTGCTGTTTTTCCACTTACTTAAATCTGACTTTATTTGTGCAAAAAGTGTCTTGTAATTGTGTTCATATAATCCCTGGGTTTGTTTTGGCAGGTAAACTCCTAAGTATTTTATAGTGTCTACTCTAGCTTTAAATGGGATTTCTCTTTCTATCTCTTGCTGTTGGACTTTGTTGCTAATATATAGGAATGCAGAAGATTTGTGTGGGTTTCTTTTGTAACCTGCACCTTTGCCAAAGTTGTTTATTATTTCAAGTAGTTTTTTACTTGAATCTCTGGGATTCTCTAAATATATCATCATATCATCTGCAAAGAGTGATAACCTAGTTTCTTCTTTGGCTATTTTTATTCCTTCAATTTCTTTATCTTGTCTAATTGCTACTGCTAACATTTCTAGTACCATATTGAATAATAATGGTGATAATGGGCATCCTTCTTTCACCCCTGACCTTATTGGAAATGCCTCTAGCTCATCTCCATTGCATATAATGCTTGCTGAAGGTTTTAGGTAGATACTGCTTATTATTTTATGGAAGGTTCCCTTTATTCCTATGTTCTCCAGTGTTTTTAATAGGAATGGGTGTTGTATTTTGTCAAAAGCTTTTTCTGCATCAATTGAGATAATCATGTGGTTTTTGTTGGTTTTCTTGTTGATATGATTGATAATGCTAATAGTTTTCCTAATATTGAACCAGCCCTGCATTCCTGGTATGAAACCTACCTGATCATAATGTATTATTCTCTTGATAAGATGCTGTATTCGTTTTGCTAAAATCTTGTTGAAAATTTTTGCATCTATATTCATTAGAGAAATTGGTCTGTACTTTTCTTTTTCTGTTTTATCTCTTCCTGGCTTGGGTATCAAAACCATATTTGTATCATAGAGAAATTGGTCTGTAATTTTCTTTTTCTGTTTTATCTCTTCCTGGCTTGGGTATCAAAACCATATTTGTATCATAGAAAGAATTTGGGAGTACTCTTTCTTCCCCAATTTTCCAAAATAGTCTATATAGTATTGGAATTAACTGTTCTTTAAAGGTTTGATAGAATTCACTTGTGAATCCATCTGGTCCTGGAGATTTTTTCCTAGGGAGTTCATTGATGGCTTATTCAATTTCTTTTTCTGAGATGGGGGTGTTTAAGTATTCTATTTCCTCTTCTGTTAATCTGGGCAATTTGTATTTTTTAAAATATTCATCCATCTCATTTAGATTATCGAATTTGTGGGCATAAAGTTCGGCAAAATAATTTCTAATTATTGTTTTAATTTCCTCCTCATTGGAGGTGAGTTCACCCCTTTCATTTTTAATATTAGTAATATGATTTTCTTCTTTCTTTTTTTTAAACAAATTGACCAAAGGTTTATCAATTTTATTAGTTTTTTCATAAAACCAACTATTGGTTTTATTTATTAATTCAATAGTTTTCTTAATTTCAGTTTTATTAATCTCTCCTTTGGTTTTCAGTATTTCTAATTTGGTATTTTCTTGGGGATTTTCAATTTGTTCTTTTTCTAGCTTTTTCAGCTGCATACCCAAGTCATTGATCTCCTCTTTCTCTATTTTATTTATGTAGGCATTCAAAGATATAAAACTTCCCCTAAGAACTGCTTTTGCAGTATCCCATAAGATTTGGTAGGTTGTCTCATTATTGTCATTCTCTTGAATGAAGTTTTTAATTGTTTCTATGATTTCTTCTTTAACCTATTCCTTCTTTAGGATTAAATTATTTAGTTTCCAACTGATTTTTGCTTTATCTTTCCATGGCCTTTTATTACATATAATTTTTATTGCATTATGATCTGAAAAGGATGCACTGATTATCTCTGCCTTTCTGCACTGGATTTTGAGATTTTTATGTCCTAGTACATGGTCAATTTTTGTAAATGTTCCATGTACTGCTGAGAAAAAGGTATATTCCTTTCCATTCCCATTCCATTTTCTCCAAAGATCTATCATATCTACCTTATCTAGAGTTTTATTTACCTCATTAATCTCTTTCTTGTTTATTTTGAGGTTAGATTTATCAAGTTCAGAAAGAGGGAGGTTGAGGTCCCCCACAAGTATAGTTCTGCTGTCAATTTCTTCCTTCAACTCCCTCAACCTCTCCTCTAAGTATCTGGATGCTATACCACTTGGAGCATACATGTTTAGTAATGATATTGCTTCATTGTCTATGATGCCTTTTAGCAGGATATAGTTTCCATCCTTATCCCTTTTGATTAGATCTATTTCTGCTTTTGCTTTGTCTGAGATTAGGATTGCTACTCCTGCCTTTCTTACATCAGCTGAAGCGCAATATATTCTGTTCCATCCTTTAACCTTTATCCTATGTGTATCCCCCCGTTTCAAATGTGTTTCTTGTAAGCAGCATATTGTTGCATTATGGCTTTTAATCCATTCTGTTATCCATCTCTGTTTTATGGGAGAATTCATTCCATTCACATTCACAGTTATTATTACAATCTGTGTATTTCCCTCCATCTTCTTTCCCACCATTTGTGCTTTTAGCTCTGCTGTCTCCCTTCCCCTCCTTACTAGTATTCACTTTTCACCACCTCCTCTTGCTGCCTTCCCCTCTTTCTTTTAGCCCCCCTCCCTTTAATTCCCCTTTACTCTTATTGCTTCTTCCCTCCCTTTTGCCTCCCTCCCCTTTCTTCCCCCTTCTCTCCCCCCCCCCCCCCCCCCCCACTGCTTATAGAGCTAGTTAGGATTTTCTACTTAAGTTTATTGTTCCATCCTTAAACAAATCAGATGAGAGTACCTCTCACACAATTGGAGAGTCAATGTTAAATATATGTATGTGAATTTGTGTGTGTGTGTGTGTGTGGTTATACACACACACATACACACTCAATGTCTCTCACTTTGTATGTGCATTCACATGCATATACTTATATGTATATACACACTTCCCCTATATGCAGTAGATATATGAAGTACATATACATATGTATATATTCATATAGATTGTATGTGTGTGTATATATATATATATATATGTCTTTCACTTTCCATCTCTATGTATATGTGTATATATATATATATATATGTGTGTGTGTGTGCGTGTGTATACATATATACATGTATTGTGACATTATCTGTTTCTGTCTATGTGTCTATGTCTCTCTGTCTCTCTTACACAGAAAAGTCTCATGGGCAGCTAGGTGACACAGTGCATAGAGTGGTTGGCTTGTAGTCAGGAATACTTGTCTATATGACTTCAAATGGGATCTCAGACACTTTCTAGCTGTGTCCTTCAGTAAGGCACTTAACCCTGTTTGTCTCACTTTTCTCATGAGCTGGAGAGGGAAATGGCAAACCGCACCAGTATCTCTGCCAATAAAATGGGTCACAAAGATTTGGGCATGAAAAACAACTCGAAATCTCCACCTAGGTACTTACCTATCCATTTTGCTTCTGTCAGCCTGTCCATTTTATTAAAGAAAGAAGAAAGAAAAGTTCCTCTTTTCACACTGGTTTTATTGCCTTACAGAATCTCATAACCTCACAATGTGAAAGTATTAACTAAAGAAATGCCATACCGTGGATACAATTTCAAACCAGCATTTTGGTCTCTATTTCTGTTACCCCATTTTATTCAAACACAATTTTACAAATTAGCTCTTACTAAACTTCTAATTCAATAAGGGATACTATTAAATGTGTGCCTTTCTTTCTACAAACATTGAATGTATTAGGAGGAGAAGATCCCTCAGTTTTATGGGAATGATGATATATTGCTACTGAATTTACTCTGAATTAGCAAATGCCATTGCTAAGAGGTAAATACAGCTCCTGTCTTCCGGTTAATGAGCAAGACGTCAGTGAGGGTTCATAAACTACAGTGTTAGATTTTGAGACCAATAGGGTCAACTCACCTCTGGAATCCAAGACAGAAGAGTCTCTCAGGGAGACAATCAAAGACTTTGGATGAAAGAGTTAAATTGTCCTATTAGGAAATGAATTGTGCTTTGATGATGATAGCTACCAAAATGACAAAATGAGGCAGATTTAAGTCAATTGTTCTCACTAAATGCCACTCCTTTATATTTTAATCAAAATTCCTTCCAAATACCCTAATTTAACTTGTGTGTATGTATCTGCAATAATTAGCCTTGGGGTTAATGAATTGTAGATAATGTTTTTTTAAAAATACAGTTATAGAGTTACAGGTACAGTTCACAGTACCTACTTTATGTGATTGGACTGTGAAAGATAATGCTGGTGAATAAAGTCCTTCATTTATTTCCAGAACTCCATCTCTGGAGCCAGAAAATATTTTAGATTGAGAGTAGAAGGCAATGAATTAAAGGACAGGTGGGAAGGAAGAGAAACTGGATTTCTCTCTCCCCCCTCTCCTTGATGTTTTTCAGTAATGCCTCTATATATTGGTTTCTTGCTTCTGTAAAGAGGTTAGCTAAACAAAGTTTCAATTGTCACACCAAAGGCTCTCTTATTATTACAGCAAAGACCAGGTACTTGCAGGAGATTTCTGAACCTTTCTAATCTTAGGCTTTTAGTCAGTTAAGCAATGAATTTTTTATAGATTTAGGAAATACACAGAAGATTAAAACACATATGCAAAGGGACACATACCCAACTACAAATGACATGTTAATTTGTATGGAAAGTAAGGAGTTCTTCTTTGAAAGCAGGCAAAATGCAGTTGTGAGTGAGTAGAGAGTCTGTGAACTAGCACAAGGAACTGGTGCTATTTGTAGAAAGATAAAACAGGAAATTAATGTCCCTGTGGAGTGTTTGTGATGTAGCAGGTGTAGAAAGAGCAGTTGTCATTCAAATGACAAAATAGATGGAACTAAAACATTTGAATCTAGAATCAAACAATTGTAACATAAACATGATACGTGCTAGTTGTTTAAATAATACATATGATATATGTACATATATACATGTATAAATTCAATTGAATATATATACTAAATGGATCATCATAATCACCCATCCAAAACAATAAAGGAAAATAATTTTAAGATTCAAATATGATAATAAAATCGTGCAATTGATTTTGGTAGGTGGTGATTAACATCCACCCATGAACTATGACACTAAAAGCATAGATGTATTCATATAGAGATTTGGTCATGGGAGTTCCTTTATTACAACGATGAGTTTTTGTAGGGAGGTAAGCCTTTTTGAAAATGTGCAATTTTATTGTCCTTTTTAGGGTATGAATATGTGGACCTTGGCAGCTGATGATACTGTGTCTCCTTTGAGGAACATAAGATCATAGGATCATAAATCTGGAACAAAAGATACATCAAATTCTATCCCTTATAACATTTTCATTTATATTTGAAAAAGCTAAAGTCCATGATGGTTATGTGATCTACCTAAAGCCAGAGAGATAAGTGTCCCACTCAAGTAAATTAAAAAAATCCCACTCAGGTGGGATGTAAAGGCGGTTATTCTGACTCCACAATCAGTTTTATGTCTACTGTATCAAGACTTAATGGATAGTCTTAGCTTGTTGCCAGATGCACTAGCATGAAAACAGAAATCCTTCTTAATTCAAACCTAGACCTTTTCAAGTGTGTGCATGTGTGTTTGTGTGTGTGTGTATGTGTGTGTGTGTGTATGTATATATGTGTTTAGGAAACTAGTCCAGAGCATGGTACAGCAGACATAAATCTTCAAACACTTGAAGGTAGAGGATCCTATCCCTAAATCCACTCCATCTCAGACACACATACACACACACACACACACACACACACACACACATGCATACCCAGGAGCAACTATTAACAACATTGGGGTGTGGTTCCATGAGTGTTGCCTATCACTCACGAGGTTTGAAAAGCGTTTCCCTACGGAGAAACTTCAACATCCCCATTACAGCATCAAACAGCCAGTGTTTTATCCTCTACTGCGGATAGATGTCAGAATTTCAGAAAAGTTAAGTTCCTAAACTTAGCCTCCTGTTTAGAGGAAAGGACCTCAAGGCTAGTGTTGAAATTTCTATTAAGCAGTGACTGCCATGATTCATGTGACTATATGTGGTTTGTGGTTCCTAATATCCTTCTTGCTATGTGAAAAAAGATTTGCATGTGTGTGCATGCATGTGCACGTGTGTATTATAACTCATATGCAATTAAGTCATCTCTTCTCTTGTTAGGATCTATGTGTTGAAGTTTCTTCTATCCACTACCCTCCTTCCCATAGAATCTAAGTTAATATTCATTGTCTAGCCAGGGGCCCTGAGTCTATTTATATAGGACTTTCCTCACTGGCTAAAATTTCGTTATCAATGCTCCATGCTTGCATGAAGGATACAGTTAGAGAGATCCTGGGAAGGGAGAAAGTTTGAACTTTTCACTTCTAGTTTCTGGAAGATAGTCTTCAGTGAGAGGTTCCTGAAGAAAGAGAGAGATGTCTGGAATTGTCTTCCTCCCTCCCACTCTTTCTTTCCCTGTTCTCTCCTCTCTGTCTCTGTCTCTCTGTCTCTCTCTCCCTGTCTCTGTCTCTCTCTGTCTCTGTCTCTCTCTGTCTCTCTCTTCTTCTCTCTCCCACTCCCTCCTCAAATTGAGATTAGATATCTTTCCTAATGGAAGAACAAATATATTATGAATATTGCCTGGTATATTGTCATCTGTGTAACTTCTCTGATTTTTGTTTGGCTGGTTTGGATAAGTGAGTTTATTTACTATTTGTTATGTGAAGTCTTTGTGTAAGTGTCATTTGATGGGAAGGAAGTCAAGACTTGGATACATAGCTTGGGGTACTCCTTACCTATATAAAGAGAGGGATCATGAGCTCACATTAAAATGGAAAAATATTTTCCCTGAACTAACAATATTTATGGTAATAACCAGACAGATATAATTCTAACCTAGTATTTCACCTTAGGGAAAAAAAGATATGATCTATCTTGTGGTCCCAGTCTCCTGTTCCCATCTTAGCAGGAATAAATCTTGTGAGTAAGCTGAGGAAAGTCTAGTGTCATATATATTCACATTTCTTACAAATAGCATCTACACAGATTAATGGTGACTCACACATCAAAGATGAGCACAACACACACACACACACACACACTCACACACACACACACACACACAGAGCTTATATCTCAGAAGAACAATTGTGAGGCTTGATTCTCATTTGGTACTAATAACCCAGAGAAATCTTCTTTAAACTAGCCAAACCACTTAAAGTTGGCTGCTATACTGTATGCTTAGATAGTTTTCATTGCTTATTACTTGGTTTTCCTTTCATTCCTGAAGCCAACAAAGAGGAAATCCTTCATCTCCAAAATTCTAACTTCATTAATATTGCCAACTGAGTCTCATAAACCAATAATACTTGAGAAACACAGATAATATCATCCATCTAACCCTTTATTAGCTAACCAAGGGCACAGAAGCATTTCAATTTTCTGTTGCCATGACCCTGAATCAATTATTGTGCTTAAATCCCAAAATATAGATACTGTTGTAAAGCATAATAAAAAACACATCACTTAGTCTCTCTTATTTACTCCCAAGAAGAAGGGTGGCTTAATGTATAAACTAGAGTCAGAGTGATCTGAGTTTCACTTGTGCCTTAAGCACTTATTCATTGTGTATCTCTGGAAAAGTCACTCAACTTGTCTCAGCCTCAATTTCCTCATCTATAAAGTGAAAATAACAGCACCAAGTTCATAAATTTCTAATAAGAATCAAGTGGGATGATATAGATATAAACATAGATGTATATCTATTTATATGCATATCTATATCTATCAATAGAGATACAAATACATGGGTCAACTTAAATCAGTATATAATTTTCAGATTTGATAGTATTATTATGATTAGAAGATTGAAGAAAAGAGAATATATGTTTATAATGTACTTACTATGTGACCAACACTGTGTTGATCACTTTATAAATATTATATGATTTTATTATCACAATATTTCTGTTAGGGAGACATTCTTATCAACTCCTTTTTGAAGTTCATTAAACTGAGACTAAAAGAGGTTAATGACTTGCTAAAAGTATTTGCAGCCAAATTTGAACTCATGTCTTCCAGTTTCCAGGATCATTGCTTTATCTATTATAACTGTGAGATAAAATAATTTTCCATTTAAGTATCTGAGGAAAATAATGAATTTTAATAGCCTGATAGACAAGTTTCTATTAAAATTTACAGTAAAATAACCACTATATTAGCAACAAAGGTCATATCCAGAAAACAGAATTAGAATACATCAATGCTATTTAAAATGCAATATAGTATTTCTTCTTTAGTTAAGGTGTCCAGTAACCACAATGCATTTTAACTTGAATTCTGATTCATTTGTTTTACTGTTACACATTCATCAGCATGATTGATTTTCAAAATATGTTAAGGGAACTGGAGCCTTTTCATAAGAACAATGCTAACTTCCCTAGTTACAAAAATCAATCCAGCCTCTCCCTCTTATATTTATTCTCACAGCCTAATTTGTACCTGAAACAACAATTGCTACCTTAGAAAATCAATCTTGGAAACTTTTGCCATTTATCTTCATTTAAATCTTTCCTGCTTTCTGGTAGCAATGAGCTTTAGTATAAAAAAATTGCATCAAAGTTGCAGGTATGTAGTAGAGTGTCATTTAGTAGTGGGAGTATGTGATTAGGAGGTAGAAAACCTCAATTTGAGTTTTTTTTTGTTTTTTTTGTTTTTGGCAATTTATAATACCCTAGAAATGGAAGGAGAATCAAAGTCAGGAAACACTTTAGTTCAAATTGTGTAATGATACTTAGAAATGAAGTAATCGTGGACAAGTCATTGAAGCTCTCTGCTCCTCACTCTACTCATCTATAAAATGTATTGAACATTCACGGGTTACCTATTTCATAATGTTATTTTAAAAATAAAATGAGGTGTTAAAGAACTTACACACTGAGTCATGGAAATATTTACTTTAAAAGGATACTCTTTTTGGAAATTCTAATGACTACACAGAGTGATTTCATAAAGTACTCATAAAGAATTTATGGGATGGAGCTAAGATGGCAGAGTAATAGCAGGACTAGTGGACTGCTCCCAAGGCCAGCCAAATGTCGGGAAAAAGTCGCTAAACAAATTCCAGAGATACAGAAAACATAGAATGATGCTGTGAGGCAAATTTCCTGCCCAAGACAACCTGGTAAGTGGCCAGGGAGTGTCTATCATTCCACAGAAGCAGCAGGGCACAGTCCAGTATGGGCCATAGCAGCATAGACAGGACCTGAGCAGGCCTTGGGGAGATTGAATCATCCACTGCCATAGTGGTTTCCAGACTTCATGACCCCAAAGCACAGGGGACAAATTGGAAGGTCAGAGGGAAAAGTCTGTGGAACAAGGGAAAGAGAGTAGAGTGGTCCAGTCCCAGTCCCATGGTTGTTGAGGGGGAGGAAGTAGAGGAACTCGTGTAGGCCACAGCAGCAGTAATAACTCCTTCTGGAGCTCTAGACCCACAGATTGTGGGGAATTGATGTGGCTGGAAGCAGAGAACTACCTTGGCAGAGAATTCAGAAGTCAAGTAAATTACTGGGGAAATGAGCAAACATGAGGGAAAAAAAATGAAACTATAGAACCTAAATTTGGTGTCAAGAAAGGCTAAAGCATGCAAACAGAAGAAAACAAAGTCAAAGCTCTTTCATCCTAAGATTCCAAAAAACCCAAAACAAAACAAAAAACAAAAAACCAAAAACCAAAAACCAAAAACCTGAATCGCTCTCAGGCCATGAAAGATCTCAAAAAGATTTGGAAAATCAAGAAAGTGAAGTAGAGCAAAAATTGGGAGGAGAGATGGGAGTGATGAGAGAAAATCATGGAAAACGAATCAATTGCTTGATAAAATAGAAGAAAAATTGCTGAAGAAAGTAACTCTATACAAATAGAGTAATCCAAATGGCAAAAGGAATCCAAAAAGCCAGTGAGGAGAAGACTGTCCTAAAAAGCAGAATTAGCCAGATGCAAAAGAAGATAAAAAAATCCCACGGAAGAAAATAATTCTTTAAAATTGGAATAGAGCAGATGGAAGTTAATGATTTTGTGAAAAATTAAAAAAAAATTATAAAACAAAACCAAAAGAATGAAGAAATACCAGACAATGAAATATCTCATCAGCAAAACAACTGATCTGGAAAACAGATTCAGGAGAAACAATTTAAAAATTATGGGACTACATGAAAACCATGATCAAATAAAAAGCCTAAACATCATCTTTAATGAAATTACAAGGAAAACTGTCCTGATATTCTAATAACAGAGGGCAAAATAAATACTGAAAGAATGCACTAATCATTTCCTGAAATAGATCAGAAAAGAAAAACTCCTAGGAATATTGTAGCCAAAACCCAGAGTTCCCAGGTCAAGGAGAAAATATTAGAGGCAGCCAGAAAGAAACAATTCAAGTATTGTGGAAATACAATCAGGATAACACAAGATCTAGCAGCTTCTGCATTAAGGGGTCAAAGGGCTTGGAATATGATATTCCAGAAGTCAAAGGAGCTAGATAAAAACCAGAATTACCTGCTCAGTAAGACTGAGTATAATATACCAGGGGAAAAGATTGTCATTCAGTGAAAGAGGGAATTTTCGAGTATTTTTGATGGAAAGACCAGAGCTGAGTAGAAAATTTGACTTTCAAAACCAAGAATCCAGAAAATCATGAAAAGGTAGACAGGAAAGAGAAATAATAAGGGACTTACTAAATTGGAACTCTTTACATTCCGACATGTAAAGATAATATTTGTAACTCTTCAGACTTTTCTCAGTAATTGAATAGATGGAGGTATTATACACATATGGACAGAGGGCACAGGGTGAGTTTAATAGGATGGGATGGTATCTAAAAAATAAGATCAAGAGGTGAGAGAGGAAGATATTAGTAAGAGAAAGGGAATGGATCAAATTATGTCTCATAAAAGAATGAGTGGGTTAAACGACAAATTATAGAAATAATCAATAACATAATTCAAGAGAATGACAATAGTGAGACAACAAACCAAATCTTATGGGATACGCCAAAAGCAGTTCTTAGGGGAAGATTTATATCATTGAATGCCTGCACGAAAAGAAGAGAGAAAGAGGAGATCAATCAATTGGGAATGCAGCTGAAAAAACTCAAAATGAACAAATTGAAAATCCCCAATGAAATACCAAATTAGAAATACTGAACAACAAGGGAGAAATTAATAAAATTGAAATTAAGGAAATGCTTGAACTAATAAATCCAAGTAAGAGTTGGTTTTATGTAAAACCAATAAAATTGGCAAACCTTTGGTCAATTTGATTAAAAAATAAGAAAGAAGAAAAATGAGTTACCAATATCAAAAATGAAAAGGGTGAACTCACCTCCCATGAGGGGGAAATTGAAACAATATTTAGAAATTATTTTGCCCGTGTATGCCCATAGATTCGACAATCTAAATGAGATAGATGATTAATTTAACAAATATAATTTGCTCAGATTAACAGAAGGGGAAGTTGAATACTTAAATAACTCCCTCTCACAAAAAGGAATTGATTAAGCCATCAATGAACTCCCTGGGAAAAAAAAATTCTCCAAGGCCAGATGGACTTAAAAATGAATTCTATTGAAAATTTAAAGAACAGTTAATTCCAATGCCATGCAGACTATTTGGGAAAATTAGGGAAGAAGGAGTCCTCCCATACTCGTTTGATGAAACAAATATGGTTTTGATACCTAAACCAGGAAGAGTCAAAACAGAAAGAAAATTACAGACCAATTTCTCCAATGAATATACATGCAAAAATTTTAAATAAGATTTTAGCAAACAGAACACATCAACTTAATCATGAAAACAATTCATTAGAATCAGGTCGGACTTGTACCTGGAATGAAGGGCTGATTCAATATTAGAAAAACTATTAGCATTATTGATCATATCAACAACACAACTAACAGAAACCACGATTGTCTCAGTAGACGCAGAAAAAGGTTTTGAAAAATACAACACTCATTCCTATTGAAAACACTGGTGAGTAGGAATAAATGAAACTTTCCATAAAGTAATGAGCAGTGTCTAGCTTAAACTTTCAGCAAGCATTATATGCAGTGGAGATAAGCTAGATCCATTTCCAGTAAGATCAAGGGTGAAAAAAGGATGTCCATTATCACCACAATTATTCAATACGGCACTAAAAATGGTAGCTGTAGCAATAAGAGTAGAAAAAGAAATTGAAGGAATTAGAATAGACAAAGAAGAACCTACATTATCATTCTTTTCTCTTTTTTTGAAATAAAAATTTATTTATTTAACTTTTTATATTAATTTTCACAAAATTTGGGGTTCCAAATTTTCTCCCCTTTTCTCCCCTCCCTCACCCCAATACACCGAGCAATCTAATTTTCCCTATCACCAATCTGCCATCTCTTCTCTCATCCCTCCCTTCTCTTGTCCCCATCTTCTCTTTTGTCCTATAGCGCCAGACGACTTTCTATTCCTCATTAACTGTATGTCTTATTTCCTAGTAGCAACAACAATACTAAACAGTTGTTCCTAAAACTTTGAGTTCCAAATTCTCCCCATCCCTCCCTCCCCACCCATTTCCATTGGGAAGGCAGGCAATTCAATATAGGCCCTATCTGTGTAGTTTTGCAAATGACTTCCATAATAGTCGTGTTGTGTAAGACTAACTGAATTACCCTCCATCCTATCCTGGCCCTCATTGTTTCTATTCTGTCTTTTGATCCTGTCCCTCCCCAAGTGTTGATTTCAAATTGCTCCCTCCTCACATTACCCTCCCTTCCATCATCCCCTCCTTTCTTATATCCTTCTCCCCCACTTTCCTGTATTGTAAGATAGGTTTTCATACCAAAATGAGTATGCATTTTACTCCTTCCTTTAGTCGAATATGATGAGGGTAAACTTGTTTTTTCTCAGCTCTCCTCTTTTTCCCTCCACTAAAAAGTCTCCTGCTTGCCTCTTGAATCACATATAATTCACTCCATTCCATTTCACCCTCTCTCCTCCCACTACATTTCTCTCTCACCATTTACCTTAATTTCTTTTAAGATATGGTCCGATCCTATTCAATTCACTCTGTGCTCTCTGTTTCTGTATGTGCATGCATGCGTGTATGTGTGTGTGCATGCATGCGTGTACATGTGTGTGTGTATGTGTGTGTGTGATCCCACCAACTACCCAGATACTGAAAAGTTTTAAGAGTTACAAATATTGTCTTTCTATGTAGGAATGTAAACAGTTCACTTCTGGTAAGTCCCTTATGACTTCTCTTTGCTATTTACTTTTTCATGCTCCTTCTCATTCTTGTGTTTGAAAGTCAAATTTTCTTTTCAGCTCTGGTCTTTTCATCAAGAATGATTGAAAGTCCTCTGTTTCATTGAAAGACCATATTTTCCCCTGAAGGATTATAGTCTGTTTAGCTAGGTAGGTGATTCTTGGTTTGAGTCCTAGTTCCTTTGACTTCTGGATTCAATGCCCTACGATCCCTTAATGTAGAAGCTGCTAGATCTTGAGTTATCCTGATTGTATTTCCATAATACTGGAATTGTTTCTTTCTTGCTGCTTGAAAGATTTTCTCCTTGAGCTGGGAGTTCTGGAATTTGGCCACAATGTTCCTAGGAGTTTCTCTTTCTGGATCTCTTTCAGGCGATGATCGATGGATTCTTTCAATACTTATTTTGCCCTCTTGTTGTAGAATCTTAGGGCAGTTTTCCTTGAAAATTTCCTGAAAGATGATGTCTAGGCTCTTTTTTTGATCATGGCTTTCAGGTAGTCCCATAATTTTTTAATTCTCTCTCCTGGATCTATTTTCCAGGTCAGTTGTTTTTCCAATGAGATATTTCACATTCTCTTCCATTTTTTCATTCTTTTGGTTTTGTTTGGTGATTTCTTGGTTTCTCAGAAAGTCATTACCTTCCATCTGTTCCATTCTAATTTTGAGAGAACTATTATCTTCAGTGAGCTTTTGAACCTCTTTTTCCATTTGACTAATTCTGCCTTTGAAAGCATTCTTCTCCTCTTTGGCTTTTTGAACCTCTTTTGCCAATTGAGTGAGCCTATTTTTCAAGGTCTTATTTTCTTCGGCATTTTTTTGGGTCTCCTTTACCAAGGTATTGACCCGTTTTTCATACTTTTCTTGCATCTCTCTCATTTCTCTTCCCAGTTTTTCCTCCACCTGTCTAACTTGCTTTTCAAAATCCCTTTTGAGCTCTTCCAAGGCCTGAGCCCACTGGACATCCCCCTGGGATGTCTCAGATACAGAGGCCCCGCCCTCCACATCTTTCCATGATGGGAAGAATATTTCCTTGTCATCAGAATTGAAAGGCAGGAACGTTTGCACCCACTCAAAGAAGCTCCCTATAGTCTTATATTTCTTCCTTTTTCTGGGCATTTTCCCAGCTAGTTACTTGACTTCTGAGATTCCTGTCCACCCCTGCCTAGATCCGCCCAGCTAGTGCTTGGGGTCTGAGGCTGAAATGGGCTTTCCCCGGCAGGTGTGGCTGCTATTCAATGTGAGCTTAATTTCTGGTGCTTGGGTGGGGGCAGGGCCGTCTCCAAGGCTCGCATCCCTTAGGAGCCTTATGCAGAGACCTTCAGTGATGGAGCGGGTGGGGGGCAGGGCCGCCTCCCAGACTCAGCTCCCTCAGGGGCTTTATGCAGAGACCTGAGCTTCTGCCTGGTGCTCGGGGAGTCCCAGGCCACCACCGCTGCCTCTGCCCCTGCCTCTGCCTCTGCCGCTTCTTCCCAAAGGGGTCCCAACCACGGAGACACCCAGCTCCCCTCTCGGCCAGCCCAGACATCTCTCTCATTTACCTGTAGCGTCTGTTGACGGAGGGACCTTCCCAGCCGCCGGAGGTTCCGTCCCTGTAGCTTGCTCAGATCTGCTCCTCTGGGGCCGCAGCCACGGCAGGGCAGGGGTGGACTCTGCTTTCCGGGGTGCGATGGACCCTGGGGACGGCTCTCTAGGGCTCTCTGGGATGGAAATCCCTTTCACTGTGTTTCTGCGTGCCCTGCAGTGATCCAGAACCTTTGGGGAGTTCTTCCTACAGGAAATCCGTGGGTTGTGGGTTCGGAACTAGCACACGTGAGTCCTTCTACTCTGCCATCTTGACTCCACCCCCATTATCATTCTTTTCAGATTATATGATGATATCCTTAGAGAATCCCAGAGATTCAAGTAAAAAGCTACTTGAAATAATAAAAAAAAATTTTGGCAAAGTTGCAGGTTACAGAACAAACCCACAGAAATCCTCTCCATTTCTATACATTACTAACCATATCCAACAGCAAGAGATAGAAAAAGAAATAATATTTAAAGCTAGGATAGACAGTATAAATATTTGGGAGTCTCCCTGCTTAAACAAATCCAGGGAATATATGAACACAATTAGAAAACACCTTTCACACAAATAAAGTCTTATCTAAGTAAGTGGAAAAATGTCAATTGTTCGTGGGTGGGCTGAACCAATTATAATAAAATGATAATTGTACCTAAATTAATTTCCCTGTTGCATGTCATACCAATCAAACGACCAGATAATTATTTTCTAGAGCTAGAAAAAGTAATATCAAAATTCATCTGGAAGAACAAAGGTCCACACTATCAAGGGAGATAATGAAAATATATTCTGGGAAAGGTGGCCAACTCTACCAGATCTCAAATTGTATTATATAGCCTCAACTATCACAAACACTTGGTACTCACTAAGAAACAGAAGAATAGAACAGTGATAAAGTTTATGTACTCAAGACAAGAGTAATCAATGAATATTTCAATCTACTCTTTGATAAAACCAAGTACCCAAGGTTCTGAGATAAGAAAGCACTGTTTGACAAAAATTGCTGGGAAAACTGGAAAACAGTATGGAGGAAACTAGGCATAGATCAATACCTCATACTGTACACAAGAATAAAGTCTAAATGGGTACAAGATCTAGGTATAAAGATTGATACTATTAGAAAATTAGTGGAACAAAGAATGCTGTATTTATCAGATTTATAAAGAAGGGAAGAATTTTTTACTAAGCAAGAGATAGAAAGAATTATGAGGGGCAAAATGTATAGTTAAATTACATTGAACTGACAAATTTTTGGACAATCAAAACCCATTGGAACCAAGTTTAGAGGGAAGCAGAAGTCTTGGGAAGAATTTTTTGCAAATAGTGTCTGTGATAATGGCCTCATTCCTAAAATATATAGACAACTGAGTGAAATGTAAAAGAATACAAGTCATTCCCCAATTGATAAATGTTCAAAGGTTATGAACAGGTATTTTTCAGAGGATGAAATTAAAGCTATCTATAGTCATATGAAAAAATCCTCTAAATCAGTATTGATTAGAGAGATTCAAATCAAAACAACTCTGAGATACCACATCACACCTATCAAATTGGCTAACATGACAAAAGAGTAAGATGATAAATGTTGGAGAAGATGTGGGAGAGTTGGAACACTAAGTCATTGTTGGGGAAACTGTGAGCTGATCCAACCATTCTGGAAAGCGGTTTGAAACTATTCCTAAAGGGCTACAAAAATGTGCATACCCTTGTCCCAGTAGTAGTGCTTCTAGGACTGTATCCCCAGGAGATCATAAAAGTGGGAAAGGGTCCAACATGAACAAAAATTTCTTTGTGATGTCCAAGAACTGGAAATCAAGGGGATGCTCATTAACTGTGGAATGGCTGAACAAGTTTTGTTGTATGAATGTAATGTAATACTACTAATGTGGTATGAGAAATGATGAACCAGAAGAATTCAGAGAAGCCTAGCAAGACTTATAAGAAGTGATGCTGAATGAAAGGGCAGAACCAGGAGAACTTTGTACACAGTGACAAACATAGTGTGTGAGTAATTTTTCTGGTAGACTAAATACTTCATTGAAATGTGTGAACTTAAAAAATTTCCAATGAACTCTTGAAGACAAAATGCCTTCCCCCTCCAGAGAAGGAACTATGGAATTGAATCGCAGAGAGAAACAAATCATTTTCTTTTGTATTATATTTTGTTTTGTTTTATCATTTCTCTCATTCATTTTAATTTTTCTGTGCTGCATACATTTATTAGGAATATATGTGTAGACCCTATATAAGATTGCATGCAGCCTCAGGGAGGGAGTGAGGAGGGGTGGAATGAGGGGGAAGGAGTGAAAATAATATAAAGTACATGGAAGTGATTGTCAAACACTGAAAACAAATAAAAGAGTTCAATTTAAAAAAAAATTGTTTGGAAAACAATTTTCCAAAATTGTTTTCAATTTTGGAAAAATCATAATTAGATAAAGGAAAAGAAATGAAAGTACAAATGTGATGTTGTAACCTTGTTCCATGGTACAAGATTAGTACTTAATATTACCTGTAATTCTGTGGAATTTTTGAGGTAAAGTATACTTGGCACCCCAAAATAAGCTGGGTCCTGCTCAAATGAATTTAACTCAAACTTTCTTTCAGCTGAAGAAGCTCAAAGTTTGTTATCTTATTTACAGAAGGACCGAGGAAGAAGTCCCAGGTGGACCCATATGGTGTGGGGATTCCGGTAATGTCTTTGATGGGATTGGCCAGTAACCTGGGAAACTGAACTGATAGGGCATAGTGATAGGGAAAAGCTCATGGGCCTCAGGAGAGCCAGTTCACCTGGGAAAAACTAAAGAGTTTTCAAGGTGAGGCTTTCCAGGGCCCTTTTACACAAAGAGTACTAAAACTTTTTGGGGATAAGGAACAAAGTTCCCAACTTGGAATAAGGCCTTTATATGTTACAAAGATCGATCAGGTAAATACAGTAGATTGAATCAAGTTACTGAGAAGTTATCTAGTTTGAGGAAAAGAATTTCAATCGAAGTTCCTTAGGGCTTCCAGTAATACTTTTATTAATGGAAGAGTTACATGTTTGTTTTGATGTGAATTCATTTCATGAACGAAATTTGAAGTTAGTGTTTGAACTTATCATATGCGTAGCTGATAATTTCAGACTGAGTAGAATTAGAAAGGGACAGAGCAGTTTGAGAAACAGGTGTAAATCTATTAGAGAAACAACTTATGATGATTGGTCTTTTTTCTTTTTTTTATTTTATTTTTTTTTAAGTTTTACAATCATTTCCTTGAAGTTAAGATTTTATCCCCCCCACCCTTCCTCCAATACCCCCCTCCCTCCCCATGACAGCATACAATTCTGTTTAGGTTCTACATATACTTTCCTATTGAGCACATTTTCACTATATTCATGCTACGTAGTCGAACTAAAATAAATGGAAGAAATCATATACCAAATCAACACATAATACACTGAAGCCCACCCACACATAAACATGATCTGCCACATTCTGCAAGTGACTTCCACATTTCTTTCTCTGAGTGTGGAAGGCATTTTGCCTTAGAAGACCGACATTAGGATTTTTTTTTTCTCAGTAAGTTCTTGTGTTATTACAAAGTTCCAAGTCTACCAGAAAAAAACTCTCGCACACTGGTCGTTGCGGTGCACAAAGTTCTCCTGGTTCTGCTCCTTTCGCTCAGCATCAGATCATATAAGTCCTTCCGGGCCTCCCTGAAGTCTTCTTGCTCATCATTTCTTATGGCACAATAGTACTCCATTACATTCATATACCACAATTTATTCAGCCATTCCCCAATTGATGGGCATCACCTTGACTTCCAGTTTTTGGCTACCACAAAGAGTGCTGCTATAAATATTTTTGTACACGTGGGACCCTTTCCCGTTTTTATAATCTCTTGGGGATACAGTCCTAGTAGCGATATTTCTGGGTCAAAGGGTATGCACATTTTTGTAGCCCTTTGGGCATAGTTGCAAACCGTTCTCCAGAAGGGTTGGATGATCTCACAGCTCCACCAACAATGAATTAGTGTTCCATCTCTCCCACATCCTCTCCAGCATTTATCATTTTCTTGTTCTGTCATGTTTGCCAATCTTACAGGTGTGATGTGGTACCTCAGAGTTGTTTTGATTTGCACCTCTCTAATCAATAGTGATTTAGAGCACTTTTTCATATGATTATAGATATTTTTGATTTCTTCCCCTGAAAATTGCTTGTTCATATCCTTTGACCATTTATCAATTGGGGAATGACTTGGATGGTTATATATTTGAGTCAGTTCTCTATATATTCTAGAAATGAAGCCTTTATCCCCGAGCTAGCTGTAAAAATTTTTTCCCAGTTTACTACATCACTCCGAATTTTGGTTGCATTGGGTTTGGTTGTGCAAAAACTTTTCAGTTTAAAGTAATCAAAATTATCCATCTTGCATTTCATAATGCTTTCTATCATTTTTTTAGAAAAAAATTCTTCCCCTCTCCATAAATCTGATAAATACACTATACCTTGCTTCTCCAGTTTATTCATGGTATCAATCTTTATACCTAAATCATGTACCCATTTGGACTTTATTCTTCTGTACGGTGTCAGGCATGGGTCTATGCCTAATTTCCACCACACAGTTAACCAGTTTTCCCAGCAATTTTTGTCGAACAATAAGTTCTTATCCCAGAAGCTGGGATCTTTGGGTTTATCAAACAGGAGGTTGCTATATTCCTTGCCTACTGTGTCTTGAGTGCCAAGTCTATTCCATTTGTCTACCCCTCTGTTTCTTAGCCAATACAAAGTGGTTTTGATAATTGCTGCTTTATAATACAATTTGAGGTCTGGTAGCGCTAGGCCACCTTCCCAAGCATTTCTTTTCATTAGTCCCTTTGATATTCTGGACCTTTTGTTTTTCCAAATGAATTTTGATATGATTTTATCCAGCTCTAGAAAATAATTATCTGATAGTTTAATTGGTATGGCACTAAATAAGTAGATTAATTTAGGTAGAATTGTCATTTTTATTGTATTAGCTCGGCCTACCCATGAACAACTGCTGTTTTTCCACTTACTTAAATCTGACTTTATTTGTGCAAAAAGTGTCTTGTAATTGTGTTCATATAATCCCTGGGTTTGTTTTGGCAGGTAAACTCCTAAGTATTTTATAGTGTCTACTCTAGCTTTAAATGGGATTTCTCTTTCTATCTCTTGCTGTTGGACTTTGTTGCTAATATATAGGAATGCAGAAGATTTGTGTGGGTTTCTTTTGTAACCTGCACCTTTGCCAAAGTTGTTTATTATTTCAAGTAGTTTTTTACTTGAATCTCTGGGATTCTCTAAATATATCATCATATCATCTGCAAAGAGTGATAACCTAGTTTCTTCTTTGGCTATTTTTATTCCTTCAATTTCTTTATCTTGTCTAATTGCTACCGCTAACATTTCTAGTACCATATTGAATAATAATGGTGATAATGGGCATCCTTGTTTCACCCCTGACCTTATTGGAAATGCCTCTAGCTTATCTCCATTGCATACAATGCTTGCTGAAGATTTTAGGTAGATACTGCTTATTATTTTATGGAAAGTTCCCTTTATTGCTATGTTCTCCAGTGTTTTTAATAGGAATGGGTGTTGTATTTTGTCAAAAGCTTTTTCTGCATCAATTGAGATAATCATGTGGTTTTTGTTGGTTTTGTTGTTGATATGATTAATAATGTTAATAGTTTTCCTAATATTGAACCAGCCCTATATTCCTGGTATGAAACCTAACTGATCGTAACGTATTATTCTATTGATAAGATGCTGTATTCGTTTTGCTAAAATCTTGTTGAAAATTTTTGCATCTATATTCATTAGAGAAATTGGTCTGTAATTTTCTTTTTCTGTTTTGTCTCTTCCTGGTTTGGGTATCAAAACCATGTTTGTATCATAGAAAGAATTTGAGATTCTTCCCCAATTTTCCCAAATAGTCTATATAGTATTGGAATTAACTGTTCTTGAAAGGTTTGATAGAATTCACTTGTGAATCCATCTGGTCCTGGAGATTTTTTCCTAGCGAGTTCATTGATGGCTTGTTCAATTTCTTTTTCTGAGATGTGGTTATTTAAGTATTCAATTTCCTCTTCTGTTAATCTAGGCAATTTTTATTTTTTAAAATATTCATCCATCTCATTTAGATTATCGAATTTGTGGGCATAAAGTTGGGTAAAATAATTTCTAATTATTGTTTTAATTTCCTCCTCATAGGAGGTGACTTCACCCCTTTCATTTTTAATATTAGTAATATGACTTTCTTCTTTCTTTTTTTTTAATCAAATTGACCAAAGGTTTATCAATTTTATTAGTTTTTTCATAAAACCAACTATTGGTTTTATTTATTAATTCAATAGTTTTCTTAATTTCAATTTTATTAATCTTTCCTTTGGTTTTCAGTATTTCTAATTTGGTATTTTCTTGGGGATTTTCAATTTGTTCTTTTTCTAGCTTTTTCAGCTGCATACCCAAGTCATTGATCTCCTCTTTCTCTATTTTATTTATGTAGGCATTCAAAGATAGAAAACTTCCCCTAAGAACTGCTTTTGCAGTATCCCATAAGATTTGGTAGGTTGTCTCATTATTGTCATTCTCTTGAATGAAGTTGTTGATTGTTTCTATGATTGCTTCTTTAACCCATTCCTTCTTTAGGATTAAATTATTTAGTTTCCAACTGATTTTTGCTTTATTTTTTCATGGCCTTTTATTACATATAATTTTTATTGTATTATGACCTGAGAAGGATGCACTGATTATCTCTGCCTTTCTGCACTGGATTTTGAAATTTTTATGTCCTAGTACATGGTCAATTTTTGTAAATGTTCCATGTACTGCTGAGAAAAAGGTATGTTCCTTTCCATTCCCATTCAATTTTCTTCAAAGATCTAGCATATCTACCTTATCTAGAGTTTTATTTACCTCCTTAACCTCTTTCTTCTTTATTTTGAAGTTAGATTTCTCAAGTTCAGAAAGAGGGAGGTTGAGGTCCCCCACTAGTATAGTTTTGCTGTTAATTTCTTCCTTCAACTCCCTCAACTTCTCCTCTAAGAATCTGGATGCTACACCACTTGGAGCATACATGTTTAGTAATGATATTGCTTCATTGTCTCTGGTGCCTTTTAGCAGGATATAGATTCCATCCTTATCCCTTTTGATTAGATCTATTTCTGCTTTTGCTTTGTCTGAGGTTAGGATTGCTACTCCTGCCTTTCTTACATCAGATGAAGCACAATATATTATGCTCCATCCTTTAACCTTTATTCTATGTGTATCCCACCATTTCAAATGTGTTTCTTGTAAGCAGCATGTTGTTGAATTATGGCTTTTAATCCATTCTGCTATCCGTCTCCGTTTTATGGGAGAATTCATTCCATTCACATTCACAGTTATGATTACAATCTGTGTATTTCCCTCCATCTTCTTTCCCACCACTTGGGCTTTTAGCTCTGCTGTCTCCCTTCCCCTCCTCACTAGCATTCACTTTTCACCACCTCCTCTTGCCGCCTTCCCCTCTTTCTTTAGCCCCCCTCCCGTTAACTCCCCTTTACTCTTATTGCTTCTTCCCTCCCTTTTGCCTCCCTCCCCTTTCTTCCCCCTTCCCCTCCCACTGCTTATAGAGCTAGTTAGGATTTTCTACTTAAGTTTATTGTTCCATCCTTAAACAAATCAGATGAGAGTACCTCTCACACAATGATCATCTCCCTCCCCTCTTTCCCTCTACTATGATTTTGTACTTCTTCTTGTGATGCAATTTGCCATTTTCTGCTTCCTCCTTTTCACACCTCCTATTACACTCCCTTCTCATACTTAAATCACATTTTTTATCATGATATCATTTACTTTATACCCGTTCCCCCTATGCTTATCCCTTTTATATTTCTTAATAGATGTACAGTTCTCAAGATAAACAGATATCATCTTCCCTTATAGGGAGGTGAACAACTTGCCCTCATTGAGTAGCAAGTTGTTCCCCCCCTACTGTTTATCTTTTTATGATTCTCTTGAGACCAGCATTTGAAGATCGAAATGTCTATTAAGTTCTGGCGTTTTGGTCAGGAAACTCTGGAAATCCCTTACTTCGTTGAATGACTTTCTCCTTGCCTGAAATGTTATGCTGAACTTTGCTGGGTAGTTGATCCTTGGTTGCAGTCCCAGCTCCTTTGCCTTACGGAATATTGGGTTCCAATTCTTTCGATCTTTTAATGTAGAAGCTGCAAGGTTCTGTGAAATCTTGATTGTATCTCCTTGATATTTAAATATTTTCTTTTCAGCTCTGTTTTTTTCATTAAGAATGATTGAAAGTCCTCTGTTTCATTGAAAGACCATATTTTCCCTTGAAGTATTATACTCAGTTTAGCTGGGTAGGTGATTCTTGGTTTGAGTCCTAGTTCCTTTGACTTCTGGAATATCCTATTCCACGCCCTTCGATCCCTTAATGTAGAAGCTGCTAGATCTTGGGTTATCCTGATTGTATTTCCACAGTACTGGAATTGTTTCTTTCTAGCTGCTTGCAAGATTTTTTCCTTGAGCTGGGAGTTCTTGAATTTGGCCACAATGTTCCTAGGAGTTTCTCTTTTTGGATCTCTTTCAGGTGGTGATCGATGGATTCTTTCAATACTTATTTTGCCCTCCGGTTCTAGAATGTCAGGGCAGTTTTCCTTGATAATTTCTTGGAAGATGATATCTAGGCTCTTTTTTTGATCATGAGTTTCAGGTAGTCCTATAATTTTTAAATTATCTCTCCTGGATCTATTTTCCAGGTCAGTTGTTTTTCCCATGAGATATTTCACATTCTCTTCCATTTTATCGTTCTTTTGGTTTTGTTTGGTGATTTCTTGGTTTCTCATAAAGTCATTAGACTCCATCTGTTCCATTCTAATTTTGAGAGAACTATTAAATTCAGTGAGCTTTTGAGCCTCTTTTTCCATTTGGCTCATTCTGCTTTTGAAAACATTCTTCTCCTCATTGGCTTTTTGAACCTCCTTTGCCAATTGAGTGAGCCTATTTTTCAAGGTGTTAATTTCCTCAGCATATTTTTGGGTCTCCTTTACCAAGGTATTGACCTGATTTTCATACTTTTCTTGTATCTCTCTCATTTCTCTTCCCAGATTTACCTCCACCTGTCTAACTTGCTTTTCAAAATCCTTTTTGAGCTCTTCCAGGGCCTGAGCCCACTTGCCACCCCCCCTGGGGTGTCTGGGGTACTGAGGCCCCGCCCTCCACTTCTTTGCCTGATGGCAAGGATACGTCCTCATCATCAGATCCGAAGGTGAGGATCATTTGCATTTGTTGGAAAAAACTCTCTATAGTCTTATTTTTCTTGCCTTTTCTAGGCATTTTCCCAGCCAGTTACTTGACTTCTGAGATTCCTTTCCACCCCCGCCTGGATCCGCCTAGCTAGTGCTTGACCTCTGAGATTTAAATGGGCTTTCCTCCTGCCGGCTGTCAATCAGTGAGCTTTAGTTCAGGTGCTGGGGTGGGGGCAGGGCCACCTCCCAGACTCTGATCCTTTGGGGGCTTTATGCAGAGACTTTCAGGAATGGAGCGGGTGGGGGCGGGGTGGGGGGCCCGCCTCCCAATCTCAGTTCCCTTGGGGGCTTTGAGCAGAAGCCTTCAGTAATAGAGCGGGATGGGGGCAGAGCCATCTCCCAGGCTCAGCTCTGTCAGGTTTTATGCGGGAATCTTCCGTAATGAAGATCCTGCCTGCTGTTGGGGGATTCCTGAGTCCTGGACCACTGCCGCCTCAGCCGTCGCACACATCTCTGCCTCCGCCGCTTCCTGCCCCCATCTCTGCCGCCGCAGCTTCCTCCTGAGGGGGCCCGAGTCACGGAGATGCCCTGCTTCCCCTCTCCTCCAGCCCGGCCTTCTTTCTCACTGACCTGTAGCTTCTGTGCGCAGAGGGACTTTCCCGGCTGCCGGAGCTTCCGTCTCTGAAGCCTGCTCGAATCAGCTTCTCTGGGGCCACGGCCAGGGCAGCGCTGCGGGTGGGGTCCACTTTCCGGGGCGCAACGGACCCTGGGGATGGGTCTCCAGGGCTCCCCAGAATGGAAATATCTTCCACTCTGCTTCTGCACACCTTGTATTGACCCAGAGGTTATGGGGGACTCTTTTTACAATAATTCTATGGGCTTTTGGTTTCGGAGCTCTTAAACGTGCGTCCTTCTACTCCGCCATCTTGGGGAGGGATGGTAATCCAGTTAGTCTTACACAACACGACTATCAGGGAAGTCATTTGCAACACTACACAGATAGGGCCTAAATTGAATTGCCTGCTGTCCCAAAGGGAATGGGTGGGGAGGGAGGGATGGGGAGAATTTGGAACTCAAAGTTTTAGGAACAACTGTTTAATATTGTTGTTGTAACTAGGAAAGAAACAAACAGTTAATGAGGAATAGAAAGTCATCTGGCCCTACAGGAGAAAAGAGAAGATGGAGACAAGAGAAGGGAGGGATGACAGAACAGAGGGCAGAGGGGAGATAGGGAAAATTAGATTGCTTGCGGTATTGGGGTGGGGGTTGGGGATAAAAGGGGAGAAAATTGGGACCCAAAAATTTGTGAAAATGAATGTAAAAAATTAAATTAAAAAAAATAAAATAAATCAACAGACCAAAAAAAAATAATAAATTGTTTCTTTCTGGCTGGTTGTAATATTTTCTCCTTCACTTGATAGCTCTGGAATTTGGCAACTATATTTCTTGGGGTTTTGAGTTTGGGATCCCTTTCAGGAGGGGAACGGTGGATTCTTTCGATGACTATTTTGCCCTCTGAATCTAGTACTTCTGGGCAGTTTTCCTTGATGATTTCCTGGAAGATATTGTCCAGGTTCTTTTCTCCATCCTGGGTTTCTGGCAGGCCAATAATTCTTAAGTTTTCTCTTCTGGATCTATTTTCCAGGTCAGTTGTTTTTCCAGTTAGATATTTTACATTTTCTTCTATCTTTTCATTCTTTAGATTTTGTTTGACTGATTCTTGCTGTCTCATTGAGTCTTTAGTTTCTACTTGCCCAATTCTAATCTTCATTACATTGTTTTCTTCTGTTAACTTTTGTATCTCTTTTTCCATCTGCCCAATTTTTCCTTTTAAGAAGCTATTTTCTCCAGTTAATTTCTGTACTTCCTTTTCCATTTGGCCTTTGAGGAATTTATTTTCTCCAGTTAATTTTTGAACTTCTTTTTCCATTTGTTCAATTTTCCTTTTCAAGGAGATGTTCTCATCAGTGAATTCTTTCTTAATAATTTTAAAATCATTGGCCAGTTTATCTTCTATTTCCTTCTTCAGCTGTTCCAGGAGAACTACTTGTACTTGCGAGTAGTTCATAGTCCCTTCTGAAGTCTCAGATGGAAGTACAGTCTCAGCTGTGACCTCTTTGGGGTTTGTGTTTTGGTCCTTATCCCCATAGAAATATTCTATGGTTTTCAGGTGTTATGAGACTATTGGTCTCCTTGTTCTAATTCTACTGATCTGGGGTTTTTCTGGGGAGATATTTTATGGTTCTTTCACGGTCATCAAGCGGGATGGAGAGAGCATTTACTGATCACTCCGCCATCCTGGCTCCCGGAAGTTCAAGTAAGTGACTTACCGAAGTTTGCTCTTCGGGCTGAAGGTCTCAGGAGCTGCTGCGCTGATATCTGGCGCTCAGCGGATCTCACTGACTCGGTTTGGCTTGTCTCACACCCCGGGTGCCGCTCCTCTGGTCCTGCCCGCCACTCAGGTTTCTCGGATCTCTTCTGCTCCACTGCGCTGGCCGTGCTGCGCTGGCCATGCTGCACTGTGGGTTCACCCCCGTGGAACAGATCCTTCCTGTGGACCTTCCAGTCCCACCTGAGCTCCGAATCCGTCACCGTCTGTCTCCCACTCGATTCCGCACCTCCAAAATTTGGTCAGATTCTCCTTTCAGAGGTACCTGGAGGAGTTTGTCCAAGAGCTTAGGTGTGTCACTGCTCTCACTCCTCCATCTTGGCTCCACCCCCGATAATTGTTACTTAATCAAGAACTAGAACATGCATAGAAAGGCATGTATGCTACTTACGACTTGCTTCAAAAGATGTTCCTTAGCCAATGTGAAGTTATAGGCATACCTGAAATTGATTAATAGAGCTTGCTGTTTTAAGATTTTATGAGACTATTAACTGACTATTCTTCTGAGTCTAACTCCAGGTATGGATAGCTAGAAAGGTGGTCTGAGCCACTGATCCATGATGCTACCGAGCCTGGGAGATGCTGGTATGAACTGCAAAAAGGTGACCTCATGAGGAGATTGGCAGAGCAACTGTTCAGCCTGGGCCGAAGTAGGATTTTCTTGACTCAGTTTCCCTACTGACACCTGGCATACTTTAATTCATTACATTGGAGGGCTCCTCAAATAGATGTTGCAGCTGCTCCCATCACTGCTGTGGCTGCCCTCGCCTGTGGCTGGATGTCAGTTGACAATCTATTCCTGCCTGGAATTGACACGAAGTTAAGGAGATGTTGTTTCCCTGAAATATCCTTACTCTTAGTGACAATCTCCTATAATCAAAAGTTTTGTAAGGGTAATACCAGATGTTAGTAGGGAAACATCTTAGGTTAAGTCTAAAATTAAGCTATTAAGTTTAGGATTTTAGACCAAACACAATAAATTAGGGTCCATTAATTTTTAGTAACAGTATGCAAGCAATCAGGTCAAGGACCTGTGTGGTTAGTGTACATAGATATTATTATTTTGTCTCAGTTGTTTAATGTTAAAAGAGAAATGGTGTATGGTCTATATTGTAAATGCTTTAAAAGAAGCATCACATTACCAGAAGTTGGAATTGTTTTGTGAGGAGATATGTGCTGTGTTAAAAGTGATTCTTTATGTAAATACTGGAGCCTGTTATTGACTTCTTAATGAAATCTCATCGTCCTGATGGATGAAATGAATAGTGAATTAATGTAAAATGTGAAAAAGGTAAGAAAAAGCTTTTTCAATGGAGGGGGAAAGGGAGGAGGGGAGAGGGAAAAATTGAAGCTTACTCTCAACACATTTGGCTTAAGGAAATAGCATGCACATTCAGTTTGATATGAAAATCTATCTTACACTACAGGAAAACAGGGTAGAAAGGCATAAGTGGGGTGTGGGGAAGGATGATAGATGGGAGGGCCAATACGAGGAGGGGAAATTAGAAGGAAACACTTTAAAGGAGTGATATGATCAAAAGAGAGGATAGAAAAAAAGAGAGGTAGGATAGGACAGAGGGAAATATAGTTAGCCTTTCACAACATGAATTTTATGGCAGTCTTTTGCATAACTACACATGTATAACCTATACTGAATTGCTTGCCTTCTCTGCAGGAATGGGGGGAAGGGAGAAAGGCAGAGAAGTCAGAATCCAAAAGTTTTCAAAACAAATGTTAAAAATGGTTTTGCCAGGAACAGGACCAGAACAGTTCTTCAGGGCAGAATTCCCAGAAACAAAAGTGATTCCCAGACACCTTAACCCACAAGCGCCAAATGAAATTTCAGTGGTCAATGAGAGGACTTTTCCAACTGGGGAAGAAGGGAATAGTGTTGATCTCTAGCCCCAGCCACAGGCGAGGGCAGCCACAGCAGTGATGGGAGCAGCTGCAACATCTATTTGAGGAGCCCTCCAGGTAAATCCCCAGAGGGAATCAAACAGCTGATCTCAACCTCCACCCTGAGGGGTGGCCCTGTCCTCAGCCTAAGGCCCCTAGCGGAATTGAGCAGCTGATCTGGCTCTCAAAAATGAGCATGTTGATGGGGTGAGGAGGTACACTGGTCTGATGTGGCAGAGCTGTGGGTGGTTGTGAAGAGGGAATTCCACTACTTGCACATTATGGGCAGACAAGTTTTTGGTAACTCCCAGACCAGTGAACAGGTCAGGAGAGGAATGAACTCCTTTCCCTGGACTGTGCCACCTTGGAGGAACTGAGAACTTTCTAGTACCCAGAGTACACTTTCCTCTTGACAAAGGACTCAAAAGTCAAGTAACTGGCTGGAAAAAGCCTCAAAAAACGGGCAAAAAAGAGACTATAGAAGGTTACTTTCTTGGGGAACAGATATTTTCTTCAATCTTTTCAGATGAGGAAGAACAACGCATATAGTCAGAGGAAGTCAAGGATTCTGCACTGAGTACCACCAAAATAAATATGACATGGACTCAGGCCGTGGAAAAGCTTGAAAAGCAAGTCATTTTCTAAAAGAGACTGCAAAAAATGCTGAAGAAAATAACACCTTTAAAAATAGGCTAAATAAATTAAGAAAGAATTCCAAAAAGTCAATGAGGAGAAGGCTTTCATTTTTTTATTTTTATTTGTTTTTATTTTATTTTATTTTTTTATTTATTTATTTAATTTTTTGCATTCATTTTCACAAATTTTTGGGTTCCAAATTTTCTCCCCTTTTCTAACCTTCCCCCACCCCAATACCCCAAGCAATCTAATTTTCCTTATCTCCAATCTGCCCTCTCTTCTGTCATCCCTCCCTTCTCTTGTCTCCATCTTCTCTTTTCTCCTGTAAGGTCAGATGACTTTCTATTCCTCATTAACTGTATGTCTTCTTTCCTAGTTGCAACAACAATACTAAACAGTTGTTCCTAAAACTTTGAGTTCCAGATTCTCCCCATCCCTCCCTCCTCACCTATTCCCTTTGGGATGGCAGGCAATTCAATATAGGCCATATCTGTGTAGTTTTGCAAATGACCTCCCTGATAGTCGTGTTGTGTAAGACTAACTCCTGGATTACCATCCCTCCTAACCTTCCCCACATTGTTTCTCTTCTGTCTCTTGATCCTGTCCCTCCCCAAGTGTTGACTTCAAATTGCTCCCTCCTCCCTTTGTCCTCCCCTCCATCATACCCCCCCTTGCAATATCTCCTTCTCCCCCACTTTCTTATACTGTAAGATAGGTTTTCATACCAAAACGAGTGTGCATTTCACTCCTTCGTTTAGTCAAATGTGATGAGGGTAAACTTCTTGACTTCTTGTTTTTTTTTTTTTTTTCTCAGCTCTCCTCTTTTTCCCTCCACTAAGAAAAACTCCTACCTGCCTCTTAAATGACATATAGTTACCCCCTTCCCTTTCCCTCTCTTTCCTCCCCCTACATTTCTCTCTCACCATTTACCTTTGTTTCTTTTAAGGTATGGTCCCATCCTATTCAGTTCAATCTGTGCTCTCTATCGCTGTATGTGTGTGCATGTGAGTATGTATGTGCATGCGTGTACATGTGTATGTGTGGTCCCACCAACTACCCAGATACTGAAAAGTTTTAAGAGTTAGAAATATTGTCTTTCCCTGTATGAATGTAAACAGTTCACTTCTGGTAAGTCCCTTAAGACTACTCTTTGCTGTTTTCTTTTTCATGTTCTTCTCATTCTTGTGTTTGAAAGTCAAATTTTCTTTTCAGCTCTGGTCTTTTCATTAAGAATGATTGAAAGTCCTCTGTTTCATTGAAAGACCATATTTTCCCTTGAAGTATTATACTCAGTTTAGCTGGGTAGGTGATTCTTGGTTTGAGTCCTAGTTCCTTTGACTTCTGGAATATCCTATTCCACACCCTTTGATCCCTTAATGTAGAAGCTGCTAGATCTTGAGTTATCCTGATTGTATTTCCACAGTACTGGAATTGTTTCTTTCTAGCTGCTTGTAAGATTTTTTCCTTGAGCTGGGAGTTCTGGAATTTGGCCACAATGTTCCTAGAAGTTTCTCTTTTTGGATCTCTTTCAGGTGGTGATCGATGGATTCTTTCAATACTTATTTTGCCCTCCGATTCTAGAATGTCAGGGCAGTTTTCCTTGATAATTTCTTGGAAGATGATATCTAGGCTCTTTTTTTGATCATGAGTTTCAGGTAGTCCTATAATTTTTAAATTATCTCTCCTAGATCTATTTTCCAGGTCAGTTGTTTTTCCCATGAGATATTTCAAATTCTCTTCCATTTTTTCATTCTTTTGTTTTGTTTGGTGATTTCTTGGTTTCTCATAACGTCATTAGACTCCATCTGTTCCATTCTAATTTTGAGAGAACTATTAAATTCAGTGAGCTTTTGAGCCTCTTTTTCCATTTGGCTCATTCTGCTTTTGAAAGCATTCTTCTCCTCCTTGGCTTTTTTAACCTATTTTGCCAATTGAGTGAGCCTATTTTTCAAGGTGTTAATTTCCTCAGCATATTTTTGGGTCTCCTTTACCAAGGTATTGATCCGTTTTTCATACTTTTCTTGCATCTCTGACATTTCTCTTCCCAGTTTTTCCTCCACCTGTCTAACTTGCTTTTCAAAATCCATTTAGAGGTCTTCCAGGGCCTGAGCCCACCTGCCACCCCCCTGGGGTGTCTGGGGTACTGAGGCCCCGCCCTTCACGTCTTTCCCTGATGGCAAAGATACGTCCTCGTCATCAGATCCAAAGGTTGGGATCATTTATATCTGTTGGGAAAAACTCTCTAAAGTCTTACTTTTCTTCCCTTTTCTAGGCATTTTCCCAGCCAGTTACTTGACTTCTGAGATTCCTTTCCACCCCCGCCTGGATCCGCCCAGCTAGTGCTTGGCCTCTGAGATTTAAATGGGCTTTCCTCCTGCCGGCTGTCAAACAGTGAGCTTTAGTTCAGGTGCTGGGGTAGGGGCAGGGCTGCCTCCCAGGCTCAGATCCCTCAGGGGCTTTATGTAGAGATTTTCAGGAATGGAGCGAGTGGGGGCAGGGTGGGGGTCCGCCTCCCAAGCTCAGTTCCCTAGGGGGCTTTAAGCAGAAGCCTTCAGTTATAGAGCAGGGTGGGGGCAGGGCCGTCTCCCAGGCTCAGCTCCCTCAGGCTTTATGCAGGAATCTTCCATAATGAAGATCCTGCCTGCTGCTGGGGGATTCCTGAGTCCAGGTCCACTGCCGCCTCAGTCGCTGCCCACACCTCTGCCTCCGTCACTTCCTGCCCCCGTCTCTGCCGCTGCTGCTTCCTCCCAAGGGGGCCCGAGTCACGAGAGGGGGAGCAGATGGGGGTGGGGTGGGGGGGCCCGCCTCCCAGGCTCAGTTCCCTCAGGTTGTTTATGCAGAGACCTTCAGTAATGAAGATCCTGCCTACTGCTGGGGAAGTCTCGGGCCGCCACAGCTGCTGCCTCCGCTGCCACCCACGCCTCTGCCTCTGCCACTTCCTGCCCCCGTCTCTGCCGCGGCTGCTTCCTCCCGAGGTGGCCCGAGTCACGGAGACACTCTGCTCCCCCTCTCGTCCAGCCCAGAGTCTCTCTCTCACTGACCTGTAGCTTCTGTGGGCAGAGGGACTTTCCTGGCTGCCGGAGCTTCCGTCCCTGAAGCCTGCTCAGTCAGCTTCTCTGGGGCTGTGGCCAGGGCAGCACTGGGGGTGGTGTCCACTTTCCGGGATGTGACAGACCCTGGGGACGGGTCTCCAGGCCTCCCTAGAAGGGAAATCTCTTCCACTCTGTTTCTGCACACCTTGTATTGACCCAGAAGTTATGGGGAACTCTTTTTACATTAATTTATGGGCTTTGGTTTCGGAGCTCGTAAACGTGCATCCTTCTACTCTGCCATCTTGTCTCCACCCCCCTCCCCCAAGAAGGCTTTCAAAAGCAAAATTACTCAAATGCAAAAGGAGATTCAAAAGCTCTCTGAAAATAATGATTCTTTAAAAATGAGAATGGAGCAGATGGAAGCTAGTGACTTTATGAGAAGCCAAGA